>JAOANR010000001.1:43505572-44116546 GCA_030278955.1 Hygrophila difformis | reverse complement strand
CCGCGACAAAGGCATGATCCGCGACCAAGAGGCACCCGATTAGAGACACAAGACCCAGTCGAGAAGCTTTGCCACATGCAGTGTGTTCCGCGACCAAACTTGACGCTTCGAGACCAAGTTGTGATGTGTGTGAAGTCTTGAGACACAATGGGCTCAAATCAAGGCCCATGGGCTTAGGGTTACACTTCTATAAATATGAGGTGTCTCCCATGAGCTAGAGGTTGGAATTTTGTTGAATAGAGCTCTCTTGAAGACAAGGCAGTGAGCTCTCTTTAGGTAGTCTTAGTTTAGGTTTAATTTTTTTTGTATTATTTAATTTTTGTCCCTAGTTTAGTCTAGATTAGTGTTCATTTTAGTGTTTTATTGTCTTCAGTAGCTTAGATAGCCACTTTCATAACATGTTTTGGTTTCTAAACTCTTGTTTTAGGGTTTGTAATACCCAAATCATGGGTATTAACAACACCCACTTAATAAAATGGGAAAACATTCATCATTTGTGTCCCAAATCATGAAATGGGTCTCACACCCCATGGATTTATGCTTTCTTTTTCATTTTGGGGTCATTTGACCCCCATTATGCTTTTATTTAGCTTACTGTATGTATTACATGGATAATGTTGTGTGAATGTGTGGCCAAACCCTAGATTAGGATGTATGCTTTATTTTAAGTTCTGCCCAGTTCTTTATTTTTGTTTAAGCATGTTCTTCCATATTTTGAATGTTGTTTGCTTATTTTTAGCTTAGAATAGCTTTTTGATCTGAAATAGGGTGAGATCAGGCTGTTTGCATGCCACTGTTCATTTCTGCTTTTTCAGACTTTTGTCCTGAACCGCCTTTGTCGCGGAACACCTTGTCGCGGAACCACGTTCCGCGACAAAATGGTCATTCCGCGACCAAGGTGTCTACAGACACTGGTTTTCATATTTTAAAACCCTTTTGTCGCGGAACACCCTTGTCGCGGAACCACGTTCCGCGACACAACCCTGTTTGGCGACAAAAGGAGCCAAACTCTTGCACTTTGTATGCATGGCTTTTTGTCGAGGAAAATTCTTGTCGCGGAACCACGTTCCGCGACAAAATCTCATTCTGAGACAGAAAAATTATGCCATGACCCTCATTTTTCTGAAAAACCTTTGTCGCGGAACACTTTGTCGCGGAACCACGTTCCGCGACAAAACTTTCCATGCATAGCGACAAGGACCCAAACTCTTTAAATTTTATGAAAATCCTTTGTCGAAAAACACTCTTGTCGCGGAACCACGTTCCGCGACAAAACCTTGCTTAGCGACAAAGAGGCGTTATGCTGCCAAAATTTCTAAAAACCTTGTTGAGACACCCATGTCACGGATCTCGGTCCGCGACAAAACTTATGGTATCACGACAAGGACTCCCTTCCCTATTTTCAAACATTCTTTGATTCCCCTTCTATATTATATTGCATAACTCACATCTCAACCCCACGGGTCAAGGTGTAATACTCTTGAAATGCAATATAGGGTGTTATGCTGCCCAAATTTTGATTCTCCATTTCCACACTTAACTAATTGAACCCTCAAGTCATCAATGATTATAGATCGAGATTAGCAATAATTAACATCAATGATCATCATGATTAGAGGACCTTTGTTCGATTGCCATTAAAACATTCCTCTATAAACAAAACCTTGATGACTTAAATAGATAATCCGGACTGTAATTAATTATGGTAGGAGGGATTATTTAAGACCATCAAATGTGGACCCTATCCACAATCTTGCATAAGAAACCAATGTCTCTCATACAAAGCATTTCCTTTTATTTGTCTTTCTGATTTTGTCTTTGCGTGTTGTGTGTAACATTAAGTAAGCTTACACCAGATTACTGTTGGCGGGTATTCCCTTACGGATAACTAGCTCGTGATCTGGGTATAGCTTACTCAAGGTTATTTTGCATGGTCTGGATAGCAGGTAGAGGATGCCTTGGCGGTTTGTCCATCCGGGATTATGATAGCTGCTCAGCTGACTCCTATCCAGATACAGTATTCTTTTCCTTACCTTAATCTCCAAACCCAAATTCCAATCTGTAATGGGAATCAGTTGACATCCGTCAATGCTAACTGATGATCATTATGGGGACGAAGCATGTAGGTTTTTATTCAGAATTCACAGACAGTGGAGGCCCAACTGATATTGACACTATCATTATAGGGTTTAAACTGTCTACATTCGACCCATCCGAGTTATTGGGAAACTGAATTGCAGATATTTGCAAATCACCTGATAGCTCTGCCATTGTTTTGGTCCTCTGGCCACTTCATGATTGTGTTTCACCTTCTGTCTAGACCCGTGATATATTTTGGGTCATTTTATTTTCCATTCTCATATACCTGTATGCATGCTAATATTACATAGATATTGTGGTTTGTAATATTTTGGGATCCTTCCCTTGGACATTAGAAGTCTAGATTTAAACAGATATTGCATATTGAATTTCCAACAAAAACTCCTTTATAAAATCCAGATCTGCGTAAGGGATAAATTCCTCAGTTATGACTAACTCATATTCCATCAAGGGTTGTGATTTGGGAAATTAGAAGCAGAGTCAGCGATTAGGTCTCATCTAGACTGAAAGGGTCTGTATTTTAACTGAGAATCTAGTACCAGTCAGGGAATGATTTTCACACCCATTATTTTCCAAAAACTGCTGTGCGTTGGGAATCTGTGATTATGCATTGCACCGAGATGGGGTCCACTTGGATTCAAATACAGTGTACTGCATAATCCTGGAAGAACAACACTCAGGCCTTGGTTATTTTCTAAGATAGGGTTGAGTATTCTTTCAACTGCTATTCTCCTCCACCAAAGCCTATTATTGAGTCCTGAGTGAGTGCATCCGGAACGAACTAAATTGTTAGTTTGTTTCATTAGTTTGCATCTCATAACCACCCGGAAGGAGGTGAACACTGCAAGCATTTCACCGAGAGTCGGGAATTCTTGATCCATACCTTGTCATCTTGACTAGGTGCTGTCTTTCACTACCAGGGTCAGATTTTCAAAACCTCCGAGTGATAGGATTTTAAAATGCTTTCTTTACTGCTTTCTTTTCACTGCTTTCTTTAGAGGTCACTCGGTTGTATTGAGAGTAGTGTAACTGCTACTAGGATTGACAGTTAAGGGATAGTTCAGAGCTTGATTAGAATCTTCGGGTGTGACATGGGGGTATGATAGCAGTACTTGGCATCTCAATAAATGATTTGTCAGGTGTTGCTTATCCACCACAGATGAAATAACACACCCAGGCCAGGGCAGTTATGAATCTGTGGTATCTTAGAATTTGCATTCTTAAGAACATGTAAACTCATATTGTGAGTACCTGTCTTTAAAGGGAAATCAATACTGAGAGCATGAGAATTAGCTATCTGACAGGATTATCCCAAACAAAGATCTGAGTATTAAAATGGAAGTTTAATCAGGCCTTATCTAAATCTTGTCCAATCTTTATTCTTTTCTTTCCGTCCCTTCTGTCTGGACTATGACTCAGCTTCATAGATAGCATAGAATAGTTTTTAACTGTTTTCTTAGACTAGCTTTATTGCTTTCTTAGATTAATTTTATTCCGCTTTCTAGAATAATTCTATTTGCTTTAATTAATTGCCCTCGTAGCTTAGTTTAAATTCTGTCTGTAGATGTTAGTAATCCTTTTGCAACTGATTGAGCAATACGAATGGAAAATCTAGTAAAACAACGTGGGCCCTGCTTCTATCGCACATCCTCCAGTGAACGATCCGGTCTTACTATAAATTACTGCAATTTTTGACACCGTGCGCTTTCGGGGGCACAGTTTCGTAGCACGAGTAATAAAAACATGACAACCTATAAATATATCCTTAATCCGAACTCCATTCTCATAAATTGGTTTCATTAAATAAAACCTAAAACCAGGATCATGTTCTTTGGAAAATACTCATGTAGTGGGAATCTGCAAACGTTTCATGGTAGGGAATCTCATGACATGAAATGCTGAGAAATATCATGGTACATACGCCGGGGATCATCAGTGTGACAGGCTGAAGGTCAACCTATCCCGGTTGTACCATGAGATTTGTCAAAAGTTTCATGGCAGAGAGGACCACAGCGCCATTTGAAATTAACGCCCCTCACATGAGTAGCAACCTTGATGTATCCTTAAACCCCTTTCCCGTGAATCTTAACTCTTTTCATTTAATAAATTTAACTTGGGATATTTTCTTAAAAATACTCGTGGTAGGAAATTGTCAAAAGTTTCATGGCGCCGTTGCCGGGGAGGATGCAGCGCCGTTTTATTAGAGAATTACATTCCTCATTGTTCCTAGTTAGTTTATACATATAATTGTAAATATTCACCTTCAGAACCAATGCTAACCTGGGGATTGTACAGGTACTGTCATTAGTGAAGCCGTTGTTCTATGCAAAGGAGGAAGCAGACGCCAGCCGAAATCCCGTTCAACTCAGAAATAGAGAAGACAGCTCGACGTCTTAGGGCGGAGACTAGACGAAGAAGGGAACGGGAACGACAGGCACTACTTTCACCAAGCACCAGCAGCGACATTTCCGAGATGGCAAACCCCGACATCCCACCTATCATTCAACCCAACCCTCAACTTCACAACATTGAGGAAGACCCCGAAGATGCTGATAACGATGATTTGGATGATCCCCCTCCCTAAATCATACAAGGAGGTGGGAACCCACCAAACATGGAACAACAACACTTCGAGGCACCCCCTCCTAACCCGAACCATCAAAATCCACCAAACAACCAAAACCACCCAAACCAGAAAAATCAGCAATACCATAACCCCCATCAGAACCCCCTAAATCCGAATGATTTCAATGATCCGAGGAACTATTTCATGCCTCAGAACTACTACCCACAGCAGTACCAAGGCGGGCCCGAGAACAACCATCAAGCAGCAGCCGCTGCTGATTACATGCAGCCGATCTTAGAGCCATATCTGAATATTCCTGGACAAGCTCCATTCTTAGCCAGGAATTTCGAATTGAAGCCGGCCCTAATCAATCTAGTCCAGAGCAACCAGTTTGCTCGAGCAAGCCATGAGGACCCCCATGATCACCTGCAAACCTTCCTAGAATTGTGTGACACGATCAAGAATCGTGATGTATCTGCAAACACTATTCGACTGAGGCTATTTCCCTTCTCTCTGACAAGCGGAGCACGAACATGGTACAAGTCACTGCCCGTTAATCAGAAGTCTACATGGGAAGATGTGATCAGAAACTTCTTAGCAAAATACTTCCCGGAGTCCAAGGTGGATGAGTGCCATTCCAAAATCGCGGAATTCAAAATGAAACCGGACGAGTCCTTGTACGATGCAAAGGAGAGATTCTTCAATCTGCTCAGAAAATGTCCTCAACATGGTTTCCATGACTGGGAGAGACTGAGAAAGTTCTACAGTGGTCTGACCCCAGCATGGAAATCCATGCTCGACGCTGCTGGCGGTCAACATTTGCTTTACATACCGATGGACCAAGCCTGGGCAAAGATTGAAGCCATGAGTGTTAACAGTTCCGTTCTGACTGATGATGGTAATCTCCCTTCCCCTCGTGGTTTATGTGCTGTAGGTACAGTAGAAAAGTCAGACATTGAAAAGCATCAAGAGCAAGTGGCAGCGTTGTCTGTAAATCAAGGAGTTGGAAGCTCTGCTCAAGGGCAGCAAACAAATGTGATTTGTGGACTGTGTCAAGGTGCTCATGCAACTGACACATGCGAACAGATCACAACTGAAAGTTGTAACTATGCAGGAGCTTTTCCAAATAGACACCCAAATTTGTCTTACTCAAACAACAACGCCCTGAATTCCCATCTCTTGAACAAGCCACAGCAGCAACAATTCAACCCTCAGCAAAATCATGGATTCATTCAGAACAGGGGCCAACATTTTCAGAATCCCAACTTCCAACCCCAGATCCAGCAGAGGCCTCCTCAGAATTTCCAACAGCCCAATCAGAACTTCCAGAATTTTCAGCCCAATCAGAACTTCCAGCCTCAGTTTGTCCCAAACCAAGGCCAATGGAATCAGAATCAGAACCAAAATCAGCATCAAAATCAAAAGCCCCCTTCAAGGCTGGAGAATTTGATGACTGACTTTATCACTAGCCAAAAGGAGATCAACACTCAGCTGCAGGCCTCTATCAGAAATGTAGAGACCCAAGTGACGCAAATGGCTAATGAGATGCAGAAAAGGGACAAAGGTACATTACCAAGCACTGCGGAAAAGAACCCGCAATGCAAGGCAATAACCTTGAAATCTGGAAGAGTACTTGCTGGACCGAAAGGAGCGGATGCTGGAGCGGAATGTGAAGAAGATGATGTTGTTGACACTGCTGGTAAGGAAGCTGATAATGAGAACGAAGCTGAAAAAGAGATAGCCGAATTGCAGACTGACGCTGCGCCTGAAACGGCTGAAACAGATAAGGGTACAGGTGAAGGTACAACTTCCTTTCCTTCACCGCCAAAAATTGCTAATAACAAGTACATGCCTAGGATTCCTTATCCTGCACGTCTTAAAAATAAACAACATGATCTAAAATTCAAGAAATTTCTGGAACGATTAAAGTCTGTAGAGATAACCATTCCCTTCACAGAAATGATTTCCGAAATGCCCATCTATGCTAAGTTCTTGAAAGAATTGATTTCAGGAAAAAGGCAGGTAGAGCAAGAGGAGGTAATTATTCTCAACAGCACATGCAGTGCCATAGTTCAAAGAAGATTGCCCGAAAAGAAAGAGGACCCCGGATGCTGCACACTTCCAGTACAATTCGGGAAGGCCAAAGTGAGTATGGGGCTTTGTGATCTAGGATCAAGCATCAATGTGATGCCACTAGCTATGGCTATTCGCCTTAAGCTCGAAGAAATTCAACCGATCAAGATGAGACTGCAACTTGCAGACAGATCAATCACTCAGCCCGTAGGAATCCTCAAGGATGTTGTAGTCAAAACTGGACAGGTTCTTTTCCCAGTCGACTTCATCATCCTCGACATTGAAGAAGATTCTGAAATGCCACTTATCCTTGGACGCCCATTTCTAGCCACTGGTGGTGCACTGATTGACGCTAAATCTGGAAAGGTCACCTTAAGAGTCGATGGCGAGGAGATCATCTTTGATATGGAGAAATTGTAGAAATTTCCGGATGACAGTTCTTGTTTTTCATTTGAAAATGTAATAGTTAGGGAAGAACCGGACTTTGAACTTGATTGTGAAATGATGCTGGATGAACTATCAAAGCAGGTACTGAAGCCTGCTGGCATGGAGCACAAAGGATGCAAAGCCGTTCACTTTGCCGATCCCGAAACGGGGGATCTGGAGGAGTTTGACGGCATCGAATTCCATGATGATGACAACCAAGAGGAAGAAGAGGATCCTGTACTGATGCAGGATCCCGAAGGTAAATTTGTTCTTCCACTACCCATTTCTCGCAAACTACTCCCTTCCGTTGAATGTCCACCAGAGCCCGAACTTAAAACATTGCCCGATCATCTCAAGTATGCGTTTCTCGCTGAACATAAAAAATTACCTGTGATTGTTTCGGCTAAGCTCTCTCAAGAGCAAGAAAGTGCTCTGGTGGTCGTTCTTAAGAAACATGTACATGAAATAGGTTGGACCATTTCTGATATAAAAGGAATAAGCCCTTCTATTTGCATGCACAGGATTCTAATGGAAGAAGAGTTTAAGCCCTCCCGTCAGCCTCAGAGGTGTTTGAACCCCCTTATGCAAGAAGTGGTAAGGAAAGAAGTTATCAAGCTCTTAGATGCTGGTATAATCTATCCTATCTCTGACAGCAAATGGGTTAGCCCAGTGCAGGTCGTACCCAAACGAGGAGGGATGTGCATAACTAAGAATGAGCAAGGAGAAGAGGTTGCAACCAGGCCAGTAACCGGATGGAGAGTTTGTATCAAGGACCATTTTCCATTGCCTTTTATTGATCAAATGCTTGAGAGGTTGGCTGGGAGAGAGTTTTATTGCTTTTTGGATGGTTATTCTGGTTATAATCAGATTGTTATTTCTAGTGAAGACCATGATAAAACCACTTTTACTTGCCCGTACGGCACTTTTGCCTATCGACGGATGCCTTTTGGTTTGTGCAATGCACCTGCTACTTTTCAAAGATGCATGATGTCTATTTTCTCTGAATTTATCGAAAAATGCATTGAAGTTTTTATGGATGACTTCTCTGTGTATGGAGATACGTTCGAAGATTGTTTAACTAATCTTGCAAAGATTTTAAAGAGATGTGAGGACACTAATCTTGTTTTAAATTGGGAAAAGTGCCATTTTATGGTCACTGAGGGCATAGTGTTAGGACATCGCATTTCTCGTGCAGGTATTGAAGTTGATCCAGCCAAAGTTTCGATCATTTCTAATCTCCCTCTCCCTAACTCCATCAAATCAGTTAGGAGCTTCTTAGGGCATGCCGGTTTTTACCGGAGATTCATTAAGGATTTCTCTAAAATTGCCAAGCCGCTCACTAATCTGCTTTGTAAAGAAAATGCATTCTTAATAAACGAAGCGTGTGTCCAAGCTTTTGACACGCTCAAGAAGATGTTGGTTTCTGCACCGATAGTGCAACCACCCGATTGGTCAATACCTTTCGAGGTAATGTGTGATGCTAGTGATCTCGCCGTAGGTGCAGTGCTTGGGCAACATAAGGATGGGAGACACTGTGTAGTTCACTACGCAAGTCATGCCTTGAATGAGGCTCAAGTCAACTACACCACAACGGAGAAAGAAATGTATGCTGTAGTCTTCGCGTTTGACAAATTCAGACAGTATCTAATAGGTACGAAGACTATAGTATACACCGATCATTCTGCATTAAGATACTTGTTTAGCAAACAAGATGCAAAACCTCGATTAATCAGGTGGGTACTTCTGTTGCAAGAATTCGACATCATAATAAAAGATAGGCGAGGCCGAGATAATGGTGCTGCTGACCACTTATCTCGATTAGAAAATGATAAAAAAGAGAAAGCCGTTAACGAAGATTTCCCGGATGAACAATTGTTTGCATTGCATTTGCATAATCAAGCTTGTCCATGGTTTTCCGACATTGATAACTTTTTAGCATGCGGAATAACCCCACCGTTTTCTAATCATCATCAGAAGAGTAAGTTCAACCGAGATGTATTAAGTTATTTCTGGGAGGAACCTTATCTTTTCAAACACTGCGCTGATTCAATAATCAGGCGATGTGTAACCGAGCATGAAGCCTATCAAATTGTCAAAAAATGCCATGAATCAGAGTATGGAGGTCACCACGGTCCCTGTAACACCCCGGATTTGATAACCCAGGCCGGGATGTCACCGCCACACCTCCCTAGCAAGACACGGTTTCTCCGAGCTTGCTAAAGAGATGCAAGGCTATAAGTTGTTTTAAAAGCAAGTCCGGAAATACTTATATTTAAAAATAATAATCATCCATACACGCAGCGGAAATATAAGTTGTGCAGCGGAAATAAAGTATAAGGGCCGACATGGCCAAAACACGGGTTAAACAGGCCCGTTCATGCAAGTTGTAATTAAATGCCGGAATTTAAAATAGAGTTTTTCCCGAATGTTCCCATGTATGCATATGATGATGCATAATCCTCATACTCTGAAAGAAAAAGGGGAAACGTGGTTTGGTCAGCAAAAACGTGCTGAGTAAGTTAACACCTAATATGATCAAGGGGTTTCAAAGCCTTTATTTAAATTTAATAAAAACATGCTTGTAGGTAATTCACAATTTGAGTTAGTCATCCTCTAATAATTAAATGGCATAATTTAACACAAGGATTTCACATGATCATAATTCAAATTACATGGTAAAATAATTGCAAGGCATAATTTAAAGGTATGACTTAAATAAGGAAAACATTCATGTCTTAAAAATTTTCCCGTTACTTCACGATTAGGTATTTCAGGATTTTCATTCTTTCACTTTCGTTCAGTATGATTTTACATGATTTGATCTTGGGGAATCGAACCCGCAAGAGTTTAAACGTATCCTAGGGAATTGAACCCGTAGGAATTAACACACGTCCTGGGGAATTGAACCCGCAGGAAAACAAGCGATCGCCCTTGGGGAATCGAACCCGCAAGAACTCAAATACATCCTACGGAATTGAACCCATAGGAATCAACACACATCCTGGGGAATCGAACCCGCAGGAAAACAAACGATCGCCATTGGGGAATCGAACCCGCAAGAACTCAAATACATCATAGGGAATTGAACCCATAGGAATCAACACACATCCTGGGGAATCGAACCCGCAGGAAAACAAACGATCGCCCTTGGGGAATCGAACCCGCAAGAACTCAAATACATCCTAGGGAATTGAACCCATAGGAATCAACACACATCCTGGGGAATCGAACCCGCAGGAAAACAAACGATCGCCCTTGGGGAATCGAACCCGCAAGAACTCAAATACATCCTAGGGAATTGAACCCATAGGAATCAACACACATCCTGGGGAATCGAACCCGCAGGAAAACAAATAATCACCCTTGGGGAATCAAACCCGCAAGGTAAGAACACATTTCGCAAGTTTCACAAGTTCTCAAAATATAACTTACACAAGTCGCTGTCTTACTCCATAATTATTTAAAAATTCATTTTAAGTCCGAAAATTCTGAAATTTCACCAGTAACTCGAAAACACAGAGACGAACAAGTTTCGTGTTTTACGTTTCTCGATCCGGGTTAAGGAAATGAGTCAAAAATCAAGTCGTTCCCATAAGTAGTATGCTGTCAGGTTACAGGTTCGACACCATTCAAAGATTCGACTTTTTAACATATCAAATGGACTCCAAAAATTCTGAAATTTTATATGCACACACTAGACATAATTATCTACAACTTTCATTTAGATTGCAAGGATCAATTCGGACTCGAAGATATAGGAACAGGCTCATCAAGTTCGGACATCAACACCTTCAGATTTCCAAAAGGGTTTTTCAAGGCAGTTTGTGTTCGGATCGTTTTGGGATAGAAAACGTTGATGAAAATGGCTGAAATTTTTACACAACATAGTTTAATGTGTTAGGATCAAAAGTCTAGTTTTGAGTTTTTCGGTTTAAACTCTTGAAGTAGGGGTTTTGGCCCGATTTCAAATCTGTTACAGTTTCGTGTTCGACTTTTAGGGCAGGTTTGTTGGAGGCTATTTTCGGGTATCAAAACACAATGAAAAATTATGAAAATTTTATACGAACTAGATCTATGTCTTAGGAACATTTTTCATGTTTTGAGTTTTTCCGTTTGAGCAGTTTTATGTGTTTGAAAAATTCGCACCAAAACGCTGCGCCGGGGGTTTTTCGTGTTGACAGATTTTTGAGTTTCTAAATCTCTATGTTTGGTTGCATTTTAAGTCACCCAAAACCAAGTAAGCATTAACTTACAGTGGGGATGATGTCTAGGAGGTCACGGGGTCGTCCGGAATCCACGGGATGTCACGAACGAATCTCCTCAAGTCGGTTTCCTCTTCCAACGTCCACGAACCGAATCCGCAAGTAAAAATCCTTAGTTAGATTCGATTTTCGGATTCAAAAAGGTGTAGATAAACTAAAAAAACTACTTACCAACGTCCTAGGGGTCTGTCTTCTCCTTCTCGAGTCCTTCTTGTTCGGATTTCGTCGTCGGAACTTCAAGAACACAAGGGATTTCGGGGTTTTCGACTTTGGGAAGAGTTGGAGAGAATGTGAGGAGAAGATGGCTGCTCTAGGGTTGTAATTTTCGAATTTAGGGTTAGGGAGCAGTCTAAGGTCGTCCCCTATATCCTTCCATAGCCCGGGATTGAGTTTCCATCGTCGGGGGTCGAAAATATGGCAAGAAAATCGTCGGGACGCATTGTTGCCGTTTCCCAGGGAGCTCACGCGCTCTTGGCGCGCTCCTAGGCTAAAGACCGCGCGGCCAGCGCGCGGCCTCCGCCCGGACCTCGGTCCGGGCGGGTCCGTGCGATCCGATCGAGCCTTTTCTCCTCTCTTTCGGACTTCTGTGCTCCTACGTTTTCGGGCTTGATTTTTCGGGTCATTCTCGGATTATAAATTCTTATCTTAAATTAATCTCGTCTCGAGTTAATCCCGTACTTGAAATCTTGAGTCCGTTGCATTTGGATTCGTCGGCTTCTAATTCGTCGTCTTTTGACTCCCGTGCAACAATTTATCTAATTAATTTATTTCCAACTTCACGGGTTCCTGGAACTAAAATTCTTTTCTTTCTTGAATTTAGTTTCAATTCTTTTGACTCAATTTCATGGAATGTCTTCGGGCTTCCTTTCCCTCCTTTATTCCATTTTAAATTTTTGAATCTATCGGCGTTTCATTTCCGAGCAATAATTTATTGTGATAAATTATTTTCTTCTTCTCGGAGATATTTCAACCTTGATTTGATTAAGAAATAAATTTTATTCCTTTGGACGCCGATAAAAATCCTGGGTATTACAGTCCCGCTCGAACGGCTCACAAGGTCCTCGAGTGTGGATTCTATTGGCCTCACATCTATGAGGATTGCAGGACATTTGTGAAAGGTTGCGACAGATGCCAAAGAATGGGAAACATCTCCAAGAGAGATGAGATGCCTCAAAAGGGGATTCTCACGCTTGAGATCTTCGATGTATGGGGCATCGACTTCATGGGACCGTTTCCACCATCTGGTGGAAACTTCTATATCTTGGTAGCTGTCGATTACGTATCCAAATGGGTCGAGGCTGTCGCATTACCAACCAATGATGGTAGCCAAGTCATCAAGTTCCTCAAGAACAACATTTTCAGTAGATTTGGCATACCTAGGGTGGTGATATCTGATGGAGGAACGCACTTTATCAATAAAGCCTTTGAAACTTTAATGAGTAAAAATGGGATCCTCCATAAAATAGGCACGCCTTACCATCCTTAAACTAGTGGCCAAGTCGAAGTATCCAATCGCGAAATCAAACACATACTCGAAGCCACTGTTGGGATAACCCGTAAGGATTGAGCACGTAAGCTCAACGATGCTCTATGGGCATACCGCACAACATATAAGACTCCCATCGGGATGTCTCCATACAGGCTCGTCTTCGGAAAAGCCTGTCATTTGCCCGTAGAGCTAGAGCATAAAGCTTACTGGGCCGTCAAAACGCTCAATTTCGATCCGAAAGTTGCTCAGAGCAAACGTAAGTTGGACCTCAATGAAATTGAGGAAATACGAGCGCAAGCTTATGAGAGCTCTCGCATTTACAAGGAGCGGACCCAGAAGTTGCATGATCGCAGGATTAAGTCTAAGTATTTTTATGTTGGTCAACAGGTACTATTGTTCAATACTAGGTTGAAGCTGTTCCCCGGAAAGCTCAAATCTAGATGGGAAGGACCACATGAAGTACTAGAGGTGTTTAAAAATGGAGCCGTCAGGATCCGAACTGACAAGGGCGACATAGTGGTGAATGGACAACGGTTGAAGGAGTATATTGGACAATTCGATCCGGAGAAAGAAAGCCAAGCAGTGGAAGATCCGGCTTACAACCAATAAGAAACAGCATTAAAAACATAAAAATTTCATTTTCTTATATATATGTATATAGCACTTTAATTCATAACAAAAAAAAGTATCCAAAAATCAATTAAACATTTAGAGTACTAAGACTCTAAATGTGAGGATGTTGATATTTGGAGAAAATCTAATATATTTTATTTATCTGTCTTGCAGAAGACCGGAACCACTAAAAAGAGGAGCAGAAAAGAGTAACAAGAAAACCAGGTTCTTGGTTGGATTAATTCCATAAATCTGAGATAATATTCCCAGAAATTAAAGCAATTTAAATTCCGGGATAAATTTCACAGATAAGTGGAACTGATCCAACCTAATTTATGCAAGTGGATTATTTACATATTCAGCCCAGCATTTTGAATTCAATTGGTCTGAATTTATTCAGCCCAATTCAAATAAAATGGATACAGGCCCAACATCACACTCGGGCCCAGTCCAAGAAAATTTGAAAATTCAAAATTCTTTGTCGCGGAAGGTCCTTTGTCGCGATGCCAGGCATCGCGACCAAGACCTGTTCCGCGACAAACCCTCTTCCATCCAAAACTCTTTGTCGCGATGCACCTTGTCGCGGAGCATGACTCCGCGACCAAGCCCTGCTCCGCGACACAACCCGCGTTGACTTTGTCCCTATGCTGAATTTTGTCGCGAAAGCCTTGTCGCGGAGCATGACTCCGCGACCAAGCCCCAACTCCGCGACCTCTCTAATGTCGCTATGCCCTTGTCGCGGAACCTTGTTCCGCGACAAAGTGTCGAGTCCGCGACAAAAGTTCCAGTATTTATACCCCCCCACCCCCACCAGTTTCTCTCATTTCACGACTGTCGTTTCAGTTTCTTCCTCTTCCTTCCTCCATTTTTTCTACTCTTCCGAACGAACACCACCGTGTTCTTCGCAATCTTTCACCCGTTTTCAAAGGGAGACCATGGACAGATTTTTGAGGATCTTCCCCAACTTAGGACCTTTACCCCGCCCCGAACGAAATAGGGCAGGGTAAAACCCATTTCCCCCTGTTCATGATCCCGTTGGACTTTCTTGTTCCTTGTTCTTAATGTTGGTGTGTGAATCGTATAATGTGGTTTGTATGCACTTTGGTTTCTCTGTTGTTCAAGGTTTTGAATGCTCTCGGTTTTGAGCACCATTTTGAAGTTTTTGAGAACCCCTTGAGAACTTGAGAACATGGCTTTAAAACTGTTATGGGTTTAAAATTTTGAAGTTTAAAACTGGGACAGAAAAACTAATGAGCATTAGGGTGTTACTTCGAACATCATGGTGTTATTGGTATTTTTGTTCTTGAATGAATGGGGTGAAGGCTCACTGTTTTTGGTTCAAACCCTTTGTTTGATCTCGAAATGCATTACTGCGGTGTTATTTTGGTGTAATAAAGGATGGAAGATCTTTTTGGGTGCACTCATTCCCATGTAGGAAATCTCATGGGAATGAATGTTTGTTTGTTTATGGAAACATAGTACAAACACCCAATAAGAAGCTTCCACTTTTAATAAAAGCAACTTTTTGGAAAAAGACAAAAAGAGTATTTGGTTTTAATGATTGACTTTTCTTTTGTTCCCAATGGAACACTAGTGTGAGTTAAATAGCGGTATTTTTGTCACCCAACTGCTATCATTTTCAAAAATCCAAAATGGGACCACTCACACCCCACTTTTCTTAAATAAAACAAGTCAACCATTTTAAAATTAAAAATAGTGTCTGCAAATTTTTGGGAATGTTTTAACTGTCCAAAAACAGTCCAAGCAGTCCAAAAATAGTAGATCCCCTTTCGCCACGCCTCCATTGCACATTCCAATATTCGAGCATTCCATTTCCATCTGTCCATCTCAACCCACTTCCAGCAAGTGTCTCGGACTTGCTTAATAAAATTGAAAACCTTTGGGCCCAATGGCCCATTAAAAAGGATTTTAGGCCCAATGGCCAATCTTATTCTATTTTGGGCTCCTTAGCCCATTTAAAACCAAAAATTTGTTTACCCATGCTTTATATTAAAAATTTAAGTTGGAGATTTAATAGCCTCACATCTAGAGCAAAGCTCTAAATGTGAGGATGTTGATTTGTAAACTTGAGCAATTATTATGAAAACTATAAAAATTGGATTCATCACTTCTCACCTTTTCAGGGGCAACCATCGTCAAATTCCAGATCCTGCGCCTGCAGGAACTCAACTGCTGGACCTGCCAGAGGAACTCCTCGGTGAAATTCTTTCCCGAATAGGAGAGGATGAAATTAGGGAGGTATTCACTGCACAAGAGACATGCAAAAAGCTTAGAGACGCAGGGAACCTCGCCATCGTGTACAAGCGATGTGAGCTAGACACTTCCACTGTGAAGCAGTGGCAGGAAAGAATTCGGTGGCAGAAACAAAGATTCCTGCAAACATGCGTGGATACAGGAAATTTCAATCTCCAAATCATCCCAGCACTCCAAGCATTTGCAGAAGGGGATGAGGAGCAGGCCTGCGAGCTGCTGCGGTTGGGTATTGAGGACAATCACAAGGCATCAATTTTTACCCGTGGGCTGATGCTCATGAGTAAAACAGATGAAAGTCAGGTTAATCAGGGGATCCAGATGATAGAGAGAATGGTGACCCACAGATCAATCCTGGCATACACGTCCACCAACACCCTCTCATGGATGGCAGATAATCCAGACACTCCCGACTTGTTCGCAGACCAGGAAGCCAGAGTCTTCTGCTCAAGGTGGCACGAACCCATGAGAGACCACTATGGCTGGTGTCTGCGGTGTGAATTGACAAGTTTCATCCACTGGAGCAGGTATATGTTCTGAAAAGAGAAGAAGAAGGGTGAATCCTAGTATGCTTTATTTTATTTTTAGTTTTAGCAGTAGGCATCATGTAAGGGATTTCTCCTTTTGTGTGCAGGTTAGTACTAACTGCATGAGAATCCCTCATAATGGATGTAATTTATCGCTTTCCCTAAAATGGAACTCGACTTTCGAGATCCTCCAAACAACTTTTACTTGCTTTCTTTTCAAAAAGATGTCTGTACAGTCCGAGATGAATAAGTGACTGTCAGGCCAAAAATATGCTGTTGACATACTCAGTATGTCAGCAGTGCCTTTTTACTGCTTTAAATTAAATAGCCAGCAATAAATATGCATAAACCTGCTCTAAATTCACATGTTGAATTTAGACTTGTGGTTAAAATTTCCAAACTTTTAAATTGGGATAATATAATTGAAGACATGCATGAGATGAATTCCTAAGGTTTTGAGCTATAAAAGTTTAATGATGCGATCATCTTGTTGGGTAATAAATCTGCATGTTAGAAATTTTGATTGAATAAATTGTTGGGACTAAGCTTTGATTAAATTTGAGAATATTGTATGACATGAATCAATCCAACCTGTGAGATTTGAGCCATGAGTCACTTTTACTCATTCTTTTCTTTGATGTGTGAATCATTTTGATTAAAGGACACTAGAACTTGCAATCGAGACCGATTCAAGACTATGCCATATTCCGAGAATCGAGCATGTGATTGAGGCACTTAGAAAAACTCAAAATTTTGGCCTTCGTTGAAATCCCAACCCAAAAATATTTTCCCGTTAGGATTAACCAATTTGAGCCTTTAAGCCTAATTTTTCTTTGAAGTCCTCTATATTATTCCAGCCTTTCTAAAAAGACCAACAAAAGTCAAACCCAAGTGTGCAAGAATCAATTTTATCAAGGCATTGAATTTGTGATCATCATATTTGTGTAAATCGGTATTCAATAAACCGATTCATCAAAAAAAAAAAAAAGGGTGTGTGTTGAATTCGTTCAACATAAATAAATTGCAAATGACAAAGCAAATTAGACTTAGTCTAATGTCATGCAATAGAGAAAAATGAAAGAAGAAAAGAAATATTGATGATCTTAAATTTTTAATAAATAATGCCAAGTCATGATAGAATTAATTCTTGCCACTTCTTAGCCCAATAATTTCCCTTCTCACCTAATGTTACAACCGTATGCCCCGTTATAACCCTTGAATAAGACCTCATGATCTCGATTCGAAGAAATGAGCCGGTGGCGAGTTGATCCAATTGCAAGCCTATGGGATAATTTAATTAGAATTGATTTCGAGCGTTCAATGATAAACCCAATTGAGAGTGAGTGAACTTTCCGATTCTCTCATACGTGAGGTTCTGTTTCGATGTACATGTTCATGTCATGCCTTAATTCCAACTTTTAATCCTTGCATTTTTCGAGCATGATATTCATGAAGTGTTGATAATAATGTCTGATTTGTAGGCCCAATGTAGTGAGCAAGTATCATTTTATTCAACACTGCAATCAAGGGAGTTTAATACTTGTAGTTTTTGATTGTCTTATCCCAATCCAAAAGGAATGTGATTTATGAAGCCACGAAAATGAATTGAATATGCAGAGCCTGTGTTCTTTAGAACATTGACTCTGACTGCTCGGGGACGATCAGTATTAAATGTGAGGATGTTGATAATGGCCAGAAATGACCATTATTTTCAATCCATTTCCGCGTCTTAAACGGACATTTGATCGCATTCCGGTCTTATATTAAGTAAGAAAGCTGTTGAATTGGACTGATTTATGCATAATTGTAAAAATAATAAGCTGGTATGAAAAATGCATAAATATGTAATTTTATTACATATTTGTGTTAGAAAAATCCAAAAACATAAGAAAAAGGAAAGAAAAGAAAAAGGAATGAAAAAGATGGGAAAAAGATAGAAAAGCCCACAAAAAGGATATTTTCGGCCCATCTGGCCCAATCCAGCAGGCCCAGAAAGACCCTTGTCGCGGAAGCCCCTTTGTCGCGATGCATGGTTCCGCGACCAAGGAGGGTTCCGCGACCAAGCGGACCCAGATGAAGAGAGACCAGCCAGGAACCCCTTTGTCGAGATGTCCTTTGTCGCGATGCCCTGTTCCGCGACAAAGGCATGATCCGCGACCAAGAGGCACCCGATTAGAGACACAAGACCCAGTCGAGAAGCTTTGCCACATGCAGTGTGTTCCGCGACCAAACTTGACGCTTCGAGACCAAGTTGTGATGTGTGTGAAGTCTTGAGACACAATGGGCTCAAATCAAGGCCCATGGGCTTAGGGATACACTTCTATAAATATGAGGTGTCTCCCATGAGCTAGAGGTTGGAATTTTGTTGAATAGAGCTCTCTTGAAGACAAGGCAGTGAGCTCTCTTTAGGTAGTCTTAGTTTAGGTTTAATTTTTTTTGTATTATTTAATTTTTGTCCCTAGTTTAGTCTAGATTAGTGTTCATTTTAGTGTTTTATTGTCTTCAGTAGCTTAGATAGCCACTTTCATAACATGTTTTGGTTTCTAAACTCTTGTTTTAGGGTTTGTAATACCCAAATCATGGGTATTAACAACACCCACTTAATAAAATGGGAAAACATTCATCATTTGTGTCCCAAATCATGAAATGGGTCTCACACCCCATGGATTTATGCTTTCTTTTTCATTTTGGGGTCATTTGACCCCCATTATGCTTTTATTTAGCTTACTGTATGTATTACATGGATAATGTTGTGTGAATGTGTGGCCAAACCCTAGATTAGGATGTATGCTTTATTTTAAGTTCTGCCCAGTTCTTTATTTTTGTTTAAGCATGTTCTTCCATATTTTGAATGTTGTTTGCTTATTTTTAGCCTAGAATAGCTTTTTGATCTGAAATAGGGTGAGATCACGCTGTTTGCATGCCACTGTTCATTTCTGCTTTTTCAGACTTTTGTCCTGAACCGCCTTTGTCGCGGAACCACGTTCCGCGACAAAATGGTCATTCCGCGACCAAGGTGTCTACAGACACTGGTTTTCATATTTTAAAACCCTTTTGTCGCGGAACACCCTTGTCGCGGAACCACGTTCCGCGACACAACCCTGTTTGGCGACAAAAGGAGCCAAACTCTTGCACTTTGTATGCATGGCTTTTTGTCGAGGAAAATTCTTGTCGCGGAACCACGTTCCGCGACAAAATCTCATTCTGAGACAGAAAAATTATGCCATGACCCTCATTTTTCTGAAAAACCTTTGTCGCGGAACACTTTGTCGCGGAACCACGTTCCGCGACAAAACTTTCCATGCATAGCGACAAGGACCCAAACTCTTTAAATTTTATGAAAATCCTTTGTCGAAAAACACTCTTGTCGCGGAACCACGTTCCGCGACAAAACCTTGCTTAGCGACAAAGAGGCGTTATGCTGCCAAAATTTCTAAAAACCTTGTTGAGACACCCATGTCACGGATCTCGGTCCGCGACAAAACTTATGGTATCACGACAAGGACTCCCTTCCCTATTTTCAAACATTCTTTGATTCCCCTTCTATATTATATTGCATAACTCACATCTCAACCCCACGGGTCAAGGTGTAATACTCTTGAAATGCAATATAGGGTGTTATGCTGCCCAAATTTTGATTCTCCATTTCCACACTTAACTAATTGAACCCTCAAGTCATCAATGATTATAGATCGAGATTAGCAATAATTAACATCAATGATCATCATGATTAGAGGACCTTTGTTCGATTGCCATTAAAACATTCCTCTATAAACAAAACCTTGATGACTTAAACAGATAATCCGGACTGTAATTAATTATGGTAGGAGGGATTATTTAAGACCATCAAATGTGGACCCTATCCACAATCTTGCATGAGAAACCAATGTCTCTCATACAAAGCATTTCCTTTTATTTGTCTTTCTGATTTTGTCTTTGCGTGTTGTGTGTAACATTAAGTAAGCTTACACCAGATTACTGTTGGCGGGTATTCCCTTACGGATAACTAGCTCGTGATCTGGGTATAGCTTACTCAAGGTTATTTTGCATGGTCTGGATAGCAGGTAGAGGATGCCTTGGCGGTTTGTCCATCCGGGATTATGATAGCTGCTCAGCTGACTCCGATCCAGATACAGTATTCTTTTCCTTACCTTAATCTCCAAACCCAAATTCCAATCTGTAATGGGAATCAGTTGACATCCGTCAATGCTAACTGATGATCATTATGGGGACGAAGCATGTAGGTTTTTATTCAGAATTCACAGACAGTGGAGGCCCAACTGATATTGACACTATCATTATAGGGTTTAAACTGTCTACATTCGACCCATCCGAGTTATTGGGAAACTGAATTGCAGATATTTGCAAATCACCTGATAGCTCTGCCATTGTTTTGGTCCTCTGGCCACTTCATGATTGTGTTTCACCTTCTGTCTAGACCCGTGATATATTTTGGGTCATTTTATATTCCATTCTCATATACCTGTATGCATGCTAATATTACATAGATATTGTGGTTTGTAATATTTTGGGATCCTTCCCTTGGACATTAGAAGTCTAGATTTAAACAGATATTGCATATTAAATTTCCAACAAAAACTCCTTTATAAAATCCAGATCTGCGTAAGGGATAAATTCCTCAGTTATGACTAATTCATATTCCATCAAGGGTTGTGATTTGGGAAATTAGAAGCAGAGTCAGCGATTAGGTCTCATCTAGACTGAAAGGGTCTGTATTTTAACTGAGAATCTAGTACCAGTCAGGGAATGATTTTCACACCCATTATTTTCAAAAACTGCTGTGCGTTGGGAATCTGTGATTATGCATTGCACCGAGATGGGGTCCACTTGGATTCAAATACAGTGTACTGCATAATCCTGGAAGAACAACACTCAGGCCTTGGTTATTTTCTAAGATAGGGTTGAGTATTCTTTCAACTGCTATTCTCCTCCACCAAAGCCTATTATTGAGTCCTGAGTGAGTGCATCCGGAACGAACTAAATTGTTAGTTTGTTTCATTAGTTTGCATCTCATAACCACCCGGAAGGAGGTGAACACTGCAAGCATTTCACCGAGAGTCGGGAATTCTTGATTCATACCTTGTCATCTTGACTAGGTGCTGTCTTTTACTACCAGGGTCAGATTTTCAAAACCTCCGAGTGATAGCATTTTAAAATGCTTTCTTTACTGCTTTCTTTTTACTGCTTTCTTTAGAGTTCACTCGGTTGTATTGAGAGTAGTGTAACTGCTACTAGGATTGACAGTTAAGGGATAGTTCAGAGCTTGGTTAGAATCTTCGGGTGTGACATGGGGGAATGATAGCAGTACTTGGCATCTCAATAAATGATTTGTCAGGTGTTGCTTATCCACCACAGATGAAATAACACACCCAGGCCAGGGCAGTTATGAATCTGTGGTATCTTAGAATTTGCATTCTTAAGAACATGTAAACTCATATTGTGAGTACCTGTCTTTAAAGGGAAATCAATACTGAGAGCATGAGAATTAGCTATCTGACAGGATTATCCCAAACAAAGATCTGAGTATTAAAATGGAAGTTTAATCAGGCCATATCTAAATCTTGTCCAATCTTTATTCTTTTCTTTCTGTCCCTTCTGTCTGGACTATGACTCAGCTTCATAGATATCATAGAATAGTTTTTAACTGTTTTCTTAGACTAGCTTTATTGCTTTCTTAGATTAATTTTATTCCGCTTTCTAGAATAATTCTATTTGCTTTAATTAATTGCCCTCGTAGCTTAGTTTAAATTCTGTCTGTAGATGTTAGTAATCCTTTTGCAACTGATTGAGCAATACGAATGGAAAATCTAGTAAAACGACGTGGGCCCTGCTTCTATCGCACATCCTCCAGTGAACGATCCGGTCTTACTATAAATTACTGCAATTTTTGACACCGTGCGCTTTCGGGGGCACAGTTTCGTAGCACGAGTGATAAAAACATGACAACCTATAAATATATCCTTAATCCGAACTCCATTCTCATAAATTGGTTTCATTAAATAAAACCTAAAACCAGGATCATGTTCTTTGGAAAATACCCATGTAGTGGGAATCTGCAAACGTTTCATGGTAGGGAATCTCATGACATGAAATGCTGAGAAATATCATGGTACATACGCCGGGGATCATCAGTGTGACAGGCTGAAGGTCAACCTATCCCGGTTGTACCATGAGATTTGTCAAAAGTTTCATGGCAGAGAGGACCATAGCGCCATTTGAAATTAACGCCCCTCACATGAGTAGCAACCTCAATATATTCTTAAACCCCTTTCCCGTAAATCATAACTCTTTTCATTTAATAAATTTAACCTGGGATATTTTCTTAAAAATACTCGTGGTAGGAAATTGTCAAAAGTTTCATCTATGCAGGCATATACAAGGGAAAGGTCCTTGGAGGATTCCCAACCTTGTAAAAATGCCGCTTAGAAATATCGGCAAAACAGAAACAGGGCACAGATGCTTGCCCCAGAACAGTATTGCCGATTTGAGTCCTACCACCGAACTTCTACCCCTGGATACACTAGAATGAATATTATAACGTACCAGAGATAGAAGTCGAACTCGAGTGCTGCTACAGTAGTCCTTTAGATAAAAGTCGAAGGAGTAATGCCAGTCAGTCACCCGAAAGCGGTGGAAGGGCAAAAGGATGGAGGAATAACTAAGGGCAGTTATTCCCCCATTAGATAAGGTCCGACAGGATATGCAACCGAAAAGTCGAAAAGAGATATGTCCGCATAGCCGTCGAGACCTTCATTTGGAATAACAGATAAAGATCCTCGCCCATAAGAACATGGTGAAAAGGATATTAGCTGAACTCGTATCGCACAAGCGAAGATTTTCGTACCACGTCTGGAAATCCTTGCATAAGAGTGCTTGCTGAGAACCATGGAGGTACTGGAGACAGTGAATTGAGCAAAGGAAAAGAGAAAGTCATATTGTTGTATGGGAAGAAAGTAAGGAAGTCATGGATAAGTATCAACAATGCCGGGTATTTATAGGAAGGGGATAAGTACTCGGCAAAGGAAACGGTCAATAATAAATGTTATTTATGGGAAAACGTTACAGCTGATTCCCGGAAAAAGCTGCTAACATTCAGAAATTAGTAATAAAGGAGACTGAAAATAGTGAAGTTAATGGGATACGAATCGCATTGCAGAAGATACAAAAGATACGAATCCAAGTACATTTTATCGGCCAACATAGTCTAAAAAAAAGGGGGGAGAAGAGAAAGGGCCGATTACAACTGTCAAAAAACGATCGAAATTCATACTTGACAGAAGATAAGTCAAAATACAAACCCCTATACAAAAGCAAATAACCAGAAGAGAAATCAATGATCCTCGTAGTCATCGAAGGGAACATCGTCATCTAAGCCTTGTAAAGCAGCGATAGGAGGGTTAGCGGAGGATGTCATCAAATTCGGATCTGCTGTGGAAGAAGGGCCAGCAACGTCACCAGATGGGAGGCGAACGGTGGCTAAATCAGCACCAGAAGAAGTACCAGATTTCCCTAGATGAGCAAAAAGAAGGAAATAATGAATAGAAGAGCATAAGGGAGAATCAAAATAAGAGATAGAGAAAAACGAAGTACCTGTAGGAGTTTTCGACAGAGATGGATTATCGCCCGACGGGGAGGTCTCTATCTCTGAAGGGTCCAAAGGGAATAAGACATGTGGGGAAGAAACATGAATGACACTTTGCCCACCAAGGCTTTTGATAGCCGAATCCAGCTGGCCGACTAGAGATTGGGTTTCGGCCCATTTCTCTTGGAAAGTGCCAAGGATGAAATCATTAAAACTGATCCGCATGGCTAAATAAGAAGCATCTTGCTGAGAATCCAAGATTTTCGCCTTAGGAGCTTCAGCCGATTGACGGAGAGCTTTTATTGATCGTCTCAGATCGGCCGATTTTTGCTTAGTTTGGTTCAGAGCCAACTCCAAATCTCTCTCTTGTCGTTGAAGCTTAGCTATTTCAGACCGAAGCAAAGAAAGATCCTCAGATTGTTTATGTTCCTAGGACTCCATCTCGGAGAGTGCATTCATCTGAGTCCGATATTCTGCGGAATAATTGTCAAAAATGGCTTGCGATGAAGCCGCAGTTTCACGCTCTGCGGCAAGTTTGTTCCGCATTATCAAATGAGCCATAAGCTCTTGATCCATGGAGAGAACAGACTTCAGGATTGTTTGGAGAGTCCTATCCAGATTGAGGGAAACCATTTCGTCATGGAACTGTTGTTCAAGATGAGACAGAAGAAGGAGGATCGGCTTGGGATTAACAAACTCCACGTTGGATTGCCGGGCGATTAGATTACACAACTTGGCTAAACATTCGCCAAGATGGGTGGAAAGATCTAATGGGCGAGAGGCTGTGGAGACAGGAGAGAAGAAATCATCCAAAACATGCCGGTCAGGAAATGGAGATGAAGGGACCTGATCGGCGCGGACATCATCAACAATTACACCACTAGGTGAGGGATCAAGCGGTTTCAAAGTATCCGAAGACAAGGGCGTGGCAAGATCTTTGGTAGGCTGAGGAGGATTAACAGAAGAAGAACCAGCACAAGCAGCCAAGTTGCTGTTAACAGCCGATGTGCGAAATCCGGCTACAGGAGGAGCCGAAACCACAGTTGGAAGTGGGGAAACATCGGACGGTGGCAAAACAGGTGGGACCTGGCAAGAAGAAGGAAAAGAGATTAGTCGAAAGAAAGGAACTTGTAGAAAAAAAAAAGAGTAATGTAACGAACCGCAAAAAGAGTGGCAGGGATTCTGCCAAGCGGTGAACAAGATGAATGCCTTCTAGTCTGAGTAGGGGTGAGAGAGCCAATAAGAGAAGCCGAAGGCGAAACAGGCCTCTTTCGACCAGGATCAGAGGTAGAAGAACGAGGAACATCTGAATTCAAGAATAGAAACCGAATGAGTAGAATGAAAAATAAGGAAACAAGCAATGACTTAAAAAAAAAAAAGGAGGGGAAGAAAAGGGAACATACCTGGGCGAGAAGTAGAAGGCGAACCGAGGATGCGCTGAGGGGTGGAACCCGGAGATGATGAAGGGTAAGAAGAGAAAGCCAGGATGGGAGAGAAACCACCTCTCCGCAAAACCAAATCAAGATCAGCGCTGAAAAAAGCACGAGCAACACCGTCCCACCAAGACTGAAAGCGAGAGGTAACGCATTCCGGACGAACAGCAAATTCCACACCTTAAAGGATATCAAACGTTTATGATAGAGGGAGCATTGCTGGCGGCTGGCAGAAGCAGAAAGACGTCTACCGGTCCTAAGAGCTTCCACTAAGTCTTGACCGAAGCCGAATTGACGACTAACTAAATGTGGATTATAGACCTCAAAAGAAATAGCGGCCTTAGTAGATAGAAATGTGGAGCCGTTAAAGATCGGACGAGGTAGTATACACCTATTCCAGATTTGGGCAAGAGCTACAGGGAGGAGAGTCCCGAAGGGAGAAGTGGCAATCTCCCTGACCCAAGCAAAATCAGCTCTCCGATAATGATAATGAGAAAAGGATTGATTAGCAGTTTGGCCCAAGAAATAGTTGATCCAATGGGGAATCGACTAGAGAGGAAGGGATGCCCGAAGAAGATCAGGAGCAATAAAACGATTGGGACAAATATCCCGAGGAGGAAACTGGGAGATATCACGAAAGTGCCAAACCAGCCACAAGTGAAGGAACCATAAAGGACCACGAGCTTTATCGGGCGAACCCTTTTCCCAGCCCGATACAGTAGCCGAAATACCCGCGTATAAATGAGCAAGGAAGAAATCGGCTAAAGGCAGAGTTACATGATTAATAAGCGCCGAAGCCAGGGAATGCGTTTCAAGGAAAACACCCTTGGAAGGGGTACACCAAAAGAATTTTGTAAGAAAGTACATCATGAAAGCAAGAGGTTCTGAAGGGTGTGGAGCAGGCGAAATAGGATCACTCTGATGAGAAATGATCCAGTTGGTAAAAGAATCGCCAGAAGAAAAGCCGATATTTTTCTCTTTGGGCAGCGACATAATGGCAAGGTTATCCCCACGAACAGAGAGTCCCAAGAGGAGCTTTACATCCTGAATAGTGGGAGTCATCATGCCCCAAGGGAAGCAAAAACATTTTATAGAAGGATTCCAAAAACAAAGGAGGGCTTGAATAGGGCGATGGTCCGTGGGAAGTGGCAAGGTACTAAGAAAGATCATACGACGAACGTAGGATTTATTTCAGGAGTCACTACAGTGGGAATCAAGATGACGATACCACGCCATGTAATCAGGAGAGGCCGAAGACCAATTAGCAAAAGATGAGGGGAAAAGTTTGGAGGAAAAACAAGGGTCATACAGAAGAACAGAGCAGTTTTCGAAAATCCGGGCAGTACATTCATCAATATCCTCAGGAAGGCCCAATGGACCTAAGGAGTAGAAGCCCTCAAGGAGGAGGCGAACTGCGGATTGAGGGGCAAACGAGTTTTCAACCTTGAGAAGGTCAGAGGAAAGAGCAGTAACGGAGGAATCCATCGGAGAAGACGGAAGAAGAGAGAGAGGGAAGAGAAGTTGGAAAGGCAGTTTATTCCAAGGACGGGACAGGCTACGTAAATATAGAGAAATGATGGGGAGCACCTTCGAGGAGAAGAAAATAACTGCCAAAGGAAGAGGAGAGGGAGGTTACTTGGGCTCCTTCTGCAAAGAAAAGAAATTCGCCCAAGTAAGGAGGGCATCTGTTGGGGCCATACGAAATAATGGGCCGCGAAAGAAACTATTGGGCCATATGATATGGGCCAGAAGAGAATTTCGGAAGAAAATGGGCTTAAAATCAGTAAGGCCGTTGATCCATAGCAAAAAGGGGTCGAAAGACGGGAACCAATATTGACAGGGATTTCGGCCGAAATGGGAAGAGAACAGCCGAAACTAAAACAACCGAAATGAAGAAGGGAGAACTCGGCTCAGAGGAATCGGCCGGAGAGCGGTTACTCCAGCTCCGGCTATAAATAGGGGATGTCACACACAGAATCAGGGAGATCAATCCAACCCCCAAATTCCTTTTATCAAATTTAATTCTTTGTTATCTTTACTGCTTTCTTTACAGCTTTCCTTTACAGTTTTTCCTAGACTCTAGCTTAGCTTGTAGCGGTTACTTTTTCCAAATCCACCGTTGTTTCTTAGCAACTGGTAGTTTGGTTCCTTGTTCCTGGTGAATTCGCCGTTGTTTCTTAATAACCGGTAGATTCTCCGTTGTAACGTTGTTTTTCCGATCAATTTGAAGAAGATTCAGTCAATTTGGGCGCATTATTGTTAATCCGAACCCGTAATCGGTTTGATCCTTTTCCGATAGCCTCCCTTGAGGAGAAAAAGGTCCTGGGCTTAACCCCAAGCCAAACAAGTACAAAAATACTTTAATGCTAAGTAAGCTCATTAGTAATAATAGCAATTAAGTGAATAAACATCCACATTCCGTCTACACAATGTCTACGTCGACAGTGTGTTAATGTCTACGTCCATAGTGTGTTATAACAAACACTACTTTCTTAATAAATCTGCCAATTCGGTACCACCAGTCAAACATTGAATGCCCCACAAAGGGTTTTCTTTCCTTCTAAATTCCCATTGCATGGACCCCATGTGCAAGGAAATTTCGTGTTCATAAAAATTTCCGATTGACTTTGCTCTCAATAACTGCGTTGAAATTTCAAGCTCAGAATTCAGAAACAATTGCAGCTTTTACAAAAGGAAAAGAAAAACCAATGCTACAATTACTCCCTTTAATTTGCTCTCATTTCTTCTTTCACTTGAAAATCTGTGATTGAATTTGCAGTTTTACACACCCTTTTCATCCGATCTGCGTTTCACAGTCACACTATTGTGTTTTTCATTTGCCCTCACAAACCCATTGGTTTCAATTCTGGTAATGATATATACAATTGATTTCCTTATTCTTTACTTCTCACCAAGGAACTATCCCTTTACTTTTATGTTTTCTTGATGCTCATATTTTCTTTTATTGATTAATATATGTTTAATAAATTAGTGTTCAGGTGAATGAATATGCGAGCATCTCATTTAGTGAAGATTCAATCTGTTTCCTGTCTTGTCTGCCTTTGATATTTCTGCAATAATACTCTGCGATTTTTCAGGTAACTATACTCGCAACTCATTCTTTCATCTTTATATTTCTTACCGATAAGTTATTTATCATATCTCTTCATAAATAATGCATATTTTCTTCTTATATTCTCATATCTCTATGCCATTGGGCGTTGTTAATTTTTAAACATCAATTTTTTTACAAGTTTTACTTGTATCTAATTTGAGTTGCTAATAGTTCAAAATGTTCATTGACATGCGTGCAGATGAAAAACGTTATATTTAAAAAGAAACTGAGGATGTACCGTTTATATATTTTTTTACATTTTGGTGTATTGGACTCGAGATCTAAAAGAAAATGCCAATTTGTTACCTCTCATTTGGGATAACTCTTAACTCGTGCCTTTAGCAAGGACAAGTATAGGGCAATTCCCACTACAAGAAAAAAACTCTATAGCGACCGTCAAATCCGGTCGTTAAAGGAAACATGGGTCGCTATCTCGACTTAGCGACCGTCTTAACGACCACAATACGTCGGTCTTTAAAAGGCCCGTTAGGAAACCTCCAGCGACCGAGGAAAAAATTCGGACCAAATTAGCGACCGAACTTTTTGATCGCGGACCTTAGCGACCGAAATGGCGACCGTGAATTTTGGTCTTTTTAATTTTTGTTTCTAAATTTTTAAAATCTGTGACCGAATTAGCGACCGGTTTTGTTGGTCGCTAAGATTCGCGACCGAAAATTTTGGTAGCTAAAAGACACCAAAAATTGAGAAAATTTGTACTCAGTTGGGCTCGAACCCACCACTTCGTCATCACCGGCCTTACTCCTAACAAACACTACTTTCTTAATAAATCTGCCAATTCGGTACCACCAGTCAAACATTGAATGCCCCACAAAGGGTTTTCTTTCCTTCTAAATTCCCATTGCATGGACCCCATGTGCAAGGAAATTTCGTGTTCATAAAAATTTCCGATTGACTTTGCTCTCAATAACAGCGTTGAAATTTCAAGCTCAGAATTCAGAAACAATTGCAGCTTTTACAAAAGGAAAAGAAAAACCAATGCTACAATTACTCCCTTTAATTTGCTCTCATTTCTTCTTTCACTTGAAAATCTGTTTAATATATGTTTAATAAGTTATTTTCTTTTATTGATTAATATATGTTTAATAAATTAGTGTTCAGGTGAATGAATATGCGAGCATCTCATTTAGTGAAGATTCAATCTGTTTCCTGTCTTGTCTGCCTTTGATATTTCTGCAATAATACTCTGCGATTTTTCAGGTAACCATACTCGCAACTCATTCTTTCATCTTTATATTTCTTACCCATAAGTTATTTATCATATCTCTTCATAAATAATGCATATTTTCTTCTTATATTCTCATATCTCTATGCCATTGGGCGTTGTTAATTTTTAAACATCAATTTTTTTACAAGTTTTACTTGTATCTAATTTGAGTTGCTAATAGTTCAAAATGTTCATTGACATGCGTGCAGATGAAAAACGTTATATTTAAAAAGAAACTGAGGATGTACCGTTTATATATTTTTTTACATTTTGGTGTATTGGACTCGAGATCTAAAAGAAAATGCCAATTTGTTACCTCTCATTTGGGATAACTCTTAACTCGTGCCTTTAGCAAGGACAAGTATAGGGCAATTCCCACTACAAGAAAAAAACTCTATAGCGACCGTCAAATCCGGTCGTTAAAGGAAACATGGGTCGCTATCTCGACTTAGCGACCGTCTTAACGACCACAATACGTCGGTCTTTAAAAGGCCCGTTAGGAAACCTCCAGCGACCGAGGAAAAAATTCGGACCAAATTAGCGACCGAACTTTTTGATCGCGGACCTTAGCGACCGAAATGGCGACCGTGAATTTTGGTCTTTTTAATTTTTGTTTCTAAATTTTTAAAATCTGTGACCGAATTAGCGACCGGTTTTGTTGGTCGCTAAGATTCGCGACCGAAAGTTTTGGTAGCTAAAAGACACCAAAAATTGAGAAAATTTGTACTCACTTGGGCTCGAACCCAACACTTCGTCATCACCGGCCTTACTCCTAACCACCTTGGCCAACCCTTACACCACCATTAACCACCTTGGCCAACCCTTACACCACCATTTACTTCCCGCCATGTGTCATATATAATAATGCCCCCACCACAAGTGGGGAAAAAAGGTCTCGAACCTTGATCTGATGGTTCCAACCACGCGCGTGGGCCACTCGGATGCCTCATGTTTCAAGTCATTATATGGAATGTGTCATACATAATACTCCCTCTGTCCCATTTAAAATGTCTTGTTTCATTTCTGCACACAATCCAATGCACTTTCTCAATCGTTAATATCTCAAAATATATACAATAATAAATTATTTAAAATATATATTATAAAAGTATATGATTATACGATTCTAACAAGATCCAACTCGGCTATTTTTTTTGAAACATATACTTGGAATAAGATTGACTCAAAGTTTAACAATAAACAGTGTCAAAAAGTCAAACCAGACATCTATAGATCTATAAATTTGTAAAATCATAACTTAAAATAAAATAAAAACTATACTGATTAATTAATAAATTATAGAAAAATTAAATAATTAAGTAAAACATATAATTATATTTGTTAAATTACTAATTAATTTTTTTATAAAAAACTGAAAGCAATATAATTAGATAAAATCATTGAGAAATTAAAATAAAACAAATAATCAAATAATGTTGTTATCTAAATAATAAAATAAATTAATTACATTATTAAGATAATATAAATTAAAATAGAAAGGAAGTAATATTAATGAAATATTAATATAAAACCCATAATTGGATTAGTATTGGATCCAATGAAGCCCGAGCATACCTTGGCATTCATTCAAAAAAAAAATATAAAACTGATAATTAACTAAAAGAAATAATTAAATTAAAAACTTTCATTATAAAAATATTAAATTCAATAATTAAATTTTAAAAAATACAATAAAATATTTAATATAAATATATATAATTAATTAAATATTTAAATTTATAATAAATATTTAAATATAAAATGAATTAAATCAAAATTGAATTCAGGAAAATTATTATATATATTCAATAATTAAAAATAAAAAAAAAATTAAAATTATTGAAAAAGATTTGCGACCGCATATTATTTCGGTCGCAATTCGGTCGCTAGTTTGTGATTGAATATTTTTGGTCGCTAATTCGGTCGTTAAACATATATTTGAAAAGGTTTATTTAAAAAAATTTAAAAAATTGGAAAAGAGATTAGTGACCGAAATTTTGGGTCGCAAAATTCGGTCACCGATAGGCTATCGGTCGTTAGCTAGCCAGTGAAAATGTTTCGGTCGCTAATTTACGACAGAAATAATCCGGTCGCTAATTTGATCGTTAAAATAGCAACAAACGTTTTCAGTCGTAATTTCGGTCACTAATAGCGACCAAATTTATTCGGTCGCGGATTTCGGTCGCTAAATTGACTTTTTCTTGTAGTGCATTCCTATATGGTAGTATAATTACATGTTGAATGTAATGCTTTGAATTTGAAGGATAAGAAACGTAAAAGGAAGAATGAATTTATTGCTATGGTATAGAAGACACTACAATTTAAAGCGATAAACTTAGATCTGTTGTGTGGTGTTGTGAAGTGTTTTTTCTTCTTTACAAATACCTATTTATACCTACGTGTTAAGATTCATGGATGAGAGACTCACACCTAAAACCAATTGGTGATAGGTAGAGTTGCTCTCAATCCATATAAGGTAGTAATGGGGAACCATTATAATTGATGTGGGATAACCCAACACTACGAGGCACCCTTCGTGGAAAAGCACATTTCTAATCACATCCACGGGCGAAATTTGTTATATCTAGTGGGTTCATGGCTTCCGCAGATGCCTCTTTGCTTCTGCGGATGCTTTCTGTCTTCAACTTTCCTCGCGGACTCATCCATTCTGCGGATACCGTAATACATGGACCTCTATACCCTACTCCAAGACTTAGGTCATTCGGCTTATCATTCGGCCTTTGTATTATTTTTTATGTGTTAAAAACCCTGTTGGTATATAACTTTTTCAAAGAATTCAAAATAAGGTGATGAGTAGATTTTTTACTTCCCCTTGCCAAAGTGGACTAGCTTTGAGATTATTTCTTGCCATATTAGCTAATTAATTTTCATTAGTAAATTTATGACTATATTGGTCCTGGTTAACAAACAAAGCAGACTAAAAAGGGCCAAAAATTTGGAAGGGACTGATTTAACAAAAACGAAAAGAAAAAGGACCATTTCGATAATTATTTCTTGTTGAACACACATTTAATTTTATTGATCAAATGCATAGACTATCTAAATTCAACAGTTTTGACAAATGTTGGTAGCAACTCATGCAAACATTATCTCTGCACCCCAAAATAAAAGTACTCCATCCGTCCTATTATTTATGTCTCACTTTCCTTTTTTTGGTCGTCCCTACACTTTTGTCCCATTCCATTTTAGAAAATAATTAAACATTAATCACTAAATCTATCATATCACATCATATCAATAAATAAATAACATTAATAAATTCAAACTCACAACTATCACATCACAGATAAATAAATTAATCAAAAATTCAAATTCATTACCATTATATCACATAATTCTTAATTTACCCACTTTAAACACTAATATTCCCCTACATTAAATAATAATGATCTCCATATAAAATACCGTGCCCAAAAGTTTTGGGACATTATAAGTGGAACGGAGGGAGTATAAATGAACCCGACTCAATAGTTTATGTCAATAAAAACATGTCTCCAGTTCTGTTAGGTTTAATTTCTCAAAACTCGTACTTCCTCTGTTCTCATTTAATTGTTCCATTCACATTGTGCTAACTATTCATTAAGTAACTTGATCAAATTTTTTAACATAGTTATATAAGAAAAACTAAAGTCAAATGAGATCTTGTTAAATTCGTCTAATCGCGTTGTTTTAGAATATCAAAATTTTTATAACTTTTACTAAATCAATTATAATATAAAAGTTATTGTCCTTATGAATAGTAATTCCTTATGAATAGTGATGAGCCCTTAGGAATAGTAATGGGCCTTTCGGAATAATATAATTTATATATTGATATTATATTTATTACTTTAAATATAATTTAAATAATAAAAAATCCTTTATAAATTAAAATTATATTTAATATGATAAAAATTTTAATAAAAAATTTATGAATTGATATTATATTCATCAATGAAAAATAAATATTTGTATTAGATAGATTAACTAAATTAGATGAATTGCAATATAAAAATAAAATGATTAAACTATAGGCATACATCACACAAAATCATTTCATTATGAAATTTGTGTAGATGGTACATTAAATAATGTTTTTTATAAGTCATTTCAAAATTTTAATTTATCAATTGATTCATTCACAATGGTATTTTTTTAAAAAAAAAAACAAAATCGGAGAAAGTACCATTATTGGTAGTGACAATTTGTATATTGTTCGGGTGCATACAATGTATACATGTATTCATGTAATTTTCAAAATAGTTTAACGAGCATGAGAAATGTAATTGCCATAATAAAATTGAAAATTTTTATTTGTTAGATTTAATTTTTTTTATTTACATTTTTCAGATTCCCGCCCAATGGGCGGGGGTAATACTAGTTATATATAATATGAGTTATTACTGGTTAAAAATATTTATTGTATTGCATGAAATATAGAAGTCGTGTACTTATTAAAAAATAGGGTAAGTATGTTAGAAAACCATAGATGGGAAGCTCATACCTAAAATTAAAATCAATTCGTAATAGGTTGAGTTGTTCCCAACCATACTAACCATTGGGAGGACCATATCATATCCGATGTGGATTTTAACACCCTCTCCTCGAGATTATAATCATTTTGAATCGAATCCCATATCCAGGATAAAACATACTCAACCCGGACATCATAACTCTGATAGCATGTTAAAAGGACGATGAATATGAGGTTCCCACCGAAAAGCAATTGATAATGAGTAGAATGGTGTGGGTCCATATAAACAAGAAGGCATCTCACCACATAGGTGGTGTGAGACATTTTAACAATATGTATACATAATTTTAGTTTTGGATATCAATTTCCCAAAACTTATCCATATATGCTTTCTATTTCTGCTTGTGTGTGATTAGAAAGGAGATAGGATCGTTGCTTATTTTAGCATCATCAATGTATTTTAGTTGATTGAATTTAAAATGGACCAAAAATAAAGGTTTTGAGTTAAAGTGACGAGAAAAATCCACTTTTTCTCACATAAAATTTTCTCTCACCCACTTTTCGTTCCAAGTTTATAAAGTTTCCACTTTTTGTCCATTAGATAATTATTTTTTCCATTTTTGGTCATTTGATCTATTTTTTAAGAAAAAAATCATATGAGGTCCATTTGCAATTTTTTAAAATTTTTTTATTTGCAAAATGACCCTAACCAATTTAAAAATCATAACTCATTTAATTAAACTCAAATTTATTCATTTGTAAAAAATAAAATTACTTTTGAATTGGAAATAAACCAAATGAAAGAAACTGGAAAAAATTAATTATCTAATAGGACCAAAAATGGAAATTTTATAAACTTGGAACCAAAAGTCGATGAGAGAAAATATTATAGAACCAAAAGTGGATTCTCCCCTAAAATGAGCATGGTGTGCACTGTGCAGAGTGCACGCTCGTTTGCCTAACAATTTAATGCCCATGCTAGCGGTTGAGGGAAGCGCAAATGATTTAGAAAAGTTTCCTCGTTAATGCTCCTTTGTGAAGAATGGAGCATAAAATGCCATTTATGCAAAAGTGTAGCATAAGGTTATATTATGCCTTAAAAATTCTTTAAAAGTCAAAGTTTCTGAGTGATGCTACCTCATGAAGAATGGTGCCCTAATCATCACTTGTGCGCCACCCGCAGCATAAATTATGCCTTTGAAACTTTGAAGCCAAAAAAGTCATGGAATGGTGCTCCGGCATGAAGAGTGGCGCCTAAAATGGTCAGATTGAATGAAAATTTACATCTCTTCATGATTTGTTCACCTTTTCATCCATAACTCCTATAACAAATACTTGAACAGATTTTGGTCAATAATAATATCAATGTATTGTAATTATTTTTCTGACTTTCAAACCACATATTCAAACATTCAAACCCCTTCAAATTGTTCTTGAATTTATTGCCATAAAATTTAAGTTTTTTATTATTGGATTATCCTATAATTGATTTCAGACCTTTGCCACTTCCATAGGGCGAAAATACAATCCATACAGTCTATCCAAGTTCTCAAAATTTTCGTCTACACAATTTGTTGTACAAGTTCATCTTGCATATCTTAAATCCTCCAACATACGACAGGTAAAATGATGGCATTGTTGTCCAAGTTAGGGGAGACAATATTGTCCAAGTTATCAGAGAAGCTTGTGGATTTTGGATTCAGCCACAAAGAGAACACCATTCTTGAATCTCTCCAAAGTAACATGAGATCATTGCATGCCATAGCGCTTGACATTGATGATGAAGTCATGAAAGCCGAGCTACGCAGTAAAAAGAAAAGAAAAAAGGCAAGTTAAGGATTGGTTTGAACAAATACAAAAAGTTGAAAATGATTTCCGTACACTGCAAAATATAATGCAGATGGAAGGGTTGTTTGTGAGACACTTCTTCGGTGAAGGTCGAGCAGCAAAACTGGATGCCAAAGTCCACCAGTTAATTGAGCAAAGTCGGAATTTTGGTGAGCTTGTACTTGATGCAGATGACATCAAAGGGGTGACACTGTTGACAAATGGATGGTGGGGGATGAATTCCATAAAAATTTGGACAGAATTCTGATGCTGTTGGATGACGAGAATATGTCGATCATTGGGATCCATGGTATGGGTGGTGTTGGCAAAACCTTACTAGCCAAGCATGTAAACAATCGACTCCTAGAACGAACCCAAAAGCATGTTGTCTGGATCACAATCTCTCAAGAATCGACTATTAATACGTTGCAAGAAAAAATGTCTAAAGCTATAGGCATTAGCATTTCAGATGAGGACAATGAAGATAAAAGAGCATCAAGATTGAATAAGGCACTATGGAAGAGAAAGAACATCGTTTTCATATTTGATGATGTATGGAAAGATATTGATCTCAAAAAGTTGGGCGACCCACTTTCGGTGGATGGTTGTAGATTATTGTTAACCACTCGCCTAGAGCAAGTTTGTTGTCAACTTCACTGCAAACAAGTAACTAAGGTGGAGAAATTGAAGAATGATGAAGCGTGGAACTTGTTTAAGGAAACACTAGGCCAAATGACGAACCTAACTGATGAGTTGCGAAAGATTGCCATATCTATGGTGGACCAATGCGATGGTTTACCATTAGGTGTTATCACACTTGCTGGAAGCATGAGGGGTCAGTCTTCCGTTCACGTGTGGCAGGATGCATTGATGAAATTGAGGGAGCAAGACATTGAAGAAAATGTTTTTAAGGTATTAAAACACAGTTTTGAATGGTTGGGTCAATGCGAAGGAAAAAATAATGGTTACTCAGAGTCTCAACTATGTTTCCTGTATTGTTCTCATTATCCAGAAGATTTTCCCATACAAAGAGAGGAATTGATTATGAGATTCATTCAGGAGGGATTTCTGAGAAAACGATCAAGTAGGAAAGCAATGTTTATCCAAGGTCATGCCATACTTGATAAATTAGTGGATGCTTGTTTATTAGAAAGTGGCATGATTCGAGATTATGATGTGAAGATGCATGATCTAATAAGAGAAATGGCGCTAAAAATTGTACGAGGTAAACATCACTTTTCATTTAAGGGAATGCCAATTGAAGAAGAATGGAGTAAGGACCTTGAGAAGATGTACTTGAGCAGTAAGGGCATTCCAGAAATTCCATCCAATATGTCTCCAAATTGTCCAAATTTGTACACTTTACTTTTGGATTGGAATCCCCTGAAGGTAATACCAGATTCATTCTTTCTGCAACTGTATAGATTAGGCATTCTTGATTTGACTCACACCAATATCAAGCAGTTTCCGAATTCTTTATTTAAAATGGTGAAACTAGAGGTTCTGCTTCTGAAATATTGTTGGGAGCTTGAATATATTCCCTACCAGGGAAACCTCAAGAAACTACGAGAACTGAACCTGCATGGAACTGCAATAGAAGAGGTACCTCAAGGAATGGAAGAACTTTCCAATCTTAAGTTCTTATCATTGCTAGCCTGCGATAAGTTGAAGATATTAGCAGAGGACTTGCTTTCCAAGTTTACATATATTCAATGGCTTCTCCCGTATCATATTCAAGCACCACTAAAAGAAATTGAGAAGCTGAAATATTTGGAGAAAATTTGCGGGCAAGTGAAAGATGGTTCTATTCTTAATAAGTTGATTAGTAGGAAAGAATTGTCATATGGGATCAAAGTGGGCTTGGATGCAGAATTCTGCTACCATTCTAGTACATGGTATAATCAGTTGAAATTTTCAATGTTTGATTTCAATAATGTGACTGTATTCACTAAAGATATCCAACATCTAAAGTTGGTATATTGTAAGGGAATAAACAGCGGTTTCGTGGAATTCCTCCCAAAATTATCTATAAATCCTGCAGCCATTAAGACTCTCATGATCAACAGGTGTGAAGAGATAGAGTGTCTTTGGAGTATAGAGCGACTTCTGGATAGAGGTTCAGCAAGTTCTACATCAATGTCAGTACAATCACCACCTCCACATGCCCTTTTCTCGTCTCTCATTGTCTTGAAGATTTTTGGGTGTGGCAAAATGAAGAGGCTGGGGCTATTAGCATCACAATTCCAAAATCTGACACTATTCAGTATTGACTCTTGTGAAATGATAGAAGAGATTTTGGAGGTGACTAACAGTAATGCAAGAGGGGAATCGGGAGAAGAAATGGTAGTCTATCTCCCCAAACTGGAATATCTTGTTGGAAATTAAACTTGAATATTTCCAAGGAGTTGAATAATATTAATAAGGTGTTTGGTGAGTCAAAGACTGTAGTTGGTGTATTGAGAATATGCAAGTGAAATAAATGTATGAAGTGTGTGTGTGACTAGTCTATTAATGTAGACTTTGTCGTGAGGTGTTGATGTGAGAATTGTGAGAAACAATTGTGAGTATCAAGTGTGATTCTCCTGTGTGGAATAAAATCTTCCATTACTTTCCTTGTGTCTTTTGCTCTAATATTCAACAAAGTGGTATCAGAGCTATTAGATCCGATTACGAAAATGGCTCAAAATTTGCAAGGTCTTCAATATCCTCGTCTTAGTAAGGATAATTACAGTTCGTGGTGTATTCGAGTGAAGGCTTTGATGGGCTCATACGAGTGCTGGGAAATTGTGGAGACGGGCCTTGAAGAACAACCTGAAAATGCCACAGCTCAACAAAGGGAGTTTTTCGCACGATCGAAGAAGAAGGACAAACAGGCTCTTACTGTCATCTATCAATGCCTGGATGACGATACATTTCAAAAAATTGCTGATGCCACTACAGCAAAGGAAGCATGGGAAGCTCTTGAAAATCTCTACAAAGGTGGAGATAAAGTGAAGAAAGTTCGACTTCAATCGTTGAGGGGTGAGTTCGAATTGCTTCATATGAAGGAATCTGAAAATATTCCAGATTACTTCTCTAGAGTTTTGGCCGTAGTAAACGAGATGAAGAGACAAGGAGAAGAAATGCAGGATGTGCGGGTTGTGGAGAAAATTCTCCATTCGCTTACATCTACCTTTGATTATATTGTCGTGGTAATTGAGGAATCGAAAGATACAGACACCATCACTATTGCCGAATTGATGAGTTCTCTACAGGCACATGAAGAAAGGATAAAAAAGCAGGAAAAAGAACCAGTCAGTGAAGCGCTTCTCTCCAAGATGTCTTCTCTCCAAGATGTCACTTGAGGACAAACAAGATAAGACAACCGCAACCATGGTGCCAAATCGTGGAAGAAGCCGCTGACGTGGACGTGGAAGAAATTATGGAGGTGGAAGAGGCAGCATGATGTCATTCGACAAAGAACGTCAATACCAGGGTGCTAGAGGTCGTGGTAACCCACAAAGGCATGAAAAATCTCATATTAGATGCTATAATTGTCAAAAATATGGGCATTATGCATCTGAGTGTCATAGTCCTAAGAATGTGGATGAGAATGTCAATCTTGCAATCGCAGATGAAGAGAATGCAGAATTAACTCTTCTTATGGCTCATGAAGAAAGTCCCCAGGAGAGGAGCATGTGGCATTTAGATACTGGAGCAAGTAACCGTATGACTGGTGATCGAAATTCTTTGACATGAAACCTGCTGCTGGCCAAGTGTCTTTTGGAGACAAATCCAAGATTGCAGTACAAGGGAAAGGAGATATTTTAATTCAATCAAAAGGTGGTGTGCATCAATTAATTTCTGATGTCTATTATGTTCCAAGCTTGAAGACAAATATTCTAAGCCTCGGACAATTGCTGGAGAAGAAATATGATATTCATTTGAAGGAAGAATATATGTGGTTAAAAAATCAGGGGGGCAAATTGTTGCGAAGGTTCCCATGACGAGCAGTCGTATGTTCCTGCTTAATATTCAAAGTGATCATGCTATGTGTCTAAATGCTTGTATTCAAGATGAATCATGGCGATGGCATTTACGGTATGGCCATTTAAACTTTGGAGACTTGGAGATACTTTCACAAGGAATGGTGAAAGGATTGCCACGCATCTCACATCCAAACCAAATCTGTGAAGGATGTATCTTGGGGAAGCAAACACGAAAAGTTTTCTCTAATGTGGCAGCGACAAGAGCAAAGGAGCGACTTGGACTCGTTCACAGTGATCTATGTGGAACGATTGATCCTTCATCTTTCGGTAAGAGCAGATACTATATTAGTTTCGTTGATGATTATACACGCAAGACTTGGGTGTATTTTTTGAAGGAAAAATTAGAAGCTTTTGATGCATTTAAGAAATTTAAAGCTTTGGTGGAGAAAGAAAGTGGTTTGTTGATCAAGGCAATTCGTTCCGATCGTGGTGGAGAGTACACCTCAAAAGCATTTGTTGAGTACTGTGAAGTGAATGGAATTCGGCATTTCTTAACCACTCCGTACTCTCCCCAACAGAATGGAGTCGCGGAGAGAAAAAATAGGACCTTATTGAATATGGCACGTAGTCTGTTGAAAACAAAACAAATGCCACAGGAGTTTTGGGCGGAAGATGTTGATACCGCGGTGTATCTCTTGAACAGGAGTCCTACTAGGATCTTGAATGGCATCACACCACAGGAAGCTTGGCATGGCAGAAAGCCAAATATATCTCATCTAAAGATTTTTGGGAGTATTGCATTCGCTCGTGTCCCGGAGCAGCGACGAATCAAGCTTGATGACAAGAGTGAAAAACTTGTCTTTATTGGTTATGAAAAAGAGCAAAAGGCTACAAGCTTATCAATCCTTTTACTATGAAGATTGTGGTCAGTCGTGATGTGGACTTTGATGAAGGAGCCGTGTGGGATTGGAGCACTAAAAGCAACAACAATGAAGGATTTAAATTGTTGGAATTACCAGTGGAGGAGGATGATGGTGCACAGAACCATGTTGAAGTAGAAAATCCTCGTGGTGCTGCTCCACTAATTAATTATAGCTCCAATGAAGAAAGACCACAACGAATGATGTAATACCCGAGATTTTTATAAAAAGAAATGGAATTAACTCCGAGAAGCGAAAGGATTTTGATTCCGAGAATACGAAAGTCGAAAATGCACGGAAGTCAAAAGACGACGAATTAGAAGCCGACAAATCCGAAACCAACGGACTTAAGATTTCAAACACGAAATCAATTTCAAGTCGAAATAGATTTAAGATAGGAATCGTGATCCGAAAATGACCCGGAATAATCGAGCCCGAAAATGTAGGAGGATAGATACCCGAAAGAGAGGAGAAAAGGCCCGACGGGATCGCACGGCCCAGTCCGGACGCACGGCCCAGACCAGGCCGCGCGCCCTCCGCGCGGTGTTTGGCCTTACACCGCGCCAACCCCGCGCCAACCACACAGCAGCTGCACTTGACGCGCTTATGCGATTTTCTTGCCATATTTTCGGCCCTCTATCATGGAAACTAGATCACAAACGGGGGGAAAGGAGCATGGGCGATTTATGGCTGATCCTAACACCCTAAAACACATTATTTCAGATCCTATTCACCCTCATTACCCCTCACTTTCTCTCCTTTGCTCATCCAATCCAAAAAACCCAAGTTCTTGCACATTCGAAGACCACCCGACGAAGGAGGTGACGACTTGGGCAAGGCCAAGAAATTTTCAGACTTCGTGTGGTGGTAAGAATAGATTTCAATCTTAGATCATCGTTCCTAATCGAATTTAGAGTCCTAACTTTTAGTTTTTCGCTCTTGTATTCACAAATCGGGACCGAAGAGAAAGAAACAAGTAGATTGGACGTGTTCACGGACTCCGGAGGCCATCCCGACGAAATCTAAGACTTTAGATCTTAGATACTGTAAGTTGATTCTTCTCATAACCGTTTTGGTGCCCTAAAATCGAGTGGAATGCAAGTTTTAATCAACACACGAAAATCTGTCCCAAACCCCCTCCCTATGCGCAGTTTCTGAAATCAAATTTTTAACCCTTTTCGAGCTTTCAAACGGAGAAACTTAAAACTAAAAAATTGTTCCTAAGGACTTAAAGTATACTGTGTTAAAATTTCAGAAATTTTTGTCGACGTTTGGTCGGTCAAATCGAATCTGGTATATTCTGCGTTTTCGGACAAAACCCCATATGTGACAGTTTTGCGTGATCGACTCCCTTGACGTTTTTCTAATGGATCCCATCAAAACTAAACTTTCATGTAAAAACGAAAGTTGTAGCTAACTGTCTAAATATTGTGTCCGTAAAATTTCACGCGTTTTCGTTAAGTTTTGATACTCGAAATTTCACCGAAAAGATTCTGCGTTTTTAAACATTTTCGAAAATCCTGACAGCTTTCATATGCGGACTTCATGTGGATTTTTCTCTCACCTTCGGTCGAAACCAATCTTTGATGTGAACATAAAAGTTGTAGATATTTGTCTCAAGATCATGCCCGTAAAATTTCGTGAACTTTGGTTAACGTTTGAACTTTCAAATTGATCCGAACAGCCTGCGTTTTTGAAAAGAAAACTTGACAGTTTTTTTATCCGAACTTGATGCGCGGATCTGATCCGATCCGGAGTGTTTCCGGACAAAATACCTCTAATAGAACTTGTTCAGTTTTGTGTCATTTACATGCCTGTAAAATTTCATAATTTTTGGAGTTCATTTACTAGGTCGGAAACATGTTTTAAAAACAGTGCGCTGTTACCGGAAGGTGGCAGATTATACTTTTTAAGAAGATCGTAAAATTTGACTTGTTTCCTTACCCGATTTCGAGAAACCTAAAACACAAAAGTTGTTCGTTAGGGTGTCGTAGATACACTGTGTAAATTTCATAGTGATCGCCTTAAGAATGAATTTTTGAAACCAAAAGGCGTAATCTGCGACGGATGCGCTTACTAAACTTTGAGATTATGAAAAACTTTCCTTGCGACACTTTCAACAATTTTGAAAACTTTATGAATTATGATCGAATTGGGAACTATGAAATCTTGATTATGTGGCTTGTGGACATAAGAGCCCAAGCATACGACTAGCGGACATAAGAGCCCTAGTGAAACATAAATTATGCGGCTTGCGGACATAAGAGCCCAAGCGTACGACTAGCGGACATAAGAGCCCTAGTGAAATATTGATATGAGGCTTGTGGACATAAGAGCCCAAGCGTACGACTAGAGGACATAAGAGCCCTAGTGAAATATCGACCATGAGGCTTGTGGACATAAGAGCCCAAGCGTACGACTAGAGGACATAAGAGCCCTAGTGAAATATCGACCATGAGGCTTGTGGACACAAGAGCCCTAGCGAATGGTGATTTGTAAGACTTGTGGACATAAGTGCCCAAGTGGAATACGGTGATCTCGATCATATCGAAATGAAAGTAGAAGAATGAAATATTAGCTATGCGAGAACATATAATTTATCCCATGATTTATGGAACCCTTGACTTATAGTAAATTCCTTTGTTAAATTTCTAAAAATTTACATACTTAGTATTTGTGTACGTCTCTTTACGTCTAGAATCATGCAGTTAAATTCTTATTATTAATGTTGTCAAAATAAATTTTTATATTATAAAATGTGCATGAGTAAAAAGGAGAATTCTTATTAAGTACATTTTAAAACCCATTATTGTTATGTTAAGAATTAACTTACTCAGTATTTTATATACTGATAAAACCGTTGTTTCATTTTTCTTTTACAGAGTATAAAGAAATGGCATGAGCATGCACGCATATTGGGGGCTCGGGAATCAAATTAATAATCGTGAATGTTGTATCTTGTTAGACTTAAATTACCCACTGCGTTTTGGCCATGTCGGCCCATATTTAAATTTTCCGCTGCGACTTATTTTATTTTGTGTGGATTATACTATGTAACTTTAAAATAAATCTTTTTGGGCTTGCTTTTAAATTATTTTTGAAATACCCTTAGCCTTGCATCTCTCAAGCGAGCTCGAATGAACTCGTGTCTCGCTTGGGAGGTGTGGCGGTGGCATCTCGGCCTGGGTTATCAAATCCGGGGTGTTACAGAGTGGTATCAGAGCCCGGAAGTATTTTTAAATTATTATTATTATTTTTGGCCAATATAGAGGCCCAAGGATTTTTAAAACAAATATTAATATTATTTTTAAATTTTTAACTACCATGATTATTATTTTTAAAATTTTAAGTTTTATTTCCATGGAACAAAAAAATTTATTTTAAACCCATGGAAATATTTACATATGCATAGAAAATTTCCCAAGTTTTTAAAGTCACAAAAATATTTTTGGGGTTGGGGTAGCATTGTATAAGGAGACATGCATTGCATACATACATACATGAATGCCATGCTAAATTTTCTTTTATGTGAATTAACAGTGTCAAACTCTTACGTTAGAAATTTGTCATGACCTTAACTTAAGAGCGTTTGCTTAAAACTAATTTTGCCTTAGTCTTAGGACTTGATCCCCTAAGTTTAGCATGCTCATATCTATTACCTCTTGCCGAACCTGTCTTACAGATTTTGTTGAACGCTAACTTGCCTTAGATTAGAAACTCATACTCACGTGCGTTGATAACAGAAAATGGCACCTAAGGGAAAATCGAGAAAGGGAATCCCAAACAACACCAACGCTGACCTTCCCAACGCACCCAACAATACCGAGATTGCTCATAACATAGGAGGACAAGCGCCTCCTATTCCCAATAATTTGGACGAACGCCTAAGAACTATGGAAGAAGTCCTCATAGCTTTGGGAAACGTCGAGGTACGAAGGACACCAGTGGGTGTACCACCGCCGGCAGCCCGACTCAATTACCTAGCGTTAGTGAACCCTTACCAGCCAACCCACTATGATGGCCAAGAAGATCCGGCCAAACTGGAAGATTGGATCCGCACATTTGATAAGCTCCTTAGCGCTATCAAATGTCCCGAGGACGAGAAGGTCCAAGTGGCGACCTACTTTCTTGGCGGAGAGGCAGACGAATGGTGGCATAACCTCCAAGGGAATTTAACTAAAGCCTTACTATGGGAAGAATTTAAGGAGGTCTTGAGGGAAAGGTTTTACCCAATGAGCATTAAGGCCGCAAAGTATGAAGAATTCGTCCATTTGAAACAAGGTGGGCAAACGGTACAAGAGTACTATGCCAAGTTTAAGGAGCTGATTAGATTTGCTCCTGCAATGGTGCCAACTGACTTCGACAAGGCGCAGAAGTTCGAGATGGGTTTGAATCTTGATATTCGAGAGATATTGGTAGGAGGACAATGCACGACTTTGCAGGCGGTATATGACCGGGCAGTAACAGTCGCTCGTGTCCAACAATTAAAGCGAAAGGACAATGGCGAATCGAGCAAAAACTTGCAAGGATTTGAGAAGAAGAATCGTAATAAGAACGAAAATAATAACTTTAGGAGGGGCAATAACCAAGCTAGATTCGATGGGTCTAGAGGGAATGATAACTGTGGTGCACTCATACCAAAATGCCCGCGGTGCAATCGACCGCATCTGGTGCGCCAGTGCCCGAAGCCTGGAGCCTGCTATAAGTGCGGCAAGTTTGGTCACATGGCTAGGGGATGTCGAACGCCGGAGGAGGCGATCGAAAGGAGAATGGATCTGGTGAACCTCTAGCAGGGAGAAGCTGAAAAAGGGAACAAGGTCAAAACTCGAACATCCTTGAGAATAATGCATATGCAGTTATGGGGACATAACTGTAATCTTAAGGGGGGAGGATGTAACCACCTGAACATTATGTATTCCAAATCAATAAAATAAACAAATTCGAATTGTTTTGAACTACGTCATGGCTTGATCCCTTCACAGGGTACGTAGGCAACTCGGAAATTTCAATTCTGGGTTCAGTCAAACAATAATCAAACAACAAACAATCGAACAATAATTCAATAACACAATATCACAAAATAATAAAATAAACAAAAGGACCCTAACTCTTAGCGCGAGAAAAGCCGAAACATAACTTCGAGGACGAAGTTGATTCTTAAGGGGGGTAGACTGTAATACCCGAGATTTTTATAAAAGAAATGGAATTAACTCCGAGAAGCGAAAGGATTTTGATTCCGAGAATACGAAAGTCGAAAATGCACGGAAGTCAAAAGACGACGAATTAGAAGCCGACAAATCCGAAACCAACGGACTTAAGATTTCAAACACGAAATCAATTTCAAGTCGAAATAGATTTAAGATAGGAATCGTGATCCGAAAATGACCCGGAATAATCGAGCCCGAAAATGTAGGAGGATAGATACCCGAAAGAGAGGAGAAAAGGCCCGACGGGATCGCACGGCCCAGTCCGGACGCACGGCCCAGACCAGGCCGCGCGCCCTCCGCGTGGTGTTTGGCCTTACACCGCGCCAACCCCGTGCCAACCACACAGCAGCTGCACTTGACGCGCTTATGCGATTTTCTTGCCATATTTTCGGCCCTCTATCATGGAAACTAGATCACAAACGGGGGGAAAGGAGCATGGGCGATTTATGGCTGATCCTAACACCCTAAAACACATTATTTCAGATCCTATTCACCCTCATTACCCCTCACTTTCTCTCCTTTGCTCATCCAATCCAAAAAACCCAAGTTCTTGCACATTCGAAGACCACCCGACGAAGGAGGTGACGACTTGGGCAAGGCCAAGAAGTTTTCAGACTTCGTGTGGTGGTAAGAATAGATTTCAATCTTAGATCATCGTTCCTAATCGAATTTAGAGTTCTAACTTTTAGTTTTTCGCTCTTGTATTCACAAATCGGGACCGAAGAGAAAGAAACAAGTAGATTGGACGTGTTCACGGACTCCGGAGGCCATCCCGACGAAATCTAAGACTTTAGATCTTAGATACTGTAAGTTGATTCTTCTCATAACCGTTTTGGTGCCCTAAAATCGAGTGGAATGCAAGTTTTAATCAACACACGAAAATCTGTCCCAAACCCCCTCCCTATGCGCAGTTTCTGAAATCAAATTTTTAGACCCTTTTCGAGCTTTCAAATGGAGAAACTTAAAACTACAAAATTGTTCCTAAGGACATAAAGTATACTGTTTTAAAATTTCAGAAATTTTCGTCGACGTTTGGTCCGTCAAATCGAATCTGGTATATTCTGCGTTTTCGGACAAAACCCCATATGTGACAGTTTTGCGTGATCGACTCCCTTGACGTTTTTCTAATGGATCCCATCAAAACTAAACTTTCATGTAAAAACGAAAGTTGTAGCTAACTGTCTAAATATTGTGTCCGTAAAATTTCACGCGTTTTTCGTTAAGTTTTGATACTCGAAATTTCACCGAAAAGATTCTGCGTTTTTAAACATTTTCGAAAATCCTGACAGCTTTCATATGCGGACTTCATGTGGATTTTTCTCTCACCTTCGGTCGAAACCAATCTTTGATGTGAACATAAAAGTTGTAGATATTTGTCTCAAGATCATGCCCGTAAAATTTCGTGAACTTTGGTTAACGTTTGAACTTTCAAATTGATCCGAACAGCCTGCGTTTTTGAAAAGAAAACTTGACAGTTTTTTTATCCGAACTTGATGCGCGGATCTGATCCGATCCGGAGTGTTTCCGGACAAAATACCTCTAATAGAACTTGTTCATTTTTGTGTCATTTACATGCCTGTAAAATTTCATAATTTTTGGAGTTCGTTTACTAGGTCGGAAACGTGTTTTAAAAACAGTGCGCTGTTACCGGAAGGTGGCAGATTATACTTTTTAAGAAGATCGTAAAATTTGACTTGTTTCCTTAAACGATTTCGAGAAACCTAAAACACAAAAGTTGTTCGTTAGGGTGTCATTGATACACTGTGTAAATTTCATAGTGATCGCCTTAAGAATGAATTTTTGAAACCAAAAGGCGTAATCTGCGACGGGTGCGCTTACTAAACTTTGAGATTATGAAAAACTTTCCTTGCGACACTTTCAACAATTTTGAAAACTTTATGAATTATGATCGAATTGGGAACTATGAAATCTTGATTATGTGGCTTGTGGACATAAGAGCCTAAGCATACGACTAGCGGACATAAGAGCCCTAGTGAAACATAAATTATGCGGCTTGCGGACATAAGAGCCCAAGCGTACGACTAGCGGACATAAGAGCCCTAGTGAAATATTGATATGAGGCTTGTGGACATAAGAGCCCAAGCGTACGACTAGAGGACATAAGAGCCCTAGTGAAATATCGACCATGAGGCTTGTGGACATAAGAGCCCAAGCGTACGACTAGAGGACATAAGAGCCCTAGTGAAATATCGACCATGAGGCTTGTGGACACAAGAGCCCTAGCGAATGGTGATTTGTAAGACTTGTGGACATAAGTGCCCAAGTGGAATACGGTGATCTCGATCATATCGAAATGAAAGTAGAAGAATGAAATATTAGCTATGCGAGAACATATAATTTATCCCATGATTTATGGAACCCTTGACTTATAGTAAATTCCTTTGTTAAATTTCTAAAAATTTACATACTTAGTATTTGTGTACGTCTCTTTACGTCTAGAATCATGCAGTTAAATTCTTATTATTAATGTTGTCAAAATAAATTTTTATATTATAAAATGTGCATGAGTAAAAAGGAGAATTCTTATTAAGTACATTTTAAAACCCATTATTGTTATGTTAAGAATTAACTTACTCAGTATTTTATATACTGATAAAACCGTTGTTTCATTTTTCTTTTACAGAGTATAAAGAAATGGCATGAGCATGCACGCATATTGGGGGCTCGGGAATCAAATTAATAATCGTGAATGTTGTATCTTGTTAGACTTAAATTACCCACTGCGTTTTGGCCATGTCGGCCCATATTTAAATTTTCCGCTGCGACTTATTTTATTTTGTGTGGATTATACTATGTAACTTTAAAATAAATCTTTTTGGGCTTGCTTTTAAATTATTTTTGAAATACCCTTAGCCTTGCATCTCTCAAGCGAGCTCGAATGAACTCGTGTCTCGCTTGGGAGGTGTGGCGGTGGCATCCCGGCCTAGGTTATCAAATCCGGGGTGTTACAAATGAGGAGTTTACAGGAGATTTATGAGGTAACCAATAATGCTGATAACATTTCCTTATTTTGTCTTTTTGCTGAATGTGAGCCAACCACATTTAGTGAAGCAATGAAGAAAAATGAATGGAAAGAAGCTATGGATGAAGAGATTCGATCCATTGAAAAAAATAAGACATGGGAGTTGACTGACTTTCCACAGGGACACAAATCCATTGGTGTCAAATGGGTTTACAAAATTAAGAAAAATGCTCAAGGTGAAATAAAAAAATACAAGGCAAGGTTGGTGGCGAAAGGGTACAATCAAAAATATGGTGTTGACTATGATGAAGTGTTTGCACCGGTTGCCCGTTTGGAAATAGTACGTCTTTTGATTGCACTTGCTGCTAGGGAAAAATGGAAGATACATCAAATGGATGTCAAATCGGCTTTTTTAAATGGCCACCTTGAAGAGGAAGTTTACATTCAACAACTATCAGGGTATGAAGTTCTTGGACAGGAAGGAAAAGTTTTGCGGTTAAAGAAGGCTTTGTATGGCCTAAAACAGGCGCTGCGAGCTTGGAATACTCGGATAGATCATTATCTTCAAGCTGTTGGATTTCAAAAGTGTCCTCATGAGCATACACTATATGTGAAGAATAATTCTAATGGGTCTCTTTTGCTTGTTTGCATTTATGTGGATGATCTTATATTCACAGGGAATGATAGTAATATGCTGGAGAAGTTTAAGTGTGCAATGAAGAGGGAATTTGAGATGACGGATTTGGGACTTATGTCATACTATCTTGGCATTGAGGTGAAACAAAGTGATGATGGCATTTTGATTTCTCAAGAGGGATATGCAAGAAAAATTCTCACCAAGTTTGGCATGCAAAAATGTAAAGCAGTAAATACTCCTGTTGCATTGAATGAAAAACTCTCAAAGTTTAATTGTGGTGAGCCTGTTGATCCAACATATTTCAAGAGTCTTGTTGGGAGTCTCAGGTATCTATGCTGCACAAGGCTTGGCATTCTTTTTGGAGTGGGAGTACTTAGTCGCTACATGGAGGCTCCTGGTACAGTTCATTTGGTGATGGCGAAACGACTTCTTCGATATATTAAAGGAACTCTTGATTATGGGATCAAATATTCTACTGGAGGATCATCCATCTTGGTTGGGTTCTCCGACAGCGATTGGGGAGGAGGCATAGATGATAGAAAGAGTACGACGAGATTCATTTTCTTCTATGGTGACACGGCATTCACCTGGAGCTCCAAGAAGCAGCCAATTGTCACATTGTCCACCTGTGAAGCGGAGCTTGTAGCAGCAACTGAATGTGCAAGGCATGCAATTTGGCTAAGAAGCTTGCTGGACGAAATGAATTTTCCACAGAAAGAAGCCACATAGATCTTTGTGGATAACAAGTCTGGAATCGCCTTGTCAAAGAATCCGATCTTTCACAATCACAGTAAGCACATTGCGACACGCTACCATTTCATCCGTGAAAAAGTTTCTGAGAAGGAGGTGGAGATTAAGTTTGTGCCGACAAGAGATCAAGCTGCGGATATCTTTACAACGCCATTGAAGTATGAAGACTTTGTTCGGTTCAGGCATCTTATTGGAGTTATGAGTTCAAGTTTAAGGGAGGATGTTGGAAATTAAACTTGAATATTTCCAAGGAGTTGAATAATATTAATAAGGTGTTTGGTGAGTCAAAGACTATAGTTGGTGTATTGAGAATATGCAAGTGAAATAAATGTATGAAGTGTGTGTGTGACTAGTCTATTAATATAGACTTTGTCGTGAGGTGTTGATGTGAGAATTGTGAGAAACAATTGTGAGTATCAAGTGTGATTCTCCTGTGTGGAATAAAATCTTCCATTACTTTCCTTGTGTCTTTTGCTCTAATATTCAACATAGCTGTGGCTAACAAAGCTGCCAAGGTTGAGGAGCATCTGCAATACAAAAATGGTCTGCAGTTCCATTTATAGGATAACTATAGGAAGATGTGAAGAATTGAAGAAGTTTCCATTGGTATTCGGACAACCAAATTATGATTCACCTCCATATGCTCTTGGAGAGATTCAATTATGGGAGACTGAGAAGGAATGGTGGGAGAAGTTGGAAATGAAGTGTACCATCCACCATTCTCTTCTACAGCCCTTGGTTACGTTTGTTGATCAAGTATAAAGAAATCGAGCACCTAATATCTTTAGCCAGCTAATGAAATGGTAAACTACTTTGAATTAGCTTGTTACTTTGAATTTTCTTGATGCTATGTCTTGTAACTACTTCATATCCCCCCCACCCCACCCCCTACCCCCTACCCCCCATCTATTATTAAATTTGGAGGAGAGGGTGGCTCATCAAGTGGAAGCTGGGTTTGCCATGGAAGGTCCATTAATTATTTTTCATGAAGGGGAAGTTGGGTGATGGAAGACCCAAGGAAGCTAGTGTTATTGCAGGTTTATTTATAATTTATTTTGATTGGCCAAACACAGGGAGTGTGCAAACTCAAAACTGACTTATGGACCAGTGGCGCTTGAAAAGTAAAGATCATTCTGATTATTGGTGTTGGGAACCAGTTTTGAGCAAATGTGTTCACAACCGATGTCTGAACTACTTTGGACCAACCATTCTATTATTCGACAAACTATTTAAAGAAGGAGAAGCTGACGAATCTGCATGGGATCATTCTCAACGGTCAGCTGATCTCTTGCCCGGATCGTATTCAAGAAGTATGACAACTAATATCCCCTATTCCGGGCAACTCCATTCTAAGGAAAGAAAAGTTATGGTAACAATATCTTACCTTAGAATAGAGACCTTCCCCACGAGGAGCGTCTTCGCAGACATGATAGGCATCATTTTGCAACGATGGCTTCTCAGGAGTTCTACTTCGACGAGCTTCGTCGGAACCGGGCTTATGTTCCGGAGAGAGGCATCCACCCCCAGCAGGTGGACGGGGATAGGGTCCGGGCAGTCTTGGATCATCTCCAGTGGACTGGACTTGCGCACCATCCCCAGGGCAATGCTTCAGGATATCTAGCTATGGAGGTTATCGCCAACATTGGCGGTCTCGGGGAGCATAGCAACTTGTCTCGAGTCTGTGTTCGCGGTCGCTATCTAGACTTCAGTGCTCGGGCGATCAACCTATATCTTGGTCTACCGTGTTTCGGCCACAGCCTGAGGGTCGTATACCCCCTCCTGCGTGGGGTGCCTTATGCACCGAGGTACCACCTCGGGCCGAGCACAATCATGAGCTGCAGTTGACGACGATGGACACTCCCTGGCGTACTCTTACTCAGCTATGGTTAGGACGCGTCCGGCCGATTACTCGGAGCCACATCATCATAGATCATGTTTATGAGACCATTCACTTTATCGCCCGAGGCGGTAGGGTGAATGTGGGGGCTTGTATTGAGGACAACCTGAGGGGTATGCGTCGAGGTCGGAATAGCAGGGTGATCACTCATGTCCATCTCATCTGCGATCTATGTGCAGCGCAGGGGATCCGTACGACACTGGAGACAGACCGCTATGAGCTAGTTGCGGGTGACCATTACCTTATTCCGCGCTACACTGCTCGACGCACTGCCTTGCAATGCAGAGCGCCACGGGCCATACTTCGACCAGAGCTCGAGGATGGTGGTTTGATCTTGGTTGTTCCCCCAGAGCAGCCACCTCCCGCAGTGCCACCTCCCGTAGTTCCACCACAGGGTTAGGAGATGACCTAAGTATTACAGATGATGCAAGAGATGCGGGTTGGGATGGATGTTGGGTTCGCAGCTGGGCAGGCTCGCTACGACGCTCTGGATGCTCGGTATGATGCCTTGGATGCTAGGATGGATCTATACCAGGCTCGTATGGACACGATTACTATGAGGCAGCTAGAGCAGCAGGCCACTATGTCAGACATGTACGCGTACATGAGACAGATGGTTGAGTACATGCGACGTTGGTTTCCACCGCCCGACCAGTGATCCTACGGTCCTCTTACTTTACATGTTATTTAGGATCTATGATATGAGTATTTCTTTTAGTTATTTGTATGTTGACTGTGACTGTATGCTCTTCATAGCTTTGTGATTTCGTTATGTGGTATTACTGGTAGGTTATGTGCTTTGACTGACATGTCTTAGAACGTGGGTTTAAGAACAAGTCTCTCTTTTTTTTAATGAACAGTCGAACTGTTCAGGCTTTTTTTTTGTGTCGACCCTAGGGTCAAGGGTTTAGGGTTTAGGGTTTACTGTTTACTTGATTGATTATTATCTCTTATTATACATGTATTATTTATTTATTTTAGTAAATACCTTGTATATTTGTTTGATTGAGTCTCAACAAGGCAAAATAATTTTAAATAAAATATAAAGAATAATTTAAATATACTTCTGTAATTTAATAAATGCTCGTAATTTTTATTGCTCAATAGAAAATTTTATTTGAGTACAAGCCACGAAAGCAATACTAGTAATAGATCCAACAATAATAATAGTGTAGCAATAGATCCCTAATCCTAAGGGTACAGGTAACCAGATCCTTCATAGAGTCCTCCTCGTAAGTAATTTGGCCAGAGCTCAAGGGTTCCATAGGGTACATGGACCACTGGGCCTAGTGCAGCATCGGGAGCGGGCTCCGGGCTATGGACAATCGAACCATCGACTAGGTTGGCTAGCTTAATCAGCTCCCACGCCACGTGCCCTACTTGTGCATCTACGTTGTTATTCTTATTTTGTAGTTCAGCCTCTTGGGCTTGGAGTTCACAGACTTGAACTTTGAGTTGGATGAAGTTGACCAGTTAGGTGACCTTAAACCGCTAAACCCTTTAAGGTGTACTCAATTCACTGATTCTAAAAATATTGATTAATATAAATTGATTCATCACCTAAAAAAATTCATATCATTCTAAACAAATTCTATATCATTTTTTTAAGAAAAAATGAAAGAAAATGGAAAAATAACACATCATAGTTTAATTATTAAATATAATATCCTTCATTGTTAACTATTTCAATATAAAATAAAAATGTATATGAAAGTCGGAGTAAATTGTTATACATAAAAATTTGTACTCTAAAAGGATATAAGAAGTATTTTAGTGTAAATTATACGTAAAAATTTGTGGTAATCATACATAGTTTTGAAGTAATTCGAATTTTGAATTGTTAAAGGTTATTTTTTTTTTCCAATTCTTACTATTTTAGCATCTAAACTATATATTTAGTTTTTCAATGATGAAAAAAAATATTTTATATTGTATCCACCTATTTGGAGTTTGAATTTCTTTCCATGCTCCTATTATCTTCTTTATTTCCCTCAAATTTTTATTGCTTACATTTTCAGCACTATTTAAGCAAAAGACTTTGAACCTTAAGTAATAACTCAAAAAGATATCTTCTAATTTTTTAATTTTCATATAAGTTCAACGCCCGTGCGCAGCGGGCGAAAAATCTAGTAATAATTGAGTAGCAATAGATCCCTAATCCTAAGGATATAGGTAACCAGATCCTTCATAGAGTCCTCCTCGCCAGTAACTTGGCCAGAGCCCAAGGGTTCCATAGGGTCCATGGACCACTAGGCCTGGTGCACAGCATCGGGAACAGGCTCCGGGCTATGGACAATCGCACCATCGACTAGGTTAGCTAGCTTAATCAGCTCCCGCACCACGTGCCCTACTTGTGCATCTACGTTGTTATTCTTATTTCGGAGTTCAGCCTCTTGGGGTTGGAGTTCAGAGACTTGAACTTTCAGTTGGGATGAAGTTGACCAGTTAGGTGACCTTAAACCGCTAAACCCTTTAATTTATCCAACTGGCTTTAATTTCGTGCCATTCTACTCTGTTTTTGTTTTCCATTAATCTATACGTCTTTGTCGTCTTGGTTTAGTGCATTATTTGAACAACGGAATAGTGTTGGTACTCTCTATCATTAACTTAAATGATTTGACTATGTTTCTGTTTGTGATATATGAAGAAAAAATCTGGACTCCGATGAGTATGAGAGCAGTGATTCTCAAAATCCAAAAGGATCCAATGCGTTTGGGAAAAGGGTACCATGTGGAACTCTTCCGCAAGTTGTGTAAGTTTGTATTTTTCTATTTTTTTTTTCTTTCTTCTTATTTGTTTTATTTTTATCTTTTATTTTTAAATTAAATTTTCAACCCGCTATTTAAATGAGCTTCCTTGAATGAGTTTGCCCAGTTTTATCTTTTATTGTCGTGTTTAGCTGACAGTAGTATATAAAGATGCTTGTTTTTAAGCCTGGTATTTAGTGCTATGTTTCAAGTTTTGTGAGTTATTGTGTTTTTGTTGATAATAGCGGTATTTGACTAAATCAATATGAGTAAATGTAAAATACCTTTCCTGTTATGGGGGTTGTTGAAGTGTGCTATTTATATTTGTCGAGTCGTTGATTGCCTATTGTGTCCCATTCTTTGGGACATTTTTAATTCAAATGGCATTAATTGATCTTTTGATGTGTAGTTACTAGCTTACATGAAAAAATGTGCATTGGACAAAATACATTGTTCATGAAGAACTTCCAAAGAGGCTGGTATTTCTCTTTAAAAATGTAGGTGTATGGACATTTCCATATCATTCCTTTGTTCGCTTTTAAAAAGTCACAATGCAAATACTTCATTACATAAGTAGGCTTGTTTGGTCGTGTTCCTCCTTACGATTACCAAAATTCATTTTCTTCTTTCCATGTATGATAGATGTGCTCAGATGAAATTCTGGGACAAAAATAGACATCTGAAGTGCTCGGGTCATTCTCTATATCTATCTATGCAAAGTTTCTCCTTTTGAACTGGTATGTGAATTAACTCATAATGCTCTCGCTCATTGGCGTAAACATAGAATATGTATTATGTCAACTTCTACCTATATCTACGCTTATTATTAATGCCTTTTCTTTCTGTTACATTTTGCTGCACTTGGGGGAAAGCCAACAGTCATGTCACTTAATCACTTTAGGTGATTCTTGTTACTGGTGTTCCTTGATGCAGGTGATTGATTTTGTTTACTTTTAAAACTCCTATTTCTCATAATCATCCATAAAATACAATTCTGTATGCCCTCATATGCAGATTCAGCTATCCATGACCCAAAAAGGAAAGGACATATCCTAGGAACTCTTTCAAGAACTATTTCCATGTTCTCTTCAACCACCGTCCTATTTGAGAAGATGAAGAAGCACAAGGATCCGTCTAAATAAATTCACCCTCACAATGGTGATAAGGCTTCGGGAATGACTAAAGTTAAATCATCATACATTCGAGTACAAACCTTCAAAGCATCATCGGAATCTGAAGCTGCCAATAAAGGCAAAGAAGTGGTAAGTTCTCTCAACATGTTCTTATTTTCTGCCAGCACTATGGTTTGGTTTTGTTCGACTCCACCGTAACCCTTTCTTCTTCATATTCCTGTTTTCCTTCTCTTCCTCACTTTTATTCTCGACAGAATTCTTTCGCAAGCCACGCACTACAAGAATCGCGCCCGTAGGCTACAACGAGGGCAAGGAAAACACTGTTCTTGCCCAGAGGCGACAACGAGGGCAGGGAAAACAGTGTTCTGTCCCGGAGACGACGGAGGAGAAGGAGAAAATGTCCTCGCCTAGGCGGGAGGATCAGGGCGATAAACGTTTACAAATTCCGTTTACGCACCAGTAAGGAAGCGGAACACGGCTACGCTTTTATTTGACTGCCCAATTTCATTCGTCAATTACACTAACTATTCCCTTTCTTGCTGCTATGTGTTTTACTTACTGTCCTGGACTTAAATTCTGTGTGTTTCCGTATCAGTATTCCTTCCAGATTAGGGCAGGGCCATGTTCTTACTGAATCTGGATTAGCAACTACTGCTCTTGATTTATTGCTCTTGACCATGCACCATGAATTAGGGAATGTTAATGTTCAGGGCGACCTTATTCTATTCAGGTGGTACTTGGTGCTTCTTGCTTCCTGAAAATTTGGCATTTTGTTTTTAAACTTCATTGTTGGTAGAATTACAGAGTTAGGCCGTTTCAGTTTCAGTGCTTCTTGTTTCATTGTTGTTTCTTGTTTCATTTTTGTTTCTTGTTCCACCGGTCCAGTTTGTTCAGTATTTCCTCGCTCATTTTTCCTCAATTCTATATATCCTATCCGAATTTGTTTGATGGCTTGGCCACTTAGTTCACAGTAAATATGTTGGTCAATTAGTTTAAATTAAGTGCGACTGTGTTTCTTGCCCTATTCAGAATCATCAGTAATGGAATATTATCTTATCTTCAAGTCGCGCTCTTTGAACAAACAAATAACTTCTTAACTTCCTTCATTTGATATCCTAATCCATGTAGTCATTTATTTTTGAGTTTGATCGTTAGTGTTATCCTAATTCTTTTTTCCTGGTTGACTTTTAGGGAGATGATAATATTGGGTTGCACTTTTAACTTACCCAGTCCTCATGGCTTCTGATATCCTCTTATATCAGGTAGATCTATTTCATTTATTGTTCTCTCTTTCATTTTTTTTCCTTCTGCAAAGCTGGTACATGTCATGCTCTTGTTTAAGCAGCAAATTGTTTAATCTATATTCACCTCAATTTACCCTTTATGCAACTGGCGAAATTAATAGAAGCCTAAACTTCTATTTTTAAACATAATTAGCTATGACCACTGAACAGTTACCCTGAAGTCAACTTGTGATTACATTGCTAAAAGCTGTGGTTACTCTTTGTAGGTAGTTAACTCCTGTGCAGTCTGATTTTGTACCTGTTGGTGAGGATCAGAAGCAGCACCTTGAGCTAACTCGAGAGCTAGCTGAATGTTTCAACAATCTATATGGGGGAAGGAAGTCGAAGAAAGCTTGGAGGGTAAGATCATTAATTTTTCAAAACTTATGAGCTATTGTTTCGTGTCAATTTATGTTAACAATTTGTCCTGGTTTTTGCTGTTATTCTATTTGTTTTCTACTTGAACTTAGGAAAGTAAACAATTTGTTTAATGCAATTTTTTGGTTCAAAGACCAGGTGGTTCACTTTTTAAGGTGTGTTACATTAATCCATGAGTTATGCAATACTTCTTTTCAGATAGCTGGCAATTTTGAAATGGACCCTTTATCTTTTAATGATGTGATGAAATGAAGGTTCCTGAACCCCTTATCCCACCTACCGGTGCTTGTGTGATGTCCCTCACTGATGGTCTTTCCAAGGTTAATTTTTGTAGTTACTCCTTGTCTGTGAAGCATCTTTCTGCAATATATGAGCTCTGTTTTTGCAATAATGTGTAGTTGGATGACCTTAGCTTTTTTTTTTGGGTTTCCATGTAGGATTGTATTTCAGGGGGAAAATACCATTATTTTCTTATGCTTAAAAGATGCCATTATTTATCTTAGATAAGTTGCTCAAAATAAATTATACTCACCAACCAGAAGATTTGTGCTATGCTATTTTTGTTTGCTATTGAAGCCTTTTCCAATTGCACACCTTTTATGTGAATATTTCTCGTAATTAATGCTACTTTCCAAACTTTTGTTTTAATGATCAGCATTTGTAACAGTGTTAGGTGTAATGTTAAGTTTTCTATCTTATGATCATAAATTTTCTTTCTCCTGATTGGTATTTTAAAATTCCGAGTTCATCCCCAAAAGGGAATGGTGAAGAAAAATATATTTGAGACGTGGGTGAAAGAGTTTTGCTACTTTGCATCTTTCGACATCGGATTTAAATTTGTTTTGGGCTGGAACAGGAGATCTTTTGACATCTTATGTGCTATGTGTTTTGTTATGAGATTTAAATTTGTTTTGTGTGTCAAACTACTATCCCAAATTGTTTAGCATTGATGAAACCCATGGAGTTACGCTTTATTATATGTTTGTTTAGGCACATCAAGAAATTGCTGGCAAGCTTGTTCATCTTATTGGAATCTATTATTAAGGTATACTGCTCAATTTCCCAACCTCTCATCTAATTGTTTCTTTGAATTATTTGGCTATCAAAATTCTGAAAGGTTTCTTTCTGAACGGGTTTTGATTCATCTGATTGGCTCTGATAAGCATGTATATACGGACGCCACACAGTGGTCGGAAGATGTGAATGTGTTGGTAAAGATTGTTGACAAATTCAGTTTTTCAGTAAGTTGCTGGTGCAATAATAACCTGCTCTGGGCTTGAAAACCTTGGGCGCGATTTCTCTTGAGAGGTGTTGATAGAGATTAGCTTACTTGTTTTTAAAATTTTAGGAGAAGGGCTATGTTGTGGATTGTGTGTGCGCATGTGTATGTTTGTTTTTTTTTCCTGATTTTGATTCTGATGTGGAGCACACTATTCATAAAAAAAATATTATATGCTATTTCTACTCTTTTTGATCCAGAATACAAAATACATGTGGTCTTACCTTTTCACACTTTGATAAGAAATATTGAAAATCCACAAAATATTCCTCATTTACTAACTATGGAATTAAATTAAAAGAGAACTAATGAGCAGGGGTGATTTTGTACAATGCATTTCTTGTTTCGCTTTGCATTAGTTAGTGCAAAACAAGTAGTTCGGATAATCAGCTGAGTATTTAATTGTGTGTTCCGGAAGATATGACATCTATTCCTTGGGTTAGTTAAAAAGTATTATTTTTTTTATGAATGAAGGGATTTTCTGCACCATTTAGCGGCTTTAGGGTCCTTTTTCTTACCTTTTCACACTTTAGTATTGCTTTCTTCAAATATAGTTTCCTTTCCCTCTTTTGAAATTGATCTTTCATGTCTCTTCATTTTTGTTTTTGTTGGAGTTTGTGATCTGTTTACATGATTGTATTCATTAATTTCTCTATTATTTATCCTCACATTTTTTATCACAACTGTTATCTTTTCAATAAATATTTCCCTTTTTGCTATTATTTCAGCACCATCTGCCTTTATAGAAACACTTAGGGAACGGATGTTCAAGCCTTTTCGATCCACTATCATGTCTGACATTTCTAGGTAAATGTACTTCTGAGGTTTAGCTACTGAGTTTTTGATGGCACTTTTCTTGGCATCGGTTCAGCTTTTTCTACTAAGTTTGTGATATTGTCAATTCTTCAGGGTTGCAATAATATCACCCTCAGATCCTGTTTATGTTGCTGCTAAAAGAATGCGTGCATTAAGGGTCAATTCTGTGTTAGTTATGTGTTAGTTATGACAGGAAACAACATTCAAGGGATACTCATGTACAGGTTTTTTTTTTTTTTTTTTTTTTGATGTGGAAAACTATGTCTTTTTAATGAGTTGATGCATATTACCAATATTTATGTTATTTGTTTGTCTCGCTCATGTTCAATTTTTGGGAATTCTTTTTTTGGTTCCAAAGATATACTTATGCGAGTTGTGGCCCAAAATCTCCCATCCGAGTTGACTTTAGTGGAGAAGGTTTGAACTTTTTCAGTGGTTTCTATATATATTGCAGTTGTTCTGGTTACTTGGTTAACTTGTAACCTTGTATAGTATTATTAAACCCAGATGACTTTTATAGCTGTCCTGCAGATGTTATCAAAGGTTATCCCGACTATGGATAGATGCCTTTATAGTTGTGCGGTTTGGATTACTTTAGTTGGTTCAAGCTTAGTGAACTATTTGAACCCTGTTATGTGTATCCCAATTTTTAAGATAAAAAATCTGGCTATGGCCCTTGATCTTTATTTACTTGGCTTTGGTCTCATTCATCTCTTTATTCTTTGAATGTGCTCAAAGAAATCGTATCATTGTTCAAAATGCTTCTTTTTACTTGTCTCATTCAATTTATTTTATTTTATTTTATTTTTTATTTTTCATTTTCTATTTTCAGATTATGGCACCAAACCCCGAATGTGCTACAGTAGAGACTCGTATTCTTGAAGCATTGCATGTAATGCGTGATGGGAAATTTTTACATCTTCCTGTTGTTGACAAAGGTGAGTGCTAGATATTGTATTTTATTTTCTGTCCTTAATATGCTAAATTTTTTTACATCATTTTGCTTGGCAGATGGGTCTGTTGTTTCCTGCCTCAATGTTTTGCAGATAACTCATGTAATATCCGAGAATTTTGCAACATAAAATAAATAAATAAATAATAAATAAATACAATATATATATAAATAAAATAAATAATTTAAAGATAAAACGAGAAATGGAATTTAATTCCAAAAGATGAAATGAGAAACAAAATTTAATTCAAGAAGGAATTAAATATCCAAGAATCCGGAAATTGAAAATAATTCAATTAAATAAATTATTGCACGGGAATCAAATATAGATGGACTTAATATTTCGAACCCGAAATTAATTTGAGATCCCAAATAAATTTGAAATATGATTTAAAGTTCAAGAGATAGCCCAAGAAAATAGAAGGAGAAAAGCCCAAAGAGAAGACAAAGGCCCAAAAGGAAGGAGGAAGAGGAAGGCCCAAAGGGACTGCACGACCCGGCCCAGACCGTGGCCCAGTCTGGGTCCGCGCGGTGTCCGCGCGGGGTTTAGGCAAACCCAGCGCCAACCCCACGCCAGATGCGACAGTCGCGGCGTTGCGCGATTTTCTCGCCCGAATCCGGATTTTCCGACATCGGTTACTTTTCTTTCGGCTCAAGACACCCTAGGGCAGACTTTGGACGTCCCCTAGGTGTTCCACATCTATAAATAATAGATTTGTTCAATCCCAAACACTTTTGAAACCCTACGATACTCCCTATACACAAAACCCTAGATCCGGAAGTCGTCGGAGGCACCAAAACAGAGCGGGGACTGCCGTGGACGAGTTTGAGAGATCTCCAACGTCGTGGTAAGTTAGATCCGTTCGACCATCTCGGTTTTAATTCCAAAACGAAACCCTAATTCTCTTCTTTTTATTTCTACACCCCGAATCGGATCGAGAACGAAGAACCCGACGAACGGAGAGGATAAACGGTGGACTGGAAGCCACGCCTCCGAAATCGACGTTCCCCGACGACTAAGAATCTGTAAGTTAGCCTTACTATGGTTTTGGGAGTAATCAAAACACGTAAAACTAAAAGCTTTATCAAATCTTTCGTAAATCTGTCAACATATGATTTTTACCGGCGCAATAGTTTTGTCGAATTTTTCCGAACCTTAAAACGTCATCAAACAAGAAAACTTAAAACACGAAAAACGTTTCTAAGGCTTAGATCTATCTACTGTAAAATTTTCAGAATTTTTTAGAGATGTTTTGATATCTGAAATCTACCCGAAACCGAACTGCTTGGAATTGGATCTTGAAATTCTTGACAGAACTTAGGGCCGATCTTGTTCGCGTTTTTGACAGTAGTTCTAGGCCGAATTAGGACTTGTGTAAAGCATGAAACTTGTAGATCTATATGTCTGGAACAACTCTGTAAAATATTAGAATTTTTCGTCGAGATTTGAACCTCCGAAGCTAGACCGGACTAACCTGCGTTCTTACCGAAGCCAGAAAAACTGACAGAAATTAGTTTCCAACTTGATCCAGATATTAACCTCGTATCCGACGAGAATTAGGCTTGGCGTTCTAAACAAAAGTTGTAGATAATTGTCTTAGGGAGTTCCCTGTAAAATTTCATTAAATTTGGAGTTGATTTGCTATGGTAGATCTCGAAACATTTACACTGGTGTGGGTTAAATTCGGACAGATTAATGATACGACGAAAATTGACGTTTTTGACCTGTTTCGGTAATCCGGATCGAAAAAGTTAAAACACGAAACTTGTTCATCTCTGTGTTTCCGAGTCAGAGGTAAAATATTAGAATTTTTGGAATTAAATCTGATTTTTATTTAATTTTGAAGTAAAAAGTGGTTTAGCAAAGTCAAACCTTGAAAATATTGTCGAAATGGATTTTTAAATGATGACGGAGCGAACAACGTCCGGAAATGGTATATTTTGAGAAACTTACTAAACTTGGGAAATTGGCCTTTAAGGTTTAAACGAGTTGAAACTCCTTTGAAACTAAATACATAAACAAACGTTTTCGAAAATCCCGTTATGACTAAATTAAGCTTTCTACGTAGAGGGTGAGTGTCCCATCGGGTGCCCCTCTAGCTTTTTGCTTCGTGCCTAAACGGACGAGAGTGACTCATGTAGAGGGTGAGTGCTCCATCAGTGCCCCTCTAGCTTTTTGCTTCGTGCCTGAACGGACGAGAGTAATCTATGTAGGGGGTGAGTGCTCTGCAGGGTACCCTCCTAGCTTTGCACATCGTGCCTGATTGGGCGATGGTGTTGAATATGAGAAACTGCGCCAAACGGCGGGATATGTAGGGCCTACACTCTCGGGAGTATCCGTATGGGTTCCCCGAGGCTCCGGAGTGATACTGGGTATGGCGTATTTGGCTACGGCCAACGATTACTTGTAATATGTAGAGATTGCAATGCAATCGAGAGAAACTTGAAATACCAATGAAATCTTGATACTCGGCTAAGGATTAACGGGAAAATTAAAAGACTTGAATACTTGCCTTCGCTTATTTAAATTATGCTTTTAAATTATACATCTTGCAAGCTATATTGTGATTTTATGGAATCCCTGTCTATTTAATTATGCAATTAAATTGTTGTTAGATAAATGAATTAAATTATGGGGTACTGTATACATGTTTTCTTAAGATTTAATTAATGGCTTTGAAACCCCATAATCCTGTATGTGTTAACTTACTCAGCACGTTGTGCTGACCAAAACCATTTCTTTCTTTTTCTTTCAGAGTTGAGAATTATGCATCGTCATATGCATACATGGGAAATTTTGGGAAGATGTATTATTTTAGAATCTTTTTGCACTAGACTAGAACTTGCATGAACGGGCCTGTTTAACCCGTGTTTTGGCCATGTTGGCCCTATTTTTAAATTCCGCTGCATTATATATGTAAATATTATTTTCCGCTGCAACTGTAATGATATTATTTTAAAATTATATATGAATGGGCTGTTTGAATGTTTTAAATTCTGAAAACCATAGCCTTGCATCTCTTTAGCAAGCTCGAAGAAACCGTGTCTTGTTAGGGAGGTGTGGCGGTGACACCCCGACCTGGGTGATCAAAAACCGGGGTGTTACAAAGTGGTATCAGAGCCCGGATATTTTTACACTATTAGATTATTATTATTTTTAAAACTATTATTTTTAAATCATTATTATTTTTAGATTATTATAAATATAGAAGAGCCCAAACTATTATTTTTTGAAATTTCCAAGCCCCAAAAATTTTTGAGCCCAAATGATAATTATTTTTGACCCAATATAGAGGTCCAAGAATTTGAGCTATTATTTTAAATTATTAAATCATTAATCCCATGGAATAAATTTTCATTTTTGAAACCCATGGGAATTAGAAAAAGAATATATATATAGTGCATGAATTATTTTGGGGGGGAACGATCATTTGCATGCATGTTGCATTGCCTAAACTTAGAGAACTTAGAAGCGTGATACGTTCTAACGTTCTAACTTAGATCTCTTGCTACACCTATATAATCTAGAGGCATGACATCGAATTAGAAACAATAACTAGATATTGATCCTGCCTTAGTGCTAGATCGCGTTCATCTAAGCGCCCAAGTATAACAAATCTCGGTCTTAGCCATTCTTATAATGGTACGAATTAGACCATTTCCTTATGCTGAGCAATAAAAAAAATAAATAAATTGTAAAAAAAAATCTGGACAGACCTGTCCGAAAAAAAAAAAACCGAAATAAAATAAAATAAGATAAAATAAAACCCAAAAATCTTGGAGCACTTCTAAACTCGATTGAGCACTACGTGCGAAATTACAAACACATTTATAAATATTGTCTAGATTATATATTACCTTCATATGTCTTAATCCACACCATTTGTAACAGAATGGCACCCAGAGGTAGACCGAGAACCCAACCGACTCCCCAAACTACTACTGAAGTTCCACCAAATGTCACGGAACTGGTAGAAGAACAACCTCAAGGTGCGCAGGACGCCCCCGCACCGAACAATGTGGGCGATCGTCTTCGGACGATAGAAGAGGTCTTGATTGCGCTAGGGAACGCGCAAGTCAATCAGGGTCAAGCTGCAGCGGTACCTCCGCCCCAAGCTCGCCCCAACTATCTGGCCATGGTGAATCCTGACCAGCCACCCCACTATGCTGGTGAGGAGGATCCAGCGAAACTGGAGGAATGGATCCGGAACTTTGACAAGCTGCTGGGTGCGGTCAAGTGTCCGGAAGGAGAGAGAGTGCACGTCGCTTCATACTACTTGGGAGGCGAAGCGGACGACTGGTGGCAGGCGACTCAAGCAAAACTGGCTGAAGATGATGAGCCCTACTCGTGGGCGGAAATGATGGAGATGCTCAGGGATAAATTCTATCCCCTGAGTACCAAAGCAGCGATGTACGAAGAATTTCTGTCGCTGAAGCAAGGAGGCCAGACCGTGCAAGAGTACAATACTCGTTTCAAGGAGTTGGTGAGGTTCGCACCAAGATTAGTACCCACAGATGCGGAGAAGGCTCAAAAATTCGAGATGGGACTGAACCTGGCAGTACGTGAGGTGATCACAGGGGTGCACTACCCGGACCTACAAGCTGTTTATGATCGTGCGGTAGCGGTTGCACGAGTTCAAGGACTGAAGCATAAGGCGATAGGTGAGATTAGCCGAGGTCTCCATGGACAAGGCAAGAGAGATAAGGACCGCAGAATTGATATACACGTGGGTAGGAATAATTATTGTGAAGTACCAAATGGACTAGCCCAAGGCAACGATGGGGGCAACAATAGAAGGATTTTTAACCGTGAAGGCTACGTACCCCGATGCCCAAAGTGCAACCAACCTCATCTGGTGAGAGGATGCCCTCAACCCGACACATGCTTCCGATGTGGTCGACGTGGACACCGGATGAAAGAGTGTCATACCCATATTAAGAATATCACCAAAAGAGAAGATCTGGCCGCCGAACCTGACCCGCCACGGAACCCTGACGGTAAAATGGCAACAACCAAGGGCACCGATACCCTTAGAATAAAGATCCAAAACCCGAGACTTCTATAGAATACTGAATAGGCAGTTATGGGGACATAACTGGAGTCCTAAGGGGGAGAGGATGTGATACCCCGCAATAAAGTAGATACATTTATTTTTGATTTTGGTTCAACAATATGTATTTCGAATAAATAAATAAACATATTCAAATTATTTTGAACTACGTTATAGCTTGATCCCTTCACCGGGTACGTAGGCAGCTTAGAAATTTTAATTCTAAGTTCAGTCATAAAATAATAAAACAAATAAAAAGACCTTAGCACGAAAAAAAGCCGAAACACAACTTCGAGGACGAAGTTGATTCTTAAGGAGGGTAGACTGTAATACCCGAGAATTTTGCAACATAAAATAAATAAATAAATAATAAATAAATACAATATATATATAAATAAAATAAATAATTTAAAGATAAAACGAGAAATGGAATTTAATTCCAAAAGATGAAATGAGAAACAAAATTTAATTCAAGAAGGAATTAAATATCCAAGAATCCGGAAGTTGAAAATAATTCAATTAAATAAATTATTGCACGGGAATCAAATATAGATGGACTTAATATTTCGAACCCGAAATTAATTTGAGATCCCAAATAAATTTGAAATATGATTTAAAGTTCAAGAGATAGCCCAAGAAAATAGAAGGAGAAAGGCCCAAAGAGAAGACAAAGGCCCAAAAGGAAGGAGGAAGAGGAAGGCCCAAAGGGATTGCACGACCCGGCCCAGACCGTGGCCCACTCTGGGTCCGCGCGGTGTCCGCGCGGGGTTTAGGCAAACCCAGCGCCAACCCCACGCCAGATGCGACAGTCGCGGCGTTGCGCGATTTTCTCGCCCGAATCCGGATTTTCCGACATCGGTTACTTTTCTTTCGGCTCAAGACACCCTAGGGCAGACTTTGGACGTCCCCTAGGTGTTCCACATCTATAAATAATAGATTTGTTCGATCCCACATCTAGGGCAGACTTTCGGCTCAAGAAACCCTACGATACTCCCTATACACAAAACCCTAGATCCGGAAGTCGTCGGAGGCACCAAAACAGAGCGGGGACTGCCGTGGACAAGTTTGAGAGATCTCCAATGTCGTGGTAAGTTAGATCCGTTCGACCATCTCGGTTTTAATTCCAAAATGAAACCCTAATTCTCTTCTTTTTATTTCTACACCCCGAATCGGATCGAGAACGAAGAACCCGACGAACGGAGAGGATAAACGGTAGACTGGAAGCCACGCCTCCGAAATCGACGTTCCTCGACGACTAAGAATCTGTAAGTTAGCCTTACTATGGTTTTGGGAGTAATCAAAACACGTAAAACTAAAAGCTTTATCAAATCTTTCGTAAATCTGTCAACATATGATTTTTACCAGCGCAACAGTTTTGTCGAATTTTTCCGAACCTTAAAACGTCATCAAACGAGAAAACTTAAAACATGAAAAACGTTCCTAAGGCTTAGATCTATCTACTGTAAAATTTTCAGAATTTTTAGAGATGTTTTGATATCTGAAATCTACCCGAAACCGAACTGCTTGGAATTGGATCTTGAAATTCTTGACAGAACTTAGGGCCGATCTTGTTCGCGTTTTTGACAGTAGTTCTAGGCCGAATTAGGACTTGTGTAAAGCATGAAACTTGTAGATCTATATGTCTGGAACACCTCTGTAAAATATTAGAATTTTTCGTCGAGATTTGAACCTCCGAAGCTAGACCGGACTAACCTGCGTTCTTACCGAAGCCAGAAAAACTGACAGAAATTAGTTTCCAAATTGATCCAGATATTAACCTCGTATCCGACGAGAATTAGGCTTGGCGTTCTAAACAAAAGTTGTAGATAATTGTCTTAGGGAGTTCCCTGTAAAATTTCATTAAATTTGGAGTTGATTTTCTATGGTAGATCTCGAAACTTTTAAACTGGTGTGGGTTAAATTCGGACAGATTAATGATACGATGAAAATTGACGTTTTTGACCTGTTTCGGTAATCCGGATCGAAAAAGTTAAAACACAAAACTTGTTCATCTCTGTGTTTCCGAGTCAGAGGTAAAATATTAGAATTTTTGGAATTAAATCTTATTTTTATTTAATTTTGAAGTAAACAGTGGTTTAGCAAAGTCAAACCTTGAAAATATTGCTAAAATGGATTTTTAAATGATGACGGAGCGAACAGCGTCCTGAAATGGTATATTTTGAGAAACTTACTAAACTTGAGAAATTGGCCTTTAAGGTTTAAACGAGTTGAAACTCCTTTGAAACTAAATACATAAACAAACGTTTTCGAAAATCCCGTTATGACTAAATTAAGCTTTCTACGTAGAGGGTGAGTGTCCCATCGGGTGCCCCTCTAGCTTTTTGCTTCGTGCCTAAACGGACGAGAGTGACCCATGTAGAGGGTGAGTGCTCCATCAGTGCCCCTCTAGCTTTTTGCTTCGTGCCTGAACGGACGAGAGAAATCTATGTAGGGGGTGAGTGCTCTGCAGGGTACCCTCCTAGCTTTGCACATCGTGCCTGATTGGGCGATGGTGTTGAATATGAGAAACTACGCTAAACGGCGGGATATGTAGGGCCTACACTCTCGGGAGTATCCGTATGGGTTCCCCGAGGCTCCGGAGTGGTACTGGGTATGGCGTATTTGGCTACGGCCAACGATTACTTTTAATATGTAGAGATTGCAATGCAATCGAGAGAAACTTGAAATACCAATGAAATCTTGATACTCGGCTAAGGATTAACGGAAAAATTAAAAGACTTGAATACTTGCCTTCGCTTATTTAAATTATGCTTTTAAATTATACATCTTGCAAGCTATATTGTGATTTTATGGAATCCCTGTCTATTTAATTATGCAATTAAATTGTTGTTAGATAAATGAATTAAATTATGGGGTACTGTATACATGTTTTCTTAAGATTTAATTAATGGCTTTGAAACCCCATAATCCTGTATGTGTTAACTTACTCAGCACGTTGTGCTGACCAAAACCATTTCTTTCTTTTTCTTTCAGAGTTGAGAATTATGCATCGTCATATGCATACATGGGAAATTTTGGGAAGATGTATTATTTTAGAATCTTTTTGCACTAGACTAGAACTTGCATGAACGGGCCTGTTTAACCCGTGTTTTGGCCATGTTGGCCCTATTTTTAAATTCCGCTGCATTATATATGTAAATATTATTTTCCGCTGCAACTGTAATGATATTATTTTAAAATTATATATGAATGGGTTGTTTGAATGTTTTAAATTCTGAAAACCATAGCCTTGCATCTCTTTAGCAAGCTCGAAGAAACCGTGTCTTGTTAGGGAGGTGTGGCGGTGACACCCCGACCTGGGTGATCAAAAACCGGGGTGTTACAACTTACCTTGACGTTTTGCAGATAACTCATGCGGCTATTTCTCTGGTGAATTTTATTTCTCTGTTCATAGTTTCTTGATGATTGCTGGTTCATATTTTGTCTTTGGGTTTGGGAACGCCATCAACAGTAATGGTTGCTGGTTCATATTTTGTGAGCACCACGTCCCAAGCCATATCATCGACTGCCATCAAGAAGGAGCACATCTTTTTTTTTTCCAAAAGGAAAAATTTATTCCATCGAGCAATGGGGGCCTGGTGATTGACCATCATTGGTTCCTCTTGCTATTTGGATCTCTCTCGTAAGAGTGTGGCTCAAATACCACTTGTTGGGTCCAGGGATCTAGCAAGTTGTCTACTTTATGCCAAGGTTCACGGTCAGTGTTCTAACACATACAATGAACACACAGATTATGATACAAAAAATAAAAATATATCAAGCACGGCGGAATAAATATAAACGCATAAAGTAATGAAATGACACAAGGAATTGTTGACCAAGTTCGGCCTTTGGCCTACGTCTGGCGAATATCAATCGAGGAGGTGATTTTACTATGTGTTCAATCGATCGTATACAACCACACACAATAGTAAAATGTTAAGTACACTTTCACTCCAATCGCCAAGTGGAAAGTTGTAAAGACCAAAGCTATCACAAGGTTTGGTATAGGTCTCTCCCACCTATTTCAACTCCCCAAATCCTGTGAAGAACCCCTCCAAGTGTAGAATGAATGAATGATGCACGTTGGTCAACTTGTAACAACCTTGGACGATCCCTTAAGTGTTTTACCAAACCACTTAATGAGTCACGAACACGATCTCAACTTTAATTCATCCAAGATACTTCGATCTTGGAGCAAGAGAATGTGTCTCGAACAATGGTCTGCAAAACCGATTAGCTTTCACTCGATGTACTCTAGATGCGTAGAGAGAATTTCAGAGAGCGTTTGATAGTCGTTTCTATCTCACTACACCTCCATTCTCCTAAAATCCTTTTTAAACAAGCAAACTTAACTGGCATCCAGCTAAATCCTTTTGGGGCTGGATTTTGCTGGCACTCCCTAACACTTTATCAAGTTTGCACATGAGGTATGCTCCCTTGGTGGTTCATCCAATGTGTTCGATCATCGGTATTGAACTTCCATCAAAACATTGACTCAACAGTGGAAGAAACCGTGGTGCAAAAGATTGCCATATCTTTGGTGGACCAATGTGATGGTTTACCATTATATGTTATCACACTTGCTGAAAGCATGAGGGGTCAATCTTCCGTTCATCTGTGGCCTGATGCTTTGATGAAACTGACATGGACCTTTTTATCTATCACCAATTGGTTTTAGGTTGAAGTCCTAACTCCTCTTACTTCTGACAAAATGTTTTTAAGGTATTAAAACACTGTTTTGAATGGTTGGCTCAATGCGAAGGTAAAAAGAATGGTTACTCAGAGTCTCAACTATGTTTCCTGTATTGTTCTCATTATCAAGAAGACTTTCAAATGAATAGAGAGGAATTGATTATGAGATTCATTCAGGAGGGATTTTTGAGAAAACGATCAAGTAGGAAAGTAATGTTTATCCAAAGGACCTTGAAAGAGGCATGATTCGAGATTATGGTGTGAAGATGCATGATCTAACGAGAGAAATGACACTAAAGATTGTACGAGGTAAACATCACTTTTCATTTGATGGAATCCCAATTGAAGAAGAATGGAGTAAGGACCTTGAGAAGATGTACTTGAGCAGTAAGGGCATTTCATAAATTCCATCCAAATGTCTCCATATTGTCCAAATTTGTACACTTTACTTTTGGATTCGAATCCTTTGAAGGAAATACCAGATTCATTCTTTCTTCAAATATATGGCTTATGCATTCTTGATTTGACTAATACCAATAGCAAGCAATTGCTGAATTCTTTATCTAACATGGTGAACCTAGAGGTACTGCTTCTGAAATATTGTTGGGAGCTCGAATATATACCCTACCTGGGAAACCTCAAGAAAATTCGAGAGTTGAACCTGCATGGATCTGCAATAGAAGAAGTACGTCTTGGACTGGAAGAACTATCCAATCTTAAGTTGTTATCAGTGCTAGCCTACAATCAGTTGAAGATATTACCAGAGGGCTTGCTTTCCAAGTTTACATATCTTCAATGGATTCTTCTACCATATCATATTCAAGCACCACTAAAAGAAATTGAGAAGCTGAAATGTCTGGAAATGATTTGTGGGCAAGTGAAAGATGCTTCTATTCTTAATAAGTTGATTACCAGGAAAGATTTTTCGTATGTGATCAAAGTTTGATAAGCAGTTGTTTCGTGGAATTCCTCCCAAAATTATCTACAAATCATGCATCCATTATGACCCTCATCATCAACAGGTGTGCAGAGATAGTGTGTCTTTAGACTACAAAGCGATTTCTGGATAGAGGTTCAGCTAGTTCTACATCTGTGTCGGTACCATCACCACCTACACATGCCCTTTTCACCTCTCTCAATGCCTTGAAGATTTTTGGGTGTGGCAAAATGAAGAGGCTGGGGCTATTAGAATCACAACTCCAAAACCTGACACTACTCAGGATCAACTCTCGTGAAATGATTGAAGAGATTGTGGAGTTAACTAATGGTATTTGAAGAGGTGAATCCGGAGAAGAAATGGTAGTCTCTCTCCCCAAACTGGAATATATGTGGCTAACATAGCTGCGAAGGTTGAGGAGCATCTGCAGTTCAAAATGGGTCCGCAGCTCCATTTATAGGATTACACTAGGAAGATGTCAAGAATTGAAGAAGTTCCCATTAGTATTTGGACAACAAAATTATGATTCCCCTCTACATGCTCTTAGAGAGATTCAATCATCGGAGAATGAGAAGGAATGGTGGGAGAAGTTGGAATTGGGGTGCACCATCCACCATTCTCTTCTACAACCCTTTGTTATGTTTGTTGATCAAGTATGTAATCGAGCTGCTAAGATCTTTAGCCAGGTAACGAAATCGTAAAGTACTTTGAATTAGCCTGTTACTTTGAGTTTTCTTGATGGCATGTCTTTTAAAGTACTTCCTCTGTTTTTTTTTTTTTTTTTTTTTTTAAATTACTACGGACCCACCCAGCGCAAAATCCAATATACATTTTAAATCATTAATAACTAAAGTTTGGTATAAGAAAAAATTCTGAAAGTTCGATATTTAAACACTACAAGACGAGACGTATTCAACAAGATCTCACTTGACTATATTTTAACTTTTATAGCTATGATAAAAATTGAAGTTAAAGCAGTTCAATGAATAGTGGCACATTTGGCAATGGTGCAAACAAAGGCAAATGAAGGAAGTACTTGATATCCCCATCACTCCCATCCGTACTTAAAATATGCAGGAGAGGAGCGAGGCTCATCAAGTGGAAGCTGTTAATACGTTTGAACTTTATAATCTGTACTTTTCATTGAGATGTTGACACAGGTGTTAGCACATTGCTTTGACGACGACAGTTACCAGACTCGACTGGAATTAATGATTTGTATATATATTTGTATTGAGTCTGTATTTTTAGATAGAGATTGAGTATTCATTGTTTAGATCTTTAGGGTGTAAGTCTTGAGAGTTTTTCACTGTTCTTGAGTCTTCAAGAAAGTTAGTTAGTTTTTCAAGATGATTATGCATTGAAGAACTTGAGTTGTAATTGATCTGCGCTTATTTAGAAGTCTGGAGAAGAAGATTCAAGTGCATCAAAGAAGAAGAATGAAGAAGATCGGATTCAAGGAGATTCTGGAGATTCGGATCAGGAAGTGTTCCTACAAGCCATTGTTAAGGGGGAGTCCTAACAAGGAGTTCATCTAGATAGTTCGTCTAGTATTGAGTCCGATTCTAGGTTGAATTTAGGTTGAAGTCTGTAGAGTTTTTGGTTCTTCTTAGTCCAGATAGCATGGATTGGTATCCCCTAGATGTAGGTTGCAAAACCAGGGTCAACAAATTTTTGGCGTTCTTGTTGCTTTCCATTCACACAAAGTTACAATAAACGGATAACGACCTCAACTGAATCTTGGTAAAAAGGGACCTTCAATTTGATACTGGATACAAAGCACGAGAAGGCATATTTTGTCTCGAATTTCTGATTGAGAGGTAAAGGATTAAATCCTTTTAAGAAAAAAAGCTTTTGATCGGAATATGACCGAAAGACCCTTTAACAATTAAAGGGTTAAAAAAATGAATCACACTTTTACCATTAAACTACGCTTAGGACAAAAGTAGTGACAGATTACCAGGACGAAGTAGCATAGGTTTGATGGGGTTAGTTTCTCATGTGTCATAACCTAGTCGAGGGTTGGTCCTAAGAGATCCTTTTAGTAAGAGCAAGATAGACAGTAGACTAAGGAATGAAGGTAAGACCCCTCTTTGAATTCCTTTTCTGGTACATTCACCCTGTCTCGGTTCGGTTATTGACTGATTCCCCTGCAAAATATATTGGATTACTTTATGCTTAGCTACATTTTATCTTCTCGATAGCCAGATAGCAGAATTGAAATCATTCCTCATTCACTTCGAGAAATAGATAATAACATCTTTGGATCCGCTCTTAGTGCTAGCTTCTTTTTGCCTGGCTAGACGTAAGCTTTACCAAGCTAATTCTGAAACGTATCTGAGAAAAATCCATTCATTCAAGATTCAAGAATCATGATTCGAGAAGGAGCATCGAATGCTTGACCACCATTGTTTGATGGAAACGATTATGCATATTGGAAAGCAAGGATGAAGAATTATTTGCTAGCACAAGAGGAAGAAGTCTGGGAGTCAGTTCTTGAGCCATGGACACATCCAACCAGAGAAGACAAACTCCCTGAAGGATCGACTGAACCTCCAGGAATCTGCCGGGCAAGGAAATCTGAATTGACACGAGATGAGAAGAATTCAAGGCAAGCAAACTACACAGCCCTAGACACAATCAATGGAGGCATGGATGAACCTCAATTCCGGATGATCGCCAACTGCAGAACTGCCTATGAAGCATGGAATTTCTTGGAAACTCAACACGAAGGTTCGAAGGACGTTAAATCTACCAGGCTACATCGAATTGAGTCTATCTTCGATAGTCTACGGATGACAAATGATGAAGATGTTACAACATATTATGGAAGATTCATTGACATCGTAAATCAAGCCACAACCTTAGGAAAGACTTTTGAAGGGTCAAAATTGGTGAGAGTTTCTTAGATCTGTATCAAAGAAATATTCTGGAAAGATTTCAGCCCTTGAGGAAGTGGAGAAGATCAAGACCATGTCACTTAGAGAATTGGGAGGAATTTTGCAAACATACGAGATGAATCATCTTGCATCTGAAAAATTCCAGAAGAACATCGTATTCAAAGCTGAGGAAGATGATGAAGAAATTACAGAACATGATGTATCTTTTCTCTCCAACAAAATTGCAAAGTTCCTGCAAAACAAACGCTTTCAAAAGTTCCAGTCAAATAAAAATCAGAATCGAAGTTCTGACAATCCATCAACAACCATGGTGCATAATTTCAAAAGGGAGAAGGATGGAAAGTTTTGGAAGCCTAAGAAATCCAGAGATGATGAAGATATTGAGAAAGACAATGAAATCAGATGTTTTGAATGTGAAGGAAAATGTCATGTCAAAAAGAAGTGTCCTACAGCAAGAAAGAAGAAAGGGAAAGCACTTCAAGTTACCCTAAGTGATGATGAATCAGAAGTTGAAGCTTCAAATGAACAATCCGGTGACGATGAAGAAGTTGTAGTATACATGACAAGAGAAGCTAGTCCTACTCCTTCGGAAGGTAATTCTGAGTCAATACAATTAATTGCTGACATTTCTTCTATTGTTTCAGTTGAATCAGGTAATCTTTATGCAGAACTTGTTGGAATTTATGAAGAACTTAAAGAGGAGTTTGATGAAGCTGTTCTGGAAAATCAGAAGTTGTTAAAACAACTTACTGACATCAAATTGGCACTTAATAAAGAAGAGAATGAGAAGGTTAAAGCTGTTAATGATCTAAGTGTCCTGAAGACAGAAAATGAAGAGCTCAAAGTTCAGAACTCAACATTGTCCAAGGATAAAGAATCTCTTCAGAAGCAGCTGGTTAATCTGAAAGAGCAAATTGCATATTTGAAGAAAATGGTCAAGAGTAAAGGGAAACTGGATGAAGTACTTTCTATTGGGAAGAACTACAAGGATATGAGGGGAATAGTGTAACACCCCGGATTTGATCACCCAGGCCAGGGCATTACCGCCACACCTTCCCAAGCAAGACACGAACCATATGGAGCTCACTTGAGAAGATGCTAAGGCTAAGTTGTACCAATACTTAAAAATAGTTTAAAAACCATTCAATAAGTGCCCGAAGGTTTAAATCAGAGTTAAGTCAAACATACATAATTTAAAACAGTGCGGAAGCTAAGGGCCAAACACGGCCAAACATAAGTTTGGAATTCATAAAAAAAAATTTAAAAACAAGTGCGACAAGTCTTCGGAAATTCCCATCCCAAATGTAAAATCCATGCGCTAATCTTCAACATCTGAAAAAAAATAGAGACAACGTATCTATCAGTACAACGGTACTGAGTAAGTTAATGTATAGCATAACGAATTTTAAAGTTTTTAGAAGAGAGATTTAAAAATAGAATTTGTAATTTAAAAAGGAAGGTCGAGTAAAAATAATTCCGGAAGATTCTTACACTTTACCATACGAATAATATATCATTATTCATTTTTTTTTATCGAGAACAACCATTCTTAGGGAATCAAACCCGCAAGAGCTCAAACACATTCTTTTACCATTGTTTCCATATGATCGAGGATATCATTGTTCCAGAACTCAAATACCTTCGTTTACCATTGTTCATTATGATCGAGGACCCCTCGTCCTTGGGGAATCGAACCCGCAAGAACTCAATATACATCCCAGGGAATCGAACCCATAGAAGTCAACAATATCCTGGGGAATCGAACCCGCAGGAAAAACATAAACCTTGGGGAATCGAACCCGCAAGGCAGGTGAAAGTAGCGGACCCTATACAGACACACTCCGGAGCCCTAGGTAACCCATACGGATACACCTAGGAGTATAGACTCATACAATCACGCAACATAATTTCCTTGGCGCCATTTTGGCCACCAAAAAGAGGGGGCGGCCCAACGAGCCCACGCCAAGTGCACTTACCCTCCAAAATTGGGCATCTAACTCGATCAAAATTCACAAAGTTTCAAAATCCACATTTTAATCATTACAACTCATGTCTACATTCCCAGAATTCATAAGATTCATAAAAGAGTAACAATCGACTCAATAACCATCAAAACGTACGAAACCAAGTTTTACCGGTAAGACCACACCGTGGCAGTTTTCAAAATCGTATTAGGAAATGTAGTAAAACTTTGTAGAAAATTCTGAAAATTTCAGGTGCTAGGAGACATCGAAATAAACGTTTTTCTCAGAAATAGGCCTTTGCAAATTCGGACTCTAAGTTGCTCAAAAAAAATTCATTTCAGAAACTTGTTTTCAAAAGGGTGCAAAGATCACTGTTCATCCGACCACAGCTTACTTAAAAATCCATATCAATTCGAAGGTTGATCCAAAAATTCTGAAATTTCACAGGGATAAACTAGACACATAGATGCACAATTTTCATGAAGAAGTCGACCATTAAAAATGACCGTAGACAGGAGAAATACGAACTACAAAACTGAGCATGCTAGAAATTGAAATCTGTCATCATATACTTCAGAGAATACCAGATCTGTTTTCGACGACCAAATCAAGTCCAAAAATTATAAAAATTTACAGAGATCATCTTTAAATTGTGAGGAACATTTTTCATTTAGACAAGTTCTTCCAAAAACGAAAGGATCTAGGCGGGAAAAGCACAACAATGAAATCTACTCGGAAGAAACCCTAAAAGACAGTTTTGGCATAGGATGAAAATCGAACTACAACTCAAAGAATACTCAACCAAAAGCTCTAAAATTTGAGATGCACAACACTAACTTACTTATCAACAGAATAGTGTCGAAATCCTCCTCCTTGATTGCTCCAAAATCAACCAACACAGTCCCACTCTTCCGCAATCTATCGAATGGATCCTATTTTGAAAGATATGGAAGAAGATTGCTACTAAGAAGGGTGAATTTGAGTTTAAAAGACCAAGAACTAGTTTAGAAACCTTACCAACACCTTGAGAGATGGATTGGGATCCTAGAACTCGTCTACCCACTGCCCAAAATGAAGAACACCTTCAACTTTTCTCTCAACCTCTCAAGAAGATCTAATTTTCGGATTAGGTGAAGAGGGTGGGTTTGTGACTGAATTTGGATGAGTATAGGGGGTTTTAAGCTTCCCAAGAGCTGCACTAATGTTCCTAGGAAAGCTAAGGAGGATTAATAGCAGTCAAGGGACGAATTAAAGTTCCCAAATCCCACATTCACCAACCTTGAACCACTTGGTTCATTTAATCTCACATTGCATACATGTACCCCCATTTTCCAACTTGAATGGGAGTTTATTGCACTAAAAATTCATCCAATGAATCTCACAACATCCTTTAATGACTGAGGATTTGAATTGGGTTGATTGGGAATGAAAATTTTCGAAAATCGGAGTTGAAACCGCGTGCAACGCATGAAGACGCCGTCCTGCCGCCGCCGCCGCGCTGGTGGCGCGCTGGCGCGTCGCCGCCGCGCGGCCACCTGGTCGCGTTTTTCTTCTTCTTTTTTTTTTTTTTAATATTATGATTTTAAATTCTAAAAATCATAATATGGAATTATCCGAGATCGTTGGATAATCCGATAACTCTCTTCGAGTTGCTATCGTCCGAAAATATTTAATTTCGCTCTCTCGGAATTATTTCGGTTGCGATAGTTAAATCCAATTTTTTTTTTTTTTGGATTTAATAATTGATGTTGATTTCTCGGGTATTACAGTCTACCCCCCTTAGAAATCAACTTCGTCCTCGAAGTTGGGTCGCACTCGGAAAGCAACACCAACATAAGTAGTTTTACACGCATAGAATTATTGAGGCTCGAAAATTAAATTCTTACCTCAACGCGTGACATCTCTGCGGGGTATCACATCCTCTCCCCCTTAGGACCGCAGTTATGTCCCCATAACTGCCTATGAATTTTCTTGCTGGTTGCGATTCTGTTGTGGTCTCTGCCCTTGATTATTGGGATGATTTGGCCCAGTCGGACGATTCTCGTGAGGAGGGTTCACCAGATCCAACCTCTTCTCGATCATCTCCTCGCGAACATTGCACTCTCTGATCATGTGGTCTTCCCTACCACATCTATAGCAAGTTCCACGCTTAGGGCACTCGCGTACTAGATGAGCTTTGTGGCACTGCGGACATCGTGGTATGGATGTACCACGGGTGTCATTTCTTCTATTGTTCAAACCTCTGTCCACATTCTCCTTAGGTCCATCGAACCTAGCTTGACCATTGTCCTTCCTCAATTTGTTATTATTGTTATTTCGATTCTTTTTCGCAAATCCTTGCGATCCCTTGCTCGACTCACCATTGTCCTTGCGTTTCAGCTGCTGGACACGAGCAATTGCTACAGCTCGGTCATACACTGCCTGTAGTGTATTGTGTTGTCCTCCAACCAGTATCTCTCGGATACTAAGGTTTAGCCCCATCTCGAACTTCTGAGCGTTGTCAGAATCAGTCGGCACAAGTCTCGGAGCAAAGCGAACTAGCTCCTTGAACTTTGCGTAGTACTCCTGCACCGTTTTTCCTCCTTGTCTTAAGTTAATAAATTCTTCATACTTTGCAGCCTTAGTGCTCAGTGGATAAAACCTCTCCCTCAAGGCTTCCTTAAATTCTTCCCATGTATAAACCTTCTCAACTTCGGCCGAATCTCCTTGAAGATGTTGCCACCACTCGTCCGCCTCTCCATCCAGATAATAGGTCGCCACTCGAACCTTCTCGTTCTCGGGGCATTTGACAGCAATAAGAAGCTTGTTAAAAGTTCGGATCCAACTCTCTAACTTGGTCGGGTCCTCTTGGCCGTCATAATGAGGTGGTTTGTAGGGGTTCACCAATGCTAGGTAATTGACTCGGGCTACAGGCGGTGGTACACCAGCTTGTGCACGTTGCACCTCGGCATTTCCTAATGCTACGAGAACTTTCTCAATATTCCTTAGACGCTCATCCATATTGTTGGGAACAGGAGGCACTCGCCCTCCTATGTTTTGAGGAATGTCATTGTCGTTAGGTGCGTTAGCACCATCGCTGTTTGGGACTACCCTCCTTGGCCTTCCCCTAGGTGCCATTTCTGTTATTCAAACACGCGAAGATGAGTTTCTAATCTAGGGCACGTTAGCAGTTAGGAAGATCTAAATGATATGAAGTGGAGATGATAGTTGTAGGCACACTAAGCCCGGGTCATCAAGATGTAAGACTGAGACAATTTAGTTTTAAGCTAGTGCTCTAAGTCAAGGTTAAGCGGATAAAGGATGCTATCTAACACAGACAAGGAATATTTTCTTTTAAATAATAATTGCATGCAAATGCATCTCCCCCCCAAAAAAATATTTATACATTTTTCAAGACTTGTCGGAACAATTGATATATAATTCCCATGGGTTTTAAAAAAAATGAAATTCCTTTCCATGGTAATAGTATTTGAAATGCTTAAAAGTAATATTGAATATTTTGGGCCTCTATAGTGGGCCGAAAAATAATAGCTTTAAAAAAAATTTCCGGGCTCTGATACCACTTTGTAACACCCCGGATTTGATCACCCAGGCCAGGGCATTACCGCCACACCTTCCCAAGCAAGACACGAACCATATCGAGCTCACTTGAGAAGATGCTAAGGCTAAGTTGTACCAATACTTAAAAATAATTTAAAAACCATTCAATAAGTGCCCGAAGGTTTAAATCAGAGTTAAGTCAAACATACATAATTTAAAACAGTGCGGAAGCTAAGGGCCAAACACGGCCAAACATAAGTTTGGAATTCATAAAAAAAAAATTTAAAAACAAGTGCGACAAGTCTTCGGAAATTCCCATCCCAAATGTAAAATCCATGCGCTAATCTTCAACATCTGAAAAAAATAGAGACAACGTATCTATCAGTACAACGGTACTGAGTAAGTTAATGTATAGCATAACGAATTTTAAAGTTTTTAGAAGAGAGATTTAAAAATAGAATTTGTAATTTAAAAAGGAAGGTCGAGTAAAAATAATTCCGGAAGATTCTTACACTTTACCATACGAATAATATATCATTATTCATTTTTTTTTATCGAGAACAACCATTCTTGGGGAATCAAACCCGCAAGAGCTCAAACACATTCTTTTACCATTGTTTCCATATGATCGAGGATATCATTGTTCCAGAACTCAAATACCTTCGTTTACCATTGTTCATTATGATCGAGGACACCTCGTCCTTGGGGAATCGAACCCGCAAGAACTCAATATACATCCTAGGGAATCGAACCCATAGAAGTCAACAATATCCTGGGGAATCGAACCCGCAGGAAAAACATAAACCTTGGGGAATCGAACCAGCAAGGCAGGTGAAAGTAGCGGACCCTATACAGACACATTCCGGAGCCCTAGGTAACCCATACGGATACACCTAGGAGTATAGACTCATACAATCACGCAACATAATTTCCTTGGCGCCGTTTTGGCCACCAAAAAGAGGGGGCGGCCCAACGAGCCCACGCCAAGTGCACTTACCCTCCAAAATTGGGCATCTAACTCGATCAAAATCCACAAAGTTTCAAAATCCACATTTTAATCATTACAACTCATGTCTACATTCCCAGAATTCATAAGATTCATAAAAGAGTAACAATCGACTCAATAACCATCAAAACGTACGAAACCAAGTTTTACCGGTAAGACCACACCGTGGCAGTTTTCAAAATCGTATTAGGAAATGTAGTAAAACTTTGTAGAAAATTCTGAAAATTTCAGGTGCTAGGAGACATCGAAATAAACGTTTTTCTCAGAAATAGGCCTTTGCAAATTCGGACTCTAAGTTGCTCAAAAAAAATTCATTTCAGAAACTTGTTTTCAAAAGGGTGCAAAGATCACTGTTCATCCGACCACAGCTTACTTAAAAATCCATATCAATTCGATGGTTGATCCAAAAATTCTGAAATTTCACAGGGATAAACCAGACACATAGATGCACAATTTTCATGAAGAAGTCGACCATTAAAAATGACCGTAGACAGGAGAAATACGAACTACAAAACTGAGCATGCTAGAAATTGAAATCTGTCATCATATACTTCAGAGAATACCAGATCTGTTTTCGACGACCAAATCAAGTCCAAAAATTATAAAAATTTACAGAGATCATCTTTAAAGTGTGAGGAACATTTTTCATTTAGACAAGTTCTTCCAAAAACGAAAGGATCTAGGCGGGAAAAGCACAACAATGAAATCTACTCGGAAGAAACCCTAAAAGACAGTTTTGGCATAGGATGAAAATCGAACTACAACTCAAAGAATACTCAACCAAAAGCTCTAAAATTTGAGATGCACAACACTAACTTAATTATCAACAGAATAGTGTCGAAATCCTCCTCCTTGATTGCTCCAAAATCAACCAACACAGTCCCACTCTTCCGCAATCTATCGAATGGATCCTATTTTGAAAGATATGGAAGAAGATTGCTACTAAGAAGGGTGAATTCGAGTTTAAAAGACCAAGAACTAGTTTAGAAACCTTACCAACACCTTGAGAGATGGATTGGGATCCTAGAACTCATCTACCCACTGCCCAAAATGAAGAACACCTTCAACTTTTCTCTCAACCTCTCAAGAAGATCTAATTTTCGGATTAGGTGACGAGGGTGGGTTTGTGACTGAATTTGGATGAGTATAGGGGGTTTTAAGCTTCCCAAGAGCTGCACTAATGTTCCTAGGAAAGCTAAGGAGGATTAATAGCAGTCAAGGGACGAATTAAAGTTCCCAAATCCCACATTCACCAACCTTGAACCACTTGGTTCATTTAATCTCACATTGCATACATGTACCCCCATTTTCCAACTTGAATGGGAGTTTATTGCACTAAAAATTCATCCAATGAATCTCACAACATCCTTTAATGACTGAGGATTTGAATTGGGTCGATTGGGAATGAAAATTTTCGAAAATCGGAGTTGAAACCGCGTGCAACGCATGAAGACGCCGTCCTGCCGCCGCCGCCGCGCTGGTGGCGCGCTGGCGCGTCGCCGCCGCGCGGCCACCTGGTCGCGTTTTTCTTCTTCTTTTTTTTTTAATATTATGATTTTAAATTCTAAAAATCATAATATGGAATTATCCGAGATCGTTGGATAATCCGATAACTCTCTTCGAGTTGCTATCGTCCGAAAATATTTAATTCCGCTCTCTCGGAATTATTTCGGTTGCGATAGTTAAATCCAATTTTTTTTTTTTTTTTGGATTTAATAATTGATGTTGATTTCTCGGGTATTACAAATAGGTTATAAAAATGAAGTTTCTTATGGAAAAAGACTGTTTGTTAGTGGAGGAAACTTAAATGTTGAGTCAAACTCACTGTCCTTTCAAGATGTTCCAACATCATCCAAACGACGTAGAGAGTGTGTCTACTGTAGTCTTCCTGGCCATACAGCTGAAACTTGCATGAGAATTGTTCGTGATCTTATGAATGGCCGTCCAGTGGTTTGGCCGTACAGCTGAAGAGAAAAGAAGCTCAATGCCTTGTTGTTCTAACTTCACAACAACAACAACGCTATAAACGGTGGTACTTTGATTCAGGTTGTTCAAGGCATATGACTGGTAATAAGGATATTCGGAGCAACTTTACTGCCAAAGATTGTGGAGATGTTGTTTTTGGTGATGGAGCCAAGAGTAAGATTACAGGTTTTGGTAGTATAGAGAGTGGAGATTTATCTCAACTTTCTAGAGTTTATCATGTGGAAGGGCTTACTACTAATCTCATTTCAATAAGTCAATTATGTGATGAAGACTCACTTGTTATCTTTTCTAAGAACTTTTGTGAAGTATTTGATTGCAGTAGAGATAACATAATGACAGGAAAACGTTCAAAGAACAATTGCTATACTTTGGAAGTGAATTTGGCTAAGGCACTTTAGCAAAGATGATCTTAACAAACTTTGTGGCACAGCAGGCTAGAACATATCAGCCTTGGCTAAATTTTAAATTTTAATTGCTTTTCTAGAATAGTTTTAATATGTTTTGTAGGATAACTTTATCTGCTTTCGTAGAATAGATTAAATTCCGTCAGTAGTTGTTAGATTCAAACTTTTAAACCGATGAGAGCAATACGAGTGGAAAATCTTATAAAACGGTGTGGGACCTGCTTCTATCGCACATCCTCCAGTGAACGATCCGGTCTTTCCTATAAATTACTACAATTTTTGACACCGTGCGCTTTCGGGCCACAGTTTCTTACACGGGTAATAAAAACGTGACAACCTATAAATATATCCCTAATCCCAACTCCATCATCATAAATTGGTTTCATTAAATAAAATCTAAATTGGGATTACTATTCCTTTAAAAAATACTCGTGGTTGGAAATTGTCAAAAGTTTCAGCTAACACGTGTGTCAACATCTCAATGAAAAGTACAGGTTATAAAGTTCAAACAACGTACTCACAATCTCCCCCACATTTCATGGAGATGATGATCCATCAAACTGGTTTCAAACAGAAGGTCAGATAAGCACAAGTTAGCACATTCAAAAGATATATGATCAAAATATAAACAATCAGAATACCAATTTTAACATCATAGACGACAGTCCAAACAAATTAACAACATAGCAAAAACCAAAACAAGCATAGCAGAGTATCATCAGTACAAAGTTTTAACATCCATCCAGCAACCATTCAAAAACATCCACAAAACAGATAAAAGTCCAGAGTTATAGCCAGATAGAAAATGTTACCAAACCATAGAAACCCATTTTCTCTACCTTGATGGATCAGACAACTCCATCAGATGAGTCTTCCTCATCAGCAAAAGGGTTTTGCTCAGAAGTACGGGCAATGCTTGAGGAACCTTTCCTTGGAGGAGATAGAGAGCCTGGGAGCATGCTTATGAGCTGATTGATCTTCATCTTAGTTGCAATGGCCTCCTGACTTATCTTAGTTTGCTTGTCACTAAGGGCAAGCAATTCAGCTTTAATTTGCTGCACACGATCAGCACCAGACAAAGGAGGGCCATCCTTGAAATCATTATGCTTGTCCCGCAGGTTAGGAGTAGAGGCATGCACATTGATCTTGACAAGTTCATTCTTATCAACCTTGATACCATGCTTGTATAGCAAAAGAGTGATCAAGGCTGGATAAGGAAGACTTTCCGATTTGGATATTCTTTCCTGTGTAAAACCTAACATCCTTTTTAACACAAGAAGACCAAAATTCATAAGCTCAATCCCAGTATCAATAATGAACAGAAGTTTACCCATCTCCAAAGAAGGTTGTGAAGCATTTTTCGTTGGGAGAATGTTCGCACGACAGAAATAGTATAGGCAGTGAAACTTCATGGTCAAGTCAGAAGAGCTGCACTTCCGTGTTCCAAAGTCAAAAGCTCGTTCATTGGAAATTGCAAGAGCAAGTTCAGCAGGTTCTTGAGGCAGATACTCCAAGGGGTCTCCAAGGTCTTCGTTAGGAGGAAGTTCCAACAACTCATTGATAGTAGTAGGGGTAAGTGTGATGAACTTCCCACGAATGTAAATCTTTCTTGCCCAATGTGAGATTGCACTTAAAATATCAGGAGAAAGATTGGCATAAAATTCTCTCACCAGTGTTGGAGAGTAGGACTTGAAAATGTTAGCCCATTTCAGCAAATGTCTTTCCTCCAGGAACTCATCAAACCCCAACTCAGTGTAGGTTTTGTGAGTAAAGGCCTCTTCTGGTATGAACTTCCTGTGTGCGAGATCCTGAGTCCCAAATTGCATCATCTCCTTGGTAAAGTAAGTTGGATTGAAAGGCCTTTTAGACTTGGGATCAACGGGAGACTGCCTGGTGCACGGTCGTTTTCCAGAAGTGCCAACATCCGAGGTAGAGGAACTCCTCTTTTTCTTTGTAGATTATGTGGCTGGGCGTCGAGGAACAGTTAAAACTTCAGTCGACTCGTTCTGAGATGTAGGATCAGGGTTAGACAGCTCATCATGTGGAAGAATGTCATGCTCCACTTCAGCGGTTTGCTCTCCTCCGGGAGTAGGATTTTCTCCTTCATTGGCGGATGGGGGTGGAGTAGTCTGCACAGGAGCAACATCTGGAGCAACATTTTGATTTTCAGGAGTGAGAGAGAGTTGTTCCTGAGTAACAACAACTTCAGTGGGCTCGACATTTTCAACAACAGCAACAATGGCTAACTCGGATGGATTTTCAGTGGGAAAAGGGATTGCAGATGGATTTGGAGTTTCAGAGACGATGGGGTTTTCTACAATAGGGTTTTCTGAGGCTTCTTCAACAATGGCTGGGTCAGAGGGCTTCTCAACAACATTGGTTGAAGATGATGACTCCATTTTAGAAGAATTTCGGCTGCAAGACTAAAATTTTGAGAATGAAGCAAAATGTAGAAGCTTAAACACAGAAAACCGAATATAAAGAGAGAAGGAAGGAAGATGAAGAGGCAACAATTTCTCAATGATGTACGACGTGATGGCTGACAGTTTCTGCAGTCATGATGACTGCTGCAACGACGGCTTCATGCAAGATTTATCGGTTTGGAGGAATTGGGCCTGAAAAACCTTTTGGGCTAAATCAAGTGTAGTAAATGAATAATTAAACATATAAAATCAAACTTGAAAGGATTAAGCTGAATAACAAAGGCCCGTGACAGATCTAAGAGTCTCAAACCTTACACCATCGAGTGCTTTGGTTAGGATGTCAGCGCGTTGTTCCAACGTCCCATTGTGTTCAATGTTGCACACACTTTCCTCTACAAGATCTCTTATGAAATGATATCTTATATCAATGTGCTTGCTGCGACTATGTAGAACAGGGTTCTTTGAAATGTTTATCGCACTGGTATTATCAAAATAGACCTTGAAATTATTCTTCTTGATGCCATAGTCACTCAAAATTTTTGTCTCATCCCTATCAACTGTGAACAGCAGCAAGTAGCAGCGATATATTCTGCTTCCGTTGTTGAGAGTGCTACTATGTTCTGTTTTCTAGAAAACCAACATACAAGATTGTTCCCAAGATAGAAGCAACCTCCGGTCGTCGAGCGTCTGTCATCACTACAGCCAGCCCAGTCTGAATCTGTGTATCCTATCAAATCTAGATTTGATCTCTTAGAGAACCAAATGCCTAAACCAATAGTTCCTTTAATATATCTCATGATGCATTTGACTACTTTCAAATGCACTTCCTTAGGATTTGCTTGAAATCTTGCACAAACTCCAGTACTAAAAGAGATATCGAGTCTAGTGGCTGTTAAGTAAAGTAGACTACCGATCATACTTCGATACAATTTCTGATCTATATTTGCTGTTGATCATCCTTGGAAAATCTCCGTTGTTGTCATTGCGGTGTTCTAGCAACCTTGCTATCATCTAGCTTAAACCTCTTTAGCATGTTACGAGCATTCTTCTCTTAACTAAGAAAGATTCCATCATCCTGTTGCTTCAGTTATAAACCTAAGAAGTAAGTTAGCTCTCCTAACATACTCATTTCAAACTCTGACTGCATAGCCTTAACAAAGTCGTTCCTGAGATGTTCTGATGTTGCACCAAAGATAATGTCATCAACGTATACCTGTGCAATTATGAAGTGGTTGTTCTCATGTTTGATAACATTGTCTTGTCTGCTTCTCCTCTCTTATATCCATTGCAGATGAGAAATGAAGACAATCGATCATACCAAGCTCTTCGAGCTTGCTTGAGTCCATAAAGTGCACCCTTCACTCGATAGACATGATTTGGTCTAGATGGACATTCGAATCCAGCAGGCTGTGCCACATAAATCTCCTCTTTGATCTTTCAATTTAAGAAATTTGTTTTGATGTCAAGTTGATACAACTTGAAATCCATAGAACAAGCAAAGACTAGTAGAATTCGGACAGCTTCCATTCTTGCTACATGAGCGAATGTTTCACCATAATCTAGTCCTTCTATTTGTGTGAAACCTTGAGCTACCAAGCATGCTTTGTTCCTTATAATGTTTCCTTGTTCATCAGTCTTGTTCCTAAAGACCCATTTCGTACAAATAACATTGACGTTCTGAGGTTGTTCGACCAACTCCCAAACATCATTCCTCTCAAATTGAATCAGCTCATCTTGCATAGCAGCTATCCAATATTCATCCAAGAGTGCTTCAGATACATTCTTCGGCTCTACTCTTGATATGAAACAATTTAACCCTGCCAATTCTCTGTAATTAACTTTCTTGCTTCTAGTTAAACGTTGAGCACTTGGATCACCAATAATATCTTGTTGTGAGTGATGCTTCAAAGTTCTTGGACCTCTTTTCTTATCAGGTACAGTGATTTCAGAACTTTCCACATTCTCTTCTGAATATTTCTCAGATTGACCTTCTTCATCATCATTAATATCTACTCCCTTAAACTGTTGTTGATCTGATGTACCAACTACAGGTGCTTCTGAATTGTTGAAAGTAGGAACACTGGGTACTGGATCATCCACTTCTCTAGTAGGTAGAGCATAGTGGTCTTTGAATAGTAAATTAACTGACTCAGTAATCTCTTTGGCTTGAATTAGATAGACATGAAAAGCTCTTGAGTTATTTGAGTAACCCAAAAACCATCCTTCTTCGGATCTAGCTTCAAACTTTTTGAGATGTTCCATATCCCTGCAGACAAAATAATTTGACCCAAAAATATGAAAATATTTAAGAGTAGGAGTATTACCATTCCAGATCTTATATGGCGTGTCGTTAGTGTGAGGTCTCAACAACACTCGATCGATGATGTGACAAGCAGTATCAACTGCTTCGGCCCAAAATGACTTGCTTAGAGTACTAGCATGTAGCATAGAATGTGCCATCTTCTGGAGAGTTCTATTCTTTCTTTCAGCAATCCCATTTTTGTTGAGGCGTTTTTGGTGCAGAGAACTCATGAGAAATTCCATGGTCGTTACAGAAATGTTCAAACTCCTGGTTTTCAAACTCACGTCCATGATCAGTCCTGATCCTCTTTATTTTGATTTGTTTCTCATTCATCAGCTTCAGGCTCAATTTCTCAAATTGCTGGAAGGCTTCATCTTTACTCCTGAGAAAACAGACCCAGGTAAATCTCGAAAAATCATCTACAAGAACTAAAGTATAACTCTTGCCGTTTAGGTTTTCAGTTTTTGTAGGACCCATGAGATCCATGAGTAAAAGTTCTAAGCAGTGACTTGTAGAAATCCCATCAGTCTTCTTATGCTTAGTTCGCATCTGCTTTCCTTTGGAACAATCAGCACAAAGTAAGATCTTTGTTGTTGTGATGTTTTGACAGACCTCTAACAGCCTTGGAGCAGCTCAACTTGTACAATGTTTGATAGTTCGCATCTGCTTTCCTTTGGAACAATCAGCACAAACTTGTTCTAATGAAGCATTTAAAATTTAGCCTAGGAAAGCATTTAAAATTATTCTAAGAAAGCCATAAATTTATGCTATGCTAACTATGAAGCTGATTCAAAAGATGGACATAAGGGACATGAAGAAAATAATAAAGATTAGATAAAACATAATTAAACTTCCATTGTTATACACAGATCTTTCTTTAGGATAATCCTGTCAGATAGCTAATTCTCATGCTCTCAGTACTATGTTCCCTTTAGCAGACAGGTACTTACAGTATGAGTTTACATGTTCTAAAGACCGCAAATTCTAAGATACCACAGATTAATAACTGCCCCGGCCAGGGTATGTTATTTCATCTGTGGTGGACAAGCAACACCTTACGAACCATTATTTGATATGCCAAGTACTACTATCATTTTCCCATGTCACACCCAAAGATTCTAATTAAGTCTGAACTATCCCATAACTCTCAAACTAGAAGCAGTTCCGCTACTCTCGATACAACCGAGTGACCTCTAAAAAATGCATTTAAAAGAAAGCGATAAAGAAAGCATTTAAAATCCTATCACTCGGAGGTTTTGAAAGAGTTACCCTGGTAGTATAAGAAGAGCCCCCAGTCATGATGACCGGATGTGGATCAAGAATTCCCAGATCTCGGTGAACCGCTCGCTGTGTTCACTTCCTTCCAGGTGGTTATGAGATAAAAACTAATGAAACGATCTAATAAATTAGTTCGTTCCGGATGCACTCACTCAGGACTCAAAAATAGGCTTTGGCAGAAGAGGGTAGCAGTTGAAAGGAACTCAACCCTATCTCAGAAAATAACCAAGGCCTGAATGTTGTTCTTCTAAAATTGTCTATCACACTGTATTTGAATCCAAGTGGACCCCATCTCGGTGTAATATTTAATACTAGATTTCCAACACACAACAATTTTAGAAAATAATAAATTTGAAAATCATTCCCTAAACAGGTACTAGACCCTCAATAAGAACACATACCCTTTCAGTCTATAAGAAACCTAATCGCTGACTCTGCTTCTAATTTCCCAAAATCAATTCCCAGTAGAATATGAACTAGACATAACTGATGAATTTATCCCTTACTTAGATCCGGATTTTATAAATGAGTTTTTGTTGCAAATTTAATATGCAAAATCTGATTTAAAATCTAGACTTCTAAGTCTAAGGGAAGGATCCCAAAATAATATTGACCACACCGATTACATAATAATAGCATGCATAAGTGTATAATGAAGTGTAAAATAAATTGACCCAAAATATAATGGCGGGTCTAGACAGAAAGCGAGTAATTAGGTGGACTGCAACCATCTGATGTCCAGTTTCCCAGTTACTCGGATGGAATGAATTTTAGACAGCAGAAAGCCCTATAATGGCAGTGTCTCTACCAGTTGGGCCCCTGTTGTCTGTGAATTCAGATAAAACTTACATGTTTCTTTTCTGTAATATGTATCAGATAATATTGACAGATATCATCTGAATCCTATCACAGTTTAGAATTCGGGTTTAGAAATTAAGATAAGAAAAAAGAAACTGTATCCGGATAGGAATCAACTGAGCAGCTATTATAATCTCGGATGGACGAACCGCCAAGGCTTCCACCGACCACTATCCAGACCATGCAAAATAACATCTAGTAATTAATAACAGACCACGAGCTAGTTTATCCGTGTGGGAATACCCGCCAACATTAGTCTGATATGTTCCTTACTAGCTGTTTCACACAACACGGAAAAGAAAAAATAGAATAAAATAAAATAAAAGAAGACAAAATACCCTGCATGAGAGACATTGGTTTCTCATGCAAGGGTATGGAATGATTCCATAATTAATGACTTAAATAATCCTTCACACCATAATTAATTACAGTCCGAATTATCTGCTTAAGGCATCAAGGTTTTGTTCATAGAAAAATATTTTAGTGAGAATTGAACAAAGATCCTTTAATCAAGGTAATTAATGATTTTAATTATTGCTAATCATAATCATTAATTAATAACTTAAGGGTTCAATTAATTAATGGTTGGGTATGGAGAAACATAAAATTTGGCAAGAGGATGCCATGCATGTCGTGAAACAGAACTACGTCGTGAACCGTGGGTTCACGATGGGAGGATCACGACATGAGGGGTAGGGAATAAAAGAGTTTGAATTTTTGGAAATTTAGGGTTTTCATGTCGCTAGACACAAATTGTGTCGTGAGACATGGTCTCACGACATGGGGGTTAGAAATTAGAATTTTTGGAGTTGTGAAAATAGATGAAGATCCTGTCGTGAGACTATAAATTGTATCCCAAGCCTAGGCTTGCGACATGGGTATCGCGACAGGGGAATTTTAGAAATTTTTGCAAGGCAATGTTCTCATGTCACTAGACCGAAAGTTGTCTGGCGACATGAGATTTTTCCGAAAATTATCCAAGTATATAATTCCATGTCGCTAGACTGGAAATTGTGTCGTGAGACTTGGTCTCACGACAGGGAGTCTTGCGACAGGGAAGGTTTTCAGAAATTTACAAAGGCAAAATTGTCATGTCGTGAAGTTGAAATTGTGTCGTGAACCTTGGGTTCACGACAGGGAGTCTCACGACATGAGCCTTTCAAAATTAGAACAAAGGATTTTGGTCCCATGTCACTAACATGCATTGTGTCGTGAGACTTGGTCTCACGACAGGAAGTTTCACGACATGGGATTTTCAAAAATAAAGACAAGTGTCTTCAAACACCTATGTTGCGAAGGTACCCTCATGTCGCAAGACTTGGTCTCGCGCCATGAGGCGGTTAGCGACATGGAACTGTTCCGGACACATGTCAGAAAAGGAACAGTAGCATGCATTTCGTGTGACCTCTCCCCTATTTTGGATCAAAAAGCTATTCTACTCCAGTAAACAAGAATAGAATTTAAATCTAACTAAAACATGCTCAAAATGAACAAACAAAATATTAACCTAACTAAGAACAATATTTAAATAAAGCAAGACCTAATCTAGGGTTTTAACCACACGTAATGCATGAACATTATCCAAAAATAACAAAACAGTAACCAAAATGAGAAATAATGGTCAAATGACCAAAAGAAAAAAAAACAGTAAATCCATGGGTTGTGAAACGCATTTCATGGTTTTGGGATACATTTCAATTAATATTTTCCCATTTTATTGATGGGTTTGATAATACCCATTATTTTGGGTATTTCAAACCCTCAAAAAAATTAAATTCTAAACAAGAGAAAATTGGAGAATAGTGGCTACCTAAGCTACTGAAATGGTAAACAACATTAAAATTAAACTAATCTAAGCTAAACTAGTGCAAAAATTAAATGATACAAAAAAGTAAACTAAACTAAGAACTACCTAAGAACCGAGCTCTTGATTCTGTCTTCAAGGATATGAAATTCTGACCCTTGGCACTGAAACTTTTGACAATTTCCTACCACGAGTATTTTTAAGAAAATATCCCAGGATTGCATTTATTAAGTGAAAAGAGTTATGAATCGCGGGAAAGGGGTTTAAGGATATATCCAGATTTTATTACTCATGTGTGGAGCTTTAATTTCAAATGGCGCTGTGGTCCTCTCTGTCATGAAACTTTTGACAAATCTCATGGTTCAACCGAAATAGATTGACCTTCAGCCTGTCACACTGAGGGTCCCCGGCATATGTGCCATGATACTTCTCATCATTTCATGCCATGGGATTCCCTGCCATGAAACTTCTGGCAAATTCCCACTACATGAGTATTTTCCGAAAAAGAGCAAAATCCTGGTTTAGGTTTTATTTAATGAAACCAATTTATGAGGATGGAGTTGGGATTAGGGATATATTTATAAGTTGTCAAATTTTTATTACTCGTGTTACGAAACTGTGCCCCCGAAAGCGCACGGTGTCAAAAATTGCAGTAATTTATAGTAAGACCGGATCGTTCACTGGAGGATGTGCGATGGAAGCAGGGCCCACATCGTTTTACTAGATTTTCCATTCGAATTGCTCAAATAAATGTGAAAGGTAACTAACATCTACTGACTTAATTTAAACTAAACTACGAAAGCAATAAATCTATTCTATTCTATAAAGCAATAAATTTTATTCTAGAAAGCAAGTAAAGTTATTCTAAGAAAGCTGTTAATTGCTATTCTAAAAAAAAGTAAACTTCTATACTAAGCTAGCTATGAGGCTGACAGAAGGGACAGGGAGAAAAGAATATAAATTGGACAAGGTTTAGATAATGCATGATTAAGCTTCCATTTTAATACGCAGATCTTTGTTGTGGGATAATCCTGTCAGATAGCTAATTCTCATGCTCTCAGTATTGATTTCCCTTTGAAAGACAGGTACTTACAATATGAGTTTACATGTTCTTAAGAATGCAATTTCTAAGATACCACAGATTTGTAACTGCCCTGGCTTAGAAAATAACCAAGGCCTGAGTGTTGATCCTCTAAGATTATCTAATACACTGTATTTGAATCCAAGTGGATCCCATCTCAGTGTAATATTTAATCTTAGATTCCTAACACTCAGCAATTTTAGAAAACACTGGATTTTGAAAATCATTCCCTATCAGGTACTAGACTCTCAAATAAAACACAGATCCTTTCAGTCTAGGAGAGACCTAATCGCTGACTCTGCTTCTAATTTCCCAAAATCAACCCCCAGTCGAATATGAATTAGTCATAACTGTGGAATTTATCCCTTACTCAGATCCAGATTTTATAAAGGAGTTTTTGTTGGAAATTTAATATGCAATATCTGTTTGAATCTAGACTTCTATGGTCCAAGGGAAGGATCCCAAAATATTATAGACCACATTAGTTACATAATAATAGCATGCATACAGTTATATGAGAATGTAAAATGAAATGACCCAAAATATATCACAGGTCTAGACAGAAGGTGAAACACAATCATGAAGTGGCCAAAGGACCAAAGTAATGGCAGAGCGATCAGGTGAATTGCAAACATCTGCTATTCAATATCCTGATAACTCGGATGGAACGAATTTAGACAGCTTAAACCCTATAATGGTAGTGTCAATACCAGTTGGGCCTACACTGTCTGTGAATTCATATAAGAACCTACATGCTTCTTTTCCATAATGATGATCAATTGACATTGACAGATGTCAACTGAATCCTATTACAGATCAGAATTTGGGTTTGGAAATTAAGATAAGGAAAAGAAAACTGTATCTGGATAGGAGTCGGCTGAGCAGCTATTATAATCCCGGACGGATGAACCGCCAAGGCTTCCACTAACTGCTATCCAGACCATGCAAAATAACATTGAGTAAGCTATACCCAGATTACGAGCTAGTTATCTGTGAGGGAATACCCGCCAACATTAATCTGGTGTATGCTTACTAAATGTTACACACAACGCGCAAAGACAAAATCAAAAGAATAAAGAAAATTCCTTGTATGAGAGACATTGGTTTCTCATGCAAGATTGTGGTTTGGGTCCACAATTGATGATCCTAAATAATCCCTCCTACCATAATAAATTACAGTCCGGATTATCTTGTTTAAGTCATCAAGGTTTTGTTTATAAAAGAATATTTTAATGGAAATTGAACAAAGGTCCTCCAGCCATGATAATTGTTGATTTCGATTATTGCTAATCATAATCATCAACCACAAATGACTAAAGGGTTCAATCAATTAAGTGTGGAGACGGAGAGTCAAAATTTGGGCAGCATAATGCCCTATATTGCAAATCAAGAGTATTACACCTTAACCCGTGGGGTTAAGATGTGAGTGCTGCAATATAATATGAGAGGGGAAATGAAGAATGTTTGAGATCAAATAGAGAAAGGGAGTCTTTGTCGCGATACCATAAATTTTGTCACGGACCGAGATCTGCGCCGTGGGTACCTCGACAAACTTTCAGAATCTTTTTGGCAGCATAACGCCTCTTTGTCGCTAAGCAAGATTTTGTCGCGGAATGTGGTTCCGCGACAAGAGTGTTTCGCGACAAAGGATTTTCAGAAAATTTTAAAAGATTTGGTCCTAGTCGCTATGCATGGAAAGTTTTGTCGCGGAACGTGGTTCCGCGACAAGGTGTTCCGCGACAAGGGTTTTTCAAAAATAAGGACAAGGCATAATTTCTCTGTTTCAGACTAGAATTTTATCGTGGAACGTGGTTCCGCGACAAGAGTGTTCCGTGACAGAAAGCCATGCAGACAAAATGTAAGAATTTGGTCCTTCATCGCCAAACATGGTTGTGGCGCGGAACGTGATTCCGCGACAAGGTATTCCGCGACAAAGGGTTTCAAAATATGAAAACAAATGTCTTTAGACACTTTGGTCGCGGAGCGACCATTTTGTCGCGGAACGTGGTTCCGCGACAAGAGGCGGTTAGCGACAAAGGTGGTTCCGGACAAAAGTCAGAAAAAGCAGAAATGAACAGTGGCATGCAAACAGCGTGATCTCACCCTATTTCAGATTCAAAAGCTATTCTAAGTTAAAGACAAACAAAAACATAAGAGAAATGCAAGAACATGCTTGAACAAAACCGGACAGAATTTAAAATAAAGCAAAGATCCTAATCTAGGGTTTGACCACTCATTCACATAACATTATCCAAAGGAAGATGAACACAAGAAGCAAAATACTAGCATAATGGGGTCAAGTGACCCATAAAATGGAAAAAGAAAGCATAAATCCATGGGGTGTGAGACCCATTTCATGTTTTGGGACACAAATGGTGAATGTTTTCCCATATTATTATGTGGGTGTTGTTAATACCCATGATTTGGGTATTACAAACCCTAAAGAAAGAGTTTAGAAAACAAAACATGATATAAAAGTGGTTACCTAAGCTACTGGAAACAGTAAAACACTAAAAATTATGAATCCAATTTTTATAATTTTCTCAGAAATTTTTCAAGTTTGGAAACCAACATCCTCACATTTAGAGCTTTGCTCTAGATGTGAGGTTATTAATTTTTCAACTTGAACTTTTAATAAAAAGCATAGGTAAACAATTTTTGGTTTTAAATGGGCTAAGGAGCCCAACATGAAATAAAATTGGCCATTGGGCCTAAAATCTTTTTAATGGGCTATGGGGCCCAAAAGTTTTCAATTTATTAAACAAGTTCGAGATACTTGTTGGGAGTGGAATGAAATGGACAGATGGAAATGAGATGCTCGAATTTTGGAATGTGCAATGGAGGCGTGGAGAAAGGGATCTGCTATTTTCGGACTGTCTGGACTGTCTTTGGACAGTTAAAACATTCTCAAAATTTGCAAACACTATTTTTAATTTTAAAATGGTTGACTTGTTTTATTTAAGGAAAGTGGGATGTGAGTGGTCCCATTTGGATTTTGAAAAGGATAGCAGTTAGGTGACAGAAATACTGCTATTTACTCACACTACAGTTCCATTGGGAACAAAAAAGAACAAGTCAAACATTAAATCTATTAGCTCTTTTTGTCTTTTTCCAAAAGGTCACTTTTATTAAAAAGTGGAAGTTTCTCATTGGGTGTTTGTACTATGTTTCCATAAGTAAACAAACATATATTCCCCAAAAGATCCTTGACACATAGGCAGATATGCCCAAAAAGATCTTCCATTTTATTGCTTCACACCAACACTGTAAAAATGCAACTCAAGATCAAACAAACCAATAACACCAAAATGTTCAAAACAACACCCAAATGTTCATTAGTTTGTTCTTTCCAGTTTCAAAAATCTCAACCCATTACCAGTTTTAACACCATTAATAGATTCAAAGCAAGATTTCAAAATAGTGCTCAAAACCGAAAGCACTCAAAAACCTCTAAAAATATAAAACCAAACGTGCACACAAATCACACTACGCTATTCACACACTAAAATAAGGAAAAGAAGCAAAGGACAGCCGAGAGAAACATGAACAGGGAGAAAGAATGGGCTTCTACCCTGCCCTCCTTCGTTCGGGATGGGGTAAAGGTCCAAGGTTTGGGAGGAGTCCGTAAAATCGGTCCATAGTTTCCCCTTAAAAATGGAGTGAAAGTTGCGAAGAACACGTGGTGTTCGTTCGGACGAGAGGAAAATGGGGGAAAGGAAGAAGAAGAAGAAACTGAAACGACAGGTGAAACTGATGAGAGCGTAAGAAAACTGGTGAGGGAGGGGGGGGTATAAATACTGGAGCTTTTGTCGCGGAACCCTAAACTTTGTCGCGGAACAAGGTTCCGCGACAAGGGCATAGCGACATTAGAAGGGTCGCGGAATTGGGGTTTGGTCGCGGAAGCATGCTCCGCGAAAAGGGTATAGCGACAAAAGGGTAGTACGGAAATAGTCAACGGGGTTCTTTGTCGCGGAATACCAGACCAGTCGCGGAACCATGCTCCGCGACAAAGTGTATTGCGACAAAGGAGAGCTAGGAACAGAAGAGACTGTGTCGCGGAATAGCGCCTGATCGCGGAAGCATGCTCCGCGACAAAGGTTCTTCCGCGACAAAGGTATCAAGACACGGAAATTTTTGAATTTTCAAAATTTTTATGAACTGGGCTCGAGTGTGCTGATGGGCCTGAGTCCATTTTATTTGATTTGGGCTGAATAAATTCAGTCCAAATAAATTCAAAATGCTGGACTGAAAATTTAAATAATCTACTTGCATAAATTAGGTTGGATCAGTCCCATTTGTCTGTGAGATTTATCCCGGAATTTAAATTGCTTTAGATTCTGGGAGTATTTTCTCAGATTTATGGGATTAATCCAACCAAGAACCTGGTTTTTCCATGTTACTCTTTTCTGCTCCTTCTTTTTGGTGGTTCCGAACCTTCTGCAAGATAGATAAATAGCATGCATTAGATTTTCTCCAAATATCAACATCCTCACATTTAGAGTCTTGGCACTCTAAATGTTTAATTGATTTTTGGGTACTTTCTTGTTATGAAATAATATACTATATGTATAAAAATGAAATTTTTATGTTTTCAATGCTGTTTCTTATTGGGTGTAAGCCGGGTCTTCCACTGCTTGGCTTTCTTTCTCCGGATCGAACTGTCCGATGTACTCCTTCAATCGTTGTCCATTCACCACTATGTCGCCCTTGTCAGTTCGGATCCTGACAGCTCCATTTTTAAACACCTCTAGTACTTCATGTGGTCCTTCCCATCTAGATTTGAGCTTTCCGGGGAACAGCTTCAACCTAGTATTGAACAATAATACCTGTTGACCAACATAGAAATACTTTGGTTTAATCCTGCGATCATGCAACTTCTGGGTCCGCTCCTTGTAAATTCGAGAGCTCTCATAGGCTTGCGCTCGTATTTCCTCAATTTCATTGAGGTCCAACTTACGTTTGCTCTGAGCAACTTTCGGATCGAAGTTGAGCGTTTTAACGGCCCGGTAAGCTTTATGCTCTAGCTCTACGGGCAAGTGACAGGCTTTTCCGAAGACAAGCCTATATGGAGACATCCCGATGGGAGTCTTATATGCTATGCGGTATGCCCATAAAGCGTCATTGAGCTTACGTGCCCAATCCTTACGGGTTATCCCAACAGTGGCTTCGAGTATGTGTTTGATTTCGCGATTGGATACTTCGACTTGACCACTAGTTTGAGGATGATAAGGCGTGCCTATCTTATGGAGGATCCCATTTTTGCTCATTAAAGTCTCAAAGGCTTTATTGATAAAGTGTGTTCCTCCATCAGATATCACCACCCTAGGTATGCCAAATCTACTGAAAATGTTGTTCTTGAGGAACTTGATGACTTGGCTACCATCATTGGTTGGTAATGCGACAGTCTCGACCCATTTGGATACGTAATCGACAGCTACCAAGATATAGAAGTTTCCACCAGACGGTGGAAACGGTCCCATGAAGTCAATGCCCCATACATCGAAGATCTCAAGTGTGAGAATCCCCTTTTGAGGCATCTCATCCCTCTTGGAGATGTTTCCTACTCTTTGGCATCTGTCGCAACCTTTCACAAATGTCCTGCAATCCTCATAGATGTGAGGCCAATAAAATCCACATTCGAGGACCTTGTGGGCCGTTCGAGCGGGACCGTGATGACCTCCATATTCTGATTCATGGCATTTTCTGACAATTTGATAGGCTTCATGCTCGGTTACACATCGCCTGATTATTGAATCAGCGCAGTGTTTGAAAAGGTAAGGTTCTTCCCAGAAGTAATTTAATACATCTCGGTGGAACTTACTCTTCTGATGATAATTGGAAAATGGTGGGGTTATTCCGCATGCTAAAAAGTTAGCAATGTCAGAAAACCATGGACAAGCTTGATTATGCAGATGCAATGCAAACAAATGTTCATCCGGGAAATCTTCGTTGATGGCTTTCTCCTTTTTATCATTTTCTAATCGAGATAAGTGGTCAGCAGCACCATTATCTCGACCTCGCCTATCTTTTATTATGATGTTGAATTCTTGCAACAAAAGTACCCACCTGATTAATCGAGGTTTGGCATCTTGTTTGCTAAACAAGTATCTCAATGCAGAATGATCGGTGTACACTATAGTCTTCGTACCTATCAGATACTGTCTGAATTTATCAAACGCAAAGACTACAACATACATCTCTTTCTCCGTTGTGGTGTAATTTACTTGGGCTTCATTCAGGGCATGACTTGCGTAATGAATTACGCAGTGTCTCCCATCCTTATGTTGCCCGAGGACTGCACCTACTGCGAGATCACTAGCATCGCACATGACCTCGAAAGGCATTGACCAATCGGGTGGTTGCACTATCAGTGCAGAAACCAACATCCTCTTGAGCGTGTCAAAGGCTTGGACACACGCTTCATTTATTAAGAACGGATTTTCTTTACAAAGCAGATTAGTGAGTGGCTTGGCAATTTTAGAGAAATCCTTAATGAATCTCCGGTAAAAACCGGCATGCCCTAAGAAGCTCCTAACTGATTTGATCGAGTTAGGCAGAGGGAGATTGGAAATGATGGAAACTTTGGCTGGATCAACCTCAATACCTGCACGAGAAATGCGATGACCTAACACTATGCCCTCAGTGACCATAAAATGGCACTTTTCCCAATTTAAAACAAGGTTAGTATCTTCACATCTCTTTAAAATCTTTGCAAGATTAGTCAAACAATCTTTGAACGTATCTCCATACACAGAGAAGTCATCCATGAAAACTCCAATGCATTTTTCGATAAATTCAGAGAAAATAGACATCATGCATCTTTGAAAAGTAGCAGGTGCATTGCACAAACCAAAAGGCATCCGTATATAGGCAAAAGTGCCGTACGGGCAAGTAAAAGTGGTTTTATCATGGTCTTCACTGGAGATAACAATCTGATTATAACCAGAATAACCATCCAAAAAGCAATAAAACTCTCTCCCAGCCAACCTCTCAAGCATTTGATCAATAAATGGCAATGGAAAATGGTCATTGCGGGTGGCCTCGTTCAGCTTCCGGTAGTCGATGCAAACTCTCCATCCGGTCACTGGCTTGGTTGCAACCTCTTCTCCTTGCTCATTCTTGGTTATGCACATCCCTCCTCGTTTTGGTACGACCTGCACTGGGCTAACCCATTTTCTGTCAGAGATAGGATAGATTATGCCAGCATCTAAGAGCTTGATAACTTCCTTTCTTACCACTTCTTGCATGAGGGGGTTCAATCGCCTCTGAGGCTGACGGGAGGGTTTGAACTCTTCTTCCATTAGAATCCTGTGCATGCAAATGGAAGGGCTTATTCCTTTTATATCAGAAATGGTCCAACCTATTGCATGTACATGTTTCTTAAGAACGACCACCAGAGCATTTTCTTGCTCTTGAGAGAGCTTAGCCGAAACAATGACAGGTAATTTTTTATGTTCCGTGAGAAACGAATACTAGAGATGATCGGGTAATGTTTTAAGTTCAAGCTCTGGTGGACATTCAATGGAAGGGAGTAATTTGCGAGAAATGGATAGTGGGAGATCAGTTTTACCTTCGGGATCCTGCATCAGTACAGGATCCTCTTCTTCCTCTTCGGTGGCCTCTTCGTGGAAATCGGCACAATCAAATTCCTCCAAATCACCAGTCTCAGGATCGGCGAATTGGACGGTGTTGCATCCTTCGTGCTCCACGCTCGCAGGCTTCAGTACCTGCTTTGATGATTCATTCAGCATCATTTCATCATTGTTTCCAGAGTCTGGCTCTTCCCTAACTATTACATTTTCAAATGAAAAACAAGAGCTGTCATTCGGGAATTTCTGCAATTGCTCCATGTCAAAGACAACTTCATCTCCATCAACGCGGAGTGTTACCCTTCCGGATTTGACATCGATCGGAGCCCCGCCTGTGGCCAAAAACGGATGAGAGGCATGTCAGAATCCTCCTCGATGTCTAAAATTATGAAGTCCACTGGAAATGGTGTACTTCCCGCTTTGATTATCACATCTTTCAGGATTCCGATTGGCTTTGTGATAGATCTATCTGCCAGTTGAAGCCTCATTTTGACTGGTTCCACCACTCCGAGCTTGAGACGTTTGACCATGGCTAATGGCATAACGTTGATACTGGAGCCGAGGTCACACAGTCCTTTTCCGGCGCTGATCTGGCCAATCCGAATTGGCAATGTATAGCATCCTGGGTCCTCTTTCTTCTCCGGAAGCTTCTTTTGAATGATAGCACTGCAGGTGCTGTTGAGTACCACCAATTCGTCTTGCTCAACCTGTCTCTTTCTTGAAATCATTTCTTTTAAGAACTTAGCATAGACTGGCATTTCAGAGATCATTTCAATCAAAGGTATGGTAATCTCAACTTCCCGCAGTCTTTTCAGAAATTTTTCAAACTTCAGATCTTGTTGTTTATTTTTAAGTCGGGCCGGATAAGGAACCCTAGGCATGAACTTTTTGTTGTTATCATGTTTTGGTGGTATTGGAGTAGGAGTTGTACCTTCACCGTTACCATTTTCTATGTCAGCCGTTCCTCGTGCAGCGTCAGTCTGCTATTCGGCCTCCTTCTGATTATCTGTTGCTTCCTCATCAGCATTATCAACAGCATCATCTTCCTCATAGTCTACTCCAATATCCGATCCTCTTGGTCCAGCTAATACCTTCCCAGATTTCAAAGTTATTGCTTTGCACTGCGGGTTCTTTTCCGCAGTGCTTGGCAACGTTCCTTTGTCCCTTTTCTGCATTTCATTAGCCATCTGTGTAACTTGGGTCTCCACATTTCTGATGGAGGCCTGCAGCTGAGTGTTGATCTCTTTTTGGCTAGTGATGAAGTCAGTCATCAAATTCTCAAGCCTTGAAGGAGGCTTTTGATTTTGATTCTGATTTTGGTTTTGATTCCACTGGCCTTGGTTTGGAATGAACTGAGGCTGGAAGTTCTGGGACTGGAAGTTTTGGAAGTTCTGGTTAGGCTGTTGGAAATTCTGAGGGGGCCTCTGCTGGATCTGGGGTTGGAAGTTTGGGTTCTGAAAATGTTGACCCCTGTTCTGATTGAACCCTTGATTCTGTTGAGGATTGAATTGCTGTTGTTGTGGTCTGTTCAAGAGGTGGGAATTCAAGGCATTGTTGTTTGAGTAGGAAAGGTTTGGGTGTCTGTTTGGGAAAGCTCCTGCATAGTTACAACTTTCAGGTGCGATCTGCTCGCATGTATCTGTTGCGTGAGCACCTTGACACAGTCCGCAAATCACATCTGCTTACTGTCCTTGAGTAGAGTTCCCAACTCCTTGATTAACGGACAACGCTGCCACTTGCTCTTGAAGCTTTTAAATGTCTGACTTTTCTACTGCACCTACAGCACATAAACCATGAGGGGGAGGGGAATTAACATCATCAGTAAGAACAGATCTGTTTACACTCATTGCTTCAATCTTTGCCCAGGCTTGATCCATTGGAATGTAGAGCAAATGTTGACCGCCTGCAGCATCGAGCATGGATTTCCACGCTGGGGTCAAACCACTGTAGAACTTTCTCAATCTCTCCCAATCATGGAAACCATGTTGGGGGCATTTCCGGAGTAAGTTGAAGAATCATTCCTTTGCGTCATATAGGGACTCGTCTGGCTTCATTTTGAACTCCGTGATTTTGGAACGGCATTCATCCACCTTGGATTCCGGGAAGTATTTCGCTAAGAAATTCCTGATCACATCCTCCTATGTGGACTTCTGATTTACGGGCAGTGATTTGTACCATGTTCGTGCTCCGCTGGTCAGAGAGAAAGGGAACAGTCTTAATCGAATGGTGTTAGCAGATACATTCTGATTCTTGATTGTGTCACACAATTCTAAGAAGGTCTGTAGATGATCATGGGGGTCTTCATGACTTGCTCCAGCAAATTGGTTGCTCTGGACTAGATTGATGAGAGCCGGCTTCAGTTCGAAATTCCTGGCCATGAATGGCGCTTGTCCAGGGATGTTCAAATATGGCTCTAGGATTGGCTACATGTAATCAGCGGCTGCTGCTTGTTGGTTGTTCTCAGACCCTCCTTGATATTGCTGTGGGTAATAATTCTGAGGCATGAAATAGTTCCTCGGATCATTGAAGTCATTCGGATTTGAGGGATTCTGATGGGGGTTTTGGTACTGCTGATTTTGCTGATTTTGGAAGTTTTGCTGGTTTGGGTGATTTTGGTTGTTTGGCGGGTTTTGATTGGGAGGGGGTGCCTCGAAGTGCTGCTGTTCCATGTTTGGTGGGTTCCGACCTCCCTGTATGATCTGGGGAGGGGGATCATCCAAATCATCGTTATCAGCATCCTCGGGGTCTTCCTCAATGTTATGAAGTGGAGGGTTGGGTTGAATGATTGGTGGGATGTCCGGGTTTGCCATATCAGATATGTCGCTACTGGTGCTTGGTGAAAGTAATGCCTGTCGTTCCCGTTCCCTTCTTCGTTTAGTCTCCGCCCTAAGACGTCGAGCTGTCTTCTCTATCTCTGAGTTGAACGGGATTTCGGCTGGCGTCTGCTTCCTCCTTTGCATAGAACAACTTCAACAATAACAATACCTGTACAATCCCCAGGTTAGAATTTGTTTTGAAGGTAAATGTTTTTATTAATATATATAAGCTAACTAGGAGCAATGAGGAATGTAATTCTCTAATAAAACGGCGCTGCATCCTCCCCGGCAACGGCGCCATGAAACTTTTGACAATTTCCTACCACGAGTATTTTTAAGAAAATATCTCAGGATTGCATTTATTAAGTGAAAAGAGTTATGAATCGCGGGAAAGGGGTTTAAGGATATATCCAGATTTTATTACTCATGTGTGGAGCTTTAATTTCAAATGGCGCTGTGGTCCTCTCTGTCATGAATCTTTTGACAAATCTCATGGTACAACCGGGATAGATTGACCTTCAGCCTGTCACACTGAGGGTCCCCGGCATATGTGCCATGATACTTCTCATCATTTCATGCCATGGGATTCCCTGCCATGAAACTTCTGGCAAATTCCCACTACATGAGTATTTTCCGAAAAAGAGCAAAATCCTGGTTTAGGTTTTATTTAATGAAACCAATTTATGAGGATGGAGTTGAGATTAGGGATATATTTATAAGTTGTCAAATTTTTATTACTCGTGCTACGAAACTGTGCCCCCGAAAGCGCACGGTGTCAAAAATTGCAGTAATTTATAGTAAGACCGGATCGTTCACTGGAGGATGTGCGATGGAAGCAGGGCCACGTCGTTTTACAATATAAATTGGACAAGGTTTAGATAATGCATGATTAAGCTTCCATTTTAATACGCAGATCTTTGTTGTGGGATAATCCTGTCAGATAGCTAATTCTCATGCTCTCAGTATTGATTTCCCTTTGAAAGACAGGTACTTACAATATGAGTTTACATGTTCTTAAGCATGCAATTTCTAAGATACCACAGATTTGTAACTGCCCTGGCCTGGGTATGTTATTTCATCTGAGGTGGATGAGCAACACCTGACAAATCATTTATTGAAGTGCCAAGTACTACTATCATTCCCCCATGTCACACCCAAAGATTCTAATCAAGCTCTGAACTATCCCTTAACTGTCAATCCTAGCGGCAGTTACACAACTCTCAATACAACCGTGTGACCTCTAACGAAAGCAATTAAAATAAAGCAATAACAAAAGCGTTTTAAATTCCTATCACTCGGAGGTTTTGAAAATCTGACCCTGGTAGTAAAAGACAGCCCCTAGTCATGATGACCGGGTGTGGATCAAGAATTCTCGGTTCTCGGTGAACCTCTCGCAGTGTTCACTTCCTTCCGAGTGGTTGTGAAATACAAACTAATGAAACGAAGTAATAATTTAGTTCGTTCCGGATGTACTCACTCAGGACTCAAAGATAGGCTTTGGTAAGAGAGGATAGCGGTTGAAAGAATACTCAACCCTATCTTAGAAAATAACCAAGGCCTGAGTGTTGATCCTCTAAGATTATCTAATACACTGTATTTGAATCCAAGTGGATCCCATCTCGGTGTAATATTTAATCTTAGATTCCCAACACTCAGCAATTTTGGAAAACACTGGATTTTGAAAATCATTCCTTATCAGGTACTAGACTCTCAAATAAAACACAGATCCTTTCAGTCTAGGAGAGACCTAATCGCTGACTCTGCTTCTAATTTCCCAGAATCAACCCCCAGTCGAATATGAATTAGTCATAACTGTGGAATTTATCCCTTACTCAGATCCGGATTTTATAAAGGAGTTTTTGTTGGAAATTTAATATGCAATATCTGTTTGAATCTAGACTTCTATGGTCCAAGGGAAGGATCCCAAAATATTATAGACCACAATAGTTACATAATAATAGCATGCATACAGTTATATGAGAATGTAAAATGAAATGACCCAAAATATATCACGGGTCTAGACAGAAGGTGAAACACAATCATGAAGTGGCCAAAGGACCAAAGTAATGGCAGAGCGATCAGGTGAATTGCAAACATCTGCTATTCAATATCCTGATAACTCGGATGGAACGAATTTAGACAGCTTAAACCCTATAATGGTAGTGTCAATACCAGTTGGGCCTCCACTGTCTGTGAATTCAGATAAGAACCTACATGCTTATTTTCCATAATGATCATCAATTGACATTGACAGATGTCAACTGAATCCTATTACAGATCAGAATTTGGGTTTGGAAATTAAGATAAGGAAAGAAAACTGTATCTGGATAGGAGTCGGCTGAGCAGCTATTATAATCCCGGATGGATGAACCGCCAAGGCTTCCACTAACTGCTATCCAGACCATGCAAAATAACATTGAGTAAGCTATACCCAGATTACGAGCTAGTTATCCGTGAGGGAATACCCGCCAACATTAATCTGGTGTATGCTTACTAAATGTTACACACAACGCGCTAAGACAAAATCAAAAGAATAAAGAAAATTCCTTGTATGAGAGACATTGGTTTCTCATGCAAGATTGTGGTTTGGGTCCACAATTGATGATCCTAAATAATCCCTCCTACCATAATAAATTTGTAATACCCGAGAATTTTCCAACATAAAATAAAGCAATAATTAAATAAATAAATAATAAATAAAATAAATGCGATAAATAAATAAACAATCCAGCAAATAAATAAATAAATAAATATAAGGAAATGAGAAATGAGATTTTTACTTAAAAAGGAATTAAAGGAATTTAATTAAATGGTTAAATGGTACACCAAAACCCGACACTAATGAACTCGAGTATTCGAGTCCAAAACATCCAACTGGACTAAGAATAAAAATTAGAGAGAAGGTATGAACCCGAATATACCCCGGGAATCGGAATTCGGAAGCATAGAGGGATAGAAACCCGAAAGAGAGGCGGAAAAGCACGACGGATCGCACGACCCGCCCGGACCGAAGTCCAGGCGTAGACGGCGCGGTGGCCGCGCGCTGGAAGGGGTTTGCCGCGCCACGACCGCGCCAACCCACAGATTCGTTTGTTGCGTGAATCTCTCACCCGAACGCGGATTTTTCGACTTTCGGTTGAACACCTCTCGACTCCAGAGTTCTAGGTCGGCCGTGGACGCCCTAGGGACTTAGAATTCTATAAATAAGCCCCTTGGGAGCCCCGAACAAGTTTACGAAACCCTAAAGCACTCTATACGTTCGAAACCCTAATCCGGAGTCGTCGGAGGCACGAAACCAAGACGAACGCTGTGGACGAGTTCGCAACAGATCTCCATAGTCGTGGTAAGTCTCGGTTCAATCTCTATTCAATAAACGATTCGAAAACGAATCCTAATCATCTTCTTTTTCTTTCTATACCCCGTATCGAATCTAGATCGTAGAACCCGACGAACGGAGAGGAGAAACGGTGATCTGGAAGCCACGCCTCCGAATTGGACATTCCCGACGTTCATAGACACTGTAAGTTAACCTTACATGGTTTTGGGAGATTTTAAAACAATCGAAACCTAAAAGATTTGACAAGAATCATAAATCTGTCTACTTTCGTTTTCTACCGACGCAACAGAATTGTGGAATTTTTCCGACCTTTAAAACGAACTCAAACGGAAAAACTTAAAACACGAAAAACGTTCCTAAGACTTAGACCTAGCTACTGTAAAAATTTGAGAATTTTTGGAGTTGATTTGATAGGTGAAAACCCATTGAAACCGAACTGTTTGATTTTAGATCTTGAAATCTTGGACAGAACTTAGGAATGATCTTGATCTCGTTTTTGACATAGGATCTAGGCTGTTTTAGATCTTTGGCCGAACATGAAAGTTGTAGATAAATGTCTTAAGATGATCCCTGTCAAATTTCATTAAATTTGGAGTTGAATTGATATGGTAGAAACTGAAATCTTTGATCTGTGATGTATTGAACTCGGACAGATTTCTTGTTATGCGAAAATTAGCGATTTTGACCTACTTAGGTATCTCGGATTGAAAAAGTTAAAACACGAAAGTTGTAGATCTTGATGTTTCCGAGTCAGATGTGAAATTTTGGAATTTTTGGAATTAAATCTGATTTTAGACGAATTTTGGAGTAAACTGTGATTTACCGAAACGAAATTTTGAAATCTTGTTGAAACATGGAATTTACCTTTAGGGTTGAAACGAATTGAGATATTATTTCTAAATTGCTACATTGGAAGTCAGATTTTAAAAACTAAATCCCCTTACAAACTTGATAAATTAAAATTAGGGGTGAGTGCTCTGCAGGGTGCCCCCTAACGATTCACTTCGTGCCGTAATGGACGATGGTGACCCCGCGCGCTATACTTGAAATGTGATATTGCCAAAACGGCGAAACTTAGAGCCTACACTCTCGTGAATATCCGTATGGGTTTCCCGAGGCTCCGGAGTGGTACTGGGTATGGCTGATACGGCTGCGGCCGCCGGGCTACCGGCTAAACTTGTTGACATCGCGATCTTTATCGTGAAACTTGAGATACCAAATCGGGAATGTAATGGGGATTCTAAATTAAATTAAACTAGATTAAATTATATTGTTGTCCAATTAAATTATTTAAATGCTTTACTTAAAATTATGGCTTTCATGATTAAACCATGTGATATGTGTTATTAAATAGAGCCTGAGATAGATTGTGCTATATGATATGGATTATATGAAATCAAATATTATGTTATTATCATGCTTTTGTTAAATTATTAAAGTATGGCTTTTAAACCCTACGATCATGCATGTGTTAACTTACTCAGCAATTTTGCTGATCAAAACCGTTTTTATTCCTTTCTGTACAGAATATGTGGAATGAGCATGTGTGAGCACGAATCATGCATGGGATTTTGGGAACTTTTATTTTGCTTTTAAATTTCGTACTTAGACTATATTCTGAACGGGCCTGTTCAACCCGTGTTTTGGCCATGTCGGCCCTATTTAAATTTTCCGCTGCGATACTGTACTAAACTAAATATTTCCGCTGCGCTATGCTATTATTATTTTCGATTTATATTGTATGGGCTATTTTGAATGCTTTAAATATTTTAAACACTGCAATACCTAGCCTTGCATCTCTTTAGTAAGCTCGGAGAAACCGTGTCTTACTAGGGAGATGTGGCGGTGACATCCCGACCTGGGTTACCAAAAACCGGGGTGTTACAAAATTACAGTCCGGATTATCTTTTTTAAGTCATCAAGGTTTTGTTTATAAAAGAATATTTTAATGGAAATTGAACAAAGGTCCTCCAGCCATGATAATTGTTGATTTCGATTATTGCTAATCATAATCATCAACCACAAATGACTAAAGGGTTCAATCAATTAAGTGTGGAGACGGAGAGTCAAAATTTGGGCAGCATAATGCCCTATATTGCAAATCAAGAGTATTACACCTTAACCCGTGGGGTTAAGATGTGAGTGCTGCAATATAATATGAGAGGGGAAATGAAGAATGTTTGAGATCAAATAGAGAAAGGGAGTCTTTGTCGCGATACCATAAATTTTGTCGCGGACCGAGATCCGCGCCATGGGTACCTCGACAAACTTTCAGAATCTTTTTGGCAGCATAACGCCTCTTTGTCGCTAAGCAAGATTTTGTCGCGGAATGTGGTTCCGCGACAAGAGTGTTTCGCGACAAAGGATTTTCAGAAAATTTTAAAAGATTTGGTCCTTGTCGCTATGCATGGAAAGTTTTGTCGCGGAACGTGGTTCCGCGACAAGGGTTTTTCAAAAATAAGGACAAGGCATAATTTCTCTGTCTCAGACTAGAATTTTGTCGCGGAACGTGGTTCCGCGACAAGAGTGTTCCGTGACAGAAAGCCATGCAGACAAAATGCAAGAATTTGGTCCTTTGTCGCCAAACATGGTTGTGGCGCGGAACGTGGTTCTGCGACAAGGTATTCCGCGACAAAGGGTTTCAAAATATGAAAACAAGTGTCTTTAGACACCTTGGTCGCGGAGCGACCATTTTGTCGCGGAACGTGGTTCCGCGACAAGAGGCTGTTAGCGACAAAGGTGGTTCAGGACAAAAGTCAGAAAAAGCAGAAATGAACAGTGGCATGCAAACAGCGTGATCTCACCCTATTTCAGATTCAAAAGCTATTCTAAGTTAAAGACAAACAAAAACATAAGAGAAATGCAAGAACATGCTTGAACAAAACCGGACAGAATTTAAAATAAAGCAAAGATCCTAATCTAGGGTTTGACCACTCATTCACATAACATTATCCAAAGGAAGATGAACACAGGAAGCAAAATACTAGCATAATGGGGTCAAGTGACCCATAAAATGGAAAACGGAAGCATAAATCCATGGGGTGTGAGACCCATTTCATGTTTTGGGACACAAATGGTGAATGTTTTCCCATATTATTATGTGGGTGTTGTTAATACCCATGATTTGGGTATTACAAACCCTAAAGCAAGAGTTTAGAAAACAAAACATGATATAAAAGTGGCTACCTGAGCTACCGGAAACAGTAAAACACTAAAATAAGAACTAAACTAAACTAATCTAAGTGCAAGAATTAAATAATACAAAAAATATAAAACTAACTACACTACCTAAGAGAGAACTCCTACTGCCTTGCCTTCAAGAACTCTTCTATCAACCAAAATTCCAACCTTCAGCTCAAGGGAAACACCTCATATTTATAGAGGGGAAGCCCTAAGCTTATGGGCCTTGATTTGAGCCCATTGTGTCTCAAGACATCACACACATCACAGCTTTGTCTCGGAATCAGGGGGTTTGGCGCGGAACAACACTGCATGTGGCAAGGCTTCTCGACTGGGTCTTGTGTCTCTAATGGTGCATCTTTGTCGCGGAGCATGCCTTTGTCGCGGAACAGGGCATCGCGCCAAGGGGCTTCGCGACAACGGTTTCTGGCTGGTCTCTTCTTTCGTCTGAGCTTGCTTGGTCGCGGAACCCTCCTTTGTCGCGGAACAGGACATCGCGCCAAAGGTGCTTCTGCGACAAGGATGTTCCTGGGCCTGCTGGATTGGACCAGATGGGCCGAAAATGTTCTTTTTGTGGGCTTTTCTCTCTTTTTCCCATCTTTTTCATTCCTTTTTCTTTTCTTTTCTTTTTCTCATGTTTTTGGATTTTTCTAACATAAATATGTAATAAAATTACATATTTGTGCCTTTTTCATACCAGCTTATTATTTTTACAATTATGCATAAATCAGTCCAATTCAACTGCTTTCTTACTTAATATAAGACCGGAATACGATCAAATGCCCGTTTCAGACACGGAAATGGATTGAAAATAATGGTCATTTCTGGCCATTATCAGGCACCTTTGGATCACTATGTATTTATAGAGGTGAAACCCTAGGCCCATGCGCCTTGATCTGAGGCCCACGCCTGTCGCAAGACTCACACACATCACAAGCCATGTCTGCATGTCACGAGATCACGCGGTGTGGCGCAAGACGAGGCTGTATGTTGCAAGACTTCACGCCTGTCGCGAGACTCTCCAGACCAGGTCTTCATTATGCTTCAATTCTTGCTTCTGTGTCGCTAGACACTCCCCTGTCGCGAGACCATGTTTCTCGACAGGGGTCTAGTGACAGGGAGCTCTGGGACTTGTTTTTTGTTCCTTCGTTTCCTGTGTCGCTAGGCAACTCCCATGTCGCTTGACCATGTTTCGCGACAGGGGTCTAGGGACATGGGTCTTGGACTTGGCTCTTCTTCATTTGGTCTCTGTGTCACTAGACACTCCCCTGTCGCAAGACCATGTTTCTCCACACGGTCTAGGGACATAATGTTCCGGACAGTGGCCTGATTGCTTATCCTTCTCATGTCGTGAGACTCCTCTATGTCGCTACACCATGTTTCGCGACAGGGAGTCTAGTCGCGCGACACACTGGGCCAGATGGGCCGAAACTTGCATTTTGTGGGCTTTTTCTTTCTTTTCCCATCTTTTTGGTTTTCTTTGGCTATTTTATTCTTTTGTCCATCTTTTTGATTCCTTTTTCTTTTCTTTTCTTTTTCTCATGTTTTTGGATTTTTCTAACATAAATGTATAATAAAATTACATATTTATGCATTTTTCATACCATCTTATTATTTTTACAAATATGCACATATCAGTCCAATTCATCTGCTTTCTTATTTAATATAAGACCGAAATGTGATCAAATCCCCATTTAAGACACGGAAATAGATTGAAAATAATGGACATTTCTGGCCATTATCAACATCCTCACATTTAATACTGATCGTCCCCGAGCAGTCAGAGTCAATGTTCTTTAGAACACGGACTCTGTATATTCAATTCATTTTCGTGGCTTCATAAATCACATTCTTTTTGGATTGGGATAAGACAATCAAAACTACAAGTATTAAACTCCCTTGATTGCAGTGTTTAATGAAATGATGCTAGCTCACTGAATCGGGCCTACAAATCGAACATTATTGTCAATCCTTCATGAATGTCATGTTTGAAAAACTCAAAGATTAAAATTTAGAATTAGAGCATGACATGAACATTAAATCAGGAAACAGAGCCTCGCATATAAGAGAATCGGAAATTTCACTCACTCTCAATGGGGTTTAATCATGAACGCTCAAAATCAATTTTAAATAAATTATCCCATAGGCTTGCAATCAGACCAACTCGCCACCTGCTCATTTTTTCAAATCGAGATCCCGAGGTCTTATTTGCGGGTTATAACGAGGCATACGGTTGTAACATTTGGTATGGAAGGAAATTATTGGGCTAAGAAGTGGCAAGAATTTATTCTATCATTACTTGGCATTATTTTATATTTAAAAATTTATGATTATCAACATTTCTTCCTTTTTCTTTTGCTTTTCTTTTTCCATTGCATGACATTTAGAGTATGTCTAATTGCTTTGTCATTTGCAATTTATTTCTGTCGACTGAAACTTAACTTCTTTCTTCTTTTCTGTTTCTTTTTCTTTTCTTTTTTTCTTCTTCTTTTTTTTTGAACCGGCTTATAGCATATCGATCAATACAGTTTTATGATCATAAAATTGTAATGCCTTGATAAAATTCATTCTTGCACACTTGGGTTTGATTTTCTTGGTCTTTTTCTTTGTAAGGATAATGGGAATATATAGTGGGTTTCAATAAAAATTAGGCTTAAAGGCTCAAATTGATTAATCCTAAAGGAAAAATATTTTTGGGTTTGGAATTCAAAAGAAGGCCAAAAATTTGTGTTTTCTAAGTACCTCAATCATATGCTCGATTTTGGGAATATGGCATGGTCTTGAATCGGTCCCGGTCGCAAGTTCTAGTTTTCTTTAATCAAATTGATTCACACATCAAAGAAATTGAATGAGTAAAAGTGACTCATGGCTCAAATCTCACTAGGTTGGATTGATTCATGTCATACAATATTCTAGAATTTAATCGATGCTTAATTCTAACACTTTATTCAATCGAAATTGTCAACGTGCAGATTTATTATCCAAAAAGATGATTGCATCATTAAATTTTTATAGCTCAAAACCTTAGAAATTCATTTCATGCATGTTTTCAATTATATTATCCCAATTTAAAAGTTTGAAAATTTAATCACAAGCCTAAATTCAACATATGAATTTAGAGCAGGTTTATGCATACTTTTTGCTGGTTATTTAATTTAAAGCAGTAAAGAGGCACTGCTGACATACTGAGTATGTCAACAGCATATTTTTGGCCTGACAGTCACTTATTCATCTTGGACTGTCAGTGCATCTTTTCTTAAAATTGTTTGGACTGCAAAATTCCTTTTTGAAAGCATTAAATACATCAATTACAAGAGATTTCAATGCAATTGACTCGAACATGCACAGATGATAGAAATTTTCTTATATGATGTGTACAATGTAAGCTCATAAATGACGGGATCAAGAAGACTCATTCCTTCGGGTCCCGTGGCTGAGTGGAAGGACCAGCATCATCTTTTGGTGGAGGTGGTGGTGTCGGAAGCTGTTTAACTAGTGCTGATATCACCAATTCCATCATTTTCCTCTGCCTGTACTCACTTTCCATTCGTTCCCTATGCTGTCTTTCCTCTCCCTCCAACAGTAGCTGTCTGAACTCTGCTTCTCTTCTCCTCTCTTCAGCTTTTTCTTCTTCCTTCTTTCTTTCTCGTTCTTCTATCCTCTTCTTTTCCTCTTGCCTTTCTCTTCGGTCATCTTCCCTTCCAAGAATAATAACATCTGCCAACTGCTTGACGCTTTCGGTCATCGTCTTGCTCATGGTGCTCACAATTTCAATCACTTGTGAGTTGGCAAGCTATTTTGAAACATTTTGGCTCGGGGGAGGAATTTGTGGAGGTTGAGCTGGAGGTGGAAGTGGAATTTCCATCTGTTTCGTTTGAGGCTCTTCTTGAATTGCAGTCGATGGTCCCGCATCAGTACGGGCTTTATTAGTTCCCTTCGAGGCCCTAGACGGCCTTGGAGCTCTCTTTCTGGATGAGGGTGCTTGACCACCGGATATGGATGAAGATTGAACATCGGAGTCACCTTCGCCGAGCAACTGGGGCAGAGAATATGTGATTCTTTCACGCAAGGGAATATTTGGCACACTGATGGGGGGTTCACTCTCACCGGTTTGTCGGTTGTAAATGCACTTATGTCGACGCCCTGATTAATGCAGATTCTTCTTATCAAATTTGGATAACATAAGACTTGTTTGTGGACACTCCATGCCACAAATACATGCCTCCCTATATTCAACTTCACTCCATGCCACAACTTCGCGAGTCCCATTAGGACACTTCCAGATGTAGTATGTGGATGCGAATTTGGCCGGATCTTCGACATATAAAATTCATAGGTTGGCATGAAGTGTAGATGCAACCAATTTGTATCAAATGTGTGCTCCGGAGCAGTTAACCTTGTCATGTTGTTTGCCAAGGCAGAATACCTTGCCGCTTTATTTTTCCTCTTTTGATAAAAATTTCTCCAGCTGGGAATTCATCTCGGATATCCGGGGTCTCGAAGAATTGGTTCAACCATTCGGGTGAGATGTTTATAACATGACCCCAGACCTCTTCTCGTTGCTGGCATCGATGTTGCAGAAGAATTCTCGAGTTAGCTTGACGAAGCCATCTTGTTCATTGTGCAACATGAAGTTCCCTTATTCTTGATTTCTATAGAACGTTTCGATCGTAGGGTGGAGCAAGGCATCTGGCTTGAATCATCTTTGACAGCTTGACATACTTTTCAGCCCCTTCCATCTTCCCATTGAACTTTATCTCCAAGTCTGCTTTGTTTAATGTCTTCTTATCAAACTGCTTTGTAACCCCCATCCTATGCCTCACAGTCTTTTCTCCCCAGAATGCAACCAGTCTGACAGACCCGACTGATTCATCCTCACTAGTGTGCCAGTCTGTTGGTTCATCTCCCCCTTTGTTTGGCTCATTTGCCTATTCTGCCTCTGGCTCCTGCTGACTCGACTCCGCCTCAACCTGTTTTATTACATTATTCATTGCATTGTACTCAGTCATTACATGCATTGGAAAATTAAGTACAGGAAAATAAGGATCAACACTAGTTGATACCTCCTCCTCCTCCCTTAAAACTCGTCCAGTGGGACGTTGGAATATTGCTCCCATTGCCTCCATGAATTCTTGCTCTTCTCCTTGAGTTTCTTTCTCTTCTTCCTCCCTTAAAGTTTGCCTTTTCGTAGCAGCCTCCTACTGTTGATCAACTTTTTCCTTAACCAATTCTGACAGTGAGATTGGGTCTGCTCTTGCAGGGGCGCTTTACTCTGGTTCATCATTCTCTCCAATCACGACTCTTCTTCTCTTTTGAGTCCCAGATGGACCTTCTGGAGTGATGATCGCCTCGATTCTGGCCGTCCCAACAAGTGGGTCTATCAATTGAGCCACTTGTGTCTTATATTTGATAGCTTCTGTCTCTGCTCCCTAATCTATGTCCGCCTTAATCTGCTCATTCAGATTTTTCCTTATTTCTGCCCGGATTCTTTCTTCAGTATGAGCAGTGGGACCAATCCAGGCAGTTGGCTCTTTCTTGATTTTCAGTCCCTGCCCTTGCACTTCACCCGTGATCTTCAGCTCATCATCTCCTTCATTTTCTTTTTCGGCCTGAAATGATTTTCTTGCCTCCAATTCGGAATGTAATTTCTTGGCTACCTCATCATCTCTTGCTTGCTGAATATTTTTCTCCATTTCAGCCTCTTTCAAAACTTTCTCTTTCTCAGCTTCTTCTAACGCTTTCTTCTTTTCAGTCTCCCTCTTTTCTTCCTCCACTCTTGCTTTGTCAGCAGATTCCTCCTCAATTTGTGTTTCCTGAGCCAATTTTGCATCTTCTTCTTCTTGCAGCTTTTTGGCCAATTCAGCATCAATGGCGATTTGATGTTTTCGCTTTGGGGGAGGCTCCGGCATTTTGCTTTTCCCTTTTTATCTGCAGGGTTGGCTGGCTCCGCAATTTTCTTGGCCTGTGGCTCGAGCTCTCTAATTAAAACTTTCGGCTCAGGTGCCCTTCCACTTTTCTCCTTTTCTGCAAGTTTTACCAGCCTTCTTCTGGATTGTACTTGAGGTTCATGCTGGATTGCAGATTTAACAGCAGCAGGTGTTTGCACTCCCGATTGCACTTGTTGTACAGGAGATTCGGCAGCAGTAGTGGGCATTGGCACTTGAACTGATTCCTGCTGTTCTTGGGGTTGGTGGAGTGGAGATATAATCGTCAATCACCGTGTCTAGGTCCTCTCCGGGTTCATTTTCGACATTTGTTTCATCTTCATAACCCAGATTCTTCTCTGCATGTTTCAAATAATCTTCGATGAAACTCCGGAGAGTGATTCGCACAAGCTGTGACTCCAGTCCTCCTTAATCTTTTGGCAAAACTTGCTCCGAACATTATGGTTGTAGTGCAAGATCTTCTGCTTCTTTATCTTATCATTGCAGTATCGGAGTGCCTCTTTATCCATTTCCATTAAAAGATCTAGATAGGAAGTTCAATATTTCTCTGTCATTGCCCCCACCAAATCCTTCTGAATTCCCTCCAGGTATGACATATCCTGGGCGAAGTCATATGTCAGATAAGTTCCCGCTTCAGCTTTCGACATCAGTTGGAATTGTCTCTCACCCTTCTTTATTGGCTTCCAACGGCCCTTGTGGATGTCCACTATCAACTACTCCTTCAGTATGACAATATGTTCTAGAAATTTAGCCTCCTTTGATGTTCCATACTGCCCATACTTTCTGTGTGTAAAAACAGACTCAAATTCATCTTCCGCTGGCAGCTCAACCCCCTTGTCTAGAAATGACTTTGTAATTCTCGGGTTTCCTTTGCCCCATACGTAAGTAAGGTCCTCCCATTGCTGCCATGCATCCGTAATCATTTTTCTCATGGTGTTCAGCAGTGAGGTGTTGTTCGACTGCTAGAAATTCTCAGCACTCTTGAGGTGCTTGTGTAAGTTGCAGCTCAGTTCCCGATGCCTGAGGCGGGCTTGCTTTGTAATTCATCTTTGTTCCTCCGGCCCCCTTTTCTCAAACAGATACAAATTCTACTTGAATGGAAATGCTTCGTGCATCAAAATTGCTCCGCGAGCCAGAATTCTGCTGATATCAATCTATTTTTCTGTGAAGGCCATTCTCACTTGCGGATCGATGATATGATTCAGGATAATGATATCGAAGTCTGCAAGTCCTGGGTCCTTTGTTCTTTGCTCTACATGCCTACTCCAGATGGCCATGTGTTCTTTAAACTTAAGCTGAATCCTTTCGTGATGGACCTTTGTGGTTGTCTTAGTGTCCTCGCGAGCGTGATCTATCATTCTTTGCCAGAACATCTTGGTGAAGTGGAAGAAGTCCCTCTCAATGGAAGTTGCTACTTCTGTTCTATTTTCTGGAGGGATATTCACATTCCAGCCAGGTGCCAAATCTAGTACGGCTTCAGTTGTATGATCTAGAGGGACTTTATATTCTCTCATAATTGCTTCCCTCATCTACTTGATTTCAATCCTGTCTGTAGAAGCCTCCTTCGCTGCTGCTTCCAATGTGCAATCAAGCAACCCAATGCCCGATTTAATCACTAGTTCATTCCTGAGAAAGACAGGGGAGTTTAGAAACCATCAAGTTTTTATAATTTTCATAAATCATTCAAGTTAAGAATCAATATCCTCACATTTTGAGCTTTGCTCGAAATGTGATTTAATTGGTTGCACTTGAATTTTATTATGAGGCCTATATACAGTAATATTTATAAACCACAATTTAATCAACACTTAATTATTAAAACTTAGGTCATTGGACCCAAAATATTTTTGGTTGGACTATTGAGTCCAAGAAGAGAAAATAAAATGGTCACTGGACCAAAAAATCTTTTGAAATGGGCTATTGGGCCCAAAAGTTTGGTTTTCTCAATTTTTATTAAACAAGCTCGAGACACTTGTTGAAGGTGGAATGAGATGGATGAATGGAACGGAATGCTCGAATTTGGAATGTGCAGTGGAGACGTGGCGAAATGGATCTGCTATTTCGGACTGCTTGGACTGCCTTTGGACAGTTAAACACTCACAAAAGCTTGCAAACACTATTTTTACTTTTTTAAATGGTTGACTTGTTTTTATTTAATGAAAAGTGGAATGTGAGTAGTCCCATATTGGATTTTTGAAAAGTGATAGCAGTTATCAAGCGGTGAAAAATACTGCTATCTTACTCACACTCTTAGTTCCCACCAACTATTTTTGTCTTTTAGTGAAAAGGTGCATCAGGTAAAGGGAATTGGTGCACAGACTGCCACAAACAACCACACACCAACGTTTTTCCAGAATACAGTGCACCACATACAGTTATGCCAAACAGGGAAATAGCATTTATTGATCATATTGGCATGCAACTCTTGATACTAACACTCAGTCATGCTTGAGATTTCAAAAACATATCAACATGCTTCAACATACAAGATTTGGATCAAAACACTAATAATACAGTAGTGCTCAAGAACACCCATGCATTCATCAGTTAAAGATCACCACATTCAGTCAATAACACCACTACAAGAAAATTGCCCGTAGGCGACGACACGATTTCCTCGCCCAGTTCGTCGCCTAACTAGGTGAGGCGACGAACTGGGCGAGGAAATCGTGTCGTCGCCTAAATCCTGGTCGCCTTCTTGGTTGGTCGCTCATCTCCTCGCCTCTGAGGCGACAACTTGGGCGACGAATTTAGCGAGGTACTAGGCGAGGACTTTGGCGACAAATTTAGTGAGGACTTTGTCGAGGAGGAAGGCGAGGAAAAAAATACCCTTTATTTTATTAACAAAGGCGACGACGTATTTAGTCGCCCATGTCATCGCCTCCCATATATAATTTTTTTTTAGTTTGTCCAAATGATTATTTTCTCTGTTCCCAAATTTTTTAGCTGTTTGATCATCCAAAAATTGTTTTACCATTACTTTCTTCTAGTGGAACTACATGAAAATAGCATGAACGAAAGCATACCATATGATACAAAAGTACCAAATAAAATAACACGAAGAAATGAACCTGCTTTCATATGAACAGTGATAGTATTACTAACACAAATATACTAGTAAATTTATCCACATGTTAGGGTTATTCATCATGTATTTCACATAGCAAAGGGTAGAAACAACATTATCAAGATTGAGAAAAGCTAACTTTCTACAGTCTCAATAACTTTCCATACTGCTTCTTTTGCTTCTTTTTTTACTTCATCCCTCCAGCCCTGACATCCAGAACCTTTCACTTAAGCTTCAATTTCCCTTTGACAACGCTTTCATATGCAGGTATCTCCTGTCAGGATAAATCCCAACCTTATCAACTATAGGCAATGAAGTTTGTGTAATAACATTCAGGACTGCACGAAACCTCACCATTCATTAATTGTGCTTACAAGATCATCAATGTCGGAGAGATAACCCAATGCATAATCCTGCAGAAAGAGAAAGAAAACACTCAACAGTCAACACATAAATCCAATCTACGGAAGAGTATCTTGATTATTTCCCATACCAATTGCAATTGAGCAGCACCCTGACCAAATTGCAATTCACATATTGAACAATAAGGCTGACAATAAAAAGCTTAAAAAAGAGATATAGATAAACATGTACAGATAATAATTTTAAATTTTCTGATAAACAAAATCAATCCAATCAAACAAGAATGAAGTCATCAACTGAAATAGAAAATGAGCAATAAATTTTGAAAGCTCAAATAGCAACCTCCTCATTTTTCAACAGATCTTCTACTTCCCCTGACCCGACTAGAGCAATATCATCATCTCCATCATCTTACCCCCAAGCTCAACCTCCTCAATTGCATGCCACCAAAGGCGCATCTTTGGCTTCAAAATCCTGTTCAAATAGACAGAACCCCGACCTCGGCCTCGACCTCTACCTCGATCCATCTGTATATTAAACAATAAGGAAATCAAATACGCAAATGTATAGTGAATTACAGTAGATGTGACAATACGTACAAGCATGCATACATCATTCACAAAAAGAAAATCATAGATAAACTTGAAATAAAATAATTTGCAAAGTTAAATAGTTCGTAGGCATACTCATGAATTCAGGTAATTGCTATGATGCAAACCTCAGGATTAAATCGAACCAAAATTGACAAGAATAGAAGGCAAAAATAGGGCAAATACGACAAGCTAAGCAACAACTTATCCAGGAATTATTAGAATACTAGCATAAAAATTCAACGCATTCAATCATTTCATGAAGTAGTTATTATCTTCAGAATTAAAATGACTACTGATTTTGTGATTTCTACAAGTGGCAACATATAGCACGAAATTCGCACACCTGTTAGCTCATAGTATCTTCAGAATTATTATGAATGCAAAAACTTACAAAGCACCAAGCAACTTACACAAGCACATGTACCTTCAAGGTTATACACTAAGGAAACCAGCATTGAAAGGAAGATAGTCAACCCATTCAATGCCTTTGCGTTCAACCAGGCTTTGGGAACTCCGTCGCCTAGAGAAAACCAGGTGTATATATATAAATAAATATTGTTTCATGTAGAAGAGCTTTTGCCTTAGACCACATACACAACAAGAAAAATCCAGTTTACCGACCGAAAAATTCGGTCGCTAAGCCTCAAAATTCGGTTGCTAACAGGGTTAGCGACCGAATTCGCGACCGAATTTTTTCGGTCGGTAAAAGCTTTGTCGAAAAAATTCTACCGACTTAAAAAATTTTCGATCGGATTTTCGCAACCGAAACTGCGACCGCATTTTTCGGTCGCTAAGTTCTACGACCGAAAATTTAAATTTTTTATTTTTTAATAATTTTTATATTAGCGACCGAATTAGCGACCGAATTTTCGGTCGCTATATTTAGCGACCGAATTAGCGACCAAGATATTCGGTCGCTAAATAAGTCCAAAATTTGAGAAATAATGTTCCCAGGAGGGCTCGAACCCACGACCTCATCATCATCATCCCCAGCCCTAACCACCTGTACCGACCCTCCGAATCACCAATAGAAGCCTGAAAATCATAGATAAACTTGAAATAAAATAATTTGCAAAGTTGAATAGTTCGTAGGCATACTCATGAATTCAGGTAATTGCTATGATGCTAACCTCAGGATTAAATCGAACCAAAATTGACAAGAATAGAAGGCAAAAATAGGGCAAATACGACAAGCTAAGCAACAACTTATCCAGGAATTATTAGAATACTAGCATAAAAATTCAACGCATTCAATCATTTCATGAAGTAGTTATTATCTTCAGAATTAAAATGACTACTGATTTTGTGATTTCTACAAGTGGCAACATATAGCACGAAATTCGCACACCTGTTAGCTCATAGTATCTTCAGAATTATTATGAATGCAAAAACTTACAAAGCACCAAGCAACTTACACAAGCACATGTACCTTCAAGGTTATACACTAAGGAAACCAGCATTGAAAGGAAGATAGTCAACCCATTCAATGCCTTTGCGTTCAACGAGGCTTTGGGAACTCCGTCGCCTAGAGAAAACCAGGTGTATATATATAAATAAATATTGTTTCATGTAGAAGAGCTTTTGCCTTAGACCACATACACAACAAGAAAAATCCAGTTTACCGACCGAAAAATTCGGTCGCTAAGCCTCAAAATTCGGTTGCTAACAGGGTTAGCGACCGAATTCGCGACCGAATTTTTTCGGTCGGTAAAAGCTTTGTCGAAAAAATTCTACCGACTTAAAAAATTTTCGATCGGATTTTCGCAACCGAAACTGCGACCGCATTTTTCGGTCGCTAAGTTCTACGACCGAAAATTTAAATTTTTTATTTTTTAATAATTTTTATATTAGCGACCGAATTAGCGACCGAATTTTCGGTCGCTATATTTAGCGACCGAATTAGCGACCAAGATATTCGGTCGCTAAATAAGTCCAAAATTTGAGAAATAATGTTCCCAGGAGGGCTCGAACCCACGACCTCATCATCATCATCCCCAGCCCTAACCACCTGTACCGACCCTCCGAATCACCAATAGAAGCCTGAAAATCATAGATAAACTTGAAATAAAATAATTTGCAAAGTTGAATAGTTCGTAGGCATACTCATGAATTCAGGTAATTGCTATGATGCTAACCTCAGGATTAAATCGAACCAAAATTGACAAGAATAGAAGGCAAAAATAGGGCAAATACGACAAGCTAAGCAACAACTTATCCAGGAATTATTAGAATACTAGCATAAAAATTCAACGCATTCAATCATTTCATGAAGTAGTTATTATCTTCAGAATTAAAATGACTACTGATTTTGTGATTTCTACAAGTGGCAACATATAGCACGAAATTCGCACACCTGTTAGCTCATAGTATCTTCAGGAGGGCTCATATAGCACGCTAAGTTCTACGACCGAAAATTTAAATTTTTTATTTTTTAATAATTTTTATATTAGGGACCGAATTTTCGGTCGCTATATTTAGCGACCGAATTAGCGACCAAGATATTCGGTCGCTAAATAAGTCCAAAATTTGAGAAATAATGTTCCCAGGAGGGCTCGAACCCACGACCTCATCATCATCATCCCCAGCCCTAACCACCTGTACCGACCCTCCGAATCACCAATAGAAGCCTGAAAATCATAGATAAACTTGAAATAAAATAATTTGCAAAGTTGAATAGTTCGTAGGCATACTCATGAATTCAGGTAATTGCTATGATGCTAACCTCAGGATTAAATCAAACCAAAATTGACAAGAATAGAAGGCAAAAATAGGGCAAATACGACAAGCTAAGCAACAACTTATCCAGGAATTATTAGAATACTAGCATAAAAATTCAACGCATTCAATCATTTCATGAAGTAGTTATTATCTTCAGAATTAAAATGGCTACTGATTTTGTGATTTCTACAAGTGGCAACATATAGCACGAAATTCGCACACCTGTTAGCTCATAGTATCTTCAGAATTATTATGAATGCAAAAACTTACAAAGCACCAAGCAACTTACACAAGCACATGTACCTTCAAGGTTATACACTAAGGAAACCAGCATTGAAAGGAAGATAGTCAACCCATTCAATGCCTTTGCGTTCAACGAGGCTTTGGGAACTCCGTCGCCTAGAGAAAACCAGGTGTATATATATAAATAAATATTGTTTCATGTAGAAGAGCTTTTGCCTTAGACCACATACACAACAAGAAAAATCCAGTTTACCGACCGAAAAATTCGGTCGCTAAGCTCAAAATTCGGTTGCTAACAGGGTTAGTGACCGAATTCGCGACCGAATTTTTTCGGTCGGCAAAAGCTTTGTCGAAAAAATTCTACCGACTAAAAAAATTTTCGATCGGATTTTCGCAACCGAAACTGCGACCGCATTTTTCGGTCGCTAAGTTCTACAACCGAAAATTTAAATTTTTTATTTTTTAATAATTTTTATATTAGCGACCGAATTAGCGACCGAATTTTTGGTCGCTATATTTAGCGACCAAGATATTCGGTCGCTAAATAAGTCCAAAATTTGAGAAATAATGTTCCCAGGAGGGCTCGAACCCACGACCTCATCATCATCATCCCCAGCCCTAACCACCTGTACCGACCCTCCGAATCACCAATAGAAGCCTGAAAATCATAGATAAACTTGAAATAAAATAATTTGCAAAGTTGAATAGTTCGTAGGCATACTCATGAATTCAGGTAATTGCTATGATGCTAACCTCAGGATTAAATCGAACCAAAATTGACAAGAATAGAAGGCAAAAATAGGGCAAATACGACAAGCTAAGCAACAACTTATCCAGGAATTATTAGAATACTAGCATAAAAATTCAACGCATTCAATCATTTCATGAAGTAGTTATTATCTTCATAATTAAAATGACTACTGATTTTGTGATTTCTACAAGTGGCAACATATAGCACGAAATTCGCACACCTGTTAGCTCATAGTATCTTCAGGAGGGCTCATATAGCACGCTAAGTTCTACGACCGAAAATTTAAATTTTTTATTTTTTAAAAATTTTTATATTAGGGACCGAATTTTCGGTCGCTATATTTAGCGACCGAATTAGCGACCAAGATATTCGGTCGCTAAATAAGTCCAAAATTTGAGAAATAATGTTCCCAGGAGGGCTCGAACCCACGACCTCATCATCATCATCCCCAGCCCTAACCACCTGTACCGACCCTCCGAATCACCAATAGAAGCCTGAAAATCATAGATAAACTTGAAATAAAATAATTTGCAAAGTTGAATAGTTCGTAGGCATACTCATGAATTCAGGTAATTGCTATGATGCTAACCTCAGGATTAAATCAAACCAAAATTGACAAGAATAGAAGGCAAAAATAGGGCAAATACGACAAGCTAAGCAACAACTTATCCAGGAATTATTAGAATACTAGCATAAAAATTCAATGCATTCAATCATTTCATGAAGTAGTTATTATCTTCAGAATTATAATGGCTACTGATTTTGTGATTTCTACAAGTGGCAACATATAGCACGAAATTCGCACACCTGTTAGCTCATAGTATCTTCAGAATTATTATGAATGCAAAAACTTACAAAGCACCAAGCAACTTACACAAGCACATGTACCTTCAAGGTTATACACTAAGGAAACCAGCATTGAAAGGAAGATAGTCAACCCATTCAATGCCTTTGCGTTCAACGAGGCTTTGGGAACTCCGTCGCCTAGAGAAAACCAGGTGTATATATATAAATAAATATTGTTTCATGTAGAAGAGCTTTTGCCTTAGACCACATACACAACAAGAAAAATCCAGTTTACCGACCGAAAAATTCGGTCGCTAAGCTCAAAATTCGGTTGCTAACAGGGTTAGTGACCGAATTCGCGACCGAATTTTTTCGGTCGGCAAAAGCTTTGTCGAAAAAATTCTACCGACTAAAAAAATTTTCGATCGGATTTTCGCAACCGAAACTGCGACCGCATTTTTCGGTCGCTAAGTTCTACGACCGAAAATTTAAATTTTTTATTTTTTAATAATTTTTATATTAGCGACCGAATTAGCGACCGAATTTTTGGTCGCTATATTTAGCGACCAAGATATTCGGTCGCTAAATAAGTCCAAAATTTGAGAAATAATGTTCCCAGGAGGGCTCGAACCCACGACCTCATCATCATCATCCCCAGCCCTAACCACCTGTACCGACCCTCCGAATCACCAATAGAAGCCTGAAAATCATAGATAAACTTGAAATAAAATAATTTGCAAAGTTGAATAGTTCGTAGGCATACTCATGAATTCAGGTAATTGCTATGATGCTAACCTCAGGATTAAATCGAACCAAAATTGACAAGAATAGAAGGCAAAAATAGGGCAAATACGACAAGCTAAGCAACAACTTATCCAGGAATTATTAGAATACTAGCATAAAAATTCAACGCATTCAATCATTTCATGAAGTAGTTATTATCTTCAGAATTAAAATGACTACTGATTTTGTGATTTCTACAAGTGGCAACATATAGCACGAAATTCGCACACCTGTTAGCTCATAGTATCTTCAGGAGGGCTCATATAGCACGCTAAGTTCTACGACCGAAAATTTAAATATTTTATTTTTTAATAATTTTTATATTAGCGACCGAATTTTCGGTCGCTATATTTAGCGACCGAATTAGCGACCAAGATATTCGGTCGCTAAATAAGTCCAAAATTTGAGAAATAATGTTCCCAGGAGGGCTCGAACCCACGACCTCATCATCATCATCCCCAGCCCTAACCACCTGTACCGACCCTCCGAATCACCAATAGAAGCCTGAAAATCATAGATAAACTTGAAATAAAATAATTTGCAAAGTTGAATAGTTCGTAGGCATACTCATGAATTCAGGTAATTGCTATGATGCTAACCTCAGGATTAAATCAAATCAAAATTGACAAGAATAGAAGGCAAAAATAGGGCAAATACGACAAGCTAAGCAACAACTTATCCAGGAATTATTAGAATACTAGCATAAAAATTCAACGCATTCAATCATTTCATGAAGTAGTTATTATCTTCAGAATTAAAATGGCTACTGATTTTGTGATTTCTACAAGTGGCAACATATAGCACGAAATTCGCACACCCGTTAGCTCATAGTATCTTCAGAATTATTATGAATGCAAAAACTTACAAAGCACCAAGCAACTTACACAAGCACATGTACCTTCAAGGTTATACACTAAGGAAACCAGCATTGAAAGGAAGATAGTCAACCCATTCAATGCCTTTGCGTTCAACGAGGCTTTGGGAACTCCGTCGCCTAGAGAAAACCAGGTGTATATATATAAATAAATATTGTTCCATGTAGAAGAGCTTTTGCCTTAGACCACATACACAACAAGAAAAATCCAGTTTACCGACCGAAAAATTCGGTCGCTAAGCTCAAAATTCGGTTGCTAACAGGGTTAGTGACCGAATTCGCGACCGAATTTTTTCGGTCGGCAAAAGCTTTGTCGAAAAAATTCTACCGACTAAAAAAATTTTCGATCGGATTTTCGCAACCGAAACTGCGACCGCATTTTTCGGTCGCTAAGTTCTACGACCGAAAATTTAAATTTTTTATTTTTTAATAATTTTTATATTAGCGACCGAATTAGCGACCGAATTTTTGGTCGCTATATTTAGCGACCAAGATATTCGGTCGCTAAATAAGTCCAAAATTTGAGAAATAATGTTCCCAGGAGGGCTCGAACCCACGACCTCATCATCATCATCCCCAGCCCTAACCACCTGTACCGACCCTCCGAATCACCAATAGAAGCCTGAAAATCATAGATAAACTTGAAATAAAATAATTTGCAAAGTTGAATAGTTCGTAGGCATACTCATGAATTCAGGTAATTGCTATGATGCTAACCTCAGGATTAAATCGAACCAAAATTGACAAGAATAGAAGGCAAAAATAGGGCAAATACGACAAGCTAAGCAACAACTTATCCAGGAATTATTAGAATACTAGCATAAAAATTCAACGCATTCAATCATTTCATGAAGTAGTTATTATCTTCAGAATTAAAATGACTACTGATTTTGTGATTTCTACAAGTGGCAACATATAGCACGAAATTCGCACACCTGTTAGCTCATAGTATCTTCAGGAGGGCTCATATAGCACGCTAAGTTCTACGACCGAAAATTTAAATATTTTATTTTTTAATAATTTTTATATTAGCGACCGAATTTTCAGTCGCTATATTTAGCGACCGAATTAGCGACCAAGATATTCGGTCGCTAAATAAGTCCAAAATTTGAGAAATAATGTTCCCAGGAGGGCTCGAACCCACGACCTCATCATCATCATCCCCAGCCCTAACCACCTGTACCGACCCTCCGAATCACCAATAGAAGCCTGAAAATCATAGATAAACTTGAAATAAAATAATTTGCAAAGTTGAATAGTTCGTAGGCATACTCATGAATTCAGGTAATTGCTATGATGCTAACCTCAGGATTAAATCAAACCAAAATTGACAAGAATAGAAGGCAAAAATAGGGCAAATACGACAAGCTAAGCAACAACTTATCCAGGAATTATTAGAATACTAGCATAAAAATACAACGCATTCAATCATTTCATGAAGTAGTTATTATCTACAGAATTAAAATGACTACTGATTTTGTGATTTCTACAAGTGGCAACATATAGCACGAAATTCGCACACCTGTTAGCTCATAGTATCTTCAGAATTATTATGAATGCAAAAACTTACAAAGCACCAAGCAACTTACACAAGCACATGTACCTTCAAGGTTATACACTAAGGAAACCAGCATTGAAAGGAAGATAGTCAACCCATTCAATGCCTTTGCGTTCAACGAGGCTTTGGGAACTCCGTCGCCTAGAGAAAACCAGGTGTATATATATAAATAAATATTGTTTCATGTAGAAGAGCTTTTGCCTTAGACCACATACACAACAAGAAAAATCCAGTTTACCGACCGAAAAATTCGGTCGCTAAGCTCAAAATTCGGTTGCTAACAGGGTTAGCGACCGAATTCGCGACTGAATTTTTTCGGTCGGTAAAAGCTTTGTCGAAAAAATTCTACCGACTAAAAAAATTTTCGATCGGATTTTCGCAACCGAAACTGCGACCGCATTTTTCGGTCGCTAAGTTCTACGACCGAAAATTTAAATTTTTTATTTTTTAATAATTTTTATATTAGCGACCGAATTAGCGACCGAATTTTCGGTCGCTATATTTAGCGACCGAATTAGCGACCAAGATATTCGGTCGCTAAATCAGTCCAAAATTTGAGAAATAATGTTCCCAGGAAGGCTCGAACCCACGACCTCATCATCATCATCCCCAGCCCTAACCACCTGTACCGACCATCCGAATCACCAATAGAAGCCTGAAAATCATAGATAAACTTGAAATAAAATAATTTGCAAAGTTGAATAGTTCGTAGGCATACTCATGAATTCAGGTAATTGCTATGATGCTAACCTCAGGATTAAATCGAACCAAAATTGACAAGAATAGAAGGCAAAAATAGGGCAAATACGACAAGCTAAGCAACAACTTATCCAGGAATTATTAGAATACTAGCATAAAAATTCAACGCATTCAATCATTTCATGAAGTAGTTATTATCTTCAGAATGAAAATGACTACTGATTTTGTGATTTCTACAAGTGGCAACATATAGCACGAAATTCGCACACCTGTTAGCTCATAGTATCTTCAGGAGGGCTCATATAGCACGCTAAGTTCTACGACCGAAAATTTAAATTTTTTATTTTTTAATAATTTTTATATTAGCGACCGAATTTTCGGTCGCTATATTTAGCGACCGAATTAGCGACCAAGATATTCGGTCGCTAAATAAGTCCAAAATTTGAGAAATAATGTTCCCAGGAGGGCTCGAACCCACGACCTCATCATCATCATCCCCAGCCCTAACCACCTGTACCGACCCTCCGAATCACCAATAGAAGCCTGAAAATCATAGATAAATTTGAAATAAAATAATTTGCTAAGTTGAATAGTTCGTAGGCATACTCATGAATTCTGGTAATTGCTATGATGCTAACCTCAGGATTAAATCGAACCAAAATTGACAAGAATAGAAGGCAAAAATAGGGCAAATACGACAAGCTAAGCAACAACTTATCCAGGAATTATTAGAATACTAGCATAAAAATTCAACGCATTCAATCATTTCATGAAGTAGTTATTATCTTCAGAATTAAAATGACTACTGATTTTGTGATTTCTACAAGTGGCAACATATAGCACGAAATTCGCACACCTGTTAGCTCATAGTATCTTCAGAATTATTATGAATGCAAAAACTTACAAAGCACCAAGCAACTTACACAAGCACATGTACCTTCAAGGTTATACACTAAGGAAACCAGCATTGAAAGGAAGATAGTCAACCCATTCAATGCCTTTGCGTTCAACCAGGCTTTGGGAACTCCGTCGCCTAGAGAAAACCAGGTGTATATATATAAATAAATATTGTTTCATGTAGAAGAGCTTTTGCCTTAGACCACATACACAACAAGAAAAATCCAGTTTACCGACCGAAAAATTCGGTCGCTAAGCCTCAAAATTCGGTTGCTAACAGGGTTAGCGACCGAATTCGCGACCGAATTTTTTCGGTCGGTAAAAGCTTTGTCGAAAAAATTCTACCGACTAAAAAAATTTTCGATCGGATTTTCGCGACCAAAACTGCGACCGCATTTTTCGGTCGCTAAGTTCTACGACCGAAAATTTAAATTTTTTATTTTTTAATAATTTTTATATTAGCGACCGAATTAGCGACCGAATTTTCGGTCGCTATATTTAGCGACCGAATTAGCGACCAAGATATTCGGTCGCTAAATAAGTCCAAAATTTGAGAAATAATGTTCCCAGGAGGGCTCGAACCCACGACCTCTTCATCATCATCCCCAGCCCTAACCACCTGTACCGATCCTCCGAATCACCAATAGAAGCCTGAAAATCATAGATAAACTTGAAATAAAATAATTTGCAAAGTTGAATAGTTCGTAGGCATACTCATGAATTCAGGTAATTGCTATGATGCTAACCTCAGGATTAAATCGAACCAAAATTGACAAGAATAGAAGGCAAAAATAGGGCAAATACGACAAGCTAAGCAACAACTTATCCAGGAATTATTAGAATACTAGCATAAAAGTTCAACGCATTCAATCATTTCATGAAGTAGTTATTATCTTCAGAATTAAAATGACTACTGATTTTGTGATTTCTACAAGTGGCAACATATAGCACGAAATTCGCACACCTGTTAGCTCATAGTATCTTCAGAATTATTATGAATGCAAAAACTTACAAAGCACCAAGCAACTTACACAAGCACATGTACCTTCAAGGTTATACACTAAGGAAACCAGCATTGAAAGGAAGATAGTCAACCCATTCAATGCCTTTGCGTTCAACCAGGCTTTGGGAACTCCGTCGCCTAGAGAAAACCAGGTGTATATATATAAATAAATATTGTTTCATGTAGAAGAGCTTTTGCCTTAGACCACATACACAACAAGAAAAATCCAGTTTACCGACCGAAAAATTCGGTCGCTAAGCCTCAAAATTCGGTTGCTAACAGGGTTAGCGACCGAATTCGCGACCGAATTTTTTCGGTCGGTAAAAGCTTTGTCGAAAAAATTCTACCGACTAAAAAAATTTTCGATCGGATTTTCGCGACCAAAACTGCGACCGCATTTTTCGGTCGCTAAGTTCTACGACCGAAAATTTAAATTTTTTATTTTTTAATAATTTTTATATTAGCGACCGAATTAGCGACCGAATTTTCGGTCGCTATATTTACCGACCGAATTAGCGACCAAGATATTCGGTCGCTAAATAAGTCCAAAATTTGAGAAATAATGTTCCCAGGAGGGCTCGAACCCACGACCTCATCATCATCATCCCCAGCCCTAACCACCTGTACCGACCCTCCGAATCACCAATAGAAGCCTGAAAATCATAGATAAACTTGAAATAAAATAATTTGCAAAGTTGAATAGTTCGTAGGCATACTCATGAATTCAGGTAATTGCTATGATGCTAACCTTAGGATTAAATCGAACCAAAATTGACAAGAATAGAAGGCAAAAATAGGGCAAATACGACAAGCTAAGCAACAACTTATCCAGGAATTATTAGAATACTAGCATAAAAATTCAACGCATTCAATCATTTCATGAAGTAGTTATTATCTTCAGAATTAAAATGACTACTGATTTTGTGATTTCTACAAGTGGCAACATATAGCACGAAATTCGCACACCTGTTAGCTCATAGTATCTTCAGAATTATTATGAATGCAAAAACTTACAAAGCACCAAGCAACTTACACAAGCACATGTACCTTCAAGTTTATACACTAAGGAAACCAGCATTGAAAGGAAGATAGTCAACCCATTCAATGCCTTTGCGTTCAACGAGGCTTTGGGAACTCCGTCGCCTAGAGAAAACCAGGTGTATATATATAAATAAATATTGTTCCATGTAGAAGAGCTTTTGCCTTAGACCACATACACAACAAGAAAAATCCAGTTTACCGACCGAAAAATTCGGTCGCTAAGCCTCAAAATTCGGTTGCTAACAGGGTTAGCGACCGAATTCGCGACCGAATTTTTTCGGTCGGTAAAAGCTTTGTCGAAAAAATTCTACCGACTAAAAAAATTTTCGATCGGATTTTCGCGACCGAAACTGCGACCGCATTTTTCGGTCGCTAAGTTCTACGACCGAAAATTTAAATTTTTTATTTTTTAATAATTTTTATATTAGCGACCGAATTAGCGACCGAATTTTCGGTCGCTATATTTAGCGACCGAATTAGCGACCAAGATATTCGGTCGCTAAATAAGTCCAAAATTTGAGAAATAATGTTCCCAGGAGGGCTCGAACCCACGACCTCATCATCATCATCCCCAGCCCTAACCACCTGTACCGACCCTCCGAATCACCAATAGAAGCCTGAAAATCATAGATAAACTTGAAATAAAATAATTTGCAAAGTTGAATAGTTCGTAGGCATACTCATGAATTCAGGTAATTGCTATGATGCTAACCTCAGGATTAAATCGAACCAAAATTGACAAGAATAGAAGGCAAAAATAGGGCAAATACGACAAGCTAAGCAACAACTTATCCAGGAATTATTAGAATACTAGCATAAAAATTCAACGCATTCAATCATTTCATGAAGTAGTTATTATCTTCAGAATTAAAATGACTACTGATTTTGTGATTTCTACAAGTGGCAACATATAGCACGAAATTCGCACACCTGTTAGCTCATAGTATCTTCAGAATTATTATGAATGCAAAAACTTACAAAGCACCAAGCAACTTACACAAGCACATGTACCTTCAAGGTTATACACTAAGGAAACCAGCATTGAAAGGAAGATAGTCAACCCATTCAATGCCTTTGCGTTCAACGAGGCTTTGGGAACTCCGTCGCCTAGAGAAAACCAGGTGTATATATAAAAATAAATATTGTTTCATGTAGAAGAGCTTTTGCCTTAGACCACATACACAACAAGAAAAATCCAGTTTACCGACCGAAAAATTCGGTCGCTAAGCCTCAAAATTCGGTTGCTAACAGGGTTAGCGACCGAATTTTTTCGGTCGGTAAAAGCTTTGTCGAAAAAATTCTACCGACTAAAAAAATTTTCGATCGGATTTTCGCAACCGAAACTGCGACCGCATTTTTCGGTCGCTAAGTTCTACGACCGAAAATTTAAATTTTTTATTTTTTAATAATTTTTATATTAGCGACCGAATTAGCGACCGAATTTTCGGTCGCTATATTTAGCGACCGAATTAGCGACCAAGATATTCGGTCGCTAAATAAGTCCAAAATTTGAGAAATAATGTTCCCAGGAGGGCTCGAACCCACGACCTCATCATCATCATCCCCAGCCCTAACCACCTGTACCGACCCTCCGAATCACCAATAGAAGCCTGAAAATCATAGATAAACTTGAAATAAAATAATTTGCAAAGTTGAATAGTTCGTAGGCATACTCATGAATTCAGGTAATTGCTATGATGCTAACCTCAGGATTAAATCGAACCAAAATTGACAAGAATAGAAGGCAAAAATAGGGCAAATACGACAAGCTAAGCAACAACTTATCCAGGAATTATTAGAATACTAGCATAAAAATTCAACGCATTCAATCATTTCATGAAGTAGTTATTATCTTCAGAATTAAAATGACTACTGATTTTGTGATTTCTACAAGTGGCAACATATAGCACGAAATTCGCACACCTGTTAGCTCATAGTATCTTCAGAATTATTATGAATGCAAAAACTTACAAAGCACCAAGCAACTTACACAAGCACATGTACCTTCAAGGTTATACACTAAGGAAACCAGCATTGAAAGGAAGATAGTCAACCCATTCAATGCCTTTGCGTTCAACCAGGCTTTGGGAACTCCGTCGCCTAGAGAAAACCAGGTGTATATATATAAATAAATATTGTTTCATGTAGAAGAGCTTTTGCCTTAGACCACATACACAACAAGAAAAATCCAGTTTACCGACCGAAAAATTCGGTCGCTAAGCCTCAAAATTCGGTTGCTAACAGGGTTAGCGACCGAATTCGCGACCGAATTTTTTCGGTCGGTAAAAGCTTTGTCGAAAAAATTCTACCGACTAAAAAAATTTTCGGTCGGATTTTCGCGACCGAAACTGCGACCGCATTTTTCGGTCGCTAAGTTCTACGACCGAAAATTTAAATTTTTTATTTTTTAATAATTTTTATATTAGCGACCGAATTAGCGACCGAATTTTCGGTCGCTATATTTAGCGACCGAATTAGCGACCAAGATATTCGGTCGCTAAATAAGTCCAAAATTTGAGAAATAATGTTCCCAGGAGGGCTCGAACCCACGACCTCATCATCATCATCCCCAGCCCTAACCACCTGTACCGACCCTCCGAATCACCAATAGAAGCCTGAAAATCATAGATAAACTTGAAATAAAATAATTTGCAAAGTTGAATAGTTCGTAGGCATACTCATGAATTCAGGTAATTGCTATGATGCTAACCTCAGGATTAAATCGAACCAAAATTGACAAGAATAGAAGGCAAAAATAGGGCAAATACGACAAGCTAAGCAACAACTTATCCAGGAATTATTAGAATACTAGCATAAAAATTCAACGCATTCAATCATTTCATGAAGTAGTTATTATCTTCAGAATTAAAATGACTACTGATTTTGTGATTTCTACAAGTGGCAACATATAGCACGAAATTCGCACACCTGTTAGCTCATAGTATCTTCAGAATTATTATGAATGCAAAAACTTACAAAGCACCAAGCAACTTACACAAGCACATGTACCTTCAAGGTTATACACTAAGGAAACCAGCATTGAAAGGAAGATAGTCAACCCATTCAATGCCTTTGCGTTCAACCAGGCTTTGGGAACTCCGTCGCCTAGAGAAAACCAGGTGTATATATATAAATAAATATTGTTTCATGTAGAAGAGCTTTTGCGTTAGACCACATACACAACAAGAAAAATCCAGTTTACCGACCGAAAAATTCGGTCGCTAAGCCTCAAAATTCGGTTGCTAACAGGGTTAGCGACCGAATTCGCGACCGAATTTTTTCGGTCGGTAAAAGCTTTGTCGAAAAAATTCTAGCGACTAAAAAAATTTTCGATCGGATTTTCGCGACCGAAACTGCGACCGCATTTTTCGGTCGCTAAGTTCTACGACCGAAAATTTAAATTTTTTATTTTTTAATAATTTTTATATTAGCGACCGAATTAGCGACCGAATTTTCGGTCGCTATATTTAGCGACCGAATTAGCGACCAAATTATTCGGTCGCTAAATAAGTCCAAAATTTGAGAAATAATGTTCCGAGGAGGGCTCGAACCCACGACCTCATCATCATCATCCCCAGCCCTAACCACCTGTACCGACCCTCCGAATCACCAATAGAAGCCTGAAAATCATAGATAAACTTGAAATAAAATAATTTGCAAAGTTGAATAGTTCGTAGGCATACTCATGAATTCATGTAATTGCTATGATGCTAACCTCAGGATTAAATCGAACCAAAATTGACAAGAATAGAAGGCAAAAATAGGGCAAATACGACAAGCTAAGCAACAACTTATCCAGGAATTATTAGAATACTAGCATAAAAATTCAACGTATTCAATCATTTCATGAAGTAGTTATTATCTTCAGAATTAAAATGACTACTGATTTTGTGATTTCTACAAGTGGCAACATATAGCACGAAATTCGCACACCTGTTAGCTCATAGTATCTTCAGAATTATTATGAATGCAAAAACTTACAAAGCACCAAGCAACTTACACAAGCACATGTACCTTCAAGGTTATACACTAAGGAAACCAGCATTGAAAGGAAGATAGTCAACCCATTCAATGCCTTTGCGTTCAACCAGGCTTTGGGAACTCCGTCGCCTAGAGAAAACCAGGTGTATATATATATAAATAAATATTGTTTCATGTGGAAGAGCTTTTGCCTTAGACCACATACACAACAAGAAAAATCCAGTTTACCGACCGAAAAATTCGGTCGCTAAGCCTCAAAATTCGGTTGCTAACAGGGTTAGCGACCGAATTTTTTCGGTCGGTAAAAGCTTTGTCGAAAAATTCTACCGACTAAAAAAATTTTCGATCGGATTTTCGCGACCGAAACTGCGACCGCATTTTTCGGTCGCTAAGTTCTACGACCGAAAATTTAAATTTTTTATTTTTTAATAATTTTTATATTAGCGACCGAATTAGCGACCGAATTTTCGGTCGCTATATTTAGCGACCGAATTAGCGACCAAGATATTCGGTCGCTAAATAAGTCCAAAATTTGAGAAATAATGTTCCCAGGAGGGCTCGAACCCACGACCTCATCATCATCATCCCCAGCCCTAACCACCTGTACCGACCCTCCGAATCACCAATAGAAGCCTGAAAATCATAGATAAACTTGAAATAAAATAATTTGCAAAGTTGAATAGTTCGTAGGCATACTCATGAATTCAGGTAATTGCTATGATGCTAACCTCAGGATTAAATCGAACCAAAATTGACAAGAATAGAAGGCAAAAATAGGGCAAATACGACAAGCTAAGCAACAACTTATCCAGGAATTATTAGAATACTAGCATAAAAATTCAACGCATTCAATCATTTCATGAAGTAGTTATTATCTTCAGAATTAAAATGACTACTGATTTTGTGATTTCTACAAGTGGCAACATATAGCACGAAATTCGCACACCTGTTAGCTCATAGTATCTTCAGAATTATTATGAATGCAAAAACTTACAAAGCACCAAGCAACTTACACAAGCACATGTACCTTCAAGGTTATACACTAAGGAAACCAGCATTGAAAGGAAGATAGTCAACCCATTCAATGCCTTTGCGTTCAACCAGGCTTTGGGAACTCCGTCGCCTAGAGAAAACCAGGTGTATATATATAAATAAATATTGTTTCATGTAGAAGAGCTTTTGCCTTAGACCACATACACAACAAGAAAAATCCAGTTTACCGACCGAAAAATTCGGTCGCTAAGCCTCAAAATTCGGTTGCTAACAGGGTTAGCGACCGAATTCGCGACCGAATTTTTTTTGGTCGGTAAAAGCTTTGTCGAAAAAATTCTACCGACTAAAAAAATTTTCGATCGGATTTTCGCGACCGAAACTGCGACCGCATTTTTCGGTCGCTAAGTTCTACGACCGAAAATTTAAATTTTTTATTTTTTAATAATTTTTATATTAGCGACCGAATTTTCGGTCGCTATATTTAGCGACCGAATTAGCGACCAAGATATTCGGTCGCTAAATAAGTCCAAAATTTGAGAAATAATGTTCCCAGGAGGGCTCGAACCCACGACCTCATCATCATCATCCCCAGCCCTAACCACCTGTACCGACCCTCCGAATCACCAATAGAAGCCTGAAAATCATAGATAAACTTGAAATAAAATAATTTGCAAAGTTGAATAGTTCGTAGGCATACTCATGAATTCAGGTAATTGCTATGATGCTAACCTCAGGATTAAATCGAACCAAAATTGACAAGAATAGAAGGCAAAAATAGGGCAAATACGACAAGCTAAGCAACAACTTATCCAGGAATTATTAGAATACTAGCATAAAAATTCAACGCATTCAATCATTTCATGAAGTAGTTATTATCTTCAGAATTAAAATGACTACTGATTTTGTGATTTCTACAAGTGGCAACATATAGCACGAAATTCGCACACCTGTTAGCTCATAGTATCTTCAGAATTATTATGAATGCAAAAACTTACAAAGCACCAAGCAACTTACACAAGCACATGTACCTTCAAGGTTATACACTAAGGAAACCAGCATTGAAAGGAAGATAGTCAACCCATTCAATGCCTTTGCGTTCAACCAGGCTTTGGGAACTCCGTCGCCTAGAGAAAACCAGGTGTATATATATAAATAAATATTGTTTCATGTAGAAGAGCTTTTGCCTTAGACCACATACACAACAAGAAAAATCCAGTTTACCGACCGAAAAATTTGGTCGCTAAGCCTCAAAATTCGGTTGCTAACAGGGTTAGCGACCGAATTCGCGACCGAAGTTTTTTGGTCGGTAAAAGCTTTGTCGAAAAAATTCTACCGACTAAAAAAATTTTCGATCGGATTTTCGCGACCGAAACTGCGACCGCATTTTTCGGTCGCTAAGTTCTACGACCGAAAATTTAAATTTTTTATTTTTTAATAATTTTTATATTAGCGGCCGAATTAGCGACCGAATTTTCGGTCGCTATATTTAGCGACCGAATTAGCGACCAAATTATTCGGTCGCTAAATAAGTCCAAAATTTGAGAAATAATGTTCCCAGGAGGGCTCGAACCCACGACCTCATCATCATCATCCCCAGCCCTAACCACCTGTACCGACCCTCCGAATCACCAATAGAAGCCTGAAAATCATAGATAAACTTGAAATAAAATAATTTGCAAAGTTGAATAGTTCGTAGGCATACTCATGAATTCAGGTAATTGCTATGATGCTAACCTCAGGATTAAATCGAACCAAAATTGACAAGAATAGAAGGCAAAAATAGGGCAAATACGACAAGCTAAGCAACAACTTATCCAGGAATTATTAGAATACTAGCATAAAAATTCAACGCATTCAATCATTTCATGAAGTAGTTATTATCTTCAGAATTAAAATGACTACTGATTTTGTGATTTCTACAAGTGGCAACATATAGCACGAAATTCGCACACCTGTTAGCTCATAGTATCTTCAGAATTATTATGAATGCAAAAACTTACAAAGCACCAAGCAACTTACACAAGCACATGTACCTTCAAGGTTATACACTAAGGAAACCAGCATTGAAAGGAAGATAGTCAACCCATTCACTGCCTTTGCGTTCAACCAGGCTTTGGGAACTCCGTCGCCTAGAGAAAACCAAGTGTATATATATAAATAAATATTGTTTCATGTAGAAGAGCTTTTGCCTTAGACCACATACACAACAAGAAAAATCCAGTTTACCGACCGAAAAATTCGGTCGCTAAGCCTCAAAATTCGGTTGCTAACTGGGTTAGCGACCGAATTCGCGACCGAATTTTTTCGGTCGGTAAAAGCTTTGTCGAAAAAATTCTACCGACTAAAAAAATTTTCGATTGGATTTTCGCGACCGAAACTGCGACCGCATTTTTCGGTCGCTAAGTTCTACGACCGAAAATTTAAATTTTTTATTTTTTAATAATTTTTATATTAGCGACCGAATTAGCGACCGAATTTCCGGTCGCTATATTTAGCGACCGAATTAGCGACCAAGATATTCGGTCGCTAAATAAGTCCAAAATTTGAGAAATAATGTTCCCAGGAGGGCTCGAACCCACGACCTCATCATCATCATCCCCAGCCCTAACCACCTGTACCGACCCTCCGAATCACCAATAGAAGCCTGAAAATCATAGATAAACTTGAAATAAAATAATTTGCAAAGTTGAATAGTTCGTAGGCATACTCATGAATTCAGGTAATTGCTATGATGCTAACCTCAGGATTAAATCGAACCAAAATTGACAAGAATAGAAGGCAAAAATAGGGCAAATACGACAAGCTAAGCAACAACTTATCCAGGAATTATTAGAATACTAGCATAAAACTTCAACGCATTCAATCATTTCATGAAGTAGTTATTATCTTCAGAATTAAAATGACTACTGATTTTGTGATTTCTACAAGTGGCAACATATAGCACGAAATTCGCACACCTGTTAGCTCATAGTATCTTCAGAATTATTATGAATGCAAAAACTTACAAAGCACCAAGCAACTTACACAAGCACATGTACCTTCAAGGTTATACACTAAGGAAACCAGCATTGAAAGGAAGATAGTCAACCCATTCAATGCCTTTGCGTTCAACGAGGCTTTGGGAACTCCGTCGCCTAGAGAAAACCAAGTGTATATATATAAATAAATATTGTTTCATGTAGAAGAGCTTTTGCCTTAGACCACATACACAACAAGAAAAATCTAGTTTACCGACCGAAAAATTCGGTCGCTAAGCCTCAAAATTCGGTTGCTAACAGGGTTAGCGACCGAATTCGCGACCGAATTTTTTCGGTCGGTAAAAGCTTTGTCGAAAAAATTCTACCGACTAAAAAAATTTTCGATTGGATTTTCGCGACCGAAACTGCGACCGCATTTTTCGGTCGCTAAGTTCTACGACCGAAAATTTAAATTTTTTATTTTTTAATAATTTTTATATTAGCGACCGAATTAGCGACCGAATTTTCGGTCGCTATATTTAGCGACCGAATTAGCGACCAAGATATTCGGTCGCTAAATAAGTCCAAAATTTGAGAAATAATGTTCCCAGGAGGGCTCGAACCCACGACCTCATCATCATCATCCCCAGCCCTAACCACCTGTACCGACCCTTCGAATCACCAATAGAAGCCTGAAAATCATAGATAAACTTGAAATAAAATAATTTGCAAAGTTGAATAGTTCGTAGGCATACTCATGAATTCAGGTAATTGCTATGATTCTAACCTCAGGATTAAATCGAACCAAAATTGACAAGAATAGAAGGCAAAAATAGGGCAAATACGACAAGCTAAGCAACAACTTATCCAGGAATTATTAGAATACTAGCATAAAAATTCAACGCATTCAATCATTTCATGAAGTAGTTATTATCTTCAGAATTAAAATGACTACTGATTTTGTGATTTCTACAAGTGGCAACATATAGCACGAAATTCGCACACCTGTTAGCTCATAGTATCTTCAGAATTATTATGAATGCAAAAACTTACAAAGCACCAAGCAACTTACATAAGCACATGTACCTTCAAGGTTATACACTAAGGAAACCAGCATTGAAAGGAAGATAGTCAACCCATTCAATGCCTTTGCGTTCAACGAGGCTTTGGGAACCCCGTCGCCTAGAGAAAACCAGGTGTATATATATAAATAAATATTGTTTCATGTAGAAGAGCTTTTGCCTTAGACCACATATATAGAGGTGAAAAACAAAAGAATGTGTTCGAGAAGATTAATTAAAAGAATTGGCCAAAATAAAACTAATTAGGAAGATAGCTAATTATTAATGCATTTCAATATAAATGGTGCTGATTCATTGATCACTAATACAAAACTTTTAGAATACATCCAAAATTTGAATTTACGAAAGCTTTTTTGGGCAATGACCAGCTGCAGCCTGTAATCTGTACAAAAATGTGTCGCGCCTATTTACAACGCGCCTGGGCAATTTCCAGAACAAAACTATCGAATCAATCATGCTTTATGACTTCAGACTGAATTAAAACAGGATCATACAAACTATATGCTACCCACTGCATCTTTTAACTAATAACATTAAGTCATTCAAAAATAGCCCGGTGCTCATCAGTTTCCCGTTTTAATAGAGACTTCAGATCAAGAGCATGCTTTAAGAACAAGAAACACCCCCCCTAGAACTCTAGGAAGCTTCAAGGTTCAACAATGGCGGCTTCCACCCCTGTCGAACCCTAATATGCTGCCCCAAAGTTTCCAACAACCCTTAATTCAAAAATCACAATGCCCATCAGAAACAGAACACACTTGCGCCTTCATAATAACAAAAACAATACCCCCTCATGTACAATGATGCTCGGCCAACACCCCATCTTTCTCAAAACATGAAAATCATACTACCCTAAACGCGAAATCTCTAAAATCGAACTTTCAAGCGATAGAAAGACAACCCAGAGAACTATTTTCACATTTTTGAACAAACCAAACAAGAAACATGAAACAGGGGCCCGCGAGAGCTTTCGAATCGAAGGGGCAAATGCTTACCACGGTTCGGCTTTGCTAGATGATGATGGGGACGCCATTGCGGTTCCTAAAAATTTTGGCAGAGTTTCGTCTGGAAATGGTCGAAATAGGTGCGAGGAACACTTGGTATTCTTCGGGAATAAGGGTTTTTGAGTTCGAGAGGATTTCAAAGAAATGGCTAAATGTTGGTGGTGAAGTGGGGAAGAAGGGGAAAAGAGGGGTATTTATACTGAGGGGCCTGTCGTGGAACCCTAATTTGTGTCGCGAGACTGGGTTCCTGTCGCGAGACCAAGTCTTGCGACATGAAGGTTTCGGGACAGGTTTAATGAGGTGGTGGGCCAGATGAAATTGTGTTGCGGAACTCAACCCATGTCGCGAGACTGGGTATCGGGACAGGAAGTTGAGTTTCGCGATAGGGTAAGGAAAGAGGGTTTAGGGACCCTGTCGCTAGACTTGATCCGTGTCGCGAGACTCGGTATCGCGACATGGATTTGAGTCTCGCGACTGATGTCCCAAACTGTATCTGGAGGGCCATCTCGCTGGCCTCCCGCCCTGTCGTGAGACTAGGTTTTGCAACATGGGAGGGGTTTCACGACATGAAATTTGAATTTTCTAATTTCCCCCGCACTGGGCCCGAGTTTGATGTTGGGCCTGAGTCTGATTTATTTGTTTTGGACTTGAATAAATTCAGTCCAAAACATTCAAAACAATTATTGGGCTGAATATTTACAAAATCTACTTGCATAAAAATAGGTTGGAGCAATTTCCACTTATTGTAAAAGTTATTACGGATTTTAAATTTCTTTAAATTCCGGGAATATCATCTGAATTTCATGGAATTGATCCAACCGGGAACCTGATTTTCTGCTTTATTTTTCTGCTCCTTCTTTTTGGTGGTTCCCGAATTTCTGCAAGACAGATAAATTAACCATATTAGATTTTCTCCAAATATCAACATCCTCACATTTAGAGTCTCAGTTCTCTAAATGTTTAATTGATTTTTGGATACTTTCTGATTTGAATTAAAGCACTACATATACAAAAAATGAAATTTTTATGATTTTATTGTTGTTTTTATTGAGTATAAGCCGGGTCTGCCACTGCTTAGCTCTCTTTTTCCGGATCGAACAGTCCCACATATTCTTTCAGCCTATGTCCGTTTACCACCAGATCGCCCTTGTCAGTTTGGATCCTGACTGCACCGCTTTTAAATACCTCCAGCACTTCATACGGCCCTTCCCATCTTGATTTCAGCTTCCCGGGGAACAGCTTCAACCTAGAATTGAACAGCAAAACGTTTTGGCCAATATAAAATTGCTTGGATTTAGTCCGGCGATCGTGTAACTTCTGGGTCCGCTCTTTATAAATCCGAGAGCTTTCATAAGCTTGCGCTCGTATTTCTTCAATTTCATTGAGGTCCAACTTGCGCTTGCTCTGAGCAACTTTTGGATCAAAGTTAAGCGTTTTAACGTCCCAGTAAGCTTTATGCTCTAGCTTTACAGGCAAATGACAGGCTTTTCCGAAGATAAGCCTGTACGGATACATCCCAATGGGAGTCTTATATGCTGTGCGATACGCCCATATAGCATCATTGAGCTTACGTGCCCAATCCTTACGGGTTCTCCCGACAGTGGCTTCGACTATATGCTTGATATCGCGTTTGGATACTTCGACTTGACCACTTGTTTGAGGATGATAACGCGTGCCTATCTTATGGAGGATGCCAGTTTTAAGCATTAAGTTCTCAAAGGATTTATTAACAAAATGTGTTCCTCCATCAGATATTATCACCCTAAGTATGCCAAATCGATTAAAAATGTTGTTCTTGAGGAACTTGATGACTTGGCTACCATCATTGCTTGGTAATGCGACAGCCTCGACCCATTTGGACACGTAATCGATAGCTACCAAAATGTACTGGTTTCCACCAGATGGTGGAAACGGTCCCATGAAATCAATGCCCCAGACATCGAAAATCTCAAGAGTGAGAATTCCTTTCTGAGGCATTTCATCCCTCCTGGAAATGTTTCCTAACCTTTGGCATCTGTCGCAACTTTCACAGATGTCTTGCAGTCCTCATAGATGCGAGGCCAGTAAAATCCACACTCGAGGACTTTATGGGTCGTTCGAGTAGGACCATTGTGACCTCCATACTCTGATTCATGGCATTTTCTGACAATTTGATAGGCTTCATGCTCAGCTACACATCGCCTGATTATCGAATCGGCGCAGTGCTTGAAGAGATAAGGTTCTTTCCAGAAGTAATTTAATACATCTCGGTTGAACCTATTCTTGAGATGATGACTTGAAAATGGTGGGATTATTCCGCATGCCAAGAAGTTAGCGATGTCGGAAAACTATGGACAGGCTTGATCGTGCAAATGCAATGCAAATAACCGTTCGTCTGGGAAATCTTCATTGACGGCTTTCTCATTTTTATCATTTTCTAATCGAGATAAGTGGTCATCAGCACCATTATCTCGACCTCGCCTATCTTTTATGATGATGTCAAATTCTTGCAGTAGAAGTACCCACCTGATTAATCGAGGTTTGGCGTCTTGTTTGCTAAACAAGTATCTCAATGCAGAGTGATCTGTGTACACTGTGGTCTTTGTACCAATAAGATACTGTCTGAATTTATCAAATGCAAAGACCACAGCATACATCTCCTTATCTGTTTTGGTGTAATTGACTTGGGCCTCATTCAGGGCATGACTTGCGTAATGAATTACACAGGGTCTTCCTTCCTTATGTTGCCGAGAACTGCACCCACGGCGATATCACTCGCATCACACATTACCTCGAAAGGTATTGATCAATTGGGTGGTTGTACTATCGGCGTAGAAATCAACATCTTTTTGAGCATGTCAAAGGCTTGGACACACGCTTCATTCATTACAAAAGAATTTTCTTTACAAAGCAGATTAGTGAGCGGCTTGGCAATTTTCGAGAATTCCTTAATGAATCTCCGGTAAAAACCGGCATGCCCTAAAAAGCTCATAACTGATTTTATTGAATTGGGGAGAGGGAGATTGGAGATAACTGAGACCTTGGCTCTGTCGACTTTGATTCGTGCGCGCGAGATGCGGTGACCTAACACTATGCCCTCAGTGACCATAAAATGGCACTTTTCCGAGTTCAAAACTAAGTTAGTGTCCTCACATCTTTTTAAAATCTTTGCAAGATTTGTCAAACATTCATCAAAAGAATCTCCATACACAGAGAAGTCATCCATGAAAATTGTAATGCATTTTTCGATAAATTCTGAGTAGACATCATGCATCGTTGAAAAGTGGCAGGCGCATTGCAAAGTCCAAAAGGCATGCGTCTGTATGAAAAAGTTCCATATGGGCATGTGAAAGTAGTTTTATCGTGATCTTCACTAGCTATTACAATTTGATTGTAGCCCAAATACCCTTCCAAGAAACAGTAGTACTCCCTCCCGGCCAACCTCTCAAGCATTTGATCAATGAATGGCAAGGGAAAGTGATTCTTCCGCGTAGTGCTATTGATCTTCCGGTAGTCGATGCAAACTCGCCAACCGGTCACTGGCCGTGTCGCCACTTCTTCTCCTTGCTCGTTCGTCGTTATGCACATCCCCCCACACTTAGGTACTACCTGCACTGGGCTAACCCATTTGCTGTCAGATATAGGATAAATGATACCAGCATCTAAGAGCTTGATAACTTCTTTCCTTACCACTTCTTGTATATGGGGGTTCAAACGCCTTTGGGGTTGCCTTGAGGGCTTGTACTCCTCCTACATTAAAATTTTGTGCATGCAAATAGAGAGGCTTATTCCTTTTATATCAGAAATGGTCCATCCAATTGCATGTACATATTTCTTGATAATGACTACCAGAGCTTTTTCTTGTTCTTGTGTCAGCTTGGCTGACACAATTACCGGTAACTTTTTATGTTCAGCGAGAAAAACGTACTTAAGATGTTCCGGAAGTATTTTAAGTTCAAGCTCTGGCGGGCATTCAACGGAAGGCAGTAATTTGCGAGAAATGGGTGGGGGTGAGAGATCATATTTACCTTCAGGACCCTTTGTCAGTACAAGGTCCACTTCCTCCTCCTTGGTGCTCTCCTCCTCCTCCGGAGTGAATTCAATGCCATTGAACTCTTCGAGCTCCCCAGTCAAGGGGTCCTCGAAGTGCACGACATTGCAGCTTCCTTCTAGCCCTGCACCAGCAGGCTTTAGTACCTGCTTTGGAACATTGTTCATGCACATCATTGTCAGAGTCTGGCTCTCTCTCACAGTCTTTCTCTTCCCTAACTATTACATCTCCGAAAGAAAAAACAAGAACTGTTGCTTGGAAATTTCTGCAGTTTGGCCATGTCGAAGACCACCTCCTCTCCATCCACGCGGAGCGTCACCTTCACAGATTTGGCATCGATCGAGGCTCCGTCAGTGGCCAAGAATGGCCTTCCCAAGATGAGAGGCATGTCAGAATCCTCCTCGATGTCCAAGATAGTAAAGTCTGCTGGGAATGGGGTGCTGCCTGCTCTGATTACTACATCTCTCAAAATCCCGATCGGTTGCGTGATCGATCTGTCTACAAGCTGTAGCCTCATTTTGATTGGCTCCACACTTCCAAGTTTGAGACGTCTTACCATCGCCAAAGGCATCACGTTGATACTCGAACCGAGATCACATAATCCTCTTCCTGCATTAGTTTGCCCGATTCGGATTGGGAGAGTGTAGCAGCCAGGGTCTTCCTTTTTCTCTGGCAGTTTCCTCTGAATAATTGCGCTGCAAGTGTTGTTGAGTACCACCAGTTCTTCCTGCTCAACCTTTCTCTTTCCTGAAATAATTTCTTTTAAGAACTTAGCATAGGTTGGCATTTCAGAAATCATTTCAAGGAGTGGAATGGTAATCTCGACTTCTTGCAGTCTTTTCAAAAAATTTTCAAACTTCAGATCTTGTTGTTTATTTTTCAGCCTTGCTGGGAATGGGACCCTTGGCATGAATTTATTGTTATCATGTTTTGGTGGTAAAGGGGCAGAAATTATACCTTCACCTTCACCAGTTTTTCCACTGAGATTTGCTGTCTCAGTTTCTTTTCCTCCTCCTTCCTCTTCAGTTCCCTGATTCTCCTCAATACTTTCTCTTTCAGACCCCTTCCCTTGCATTTCCTGAATCTGTGGCCATGCCAGAACCTTCCCTGATTTTAAAGTGATAGTTTGCATTGAGGGTTCTTTTCCGAATTACTCGGTAAAGTCCTTGCTCTCCCTTCTGAAGTTCCTTTGCCATCTGTGTTACCTGTGTTCCCATATTCCTGATAGAAGCCTGCATCTGTGTGTTTATCTCTTTCTGGCTAGAGATGAATTCTGTCATTATGCTCTCAAGTCTGGATGGGGGCTTCTGTGAGGGGGATTCCACTGGTTATGGGCTTGGTTATGGTTAGGAATAAACTGATTCTGGGGCTGTTGGAAATTTTGGAAATTTTGATTATGTGCTGGCCTGGGTAGGATCTGGGATTGAAAATTTGGGTTGAAATGCTGAGGCCTTGGTTGGTTAAATTGCTGGGGTTGGGTCAATAGGTGTGAATTTAGAGTGTTGTTGTTGGAATAAGAAAGATTGGGGTGTCGGTTCTGAAATCCACCCGCATAGTTATAGCTTTCGTTCGTCACCTGTTGACAAGCCTCAGTAGGATGTGGGCCTTGGCATGACCCACAAATAGCTTCAGTATTTTGAACTTGAGTAGAACTCCCAGATTCTTGATTCAGGGCCAACACAGCCACCTGATCCTTCAGTTTATCCAATTCAGATTTGCATGTTGTACCTACAGTACATAAACTACGAGGAGGAGGGGTATCAACATCATCAGTTAAAACAGATCTATTCACAGTCATCGTTTCAATCTTAGCCCAGGCCTGATCCATGGGCACGTGCAATAAATGCTTTCCACCGGCAGCGTCAAGCATGTATCTCCAAGCTGGGGTCAAACCGCTCTAGAATTTCCTCAATTGTTCCCAGTCATGGAAACCATGCTGAGGGCATTTCCTAAGCAAATTGAAGAATCACTCCTTGGCATCGTACAAGGACTCTTCCAGTTTCATTTTGAACTCCGCAATTTTGGATCGGCATTCGTTCACCTTGGATTCCAGAGAGTACTTCGCGAGGAAGTTTCTGATTACTTCTTCCCATGTGGATTTCTGATTGACTGGCAGCGACTTGTACCACATTCGTGCTCCAATAGACAAAGAAAATGGACACAATCTCAAATGAATGGTGTTAGGAGATACATTATGATTCTTAATAGTGTCACACAATTCCAGGAATGTTTGCAAATGGTCATGCGGGTCTTCATGATTCGCCCCTACGAACTGATTGCTCTGAACAAGATTGATGAGTGATGGCTTTAGTTCGAAGTTCCTGGCCAAGAATGGTGCTTGCCTAGGAATGTTCGGATATGGCTCGAGAATGGGCTGCATGTAGTCAGCAGCTGCCTCCTGTTGGTTATTCCCCCGCCCTCCTTGGTAATGTTGTGGGTAAAAGTTCTGGTTTGGATAGTAGTTTCTTGGGTCATTGAAATCGTTTGGGTTGGGTGGATTCTGATTTTGATTGTATTGAGGGTTTTGGAACTGAGGATTCTGGAAATTTTGATTATTTGGATTATTCTGATTGAGTGGGTTATCAAACTGGTTTAGGGGAGGTGGCGGGTTGAGATTTTAATTACCGACATCAGGGAGATTCCCCTCTCCTTGAATTTCATTCAGTGGAGGGTCGTCTATATCTTCGTCATCTCCTTCTCGGTTTTCATGTAATGGTGGTGGGTTGTTAGGAATGATGGGTGGATTGCCTGGTAGCTGTGCCATGTCAGAAACTCCGCTGCTTGTACTGGAAGAAGGTAGTGATTGTATTTCACGTTCCCTTTGTTCCTGCTCTTTCCTCTGTCTAGTGAGGGCTCTGATTCGTCTTGCTTCCCTTTCTGTCTCGAGGTTGAGTGGAAGTTCGGGCTGTGTTTCCTTTCTTCATTGCATGTACAGCTTTGTTCGATAAGGACAGTACCTGCAATATCCCTAGGTCAGATTTGGTTCGGTGATAGATATTTATATGTATAAACTAACTAGGAGCAATTAGGAGTGTAATTCTCTTAATAAAACGGTGATGCATCCTCCCCCGCAACGACACCATGAAACTTTTGACAATTTCCAACCACGAGTATTTTTGAATGGAATAGTAATCCTGGTTTAGATTTTATTTAATGAAACCAATTTATGATGATGGAGTTGGGATTTGGGATATATTTATAGGTTGTCACGTTTTTATTACTCGTGTTAAGAAACTGTGGCCCGAAAGCGCACGGTGTCAAAAATTGCAGTAATTTATAGGAAAGACCGGATCATTCACTGGAGGATGTGCGATAGAAGCAGGTCCCACATCGTTTTATAAGATTTTCCACTCGTATTGCTCACTTCAGTTTAAAAGTTTGAATCTAACAACTACTGACGGAATTTAATCTAGTCTACGAAAGCAGATAAAGTTATCCTACAAAGCATATTAAAACTATTCTAGAAAAGCAATTAAACTTGTTCTAAGGAAGCATTTAAAATTTAGAGGAGGAAAGCATTTAAAATTATTCTAAGAAAGCCATAAATTTATGCTATGCTAACTATGAAGCTGATTCAAAAGATGGACAGAAGGGACAGGAAGAAAATAATAAAGATTGGACAAGATTTAGATAAAACATAATTAAACTTCCATTGTTATACACAGATTTTGTTTGGGATAATCCTGTCAGATAACTAATTCTCATGCTCTTAGTACTATGTTCCCTTTAGCAGACAGGTACTTACATTATGAGTTTACATGTTCTTAAGACCGCAAATTCTAAGATACCACAGATTCATAACTGCCCCGGCCAGGGTATGTTATTTCATCCGTGGTGGACAAGCAACACTTGACGAACCATTAATTAATATGCCAAGTACTACTATCATTCTCCCATGTCACACCCAAAGATTCTAATTAAGGCTGAAGTATCCCATAACTCTCAAACCTAGAAGCAGTTCCGCTACTCTCAATATAACCGAGTGACCTCTAAAGAAAGCATTTAAAAGAAAGCGATAAAGAAATCATTTAAAATCCTATTACTCGGAGGTTTCGAAAGAGTTACCCTGGTAGTATAAGAAGAGCCCCCAGTCATGATGACCGGATGTGGATCAAGAATTCCCGGATCTCGGTGAACCGCTCGCAGTGTTCACTTCCTTCCAGGTGATTATGAGATACAAACTAAGGAAACGATCTAATAAATTAGTTCGTTCCGGATGCACACTCAAGACTCAAAAATAGGCTTTGGCAGAAGAGGGTAGCAGTTGAAAGGAACTCAACCCTATCTCAGAAAATAACAAACGCCTGAATGTTGATCTTCTAAAATTGTCTATCACACTGTATTTGAATCCAAGTGGACCCCATCTCGGTGTAATATTTAATACTAGATTTCCAACACACATCAATTTTAGAAAATAATATATTTGAAAATCATTCTCTAAACATGTACTAGACCCTCAATAAGAACACAGACCCTTTCAATCTAGAAGAAACCTAATCGCTGACTCTGCTTCGAATTTCCTAAAATCAATCCCCAGTAGAATATGAACTAGACATAACTGAGGAATTTATCCCTTACTTAGATCCGGATTTTATAAATGAGTTTTGTTGGAAATTTAATATGCAAAATCTGATTTAAAATCTAGACTTCTATGTGCAAGGGAAGGATCCCAAAATAATATTGACCACACTGATTACATAATAATAGCATGCATGTGTATAATAAAATGTAAAATAAATTGACCCAATATATAATGGCGGGTCTAGACAGAAAGTGAGACACAAAGATGGAATAGCCGGGAGACAAAAATAAGGGCAAAGTAATTAGGTGGACTGCAACCATCTGCTGTCCAGTTTCCCAATTACTCGGATGGAATGAATTTTAGACAACAGAAAACCCTATAATGGCAGTGTCTCTACCAGTTGGGCCCCTGTTGTCTGTGTTCAGATAAAACCTACATGTTTCTTTTCTGTAATATTTATCAGATAATATTGACAGATATCATCTGAATCCTATCTCAGTTTAGAATTCGGGTTTAGAAATTAAGATAAGAAAAAAGAAACTGTATCCGGATAGGAATCAGCTGAGCAACTATTATAATCTCGGATGGATGAACCGCCAAGGCTTCCACCGACCACTATCCAGACCATGCAAAATAACATCTAGTAATTAATATACAGACCACGAGCTAGTTTATCCGTGTGGAAATACCCGCCAACATTAGTCTATATATTCCTTACTAGCTGTTTCACACAACACGGAAAAGACAAAATAGAATAAAATAAAATAAAAGAAGACAAAATGCCCTGCATGAGAGACATTGGTTTCTCATGCAAGGGTATGGAATGGTTCCATAATTAATGACTTAAATAATCCTTCACACCATAATTAATTATAGTCCGGATTATCTGCTTAAGGCATCAAAGTTTTGTTGATAGAAAAATATTTTAGTGAGAATTGAACAAAGATCCTTTAATCAAGGTAATTATTGATTTTAATTATTGCTAATCATAATCATTAATTAATAACTTAAGGGTTCAATTAATTAATGGTTGGGTATGGAGAAACATAAAATTTGGCAAGAGGATGCCATGGATGTCGTGAAACAGAATTGCGTCGTTCGCGACGGGAGGATCACGACATGAGGGGTGGGGAATAAAAGAGTTTGAATTTTTGGAAATTTAGGGTTTTCATGTCGCTAGACACAAATTGTGTCGCGAGACATGGTCTCTCGACAGGGGGTTAGAAATTAGAATTTTTGGAATTGTGAAAATAGATGAAGATCATGTTGTGAGACTATAAATTGTGTCCCAAGCCTAGGCTTGCGACATGGGTATCGCGACAGGGGAATTTTAGAAATTTTTGCAAGGCAATGGTCTCCTGTCACTAGACCGAAAGTTGTGCAACAGGAGTCTGGCGACATGAAATTTTTCCGAAAATTATCCAAGTATATGATTCCATGTCGCTAGACTGGAAATTGTGTCATGAGACTTGGTCTCACGACAGGGAGTCTTGCGACAAGGAAGGTTTTCATAAATTTACAAAGGCAAAATTGTCATGTCGTGAAGTTGAAAATGTGTCGTGAACCTTGGGTTCACGACAGGGAGTCTCACGACATGAGCCTTTCAAAATTAGAACAAAGGATTTTGGTCCCATCTCACTAACATGCATTGTGTCGTGAGACTTGGTCTCACGACAGGAAGTTTCACGACATGGGATTTTCAAAAATAAAGACAAGTGTCTTGAAACACCTATGTCGCGAAGCTACCCTCATGTCGCAAGAATTGGTCTCGCGCCATGAGGCGGTTAGCGACATGGGAGTGTTCAGGACACATGTCAGAAAAGGAACAGTAGCATGCATTTCGTGTGACCTCTCCCCTATTTTGGATCAAAAAGCTATGAGAAATAATGGTCAAATGACCAAAAGAAAAAGAAAGCACTAAATCCATGGGTTGTGAAACCCATTTCATGGTTTTGGGACACATTTCAATGAATATTTTCCCATTTTATTGATGGGTTAGATAATACCCATTATTATGGTTATTTCAAACCCTAAAAAAAATTTTCTAAACAAGAGAAAATTGGAGAATAGTGGCTACCTAAGCTACTGAAATGGAAAACAACATTAAAATTAAACTAACTAAGCTAAACTAGTGCAAAAATTAAATAATACAAAAAAGTAAACTAAAATAAGAACTACCTAAGAACCGAGCTCTTGATTCTGTCTTCAAGGATATGAAATTCGAATCCTTGGCACCTTGGGATCACCATGTATTTATAGAGGTGAAACCCTAGGCCCATGGGCCTTGATCTGAGGCCCACGCCTGTCGCAAGACTCACACACATCACAAGCCATGTCTGCATGTCGCGAGATCACGCGGTGTGGCGCGAGGCGAGGCTGTATGTCGCAAGACTTCACGCCGAGACTCTCCGGACCACGTCTTCATTCTGCTTCAATTCTTGCTTCTGTGTCGCTAGACACTCCCCTGTCGCGAGACCATGTTTCTCGACAGGGGTCTAGCGACAAGGAGCTCTGGGACTTGTCTTTTGTTCCTTCGTTTCCTGTGTCGCTAGGCAACTCCCATGTCGTTAGACAATGTTTCGCGACAGGGGTCTGGGGACATGGGTCTTGGACTTGGCTCTTCTTCTTTTGGTCTCTGTATCACTAAACCCTCCCCTGTCGCAAGACCATGTTTCTCGACACGGGTCTAGCGACAGGGTGTTCTGGACAGTGGCCTGATTGCTCATCCTTCTCATGTCGCGAGACTCCTCCCTGTCGCTAGACCATGTTTCGCGACAGGGAGTCTAGTCTCGCGACACACTGGGCCAGATGGGCCGAAACTTGCATTTTGTGGGCTTTTTCTTTCTTTTCCCGTCTTTTTGGTTTTCATGGGCTATTTTATTCGTTTGCCCATCTTTTTCATTCCTTTTTCTTTTCTTTTCTTTTTCTCATGTTTTTGGATTTTTCTAACATAAATGTGTAATAAACTTACATATTTATGCATTTTTCATACCAGCTTATTATTTTTACAAATATGCATAAATCAGTCCAATTCATCTGCTTTCTTATTTAATATAAGACCGGAATGTGATCAAATCCCCATTTAAGACACGGAAATGAATTGAAAATAATGGACATTTCTGGTCAATATCAACATCCTCACATTTAATACTGATCGTCCCCGAGCAGTCAGAGTCAATGTTCCTTAGAACACAGACTCTGCATATTCAATTCATTTTCGTGGCTTCATAAATCACATTCTTTTTGGATTGAGATAAGACAATCAAAACTACAAGTATTAAACTAACTTGATTGCAGTATTTAATGAAATGATACTAGCTCACTGAATCGGGCCTAAAAATCGAACATTATTGTCAATCCTTCATGAACGTCATGTTTGAAAAACTCAAAGATTAAAATTTAGAATTAGAGCATGACATGAACATTAAATCAGGAAACAGAGCCTCACATATAACAGAATCGAAAATTTCACTCACTCTCAATGGGGTTTAATCTTGAACGCTCAAAATCAAATTTAAATAAATTATCCCATAGGCTTGCAATCAGACCAACTCGCCACCTGCTCATTTCTTCAAATCGAGATCCCGAGGTCTTATTTGCGGGTTATAATGGGGCATACGGTTCTAACATTTGGTATGGAAGGAAATTATTGGGCTAAGAAGTGGCAATAATTTATTCTATCATTAGTTGGCATTATATTTATTTAAAAATTTATGATTATCAACATTTCTTCCTTTTTCTTTTGCTTTTCTTTTTCCATTGCATGACATTTAGACTATGTCTAATTGCTTTGTCATTTGCAATTTATTTCTGTCGACTGAAACTCAACTTCTTTCTTCGTTTTTTGTTTCTTTTTTTTTCTTCTTTTTTTTTGAACCGGCTTATAGCATACCGATTAATACATTTTTATGATCATAAAATTGCAATGCCTTGATAAATTCATTCTTGCACACTTGGTGACAGGTCCCCCTTGAGAACAGAAAATGCTGAAGATGGGCAAAAACCAATACCAATACAGAGTATATTGTTTCCCAGTTGTCAAGATAATAAATCAGTGCGGAAACGTTGTTTGAGCGTTATCCCCACAACCAGTCAACAACCAGAGGCGAACCAGAAGCTATGAACAGAACAGAGTGCGAAAATAAAACAGAGAACACCACAAAATTGTTCACCCAGTTCGATCCACCGATCTACATCTGGGGGCACCAAGCCAGGATTTCACTAAATCTCCACCAAACAGATTGAACAAGAGTCAACCACACCCTACACACCCTTACATTCCAATGAACTCTCCTATCTACCCAAATAGACTAGAAGAACACATGGGAGCATCAACTATCTACCCAAATGCACTCAATTCATCAGCAGGTGTTAAGGTGGTGTTTGTGGAATCTAGCTACTCAAACAAGTTAAGCTTAATGGTGACAAAAACACCTACGATATGCACAGGTTGTGTTTACAAGTAATATGCCAAGAAATGCCTAAACACAAACCCAAATCCCCATGGAAATACAGCAGGCAGAACAACTAGAGCTGTACCAGTTGCAGGGCGGTTGTTGATGCCTTCTGTGAACAACGAACTTCTGGGGGATTTTGTGGCTTCAGCTTCCTCAGCAATCCATGGCAGTGAAATGATCTTAGAAATGCTCTGTTTTCTCTTCTTTGGAGTGGCTGAATATTGGTGCTAATGAGGAAGACTCGAAAACAGGTATTTATAGGAGTACAAGGCCCATTTAAAACCCTAAAAGCCTGCTGGGAGGAAGTGGCCACGTCACTGTCCTTTCTGAACTTTCCAGTTGTGCTATACCCGTTGTTGATAGGTTGTTTCAACATCAGAGGGACAATGAGTATCTGCACAAAAACTCAAATCTGCTGTACAAACTTTGCCACGTCAGCATCCCTTTTTGTCCTTACTCCATTATCAGATTTCGTTGTTCATGAGTCGTCGTCACAACTACAGAACAACGTTGATCATCTTCACAACACAGGACTTAAGGACTAAACACTTGGGTTTGATTTTCTTGGTCTTTTTTTTTGTAAGGATAATGGGAATATATAGTGGGTTTCAAGAAAAGTTAGGCTTAAAGGCTCAAATTGGTTAATCCTAAAGGAAAAATATTTTTGGGTTTGGAATTCAAAAGAAGGCCAAAAATTTTGGGAATATGGCATGGTTTTGAATCGGTCCCGATCGCAAGTTCTAGTTTCCTTTTATCAAATTGATTCACACATCAGAAAAATTGTTCTAAACAAGAGAAAATTGGAGAATAGTGGCTACCTAAGCTACTGAAATGGAAAACAACATTAAAATTAAACTAATCTAAGCTTAACTAGTGCAAAAATTAAATAATACAAAAAACTAAACTAAACTAAGAACTACCTAAGAACCGAGCTCTTGATTCTGTCTTCAAGGATATGAAATTCTAACCCTTGGCACCTTGGGATCACCATGTATTTATAGAGGTGAAACCCTAGGCCCGTGGGCCTTGATCTGAGGCCCACGCTTGTCGCAAGACTCACACACATCACAAGCCATGTCTGCATGTCGCGAGATCATGCGGTGTGGCGCGAGACGAGGCTGTATGTCGCAAGACTTCACGCCCTGTTGTGAGACTCTCCGGACCAGGTCTTCATTCTGCTTCAATTCTTGCTTCTGTGTCGCTAGACACTCCCTTGTCGCGAGACCATGTTTGTTCTCGACAGGGAGCTCTGGGACTTGTCTTTTGTTCCTTCGTTTCCTGTGTTGCTAGGCAACTCCCATGTCGCTAGACCATGTTTCGCAACAGGGGTCTAGGGACATGGGTCTTGGACTTGGCTCTTCTTCATTTGGTCTCTTTGTCGCTAGACATTCCTCTGTCGCAAGACCATGTTTCTCGACACGGGTCTAGCGACAGGGTGCTCCGGAAAGTGGCCTGATTGCTCATCCTTCTCATGTCGCGAGACTCCTCCATGTCGCTAGACCATGTTTCGCGACAGGGAGTCTAGTCTCGCGACACACTGGGCCAGATGGGTGGAAACTTGCAATTTTGTGGGTTTTTTCTTTCTGTTTCCATCTTTTTGGTTTTCGTGGGCTATTTTATTCTTTTGCCCATCTTTTTCATTCCTTTTTCTTTTCTTTTCGTTTTCTCATGTTTTTGGATTTTTCTAACACAAATGTGTAATAAAATTACATATTTATGCATTTTTCATACCAGCTTATTATTTTTACAAATATGCATAAATCAGTCCAATTCATCTGCTTTCCTATTTAATATAAGACCGGAATACGATCAAATGCCTGTTTACGACATGGAAATGGATTGAAAATAATGGACATTTCTGGCCATTATCATTAGCACATTGCTTTGACGACGGCAGTACCAGACTCGACTGGAATTAATGATTTGTATATATATTTGTATTGAGTCTGTATTTTTAGATAGAGATTGAGTATTCATTTTTTAGATCTTTAGTGTGTAAGTCTTAAGAGTTTTTCACTGTTCTTGAGTCTTCAAGAAAGTTAGTTAGTTTTTGAAGATGATTATTCATTGAAGAACTTGAGTTGTAATTGATCTGCGCTTATTGTAAAAGTCTAGAGAAGAAGATTCAGGTGTATCAAAGAAGAAGAACGAAGAAGATCAGATTCAAGGAGATTCTGGAGATTCGGATCGGGAGGTGTTCCTGCAAGCCATTATTAAGGGGGATTCCTAACAATGGAGTTCATCTAGATAGTTCTTCTAGTGTTGAGTCAGATTCTAGGTTGAATCTAGGTTGAAGTCTGTAGAGTTTTTGGTTCTTCTTAGTCTAGATAGCATGGATTGGTATCCTCCAGATGTAGGTTGCAAAACCGAACTGGGTCAACAAATTCTTGGCGTTCTTGTTGCTTTCCATTCACACAAAGTTACAACACACGGATAACGACCTCAACCGAATCTTGGTAAAAAGGGACCTCCAGAAGCACTGGTTGCCATGGAAGATTCGTTAACTATTTGACATGAAGGGGAAGTTGGGTGATGGAATGTCCAAGGAAGCTAGAGTTATTGTGGTTGCCATGGAAGATCTGTTAACTATTTGACATGGAGGGGAAGTTGGGTGATGGAATGTCCAAGGAAGCTAGAGTTATTGCGGGTTATTTATAATTTATTTTGATTGGCCAAATACAGAGTGTGCAAACTCAAAACTGGCTAATGGAAAAATCGGTGCTTGATAGGTAAAGATCATTCCGATCTTTGGTAATGTGTCTTCGGTGATTACGTCCAAATGCATCACAGTTCTGCTAAAATTGGCAATTGCTAGCTAGGGATATACTCCCTCTGTTGTTTTTTTTTTTAAGTTTTATCATAGTTATACAAGTTAAAATACTACCTCCGTCTTTTTCAAAATACAACATTATCTCCCTGCACGCAAGCCGATACATATTTTCAATGACAATAACTTAAATTGTGTACAATTTAAAATTATAAAAAGTTGATATTCTAAAACCACAAGTTTAGACGAATGTAACGAAATCTCACTTGACTATGTTTTTTCTTCCATAACTATGATAAAATTTAAGATAGAGTTAAAGTATGAACAGTGTCAAAAATATAAATGTTGCAAATTGAGAAAGACAGAGGGAGTATAGTCCAGTGATATTTTGTTAGATTCTCTCGTCTAATAGTTTCTAAATATGAAACTTTTAGAATTTTTACTTGTATCAAAGATGAATTATTAATAATTTAAAATGTGTATTGGACTTCATGCTGGGTGGGTCTGTAGCAAGAATAAAAAATGGAGCTAGTATATATTTAAAAAAAAACATAAAATAATTATAACTAGCACGTCCTAATAACCATGGGAAGTCATGTAAAAGGAAGAGCCCACTGGGAATGAGGACTTTGCCCAAGTGGTTAAATCCCTTGACTTCCAACGGAAGGTTGGAGGTTCGAATCCCCACCGACGCCCTGTCCCTCCCTTTTATTCCCTTTGTAATTTGTGCGGTATGGTCTCCCACCACCCGTTCCCTAGCCTGTATAAGCTATTTAGCAAAAAAAGAAGAGCCCACTGGCATAGGTTCACACCATTCCCGATGTAGACAATTAGACTACGCAGGCCTAGGTAACAATATATAGTGAAAGGAGCTGAATGATCTACAACCGAATCATAGCGGCATCAAGTTACAGCCGAGAGCAATGCTCAATAGTGCCAACATGTGCTTGGGAATCTTCAGTAGGGAATCATACATTCCCACGTTTGGTTGGAGTAATCTTTTAGGAAGGATGTCAGATTCCCAACCAAGTGGGAATGTGAAGGAGATTTGATGGGAATCTGTTTACCTCTACGAAGGCAGGTAATCTAAGATTACCAGGCATCTTCTATTTCATCTCACGTTAAATTATCTTTTATATCCTTTAAAATTTTAAAACCATACATCAACCAATTTTATTCTTTTTATTCATTGCTTGTTTAATTTATTTTTATTCTTTTTGTGGTTATGGAGTTTTTGAACACTTTTCCATGCATTTCACTATATACTGCTTGCAATTATATAAAATTGCAACCAACAAGTTGATTTAACTAATTCCAAGGTACAATTATCATCCAAACGTAATGCAATATATGATAATTTACGAAATACAAATTTACACAGGATAAAGAGGGATTTTATTATAAATGAGCTCATATAAATTAATTTGAACGAGAAATAGGTTTCATGGGAACTATTAAACAATAATTTTGAATTAAGAGCATTATGATCTATTCATGTCATGTAGGAATCCGAGATTCCTAATCCAACCAAATGCAGTAATCTTAAAATACCAAAAAATAAGATTCCCAGCAATCTGAGATCCCCAGCAATATGACATTCCCAACAATCACATTCCCAGAGGCAATCCAAGATCCCTCTAACCAAACGCACCGTTAATGTCAATAAATGCTCATGAAAAAAGAAGAAATAATTGTATGTGAGTGTATGTGGTTTCTTTATATGATGTTATTTATGTTTAAAGAAGTTTTGTTATTTATCACTTAGTTTACTAAACATTAACTTCACTTTCATCAACCATTACCGATTTTCACAACTAATTTAACACAAAACTGTATGCCACAAAACAAGTATAACCGAAAACTCAGTCCCCATAAATGACTTTTCCCTAGAACACATACAAAAATTAAACATCTTCAAATCTACCATATACTTAAACCTGGCTCAAAGATTAAAATTTGGTAGATTAAAATACTCAAATATGCTAAATTAAACTCATATAACTAACTATAAAATATTAAACCTCATTCCCAAAACTCTAAATCCAATTCAAACAGAAATGTAAAGCAATTCCAGAGCTCAAAGTACTATAATCATCCGAAAACGCCCAAATCAGAAATACCTGAAGCACACTATTGCAATAACAAGTATTTTCGAAATTCTCGAGCCTAAAATACCGCTCGGCTTCAGGAAACTGGTTTCCCAATGCTTTCTCCAGCTTCGAACCAGCTGTTCCCATTCCAATCCTCCTTAAAACACAACACGCAGCAAAGGCTTGAAAATAATTTGGCATAACAATTTTAGCGAACACATGTGACGAAGAATTCCGTAAAGAAAGAAACTACAATGAAATAATGTGAAAGTGAGGCATCCTGCATAAACTAAGAGTGGCGTAAAGTGGGTTGTTGTTCTGTGTTCGCTAGTTGAACGAGTTATCTTCTATCTTATAAGAGCCATAGTTACCAACCCTCAATTTGATTATTCACCGTTGGATCAAAAATCCAATTGAAATTGTGGCCATTGGATCAAATCTTCTCTCTATAGCCCGACTTCATCATCAATTGCTCTCAAATCCCGCTTTCACCATCCCTCTGTCTCGCCTCTCACGCACCACCACCATTCGCGCCGGCCCCCTCTGCTCTGCCCACCGCCGCCGACCTCGCCCCCTCTTCCGCCCCTCGCAACGTCGCCGCTGGCCTCTTCCCTCCAGCGCCACCTGCCCGTGGCACCGTGTTCCCTCTTATCGCTTGTTCCTCTATTTCCTCCAATTCAAGCCCGATCGTCCCACCGCCCCCGGCGCCATCGCCTTTCGGGAAACCCACCCCAGATCCTTCTTCAATCTTCTCCATCTTCCTAGCCCTAATCCCTCTGCCTCATTCGTTACGTCAGCGTTGCCATACCCGCTCGGCGCAGAACCGTTCGCTGTGATGCTGCTTCCTGCTGGCTGCCACCCCGCTCACGCCGCAGCGTCAGATGTCCCTGCATCGTCGTCTTCAGTTGGGAGTGTGAGCTGTGGTAATCGGAGGGGAGGCTGCACAACATGATTTTGGGGACGGGATTCGGATCCTTTCTGAACCCTAAATCGGAAATCTCCACTTCGGTACTGCTCGTCGGGTGCCCGCCTTCTCGCTTGTCCAAGACCAGATGGGCCCATGGGCCTAGGGTTTCTCACCTATAAATAAGGGTGTTGACTCCCATATTCAGTCACTTCACAACATTCCCCACACTTGAAGACAACAGCCAATTCTTGAGGTGTGTAGGTAGTTAGCTTAGTGTAGGTTTTTTTTTTTTTTTTTTTTGTATTATCTATTTTAATGCACTGTAGTTAGTTTTGATTAGTGTGTGTTTTCTCTTGAGTTTTTAGCTTAGGTAGCAACTTTTTCATTATTTACAAGCTTTGTTAAACCTTTTTAGGGTTTGAGATACCCAAATTATGGGTATTATCAAACCCATTTCAATAAAAGGGAAGTTAATCACAAAAAGAGTCCCAAATCATGAAATGGAAATGATTCCATGGATGTTTAATGCTTTATTTTGTTTTCTGACCACTTGGGTCATTTTATTTTGTTCACAGTTTAGTTCTTTTTTGTTTTTCTCTTCTTTGGTTAAGACAATGCATGTTTATTTGGTTTAAAACCCTAGTCTAGATGGTTGGTTCATGTATGCTTGCTTCTAGTTTAGATTTCATTTTTTTTATGCTCCGTTTGATTAAATGCTTATCATGTCTCGTTTCATTTTGCATTTTGAACCATATAATTTGGAAAAGTGTTAAGAATCACATGAACTGCATGAGCTTGACCATTTATGCATTCTAGGGTAGTTACAACGCTAACCGCCCTACGACGCTAGCCAAGTTGGCGTCATAGGGATGGTTTAGGGTCGTACATGTCTCTGGACTGTTCCAAATTTTGTTTAACGTCGTATGGCTCACGTCATGACCCTACGGTCACGACGCAATTTCTTTAGTTTCACGACGTGAGACCCATAAGACTCGTAATTTTTCATGTAAATCAATTTATGACGCTAAGCTCACGATATGATCCTAGGATCACGTCGTAATTTAATGCTTGGCGTCGTCCCCTCACTTTTTATCAAATACTTCATTTTTCATCAAAACTTATCTACGACGTTAGGCTCACGAAGTGATTCTAGGATCACGTCGTAATTTAATGCCTAATGTCATAATCTCTCTCTTTTTCAAAAACTTCTGAATTTAGAACATACGACGCTAGACCCACGACGTCATCCTAGGATTACGATGATAGGATCACGTCGTAAATTCTTTCACTAGCGTCGTAACCCCATTAAATTCTAAACCTGCATGCACGACGTTAAACCCACGACGTGAACCTAGGTTGACGTCGTAAGTTTGGTTACCGTCGTGCATCACACCACTTATTCCAAAAATCCTTAAAATTATTTTCACCCACCTATGGCGTCGCTAGCCTCATGACATGATCCTAGGATCATGTCGTAAATTCTGTCTAGCGTCGTATTGTTGCACCCCATGCCAGAATTTTCATTTCTCCATTTTTCTCACTTAATTAATTGAACCCTTCTGTTATTAATTAAAGATCAAGATTAGCAATAATTAAGATCAATAATTAATTTGATGCAAGGAATTTTGTTCAGTTCTCCATTAAAAGAATTCTCTATAAAATAGACTCTTATGATTTGAGCATATAATCTAGACTGTACTTAATTATGGGATAAGTGATTATTCAGACATAATGAGTGATTATGGATTAATTTCCATAACATTGTATGAGAAACCAATGTCTCTCATACGAGGCATTCTTCTTTCATTTTAAATTTCAAAAATATTTTCTTGCTTTTATTTTATCTTTTCCTGTGACTATATGAAATGAGCAGTGAGAAATATCACAGACCAATGTTGGCAAAAAGGTCTCTTTGACATAGATAGGACTAGGTCGTCTTCTGTGTATCAATTATTGCTTCTTATTTTGCATGGTCTGACCGGAGCCTGTGGAAGCTATGACAAAGAGGTCTCTTCATCGAGATACGACTAGCCACTCGGCCAACTTCCAGTTGGATACAGTTTTCTTTTCTTTATTTTAATTTCAAACCTGATTCCAACATGTAAGGAAAGTCAGTTGATATCTGTCAATATTATCTGATAATCATTGCAGAGAGGAAATATGTAGGTTTTTATACAGATTCGCAGATAGTGTAACACCCCGGATTTGATTACCCAGGCCGGGACGCTACCCGCCACACCTTTCTAAGTAAGACACGATCGAAACCGAGCTTATTTAGAAAGATGCTAAGGCTAGTTGTATCAAACTTTAAAACAATTTAAAACCCTTCAAACATGCCCGAATTAAATTCAGAGTGTCTCATGCATCACAGTAATAATCAGTGCGGAAGCTAAAAACAAGCGAAACATGGGCCAAACAGACGGCCAAAAACCAAAGTCCAAAGTCCAAGTCCATTGCAGAAATTTTAAAATAAGAATAAGATGCGACAAGTCTTTATTGAGAAATCCCATCCCGAAGTGCCATGACTTACTCTGCGAAAAAGAGAGAACAACAATTTTATCAGTACAAACGGTACTGAGTAAGTTAATGTATAGCATGACAAATTTTAAAGTTTCTAGAAGAGTAATTAAAAGATAAGAATTTAATTTTCTAAAATAAGCGAGTAAAATAATTTACGGGGATTTTTACGCTTTACCATACCAATGTTCATTTTGATCGAGGACATCCAAAATTACCCGCATGGGCACTTATGTCCACAAGCCGCCGGTATCAACGATCCTGGGCCTAAGCCGTTTAAGATCAACTGACCCGCTTGGGCGCTTATGTCCACAAGCCGACGGTATCAATAATGTGAAAGCAGCGGACCCTATACAGACACACTCCGGAGCCCTAGATAACCCATACGGATACATCTAGGAGTATAGACTCATACTAACACTCAACATAAATTCCTTGGCGCCGTTTTGGCCACCAAAAAGAGGGGGCGGCCCAACGAGCTCACGCCAAGTGCACTTACCCTCCAAAGTTGGGCATCTAACTCGATCAAAAATCACAAAGTTTCAAAATTTCACATTTTAACCATTACAAAATATATTTACGTTTCCAGAATTTATAATATTCACAAATGAGTAGCAATTGACTCACATATCATCAAAACGCACGAAGACAAATTCACCGATGAACACTCACTGTGGCAGTTTTCAAATTCGTACTTGGAACTGTAGTAAAACATTTTAAAAATTTCTGAAAATTTTACAGAGGCTAGGAAACACCTAAATAAGGATTTTTCGTAGAAATAGGCTTTGCCAAATTCGGACTCCAAATAGCCCAAAAAAAATCGTTTCAGAAACACTTCTTCAAAGGATGCAGAAATCACTGTTCACTCGACCACAGTTTCTTTAAAAATGCATAACAATTCTAAAAGTGATCCAAAAATTCTGAAAATTTACAGGGACGAACTAGACACATAGATGAACAATTTTCATGAAGGAACAAACCCATAAAATCGATCGTAGCAAGGAGTAATACGGACAACAAAACCGACTACACTATGAAACGAAATCTGTCATCATGAACTTAGAAAATACCAGATGCATTTTCGTCGCCCAAATCAGATCCAAAAATTGTGAAAATTTACAGAGATCATCTTTAAAGTGTTAGGAACATATTTCATTTAGAAAAGTTTTCCTAAGAACGAACGGATCTAGGCGAACCATGCACAACAATAAAATCTATTCGGATGAAACCCTAGAAAACAGTTTTGACACAAAATGGGAATCGAACTATAACTCATAGAATACTCCACCAAAACTTCTAAAATTCGAGATGCACAACACCAACTTACCTTAGAAGTGATTGAAATAAAAAACTCCTTGGTTGAATCTCCACAATCGTCCGGAACAGTCCACTCTCTTCCAAGATCTACCGAACAAAACCTATTTTGAGGTGTTGGAGTAAAAATACTTGGTGTTAAGGCTTGCTAATCGAATCAAACGCAAGGGAATGGCTCAGGAACCTTACCTAAACGTAGGAGAAGGGATTGGGAGCCTGGATCTCGCCCACACCACAGCTACAAGGAAGAACACTCTCAAAGAACTCTCAACTCTCCAAGGGAAATCTGATTTTCGGATTAGTATAAATGGAGGATTTTGGGGACTGATTGGAGACTAAAAATGAGGTGTTAAGGTTTCCAAGAGGAGGCTTAATGCATCTTGGAAGTATGAGGGACTTAATGACAGTCCATAACTCGAAATTACTCCCCCCAACCTCATCCAATTCACCTACCACAACTATGGACTAACTTAACCTATTTTGGTTCATGAACTCCCTTTAATCCCATTAAGTAGAGTTCTAGATGCTTCTAAATTCATTCCATGGAGTCCCAACACACCCCCAATGGTCTAAGACATGATGGTGGCTCGATTCATGCATCCAAGTTCGGAGTTAATAGCTCAAACTCGTGTGAAACGCGTAGCAGCGTTTCAAAACGCTGCCACTGGGGTGGTGGCGCGCCACCGCGCGGCCACCGCGCCACCACCAGGCTACGGCCTGGTTTCCCTTTTTTTTTTTTTTTCTTTTTAAAATATTATTATGATTTTTAATTTTAAAAACCATAATATGAATTATCCATGATTAATAGATAATTCGATAACTCTCTTCGAGCTACTATTGTCCGAAAAAATGTTTAATTCCGCTCTCCCGGAATTATTCCGATTGCGATAGTTAAATCCAATTGATTAATTCAATTAATCGATTTTCGGATTTAATACTCGATGTTGATTTCTCTGGTATTACAGTCTACCCTCCTTCGAAATCAACTCCGTCCTCGAAGTTGGGTCTCACAAAGAAATTATTGAGGCTTGCAATTTAAAATTCTTACCTCGCATGCGACGACTCTTGTGCGGGGTGTCACATCCTCTCCCCCTTAGGACTGCAGTTATGTCCCCATAACTGCTCCTGAGTCGCTTCGGAAAAGGTTGGGATATTTCTGCCTCATATCCATTTCCAATTCCCACGTCGCTTCCTCAGTGCCATGATTTGACCATAGGATCTTCACCATCCTCACAGTCTTGTTCCTTGTGACCCTTTCCTTGACATCAAGTATCTCGATCGGATACTCCTCGTATGTCAGGTCGTCGTCTAGCTCGATCACATCGGGTTGCAACACGTGAGTTGAATCGTGCACATATTTCTTCAGTTGAGAAAAGTGAAAGACGTTGTGATCTTCCCAAATTCCCTTGAATTCGAGTACGCACGCTCTTAGCATGTCTTCGAGTGTCTGAATCGTGCGCTCAGTCTGACCGTCCGTCATCGGATGAAACGCGGTGCTCATCTTGATTTGGGTTCCTAAGGCTTCTTGCAGTTTAGTCCAGAAGTTGGAGACGAACCTACTATCTCGATCTGAGATAATATCGTGCGGTACTCCGTGCCTTCGGACCACATTCTCGATGTATGCCTTAGCTAGTTGATCCATCGACCAATTCTCCTTCATTGGTATGAAAATGGCGGTCTTCGTCAACCGATCAACTATTACCCAAATTTTATTCATTCCTCGGGGAGACCTTGGTAACCCCGAAACAAAATCCATGGAGATGCTGTCCCATTTCCAGCTTGGGATCTCCAATGGTTTTACCAATCCTAACGGCTTTTGCCTTACTGCCTTCACCTTCTGGCAGGTTATGCACTTAGCCACAAAATCGGCAACATCCTTCTTCATCCGCGGCCACCAATAGATTTTCTTTAAGTCTTTATACAACTTATCCCCACCAGGGTGGACTGAATAAGGTGTACTGTGGCCCTCTTCCATGAGTTTCCTCTTCAATTCCTCGCACTTATGAGGAACGCACCATCTTCCTTTGAAACGGATACTCTCGTCCTCATGGATTGTGAATACCGCCTTTCCTTCACCAATCTTTTCTTTGATTTTATTGAGATTTTCGTCGTCCGGTTGAACGGCTCGATTCTCGTCGAACACGGTAGGTTCAATTGTAATGGCGTTCACTGTCTCTACCACGGTTCCATAATGGACTAGTTCAGTATTCAACTTAGCTAGGTCCATATACAGTCCCGAAGGTAAAATAAGTGTGTTCGCCGTGTGCCTCGTCTTGCGACTCAGTGCGTCCGCAACGACGTTCGCCTTGCCCTCATGGTAGGCTATGTCCAGATCGTAATCCTTGATCAGCTCGAGCCATCTCCTTTGCCTCATATTTAACTCTTTCTGAGTAAAAATATACTTGAGGCTCTTGTGGTCTGTAAACATCCGACAAGTTCGTCCATATAGGTAGTGTCGCCAGATCTTAAGAGCGAACACTACTGCTGCTAGTTCCAGATCGTGTGTCGGATAGTTTTCTTCATGTGGCTTGAGTTGCCTTGATGCGTAAGCAATCACCCTTTGGTTTTGCATTAGCACGCAACCAAGACCTTCCTTCGAGGCGTCGCTGTACACCTCATAATCTTCCGTTTCCGATGGCAATGCCAAGACCGGTGCTGATGTGAGTCTCCTCTTGAGCTCTTGAAATGACTGCTCACACTCAGCTGTCCATTCGAATTTCAACCCTTTCTTCAGCAACTGGGTCATTGGTCTTGCAATTTTTGAAAAGTCTTTCACGAATCTTCTGTAGTATCCGGCTAGTCCTAGGAAACTTCTTACCTCAGTCTGGCTTGTCGGTGCCGGCCAATCAGACACTGCCGATATTTTTGCCGGGTCAACCGATACTCCTTTAGCCGATACTATATGACCAAGAAATGCGACTTCTTTCATCCAAAACTCGCACTTTGATAACTTTGCGTAGAGTTGATTTTTCCTCAAAAGTCCGAGTACTTGGTGCAAATGACTCTGATGCTCTTCTTCATTCCGCGAGTAAACTAGGATGTCGTCGATGAATACGACAACACATGAGTCTAGTAGCTCTCGGAAAACACTGTTCATGAGATTCATGAATACTGCGGGAGCATTAGTCAGACCGAAGGACATTACGGTGAATTCGTAGTGTCCATATCTCGTGCGAAAGGCTGTCTTGGGTATATCCTGCTCGGCGATACGCAGTTGATGGTATCCCGATCTCATGTCAACTTTTGAAAATACTGCTGCCCCTTTCAGCTGATCAAAGAGATCTTCGATCCTAGGCAGCGGGTATTTATTTTTGATTGTTACATGATTAAGGCCCCTATAATCTATGCACAATCGTAGTCCGCCGTCTTTCTTCTTGACGAACAAGACTGGTGCACCCCAAGGTGATGTGCTCGGCCTAATATACCCTTTCGCTAGCAACTCTTTAAGTTGTTCCTTCAGTTCTTTCATCTCCGCGGGTGCCATGCGATATGGTGCCTTCGATACTGGTTCGATTCCGGGCACCAGATCGATTGTGAACTCAACTTCGCGCTCAGGAGGCATTCCTGGGATATCTTCAGGAAAGACGCCGGGGTACTCGCTCACGACTGGAATTCTCTCGATCTTATTTCCCTCATCCTCCAGATTATGTACGTAGCAAGCATACAGTTGATATCCCTTCTGCATGAGATTGCAGAACTTCACTTCATTTACTACCTTGGCACCTTTCTTCTGAGGCTGCATGTAGTAAATGGGCTTCTTACCTCGACTCTTGGCTAGAGAGATTTTCTGCTTCTGACACTCAATAACCGCCTTGTATTGAGTCAGAAAGTCCATTCCTAGGATAATGTCAAAGTCCTTGAGCTCAAATTCAACTAGGTTCGTGAAAAATTCTATGTTCTTGATCACAATCGGGATTCCATCATATCGTTTTGAACACGATACCATTTTACCCGATGGTAGTTGAATTCCTAGGTTAATATCCTTAGGCGCTGGAAGATCTAAGGTAGACCTAATTCTCGTAGATAGCAAAGAACAACTTGCGCCTGAATCGAATAAAACTTTAACAGATACGTTTGGAGCAGTAAACGTACCGGTTATTACTTCTCCCTGAGCAGCTATATCTGCCTGATTGATAACATTGAGGCGTCCGACAGGCCGTCCTTGATTTCCTTGCGGGTTCTGATTTTGAGGCGGCCTCTGTCCCTGAGGGAACCTCTGACCCTGATTGTTCTGCTGGTTCTGCCCAACTGGCCTATTCCCTTGGGGACGATTCAGCAAATCTGGCCTCTTGTCGATACGATCCTCGCTTGTGTGACAATCCTTCCTCATATGGCCCTCTCGGCCGCAGCGATAGCACTGTCCTGGTTTCGGACACTCTCTCATCAGGTGCGAAATATTGCACTGCTGGCACCTAGGTATGAAAGTGCCCTGATTCTCTGGCTTCCGGTGTCCGTTACCTCCCTGGTTAAACCCTCGGTTTTCCGGCCTCCTCTGGCCTTCGTTCCTTCCCTGATCGTTCCCTCTCCTGAAGTTGTTGTTGTTTTTGTTCCTCTTGTCGAAGTTGTTCGAGCCTTTGCTCGATTCTCCACTGTCTTTCCGCTTCAACTGCTGTACTCGGGCAATCGCTACTGCATGATCATATGCAGCTTGTAGCGTTGCATGCTGTCCTCCCACCAAAATTTCTCGAATGCTTAGGTTCAACCCCATCTCAAAATTTTGGGCTTTGTCAGCTTCGGTCGGTACAAGCCTAGGAGCAGAACGAACAAGCTCCTTGAACTTTGCATAATACTCCTGAACCGACTGAGTGCCTTGACGAAGGTTGATGAACTCTTCGTACTTAGCAGCCTTGGTGCTGAGAGGGTAGAACCTCTCTCTCATCATCTCTTTGAATTCCGCCCAGAAGTACTCGTGCTCGCCCTCGGTCAGTCCTACTTGGTGGTTCTGCCACCACTCGTCAGCTTCCCCATTCAGATAATATGTCGCCACCCTCACTTTCTCGTTCTCGGGACAGCGGACGGCAGTTAAGAGCTTGTCAAACGTTCGGATCCAGTCCTCCAATTTTGCAGGATCCTCTTGTCCTTCGTAGTGGGGCGGCTGGTAGGAGTTCACCATCGCCAAGTAGTTAATTCGTGCAGCTGGAGGCGACACTGCAGCTTGTGCTCGGTTAACTTCAGCGTTTCCTAAAGCAATGAGGACTTGTTCGACTGTCCTCAGTCGCTCATCAAGTGCGTTAGGGACAGGGTTAGCTTGAACTCCAGGATTCGGCGGGTTCGCACCAGCTGGAGCATTATCATTCACTGGGATCTCAACTCGGGGTCTCCCTCTCGGCGGCATTCTGATGATCAAGCACGTAGAGGTTAGAATCGCAGTTAGATATAGGTTAATAGTCAATTTAGACTATGATCAGAAGTCTATCTCATAGGTTCTAAGTGCGAAAGAACACCGAAGTGGACAGGAAAAGAAAAGAGAATACTAGATACGAAATTCCACTAGATAATAACGATTTAATAACAAGGCTACATCATCATATACTACTAGGTCACCACTACATAAAATGTGGTACCACTAAGATAATCAGTATGTGATAACGCAAGGTACGAAAATGAAAGGAAATACTAGTAGCGATAAGCGATAGAAAGTCCATCCAAAGAGATCGCATAATAGTCTAGAGAAGGTAGTCGGGAGAATAGCCGAGCATCCTGCGGTCGGCCTCATACTCCTCTTCAGCGTTAAGAGGCAGTGGCGGGTGCTCCACGACCTCCTCAGGCTCCTCGTCCACAATGTCGACATGCTCGTCCGGATCCTCCTCCTCTTCTTCCTCCATTTCCGGCTCAGGGTTGAGCTGATTTTGCAGCCCAATCACATCCTCCTCCAGTGCAAACATACGACCCTGTAGCATATGCACGTGCTGACGGCAATCCTCAAACTCAGCTGCTAGGGCGTCGTGGCGTGCAACAACCTGATTAATCCTAATAGTCATTGCCTCAATCCTCCCCTCCAATGCCACAATCCTATTCCTATCATCCTCGGCATCCCTACGCATGTGGCGACTCTCATGCGTGATGTCGGACATAGAGCATAATACGCGCATGATAGAGTCCTCTAATCTTGGGTCGGCCATCTAACATACAAATTCTTACATTAAGGGATTTCGCACATAAAATAATTTTGTTAATGCACATGCTTCCCCCCAAAATAATAGTGCTAATTTCTTTTTAAGACTTGTCGATTTTTCGAGATATACTTTCCCAAGGATTTTAAAATAAAATTCCTTGTCCATGGAAATAATATTCAAAATGCTTAAAAATAATATTGGATAGTTTGGACCTCTATAATGGGCCGAAAAATAATAGCTTAAAAAATTTCGGGCTCTGATACCACTTTGTAACACCCCGGATTTGATTACCCAGGCCAGGACGCTACCGCCACACCTTTCTGAGTAAGACACGATCGAAACCGAGCTTATTTAGAAAGATGCTAAGGCTAGTTGTATCAAACTTTAAAACAATTTAAAACCCTTCAAACATGCCCGAATTAAATTCAGAGTGTCTCATGCATCACAGTAATAATCAGTGCGGAAGCTAAAAACAAGCGAAACATGGGCCAAACAGACGGCCAAAAACCAAAGTCCAAAGTCCAAGTCCATTGCAGAAATTTTAAAATAAGAATAAGATGCGACAAGTCTTTATTGAGAAATCCCATCCCGAAGTGCCATGACTTACTCTGCGAAAAAGAGAGAACAACAATTTATCAGTACAAACGGTACTGAGTAAGTTAATGTATAGCATGACAAATTTTAAAGTTTCTAGAAGAGTAATTAAAAGATAAGAATTTAATTTTCTAAAATAAGCGAGTAAAATAATTTACGGGGATTTTTACGCTTTACCACACCAATGTTCATTTTGATCGAGCACATCCAAAATTACCCGCTTGGGCGCTTATGTCCACAAGCCGCCGGTATCAACGATCCTGGGCCTAAGCCGTTTAAGATCAACTTACCCGCTTGGGCGCTTATGTCCACAAGCCGACGGTATCAATAATGTGAAAGCAGCGAACCCTATACAGACACACTCCGGAGCCCTAGATAACCCATACGGATACATCTAGGAGTATAGACTCATACTAACACTCAACATAAATTCCTTGGCGCCGTTTTGGCCACCAAAAAGAGGGGGCGGCCCAACGAGCTCACGCCAAGTGTACTTACCCTCCAAAGTTGGGCATCTAACTCGATCAAAAATCACAAAGTTTCAAAATTTCACATTTTAACCATTACAAAACATATTTACATTTCCAGAATTTATAATATTCACAAATGAGTAGCAATTGACTCACATATCATCAAAACGCACGAAGACAAATTCACCGATGAACACTCACTGTGGCAGTTTTCAAATTCGTACTAGGAACTATAGTAAAACATTTTAAAAATTTCTGAAAATTTTACAGAGGCTAGGAAACACCTAAATAAGCATTTTTCGTAGAAATAGGCTTTGCCAAATTCGGACTCCAAATAGCCCAAAAAAAATCGTTTCAGAAACACTTCTTCAAAGGATGCAGAAATCAATTTACAGGGACGAACTAGACACATAGATGAACAATCTTCATGAAGGAACCAACCCTTAAAATCGATCGTAGCAAGGAGTAATACGGACAACAAAACCGACTACACTATGAAACAAAATCTGTCATCATGAACTCAGAAAATACCAGATGCATTTTCGTCACCCAAATCAGATCCAAAAATTGTGAAAATTTACAGAGATCATCTTTAAAGTGTTAGGAACATATTTCATTTAGAAAGGTTTTCCTAAAAACGAACGGATCTAGGCGAACCATGCACAACAATAAAATCTATTCGGATGAAACCCTAGAAAACAATTTTGACACAAGATGGGAATCGAACTATAACTCATAGAATACTCCACCAAAACTTCTAAAATTCGAGATGCACAACACCAACTTACCTTAGAAGTGATTGAAATCAAAAACTCCTTGGTTGAATCTCCACAATCGTCCGGAACAGTCCACTCTCTTCCAAGATCTACCGAACGAAACCTATTTTGAGGTGTTGGAGTAAAAATATTTGGTGTTAAGGCTTGCTAATCCAATCAAACGCAAGGGAATGGCTCAGGAACCTTACCTAAACGTAGGAAAAGGGATTGGGAGCCTGGATCTCGCCCACACCACTGCTACAAGGAAGAACACTCTCAAAGAACTCTCAACTCTCCAAGGGAAATCTGATTTTCGGATTAGTATGAATGGAGGATTTTGGGGACTGATTGGAGACTAAAAATGAGGTGTTAAGGTTTCCAAGAGGAGGCTTAATGCATCTTGGAAGTATGAGGGACTTAATGACAGTCCATAACTCGAAATTACTCCCCCCAACCTCATCCAATTCACCTACCACAACTATGGATTAACTTAACCTATTTTGGTTCATGAACTCCCTTTAATCCCATTAAGTAGGGTTCTAGATGCTTCTAAATTCATTCCATGGAGTCCCAACACACCCCCAATGGTCTAAGACATGATGGTGGCTCGATTCATGCATCCAAGTTCGGAGTTAATAGCTCAAACTCGTGTGAAACGCGTAGCAGCGTTTCAAAACGCTGCCACTGGGGTGGTGGCGCGCTGGTGGCGCGCCACCGCGCGGCCACCGCGCCACCACCAGGCTACGGCCTGGTTTCCCTTTTTTTTTTAAAAAAAAAAAATATTATTATGATTTTTAATTTTAAAAACCATAATATGAATTATCCATGATTAATAGATAATTCGATAACTCTCTTCGAGCTACTATCGTCCGAAAAAATGTTTAATTCCGCTCTCCCGGAATTATTCCGATTGCGATAGTTAAATCCAATTGATTAATTCAATTAATCGATTTTCGGATTTAATACTCGATGTTGATTTCTCGGGTATTACAGATAGTGGAGGCCCAACTGGTAGCCACACTGCCATTATAGGGTTTTCTACCATCTAAAATCATTCCACCTGAATAGTTAGGGTATTTGGACCACAGATAACTGCAATCCAGTTCCCCTAATTATTTCGCCATCTTTTTAGCCAAAATATTTTTTCTCACCACCGCCTATTCATTTTGTGTAACAAATTCTGTCTAAACCCACCTTATATTTTGGGTTAATTTAATTTTATCTTTCCATATAAATTTATGCATGATAATATTATGTAAATACTGTAGTCTAATTATTTTGGAACCCTTCCCTTGGACATAGGAGTCTTGATTTAAATCAGATGTTGCAAATTAAATTTCCAACAAAAATTCATTTATAAAATCCTGATCTGAGTAAGGGATAAATCCTACAGTTATGACTTATTCATATTCGATTGGGGGTTGATCTTGGGAAATTACAAGCAGATTCAGCGAATAGGTCTCATCTTGACTAATAGGATCTGTATTTCAATTGAGAGTTTAGTACCTGTATAGGGAATGATTTTCAAATATCAATTATTTTCCAATATTGATGTATGTTGAAAATCTTATATTTAATATTGCATTGAATTAGTGTAACACCCCAGATTTGATTACCCAGGCCGGGGCGCTACCGCCACACCTACGCGATCCAAATCGAGCTTATCTAGAAAGATGCTAAGGCTAGTTGTATCAATTCTTTAAAATAATTTAAAACCATTTAAATTAGCCCGAAGTTAAAATCAGAGTTCGACATGCATAAAATAAGTAGTGCGGAAGCAAACAAGGGCCAAAACAAACGGCCAAAACCAAAGTCCAAAATCCAAGTCCAGTGCGGAAAATAAAATTAAAAATAAATGCGACAAGTCTTTTATTTGCGAAATCCCATCCCATCGTGCAATTGCTTACTCTGCGAAAAATGGAAAACAACAATTTATCAGTACAAAAGGTATTGCGTAAGTTAATATATAGCATAACAAATTTTAGAGTTTTAGAAGAGTGAAATAAAGGATAGGAATTTAATTTTAAAATAAGCGAGTAAAAATAATTCACGGAAATTCTTACACTTTGCCACATGAATAAATTACCATTGTTAATTTTGATCGAGGACACCAATTAAGCCCTTGAGATTTACACCCACAAGAACTCCAATACATAATAACGATTCTGGGGACGTACCCTTGGAATCAACCCAACTCTGGGACTCGTACCCACGAGGGATGTGAAAGCAGTGACCCTATACAGACCGCTCCGGAGCCCTAGATAACCCATACGGATACACCTAAGAGTATAGACTCTTACGATCACGAAACCACAATATTATATGCGCCGTTTGGGCCATAAAAGAGGAGGCGGCCCAACGAGCTCACGCCAAGTGCACTTACCCTCTAAAACATTGGGCATCCCACTCGATCAAAACTTACAAATTTTTAAAACATACTTTTAACACTTCACAATATCACACGTTTCCAGATTTCATTCCATTTCCAAAAATGAGAGCCATTCGACTCGTAGATCATCAAAATTCATAGTGTAGAATTTATCGATAAAATTAGCTCTACGGCAGTTTCAAAGATCACGTCTGGAAACATAGCAAAACATTTTAAAAGCTTTTGAAATTTTTACAGGAGCTAGAACACACCCAAATGAACATTTTTCTTGGAAATAGGCTTCTTCAAAATCGGACCCTAAGTGACCTAAAGAAAATGATTTCAGAACCAACTTGCTCAAGGAGTTTAAATTCTACTGTTCATTCGACCACAGTCCATTTGAAAATCCATATCAATTTCGAACACACTCCAAAAATTATGAAATTTTACAGGGATGATCAACCACTGAAAACGATCATAGAGTGGATTGAAATAGACAACAAACGGATTGTTAAAAAACAAACGGATCTGAAAACGATCATAGAGTGGATTGAAATAAACAACAAAACGATCATAAAGATGTTAGGAACATTTTTCATTTAGGAAGGATTGTTCAGAAACAAACAGATTTGAGTAACAAACGCAGAACAACATAAACTATACGGATGAAAACCCTAGTTGGCAGATTTGGCAATGAATGGAGTTCGAACAAGAACTTGATGGATTCTCCACCAAAACCCCTAAAACTTGAATTGCACAATACTAACTTACTTTACAAGAGGTTGGTGTCGAATTCCTCCTTCTTGTTTGCTCCAAAATCGACCAACACAGTCCCACTCTACCGCAATCTACCGAATGAATCCTATTTTGGGGGTTGTAAGAACAAAGTTTGATGTTAGGGCTTGAAATCCGAATCTAAGGACAAGGATTTGGATTAGAGACCTTACCAACTTGTAGAAGAAGAGATTCGAGGTCTAGATCTCGCTCACACCACTGCCACAATGATGAACACCCTCCAAACTCTCTCAACTCTCAAAGGAAAAACTGATTTTCGGATTAAGGGAATGGGGTAGGTTTGTGGGGTTGTGGGGAAAGTTTAAGCCTGAGTTTAAGCTTCCAAAAGCAGTCATCAAGGACCTAGGGAAGGGAGGGGGGATTTATGTCAGTCAAGTTTGAAATTGGAGCCACCTACCTCCTCCATTAAGTCCACAACTTCATCCATTCACTCTCTTCTTATCAAGTGCATGAACTCCAATGATTCAATCAAGTGTGGGTTCTAGATCCTTCTAAGTTCACTCCATGGAGTCCTAAAACACCCCCAAGGGTCTGAGACATGATTATGGTTCAAATCCATGCACCCAAAGTCGACTTAAATGCTCAAACCGAGCCAAAAATGCATAGCAGCGTTTGAAACGCCACCAGCAGCCGCCGGCTCGGGGTCCACGCGCCCACGCGCCGCCGCCGCGCGGCTGCTTGCTGCGCATTTTTCTAATTTTTTTTTATAAATATTATTATGATTTTTAATTTTAAGAATCATAATATGAATTATCCAAAATCGTTGGATAATCCGCTAACTCTCTTCGAGTTGCTATCGTCCGAAAATATTTAATTCCGCTCTCTCGAAATTTTTTCGGTTTCAATAATTAAATCCGATTCTTTAATATTTGGATTTAATTTCCGATGTCGATTTCTCGGGTATTAGAATTAGAGTCCACTTGGGTTCAGATAAAGTGTGATAGATAACACTAGAGGTACAACATGCGGGCCTTGGTTATTTTCTAAGGTAGGGCTGAGTACTCATTCATCTATTATCTTCATCTGCCGAAGCCTATTGTTGAGTCTTGAGTGAGTGCATCCGGAACTAACTTATTTATTAGTTTATATCTCATAACCACCCGGAAGTAGGTAAACACTGCGAGAGGTTTACTGATGTTCGGGAATTCTTGATCTGCATCCGGGCATCTAGACTGGGGGCTCTCTTATACTACCAGTGTGATGCTTTTGGCACCTCCGAGTGATAGGATTTTTAAATGTTTTCTTTACTGCCTTCTTTAAATGCTTTTATAGAGGTCCCTCGGATGTATTGAGAGAAGTTCTATCTGCTACTAGGTTTGAGAGTTGTGGAATAGTTCATTACTTAATTAAAATCTTTAGGTGTGACTAGGGAAATGATGGGAGTACTTGGCATTTCAATTAATGATTTGTCAGGTGTTGCTGTCCACCACAGGTAAATAACATACCCTGGTCGGGGCAGTTACGCATCTGTGGTATCTTAGAATTTGCTGTCTTAAGGGCATGTAAATCCTTACTGTAAGTACATGTCTGTTAAAGGGAACATGGTACAGGAAACATGAGAGTTAGATAATTGTAAGGATTATCCCAAACAAAGATCTGTGTATTAAAATAGAAGTTTAATTATGTTTCATCTGAATCTTGTCCAATCTTCATTATTTTCTCCCTGTCCCTTCTGTCTCATTTAAATCTGCTTCTTAGATTAATGATAGATAGCATAGTATAATTCTTCCTGCTTTCTTAGAGTAATTTTAATCGATACCTTAGATTTAATTTAGTCGCTTCCTTAGAATAAATTTTATCGCTTTCTTAGAGTATTTTTAATATGCTTTGTAGAATAATTTTATTTGCTTTCATAATTTAGTTTAAATTATGTCAAGTAGATTTGAGTAATACGAGTGGAAAATCTTATAAAACGACGTGGGACCTGCTTTTATCGCACATCCTCCAGTGAACGATCCGATCTTACTATAAGTTACTGCAATTTTTGACACCGTGCACTTTCGGGGGCACAGTTTCTTAACACGAGTAATAAAAACGTGACAACCTATAAATATATCCCTAATCCCAACTCCATCCTCATAAAATGTTTCATTAAATAAAATTAAACTGGGATTATCCGTTCGAAAATACTCGTGTAGGAAATTGTCAAAAGTTTCAATCTTTTGTACCTTGACTCCACCTTCTTCCATTATTTCCCGTACAAAACGGTACTGTACATCATGTGCTTTGTTCTAGCATGATACACCTGATTCTCTGTTAGGTGAATGGTACTTTAAATGTCACAAAACATTGTTATATGTTTCTAACCAACTCCCAAGTCATCCAGCAATCCGTGTAACCAAATTGCTTCCTTAACAGCTTTAGTGATGGCCATATATTCTGCTTCCGTTTTTGACAGAGCAACGATTGACTGTAAGGTAGGCTTCCAACTAACTATTGCGTTTGCAAGAGTGAACACATATCCAGTAGTTGATCAACGTTTATCCAGTTGCATAGTCTGAATGTAATACCCGATAATTTTGTCACATAAATAAATAAATAAATACATAAATAAATTAATAAATAAATAAAAGATGGAATGGGAAATGGAATTTAATTCAAAAAGGAATTAAAGTTCCAAGAGCCCGTGAAGTCGAAGACAATTTAAGTAAATAAATTGTTACACGGGAACCCAATACAAATGGGCTCATATTTCGAACCCGGCATTAAATTGAGATCCGAACAAACTTTAGATAGGAATTAGAGCCCAAGAGTAGCCCGGAAATCGAAGCCCAAAAACATAGGAGGATAGAAGTCCGATAGAGAGGAGAAAAGGCCTGACGGATCGCACGACCCGACCCGGACCGAAGTCCAGGCCAAGACTGCGCGGCCTCCGCGCGAGGCGAGTCATTTCGCGCGCCAGCTCCCAAAGACGAACCATGCGAGATTCACTCACTCGATTTCGGACTTTTCGATTCGGTTGCACGTCTTGCGGCCCAAGACTCTCCATGGTAGCTCTTCGACGTCCTCCAAGCCTTCCAAGTCTATAAATACACACCTCCTTCAGCCCACTTTTGAACATCTTCGAATTTTCTATACGCTTTCAAACACCGAAAACCCTAATTCTAAGTCATCGGAGGCAAGAAGACTGAGAAGGAGAACGTTTTCCAGGCGAATTCAAAGGCTCCCTGGCGTAGGTGGACAGTAGGGTAAGGTTTTTGTCAATCTTTTTCCATCCAAATCCGAATACGAAACTAATTACCCATGTTTTCTTTTCTAAACCCCGATCCGGACAAGAAGAAGGAGAACGAAAGTTTTCGGGAGACAAACGTTGAACGCAGAGGCCGTCGTCATCGAATCGAAGATCCGGAAAACCAATTCATGTAATTTAATGCTTACTTATGGTTTTGGGAGACTAAAATCAACCAAACGAAAAGATTTAATAAGAAACCCTAATAAAATCTATTTACACGCGCGCAATATTTTTGTACGAATTTTTCGGCCCCTTTAAAAAGCTCAAACAGAAAACCTCGAAACACGAAAAGTGTTCCTAAGACCCTGATCTATGTCATGTAAAAATTTCATAATTTTTCGTTAAGTCTTGATACCTGAAAACTGACCCGGACAAACCTGCATTTAAATCAAATCTTGAAATGGGGACAGATCTATGTTTCGAACTTCTTGGCTATTTTGACACTAGATCTAGGCCGAATTAGGACCTGAGTCGAACATGAAGTTTGTAGATCTATGAGTCTTGAACTTCTTGGCTATTTTGACACTAGATCTAGGCCGAATCTGGAAATTGCTACTCTCTGAATTCTGACAGATTTAGGTTCTTGTCTAAATTCAAACTTTTGACTCGTTTCCTTACCCCGGATGAAAAAACCTAAAACATGAAACTTGTTCGTTACAGTGTTTTCGAGCTACTATGAAATTTTCAGATTTTACTATCTTGAAATGAATTTTTAAACGCGAATGGCGCGGACAGCAACAGTTTAATACTTTTGAGAAATTGCGAAATTGTAGATATTGGTCTTTTCGAAACAAACAAAAGAAACTCTTTTTTTGAAAAATAAATATAACGATTTCGAAAATCCCCTACGACTTGGTTAAAAACATATTAGGGGGTGCGCTCTGCAGGGTGCCCTCCTAACTGCATCGTGCCTGACTGGACGATGATGTGAAATATGAGAAATTATGCCAAAACGACAAGATATATAAGGCCTACACTCTCGGGAGTATCCGTATGGATTTCCTGAGGCTCCAGAGTGGTATTGGGTATGGAAGATACGGCCGCTGGCCGCGGGTAGCCGGCTAAACTTGTTGCGATTGCGCTGCAATCGAGAAATACTGTTGATATTGCGATGCAATCGAGAAATACTTGAAATACCTAATCTTGAAGTATTGAGGAATTAAAAGACTTTAAATTTATTTCTTTATTTAAATTATGCTATTAAATTATGTCTTGTATTTATATTCCCATGAAGTTATTTTTATGATCATGTAGGATCCATGTTTTAAATTATGCAATTAAAAATGTATTAGTTAAGCTAAATTAAATTATATAATGTCTACTATCATGTTTTGTTAAATTAATTAAAGGCTTTGAAACCCCTTGATCATATGCTATGTATTAACTTACTCAGTATGTTTATACTGACAAAACCATATTTTCTCTTTTCTTTCAATGGATTATGCATGACCATAGCATGCATGGGAAACTGGGGAGGCATTTAATTTTTGTTTTGAAACTGAATTGCATAACGGGCCTGTTTAACCCGTGTTTTAGCCATGTTGGCCATTTTACATTTCTTTTACATTTCCGCTGCTAGTCAAATAAATATTACATATGCTTTACTCTGATATTTTAAATTTAAACTATTTATGGGCTTATTTTAAATATTTTAAATACTGAAACCATAGCCTTGCATCTCTCTAGCAAGCTTGAAGAAGTCGTGTCTTGCTAGGGAGGTGTGGCGGTGACATCCCGGTCTGGGTTATCAAAATTGGGGTGTTACAAGTTGGTATCAAAGCCCAAAAGTTTTTTAAAGCAATTACTTTAAGAAGTTGAATTATTTTCAAATAATTATTTTTAATTAGTATAATTATAAAGCCCAAATTTTTAGCACAAATACAATTTTTTTCTAGCCCGAATTACTTTAAACTCCAATTATTATTTTTAAGGCCCAATACCTATATTTTTAAATGGAGCCAAATACTTATTTTTTTTGAGCCCAATATAGAGGCCCAAACCATGTTACTATTATTTTAGCTATCCATGGACCCAAGTTCTTATTTTAAAAGCCCTTGGGAAAATAAATAAACTCAGTGCATAAATTATTCTTTTGGAGGGATCATCATTTGCATATGCATACTGCATTCTCTATACCTAGCTAGATGACTAGAAGCTTGACATGTTCTAACTTAGTTCATTGTCTACACTAGATGGCTAACTAAAATCAAGACATGCTAATTCTAATAATGAAGATAATGAATGCGTACATCGATTCCCAACAAAACGTACAACATCTGAAACACCACATAACTCAATTGGAAGCAAATATGCACCATATTGGAAATTTAAGGGAAGCAGACCACCATCACATGAATTATTTTGAACATCAAATACAAACTCTCACTGCGCAAAACCAATATTTGAAGGAGAAGGTCGATGCCCAAGGGATGGACTTGATCCACATTTTTGACAACCTACTGCCGCTGAGCCCAGTGGCGGAAGACCCAGAGGAGGACCCAGCTACTCTGCTAGAAGGAGCCTAGATCTTCTAGTTATTTTGTCTTAGCTAGCACATATATTTTGTACATACTATCACTTGTATCAAAAATTTCTGTTAAGAAATAAAATACAAGCTTTATTTATTAATTAAAAAAAAAAGAATGGAAACCCTAAACCTTGAAACCTAAAACCTAAAACCTAAACCCTAAACCCTAAAACTGAAAACCTAAACCCTAAACCCTAAACCCTGAATCATGAACCCTGAACCCTAAACCCTAAACCCTGAACCCTGAAAAAAAAAATTCACGACACATTTAAGGGTTTAGGGTTTCCATTCATGTAGTCTAATCTATACATATTTGTAACAGAACGGCACCAAGGGGAAGACTGAGAAACCAACGTGCCCCAGAAACAACTAACGAGGTACCACCAAACCCCACGGAGCCAGCTCAACCTGTAGGAGCTCAAAACCAAGGTGCACAGGACGCCCCCGCATCGAACAATGTGGGAGATCGTCTCCGAACAATAGAGGAGGTTCTGATTGTGCTGGGAAATGCGCAAGTGAATCAAGGGCAAGCCGCGGGGGTGCCTCCGCCCCAGGCTCGCATCAACTATCTTGCTATGGTGAACTCCTACCAACCCCCACACTACGCTGGCGAGGAGGATCCTGCCAAATTGGAGGAATGGATCAGAACGTTCGATAAACTGTTGAACGCTGTCAAGTGCCCGGAGGGAGAGAAAGTACACGTCGCCTCATATTACTTAGGAGGCGAAGCAGACGATTGGTGGCAGGCCACCCAGGGGAAGCTAACAGAGGATGAGGAGCCCTATTCATGGGAAGAACTAATGGAATTGCTCAGGGACCGATTTTACCATATGAGCACAAAGGCGGCGATGTACAAGGAGTTTTTATCACTGAAACAAGGCGGGCAGACGGTGCCGGAGTACTACACCCGGTTCAAGGAATTGGTACGATTCGCGCCAAGGTTGGTGCCAACGGACGTGGAGAAAGCCTAGAAGTTTGAGATGTGATTGAATCTGGCGTTTAGAGAAGTGATCACAGGGGTACACTACCCCGACTTGCAGGCTGTGTACGACCGTGCCGTGGCTGTGGCACGAGTACAATAACCCAAGAGGAGGATAAGTGGGGCGTCCAGCCGGGGCCCCCAAGATAAAAGAAACAGGGATGCGGGGAATGAGAACAATGTGAAGAGGAACGAATATCGGGGAGGGCCGAATATGCCACAACAGATGAATAATGGTGGAAACGGGAGGAGATTTAACCAAGGAGGTCCTGCGCCACCATGTCCAAGATATGGCCGACCTCATTTGGCGAGGGGATGCCCTCAACCTGACGCATGCTTCCGATGTGGCCGACGTGGCCATGAATGAACGAGTGTCAGACTTGGATTAAGCATATTACTAAAAGAGAGGACCTGGTCGACGGACCTTACCAGCCACCGTACCCAGACGGTCGAAATGGCGACAACCAAGGGCAACTACCCCCTCAGAATCAAAATCAACGACCTCACAAAACCAAAACCTAACTCAAAATCAACAGGGTAATCAGGGAAGACCCATGGGACGATTGAATGTGATTAACCAAGCGGATGTACCTGCGCCAGGCGAAGTGATAGCAGGTGCATTTCTTGTTTCGTCTATACCACTTAAAATACTGTTTGATCTTAGAGCAAGCTATTCAATTATGTCACCAAGAATCTTGCCTGAACTAGATCTACCTAAGTGTGAGATAATTAGCTTAGGAATTCAACTACCTTCAGGAGAAGTAGTATCATGTTCCAAACGTTACAACGGAATTCCTACAGTGGTCAAGAACATAGAATTCTTTGCGAACTTGTAGAATTTAACTTAAGGGACTTTGACATTATACTGGGAATGGATTGGTTGTCCCAGTATAAGCGGTTATCGAATGTCAAAAACAAAAGATCACCCTATCAAAAAGTAGGGGAAGGAGAGTTATCTTTTACTCTCAACCCCCGAAGAGGAGCAACACAATTATTAGTGCCCTCAAGCTGTGTAACTTGATGCGTAAGGGGTATGAGTTGTATGCGTGCTACGTTCACAACCTTGAGGCGGAAGAGAACAAGGTTGACAACATTCCAGTGGTAAGAGAATACCCAGATGTGTTTCCCGAGGACGTTCCGGGTATGCCACTTGAGCGAGATCTTGAATTCACCATAGATCTCACCCGGGACAGCCTGTTTCAAAATCTCTATACCGGATGGCACCGTTGGAGATGAAGGAGTTGAAGGACCAACTCGAAGAACTACTGGGAAAAGGATACATAAGACCGAGTACTTCTCCATGGGGAGCACCAGTTTTATTTGTTAAGAAGAAAGATGGAGGATTGAGACTTTGCATCGATTATAGGGGACTAAAGTAGGTGACCATCAAGAACAAGTACTTCGTGGAGAAATGCCTCACTTGTCAGAAGATTAAAGCAGTGCGACAGAAACCCCTAGGGTTGATGCAACTACTGGAGATCCCGAGTTGGAAGTGGGATAGTATCTCGATGGACTTTGTCTCGGGATTACCGCGATCACCTAAAGGGATGAACAAGATTTGGGTGATTGTTGATAGACTAATGAAGACGGCCATGTTTATTCCAATAAAGGACACTTAGACCATGGACCCAATGGCCCGAGCCTACATCGATAATGTGGTACGACGACATGGAGTACCGCATGACATCATTTCTGATAGAGACAGTAGATTTGTCTCTCACTTTTGGGCGAAGTTGCAAGAAGCTTTCGGTATACAAATTAAAATGAGCACTGCATTCCACCCGATGACGGATGGACAAACCGAGAGAACGATCCAAACCTTGGAAGACATGCTACGAGCGTGTGTATTGGAGTTTAAAGGAAGTTGGGAAAACCATTTACCCCTGATTGAGTTTTCCTACAATAATAGCTACCATGCTAGCACTGGCATGGCACCATTTGAAGCGTTGTATGGACGAAGGTGTCGAAGCCCGTTGAGTTGGGAAGAAAGTGATAAATATGTGGTAGTGGGACCACAACTTGTCGAAGATATGGCCCAACAAATAAAAGTAATCCAAGGGAAGATGAAGGCCGCCCAAGACCGCCAAAAGGGTTATGCCGATGTGAGACGACAAGACCTAGAATTTTAAGTGGGAGATAAGGTCATGCTAAAGATATCACCAATGAAGGGGGTGATGCGCTTTGGCAAACGAGGGAAGTTAAGTCCTCGATACATAGGACCTTATGAAATTCTAGAACGAGTCAGAAATCTAGCCTACCGACTGGCTTTATCGCCACAATTGGCTCGAGTACATAATGTATTTCATGTCTCACAACTAAAGAAATATGTGCCGGACCCGACACATGTACTTCAGCCGGAAGTAATTGAACTAGAGGATGACTTGACTTATGAAGAAGTCCCGGTACGAATAATTGATACCAAAGAAAGAGTGACACGAAATAAGACCGTGTAAATGGTCAAGGTTCTTTGGTCGAACCATGAAAGTGAAACAGCCACATGGGAATTAATATCCGACATGAAGGAACATTACCCGACACTGTTTCAAACCGACACAACCACAGTTATAGGGACATAACTGTAAGCTTAAGGGCGAGAGGATGTAACATCGTGTATTTTAGTCCGGAATAAATAAACAAATTCAAATTGTTTTGAAGGCTTGATCCTTCACAGGGTACGTAGGCAACTCGGAAATCTCAATTCTGAGTTCATTCATAATATAATATAAAAATAAAGAAAACACGGAACGAACAAAAACGCAACTTCGAGGACGAAGTTGATTCTTTAGGAGGATAGACTGTAATACCCGAGAATTTTGTCACATATATAAATAAATAAATAAATAAATAATAAAATAAATAAATAAAAGATGGCATGGGAAATGGAATTTAATTCAAAAAGAAATTAAAGTTTCAAGAGCCCGTGAAGTCGAAGACAATTTAATTAAATAAATTGTTACACGGGAACCCAATACAAATGGACTCATATTTTGAACCCGTCATTAAATTGAGATCCGAACAAACTTTAGATAGGAATTAGAGCCCAAGAGTAGCCTGGAAATCGAAGCCCAAGAACATAGGAGGATAGAAGTCCGAAAGAGAGGAGAAAAGGCCCGACATATGGCATGACCCGGCCCGGAATGAAGTCCAGGACAAGGCCGCGCGGCCTCCGCGCGAGACGAGTCATTCCGCGTACCAGCTCCCAAAAACGAACCATGCGAGATTCACTCGCCCGATTTCAGATTTTTCGAGTCGGTTGCACGTCTTGCGGCCCAAGACTCTCCATCACAGCTCTTGGACGTCCTCCAAGTCTATAAATACACTCCTCCTTCAGCCCCGGACACTTTTGAACATCTTCGAATTTTCTATACGCTTTCAAACACCGAAAACCCTAATTCTAAGTCGTCGGAGGCAAGAAGACTGAGAAGAAGAACGTTTTCCAGGCGAATTCAAAGGCTCCTGGGCGCAGGTGGACAGTAGGGTAAGGTTTTTGTCAATCCTTTTCCATCCAAATCCGAATACGAAACTAATTACCCATGATTTTCTTTTCTAAACCCCGATCCGGACAGGAAGAAGGAGAATGAAGGTTTTCGGGAGACAAACGGTGAACGCAGAGGCCGTCGTCATTGAATCGAAGAGCTGGAAAACCATTTCATGTAAGTTAATGCTTAGTTATGGTTTTGGGAGATTAAAATCAACCAAATGAAAAGATTTAATAAGAAACCCTAATAAAATCTATTTACACGCGCGCAACATTTTTGTACGAATTTTTCGGCCCCTTTAAAAAGCTCAAACGGAAAAACTCGAAACACAAAAAGTGTTCCTAAGACCCTGATGTCGTGTAAAAATTTCATAATTTTTTGTTAAGTCTTGATACCTGAAAACTAACCCGGACGAACCTGCATTTAAATCAAATCTTGAAATGGGGACAGATCTATGTTTCGAACTTCTTGGCTATTTTGACACTAGATATAGGCCGAATTAGGACCTGAGTCGAACATGAAGTTTGTAGATCTATGAGTCTTGAACCTCTGTAAAATTTCATCAAGATTGGAGTTCATTTGATAGGTTAAAAATCGGATCTTGGAAATTGCTACTTTCTGAATTCTGACAGATTTAGGTTCTTGTGTAAATTCAAACTTTTGACTCGTTTCCTTACCCCGGATCAAAAAACTTAAAACATAAAACTTGTTCGTTACAGTGTTGTCGAGCTACTGTGAAATTTTCAGATTTTACTATCTTGAAATGAATTTTTAAACGCGAATGGCACGGACAGCAACCATATGAGTTCTATACTTTTGAGAAATTGCGAAATTGTAGATATTGGTCTTTTCGAAACAAACAAACGAAACTCTTTTTGAAAAATAAATATAACGATTTCGAAAATCCCCTTATGACTTGATTAAAAACATATTAGGGGTTGCGTGCTCTGCAGGGTGCCCTCCTAACTGCATCATGCCTGAATGGACGATGGTGTGAAATATGAGAAATTATGCCAAAACGGCAAGATATATAGGGCCTACACTCTCGGGAGTATCCGTATGGTTTCCCGAGGCTCCAGAGTGGTACTGGGTGTGGCAGATATGGCCGCTGGCTGCCGGTAGCTGGCTAAACTTGTTGAGTTTGCGCTGCAATCGAGAAATACTGTTGAGATTGCGATGCAATCGAGAAATATTTAAAATACCTAATCTTGAAGTATTGGGGAATTAAAAGACTTTAAATTTATTTCTTTATTTAAATTATGTTTTAAATTATGTCTTGTATTTATATTCCCATGAAGTTATATTTATGATCGTGTAGGATCCATGTTTTAAATTATGCAATTAAATTAGTATTAGTTAAGCTGAATTAAATTATATAATGTCTACTATCATGTTTTGTTAAACTAATTAAAGGCTTTGAAACTCCTTGATCATATGCTATGTATTAACTTACTCGGTATGTTTATACTGACAAAACCATATTTTCTCTTTTCTTTCAGTGTATGAGGATTATGCATGAGCATAGCATGCATCGGGAAACTGGGAGATATTTAATTTTTGTTTTGAAACTGAATTACATAAAGGGTCTGTTTAACCCGTGTTTTGGCCATGTTGGCCCTTTTACATTTCTTTTACATTTCCGCTGCTAGTCAAATAAATATTACATATGCTTTACTCTGATATTTTTAATTTAAAGTATTTATGGGCTTATTTTAAATATTTTAAATACTGAAACCATAGCCTTGCATCTCTCTAGTATGCTTGAAGAAGTCGTGTCTTGCTAGGGAAGTGTGGCGATGACATCCCGGCCTGGGTTATCAAAACCGGGGTGTTACATTGAATCACAATACCCAACTACATGTCGACCAGTAACATTATTCTTCTCAAACATCAATCGAATATCTAAGATTATCAAGATATACCTCAGAAACCGTTTCACTACTTACAATGATCTTTACCAGGATCATGCATATACGTGTTTACAGCTCCAATTGCATGTGAAATGCCAGGCCCTGTAACACCTTTGTGTACATCAAGCTACCCACCGTGTTTGAATAAGGATCCTTTGACATGTATTCTCGTTCCTATTTTGTCTTCGGACATTGTGAAGCACTGTGTTTGAAATGAGGAGCAAATGGTGTACTTAAAGGTTTGGCTTTATTCGTCATGTCAAACAACTATAGTATTTTCTTCAAATATTGCTTCTGAGTCAAACTTAGAGTGCCCCTCTTCGCGTCTCGTTATTTCCATACCAAGAATTTTCTTAGCTTCACCGAGATCTTTCATTTTGAACTCCTGGCTGAGTTGGGACTTCAACCTGCTTATCTCTCCTCTACCTTTAGATGCAATTAACATGTCATCTACATATAGAAGAAGATAAATGAAAGATCCATCATGTAGCTAACGAAAATATAAGCGATGATCAAAACTGCTCCTCGTGTACTTCTGGCCAATCATGAATTAATCATATCGGTTATACCATTGTCTTAGATATTGTTTCAATCCATAAAACGATTTATTCAACCTGCAAACCCAATCTTCTTTTTAGGCAACTTTAAATCCTTCTGGTCGGGTGATGTAGATTTCCTTCTCCAAACCACCATGTAAGAATGTCGTCTTTACGTCCATTTGAACCAGTTTCAAATCAAACTGTTCCACCAAAGCCAACAAAATTCGAATGGAGGAATGTTTTACAACAGGGGAAAATACCTCATTGTAATCAATTACCTACTTTTGAGCATAGCCATTAGCCACCAATCTTGCCTTGTAGCGCACGTCAATTATTTTTTGGAAATCCTTCTTTCTGAGCATAGACCCACTTGCAACCAATTTCATTCTTTCTCTCTAGGAGTTTAGCTAGCTAGCTTCCACGTATGATTTTCTTTAAGGGAATGCATTTTCTCGTCCATGGCTTTCTTCCACTTTTCTTTTTCCGGACTAATTTTTGCATCAAGAAACGTTTGTGGTATACCTTATTCGATAACAGGAAGTGCATAGGCCAGCATACTTTTGAATCGAGCAGGTCTCTTAATTTCTTTTCTTAGCCTCTCAATTGCAATTGGTAAATCTTGTTGTTCCTGAGGTTATTGGACCAACGTCTTCTATTGATTGATCATATGCAACTTTGGTTCTAGATGTCTGAAACTCCACCTCCTATTAAGGATAATGCTCCACCTATTGAGGAGTACTATCCGTCTGCTATTTGGTTACCTTATTCATAATTATTGATTCGTTGAAGGTAACATCCCTGCTAAAGATGGCCTTTTTCATCTCCAGGCGACATTGATTCACGTGATAATATGCAGCGGAACTGAACACGGGTAAAGAATCATAACCATTTGCAGGTTTGCCAAACCATGCCTCCAAAGGTGTCTTGCCTTTAAGTGCAGTTGATGGTAGTCAATTCATTAGATGGCTCGCATATGTCACCACTTCAGCCCAAAATTGCTTGCTCAAATTAGCATTGGACAACATACACCGAACTTTCTGCAACAAGGTTCGGTTCATCCGTTCAGCCACCCCCATTCTGTTTTGGCGTGTCTCGCACAGTGAAATGTCAGGAAATACCTTCCTTCTTCCACAAAGCGAAGAAAGGGTCATTTCGATATGCAGTGTCGTTATCATGAAGACTGTAGAACCCTTCGCAAGTAAGTTGATTCTTTTCATCACAATTTTCAAGCCCTTTGGTCGAATGGTTTGGAAGAATTAAGCAACATACGAAAACCTGTCCAAAAATTTCCCTTTGTGCGCTTTTTCTGAGATCCGAGCTTAAACCCTTTTCAAGCGTTCAAACCGAAACACTTAAAACTACAAAATTGTTCCTAACACTATAAAGATTACTGTGTCAAAATTTCCTAAATTTTAGTCGTCAGTTGTACCACCAAATCGGATATGGTATTTTCTGAGTTTTTATGACTTCTGAAAAAGTTGACTGATTTCATGTCCGAAATTGTTGAGCGTTTTCTAAATGATGTAGTCAGATTCGGACTTAGTGATATAAATGAAATTTGTAGATAATCGTGTCTAGTTTATACCTGTAAATTTTCATGATTTTTGAACCCCATTTACTATGTCAAATACTCGTCAAAAGATGATTTGGTAAATTTGAAATTCTGACAGCATGCGTTCGGTGCGGAAAACTCGATTTTTAACTTACTTTCGTACATTATTTTGAAAAATTCAAAACATGAAAGTCGTGAATCTACAGTTAAAATTTCGTATTAATCTCCTTAAAAATTATTTTTTAAATCAAAAGGCGTAAAATGTGACATGATAAATTGTTATACGTTGTTGAAATGGGATTTTTCTAAATTTATGATTCGAAACTCTTGTTAAATGTTAACAACTATTTTAAAAAACCCGTTACAATAAATTGAGTTAGATTCCATATGTGAATTTGGGGGTGAGTGCTCGGCAGGGTGCCTCTCTAACTGTGTCACGTCGTGCCTAAATGGGCGATGGTGATGTTGTGATGGCCTGCCAAAATGGCAGTTGAAATACATGGCCTACCAAAACTGCAGTTGAAATACATGGCCTGCCAAAACGGCAGTTGAAATACGAGTCCGCACTCTCGGGTGTATCTATATGGGTTACCCGAGGCTCCAGAGTGTGTCCGTGTACGGCGGATACCAGGATTGCTTCAGCAATTCTGAAACTTAATACTTGATACTTGAGAAACTTGATACTGTGAAACGTGGCATCCTCTTTCTAGTATAGCGGAAATTAAAAAGACTTAAATGCGATCTTTATTTATTTAATTTATGTACATGCTTTTAAAATTCATGTTTGCGTTTTGTCAAATTTTAAATTAATGTGTATAGTATTTTGTACACCTCTTTAAATTAAAAACGTGCTTTTAATATTATGCCTTTAAATTCTTCTTATTAATCCTGTAAAAATATATTTTTATATTAAATATACGCATGTGTAAAAAGAGAATCTTTATTTAATTTAGTCTAATTAAATTTTTAAAACACATTATGGTTATGTTAGGAATTAACTTACTCAATATTTTATATATTGATAAATTCGTTGTTTAATTTCTTTCAGAGTACGAAATCATGTGAGCACGTCCATACATTGGGCAGGGAAAAAGACATCTGAATAAATTATTTCAATTTACTCTGTTAGGCTTTTACTTCCGCTGTGTTTTGGCCATTATGGCCCATACTCTATTTTTCCGCTTTTATTTACTTTTAAAATGCATGGATGGTAGACTATTAATTTAAATTTAATCCATTGGGCTGGATACATTATCTTCTATGTTGCATTTTATTCCCTGCGTTTTGGCTATATTGGCCCAGACTTTACTTTCCGCTTACATTTCGTACTTAATAAATACATGTGCTAGATTATTATTTTTAATTAAATCCATTGGGCTTGATTTTAAATTATATATTCTGAAACACCTTAGCCTTAGCATCTCTCAAGTGAGCTCGAATGAATTCGTGTCTTCCTTGGGAGGTGTGGCGGTAGCATCCCGGGCCTGTGTTATCAAAACGGGGGTGTCACACACACCCTCTGGAAGCTACGGATAAGCCTGAATCTCCACGCCTTCCTTTTCTACGGGTACAATTCATGAACACAAGAAAGAATTCTATTCTCAGACGTTAACACTCAACCAAAGAATGTGAAATAAGATCCAAAACCTTCCCTTACCACCAACCTACGTCCGGGATGTCTCAAACTCGTCGAAGGGGTCTTTTTCTCCATCGCAAACAGTCCAAGGACACAATCAACGTAGGGTTTTATGGGAGTCGAAAGTGGGAGGAAGTTTGAGAAGATTTGGGGGATGATTTGATAGGGTTTGGTGGTTTGGGTTTCGACTACAAGAGGGTAGGGAGGCTGCAAATCATATAAGATCCTTTCCAATATTAAAATGGTGCACAAAAATCCATCTCTTCCTAAAAGATTGCACAAGGAAAACATGTTACCACACTTGAGTGATCTTCTTCCCTCCTAGCCACCCTTTGCACTTATTTTGTGATCAAATAAAATATCTTCCAACTTTATTACTACACAACAGTCGTCCACCACCACCCCTACAATCAAACAAATCAATCCAATTTCACTTACCATAAATAGTGTGAAGCATTGACTTGTTGACCACTTGTTAATAACTATTCAAAAAAAATAAATAGATTATATTTTAATAAATTATGGGATATTACAGTCTACCCCTTAGAAATCGACTTCGTCCTCGAAGTCGCCTATTATCTAAGGGTAGAGTTCTCTATGTAAGGATCTATGCCAATAAATACACAACAATTTTTTTGTGGAAAATATCTATTATTCCAATGACAACATCTCCGCTGCACCTCATTACAATCCTTATACCCTCTATTACATGTAGCATGAAGCTAACATTATAAAACCAATCAAAAAAACAGTAGACATAACACATAACAGCAAACCATCATTCAACATCAGACTACACAGAAGAGTTAAAGAGTTGTGACATCTAAACAGCAAACAAGCGATCCACCATTGATCCAGAACCATATTTCACCATGACCCTAACCTTCTTACGCCTTTCCTTACCCACATCTCTGAAATTCATTCTGTTTCCACAAAACGAATTGCACCTTTACAGCCCCGCCGCATTCCAGCACAGTATGCAGCAGACTATTCAGGTACCGATCAAACACACATCCAAGCTTCAACCCTTCCAACTTGAGCCACGCCTATTCTAGCCCAAAGGTCCACTTCATATTTGATTCCCGCACAATATATACGGCCCTAACATCATCCGTGCAATTCATCCCCATCCTGATCAGTCCTAGCAGGTTTCCTGTTATTTGATATGATCTCGGCCTCAGCTGCATCTTTAGAACCACGTTTCAAAAGACTCTTCGCCACTTGCACCTTTTCTAGCCCAATTGTCTGCGCATTCATTGCTCTCCCTAAATGTGTGTTGAATCTGCACTTTTCCTCCAAACCGAATTATGACAAGAATTGGGACCATAAGCTTTGTAAATCTCTAGGGAACTATATTCGGCTCTTTCAACCAACAAATCACATTTTTTGAGTCACTTTCAAGGATAAGCTTTGGAATAGGAAATCCTTGATCCCTAATTATGGCAACGCACACCCTACTCACAGTCGCAATTTCGGCTTCATTTGAATCCGCATGTCCAATGCTATCTGAAATGATATAAATTACCTCACCCTCTCCATCTCTAATGACACCCCCCACTACAGCCTTGACCGGGATTTCCAAGTGATGATCCATCCATAGTTACTTTCCACCACCCTTTTGTCGGGACGAGTCCATACCAACCCAAGTCTTGGTACCCTACAAAGCTTTCTTCCTTCTGTTGACAAACATCCTGGGAATTGTGAGTTCAAACAGGTAACACTATCAATAGCCCCACCCAAAGCCACCTGCCACTATAGTCCTATCTTCCACTTGATTTCGTCAACTGCTCGTTTTGAATCAAAATTCTCACCCTTAAACACCGCTGCATTTCTTCTCTTCCATATCGTCCAAAGGATTGCCAACCTAGTCATGAGCCATGCATCACCCGTAGCAGCCCTTGGCTTACCAATCCACCATTCTAATAGATTATGGCATTGACCTGGAATCGCCCATTGCACACCGAACCAGCGAGCTCCTTCATACCACAGGTCTTTCACCGGTTGACAACGACAAAAGAAATGGTCGACCGATCCCACCTCATTCCCACAACATGGACCATATACATTTACACCTTGGAGACACCCTCTCTCTACTAGTTTCTCCCGAACAGGTACTGCTCCACGCCAAGCCTTCCAAGCAAACAACTTAATCTTCATCGGGCACCTAATCTTCCACAGCCGTATCCACATCCATCTTCTTCCTACCACTTGCATCTCCTCACTCCGATTCCAACAGGAAATAGTTGAGAAACAGTCGTCCCCTTCTTTTAGCCATCTAACCCGGTCCTCCATATATCGATTTAATTTATACCCGCCAATGACTTGTATCATCTCATTCCACACTTCAAGCTCCCAATCAAACAAAGGTATGCGCAACACAATATTCCATTCCCACTCGAAACTACTCCATCGTCCAAACTCATCAATATAACCATTCTTATTTAAAGCAAGAGCAAAAATTCTTGGAAACTTTACCTTTAACGTCTCACCACCTCCCACCCATAGATCCAACCAAAATCGAGTCCTGGCACCATTTCCAACTTGAATACTCAATCCTCCAACCAAGCTTCTCGACCACAGGCTATTCCAGCTTTCACTAATTTTTCCCCATAATGAGCGTTCTGTTAAAACCTTTGGAACTAGTGGATTTTCCCCTCCATAATACTTTGAATTTATTACATCTTTCCAAAATGTGTTTTCAGCCCCAAACCTCCATCTCCATTTAAGCAACAAAGCAGCATTAAACGCTTGAACATTTCAGTTGCTTAACCCTCCGTCTTCCACATGTGTGCGAATTCGTTCCCAACCAATTAAGTGGATCCTTCTCTGTAATACCCGTAAATTTTAGAATATAAAAATAGGAATTAACCCAATAGGAAAGAAAGTCTCATTCTAAGAACCCGTAAAATTGGAAATGCACGGAAGTCAAAGGACGACGATTTAGAACCCGACGAACCCGAACACATGCAATCGGAATAAATTTATGATGAGAAGCATAATCCGAAAATAACCCGGAAAATCGAGCGCGAAAACATGGAAGAATAGAAGTCCGAAAGAGAGGAGAAAAAGACCCGACGGATCGGATCGCACGGACCCGCCCGGACCGCAGTCCAGGCGGGAACCGCGCGCTGGCCGGGCGGGGTTTGGCCAAAAGGCGCGCCAACCCCGCGTGGCTCCCCAGAATCGTGCAAGTTACGCGTTTTCGGCGATTTCTTACCATAATTCGACCCCCCGACTTTGGAAAGTGGATTTTGGACGGGGGAAGGTGAATTAGGTCGAAGGAGGGTTGATTCCCACTCCATTTGTCAGCCTCCATTCACCCCATTCCCTCCCAAACTCTCCCCAAAGCCAAAACACCTTCCGACGAACTTCCGACGGACTTCCGATCACTTCCCGGCGATGAAAATCCACGGAGGAGGCGTGGAACACAAGATCCTTAGTGTCCTAAACTGTGGTAAGTCGTTCATAGTTTTCATTTAAGTTTTTAGAACCGAAAACTCGATCTAACATTGCATTCTTATTCCGATGTGAATTCGTGGCCAAAGTCGGGAACTTTGCGTTCGTAGATCCGTTCGTAGGAGTTTGGACGAGCCGAGCAGCCCTAGGATGACTCAAGAACTTCACTACTGTAAGTTGAGCCTTCCATATCAATACGGGTGGTTTAGGGGCGTCCGAAGTCGTAATGTAACGAACGTAAAAACCGAAATCAAAAACCCTATCTCGCACAGTTTTTGAAATCTGTCTAAAACTCATATTTCGAGGATTCAATCCGAGAAACTCAAAACTAGACTTTTAATCCTAACACATAAATCTAGGTTGTGTAAAAATTTCAGACATTTTCGTTAATGTTTGCTATTTCAAATCGCATCGAAAAGAAACTGTTGTGACAAACGTGTTTGAAAACTGCCTATGAACATGTCCGAACTTAGTGAGTCTGTTTCTATATTTTCTGGTCCGATTTGATCTTTGAACTCTAATGAAAGTTGTAGATGATCATGTCTAGTTTGTGTGTATAAAATTTCAGAATTTTTGGAGTCCATTTGATATGTCAAAAATCCGATTTTCTACATTGTGTCAAATCTGTTTCGGAACAGTGAACTGTTTTTGCATTAAACTCGATTTTTGACATGTTCCCTCAACTTATTTCAAAAAAGTTAAAACACGAAAGTTGTTCGTTAGGGTGTTTTGCATAAACTGCGAAATTTTCAGATTTTTCGAACTTAAAACGAATTTTTAAAGTAAAAAGGCGTAAACTGTGACGCCATGTGATTTTTAAATCAAAGGATTTTTGAAATTTCGAAACGAACGATCAAAGATTTGAAATACGATACATCTATACTTTGAAAACCCCGATACACTTAATCTAAATGATACATGAGATACTTGGTGGGGGGTGAGTGCTCTGCAGGGTGCCCCTCTAGCCTTTCTCTTCGGGCCTATAATGGACGAGAGAATTAGATGAGATATTACGCCAATCGGCGGGAGATACATGGCCTACTCTCTCGGGTTGTCCGTATGGATTTCTCGAGGCTCCGGAGTGTTACTGGGTATGGCAGATACGGCTGCTGGCCGCCGGATTACCGGCTAAACGAGATACTTACGAAACGGCTGCGGCCGTCGGATCACCGGCTATACAAAACATTGAGAAATGGTTACGGAACGGGGAAATAAAAGATTTAATATTTTTAAAGTATTTATTTATTTATGCATGTTTTTAAATTATGCATTTAAATTATGTCTTTAAATTCCATATCATGACTAAATTGTTATTGTGGATTAAAGGCATGTTCAAGTACACGATTTAAGTATTATTTCCTTTAAATTAGTAAATGCATGTTTAGGAGTGGAATTTTAATTATCTAATTAATCCCTGTATTGCTATGTTAGGATCAACTTACTCAGTATTTTATATACTGATAAAAATTGTTGTTTTTCTCTTTCTTTCAGAGTACGGAGATAATGCATAGCATGTGCATTGGGGGATGGAATTATTAAACATTGCTTTATCATTTTTTTTTATGACACTTGCATAACGGGCATATAAATCCCGAGTTTTGGCCATGTCGGCCACTTTACATTTTACGCTGCGATATATTATATTACTACTATATGTGTCGATGATACTTATTATTACTTTTAAATAGATTCCGGACTGTTTTTTTAAAACCTTTTTGCAATACCCATAGCCTTGCATCTCTTTAGCAAGCTCGGAGAATCCGTGTCTTGCTAGAGAGATGTGGCGGTGACATCCCGGCCTGGGTTATCAAATCCGGGGTGTTACAAGTTGGTATCAAAGCCCGGAATATTTTAAAACTATTATTATTATTTTAAACCACTATTTTAAACTTAGTATTATTTTTTTTTTTTAATTTTTTTTTTACTACTAGTAATATTTTTAGCCCAAAATTTTAACCTAAGAATTTTGTCTACTTAGTAAATATTTTGACCCCAAAGATTAGTTATTTTTAACCCAATATTTAATTATTATGTGAAGATCAAATTATTATTTTGGCCCATATGGAGGCCCAACTTTTAAATTACTTAAGTCCAGGATTGAATTTAAACTTTAAGTAAATTTTTATTGGGGAGGGATTGCATATGCATATTCATGTAGATTTAAATTCTTGCATATCTTAACTTTTGCTCAAAACATGCTCTAACTCTAACTTCCTTGTTGACATTAGATGGCCGAACCCAACCCAAACATGGTCAACTTGATGATGAAACTGACTAACGCGTACTTAGAGTCCCAACAACATCTTCAAACTCGAGTAGAACAACTAGAGGGCCACGTGGCCCATTTGGGGCATCTTAGGGAGGCTGACCACCATGAAATAACCCAACTCAAAGCCCAAGTCGCCGAACTCCAAACCCAAGTGGTTGCACTTCAAGACAAGGATTACGAATTGATGCTCCAAATAGGACACTTTGGAGGGGAACTGCTGAGTCTAGAGGCTGACGTATTTCCTCCGAGCCCCGAGTCTGTTGGGACGCCCACCCCGATTGATGTATCCAGCGACGAGGACATCCCAAAGACGGCGTTCAGAACTCGCTACGGACACTACGAATTCACGGTACTATCATTCGGGCTGACGAACGCCCCAGCGATGTTCATGAATCTCATGAACAACGTGTTTCGAGAATTATTAGATCAATGCGTAGTGGTGTTCATAGATGACATCCTGATCTACTCGAAGAGCGAAGAAGAACATTCCGAACACTTACACAAAGTGTTAGGGATTTTACGAGTAAATCAGCTGTATGGCAAGCTGTCCAAATGCGACTTCTGGCTAAAGGAAGTGGCATTTCTGGGACATATAGTATCCGCCAACGGAGTGGCAGTAGACCCGGCAAAAATCTCGGCAGTGACCGAATGGGTGCCACCGAAGAATCCAACCGAGATAAGAAGTTTTCTTGGGTTGGCGGGATACTACCGAAGATTTGTAAAAGATTTTTCAAAAATCGCTCGCCCATTAACACAGCTGTTAAAGAAAGGGGCGAAATACGACTGGACCAGTGAGTTTGATTCCGCATTCCAAGAATTGAAGAAACGACTTACCACAGCGCCGGTGTTGACACTACCATCGGAGGATGGGGACTTCGAGGTGTACAGCGACGCCTCGAAGGAAGGCTTGGGGTGCGTGCTAATGCAAGATCAAAGGGTTATAGCATACGCATCACGGCAACTAAAGCCACACGAAGAGAACTATCCGACGCACGACTTGGAACTAGCCGCGGTCGTGTTCGCTTTAAAGATATGGAGGCGCTACCTCTATGGGCGAAAGTGTCGGATGTTCACCGACCATAAGAGCCTCAAGTATATATTCACGCAAAAAGAGCTGAATCTGAGGCAAAGAAGATGGTTGGAACTGATTAAGGATTACGACCTGGAAATCGCGTATCACGAAGGAAAAGCCAACGTTGTGGCCGATGCCTTGAGTCGAAAGACTCAGCACATGGCGAATTCACTTTTGGTACCGGCCGAGTTGTACAGGGACTTGGCGAAATTAAGTCTGGAGTTGGTACACTCTGGCGAAGTAAACGAGGTCGTCAACGCGATGGTAGTAGGATCTACCATATTCGATGAAATACGACTAGCATAACCAGGCAATGAAAAGTTGGAGGAAATCAGGAAGAGCATTGCCGAAGGAAAGGCAATGGATTTTAAAATTCATGAGAACGGAAGCATCCGCTTCAAGGGAAGGTGGTGTACACCACGAAAATGCGAGGACCTGAAGCAAAAAGTGATGGAGGAAGGCCATAATACGCCGTACTCGGTTCATCCCGGGGATGACAAGCTATACAAGGACATAAAGAAGAACTATTGGTGGCCGAACATGAAGAGAGAAATAGCCGAGTTTGTGGCAAGATGCCTTACCTGCTAGAAGGTCAAGGTCGTACGACAAAAACCCCTAGGATTAATGCAACCGTTGGAAATCCCAAGTTGGAAATGGGATAGCATTTCAATGGATTTCGTTTCAGGATTACCACGTTCACCGAAGGGGATGAATAAAATCTAGGTGATCGTGGATAGGTTGACAAAAGCCGCCATATTTATCCCTATGAAGGATACTTGGTCCATGGACCAATTGCCGAGGGCATATGTCGACAATGTGGTACGACGACATGGAGTACCACATGACATCATCTCGGACAGAGACAGTAGATTCGTCTCACATTTTTGGACAAAACTACAAGAAGCCCTCGGTACGAAGATAAAGATGAGTACCGCGTTCCACCCCATGACGGATGGGCAAACGGAAAGGACGATCCAAACTTTGGAGGACATGCTAAGGGCCTGCGTATTAGAATTCAAGGGAAGCTGGGAAAATCATTTACCCTTAATCGAATTTTCCTACAACAACAGTTACCATGCTAGCATTGGCATGGCACCTTTCGAGGCACTATATGGACGCAAGTGCCGAAGTCCATTAAGCTGGGAAGAGAGCGATAGGACTATGGTAGTGGGACCGCAACTTGTTGAGGACATGGCTCAACAAGTCAAAATAATCCAAGGAAAGATGAGAGCCGCACAAGACCGGCAAAAGAGCTATGCCGACGTGAGACGGCAAGAATTGGAATTCCAAATAGGCGATAAGGTCATGCTAAAGGTGTCACCGATGAAGGGGGAGATGCGCTTTGGCAAGCGAGGGAAATTGAGCCCACGGTACATAGGACCATACGAGATCCTAGAAAGAGTAGGAAATCTCGCATATCGGCTAGCATTGCCACCACAATTCGCTCGTGTCCATGACGTATTTCATATCTCACAACTAAAGAAATATGTGCACGATCCGACCCACGTACTCCAACCGGAAGAGATTGAATTGGACGATGACTTAAGCTACGAAGAAATTCCGGTACGAATACTCGACGTGAAGGAGAGAGTAACAAGAAATAAGACCGTGAGAATGGTCAAGGTTCTTTGGTCTAACCACGAAGCCGAGACGGCAACGTGGGAGCTAGAGACGGACATGAAGGATCGTTATCCGAGCCTATTCCAAGACGAGACAACCACAGTTATGGGGACATAACTGTCGTCTTAAGAGGGGGAGGATGTAACGGCCTGAATAATTTCGGATATTTTGTCCAAAGATTTTTTACCCCAAATAAACAAATTCAAATTGTTTTTGAACTACGTAATGACTTGATCCCTTCACGGGGTACGTAGGCAACTCGGAAATTTCAATTCTGGGTTCAGTCAAATAATAACAAACAACAACACACGATAATACAATCGCTTAGTCAAACAATTCCCGAGCTCGTGAGAGAATGAAGCGCAACTTCGAGGACGAAGTTGGTTCTTAAGGGGGGTAGAATGTAATACCCGTAAATTTTAGAATATAAAAATAGGAATTAACCCAATAGGAAAGAAAGTCTCGTTCCAAGAACCCGTAAAATCGGAAATGCACGGAAGTCAAAGGACAACGATTTAGAACCCGACGAACCCGAACACATGCAATCGGAATAAATTTATGATGAGAAGCATAATCCGAAAATAACCCGGAAAATCGAGCGCGAAAACATGGAAGAATAGAAGTCCGAAAGAGAGGAGAAAAAGACCCGACGGATCGGATCGCACGGACCCGCCCGGACCGCAGTCCAGGCGGGAACCGCGCGCTGGCCGGGCGGGGTTCGGCCAAAAGGCGCGCCAACCCCGCGTGGCTCCCCAGAATCGTGCAAGTTACGCGTTTTCGGCGATTTCTTACCATAATTCAACCCCCCGACTTTGGAAAGTGGATTTTGGACTTTGGAAAGTAGATTTTAGTCGTAATATAACGAAACGTAAAAATCGAAATCAAAAACCCTATCTCGCACAGTTTTTGAAATATGTCTAAAACTCATATTTCGAGGATTCAATCCTAGAAACTCAAAACTAGACCTTTAATCCTAACACATAAATCTAGGTTTTGTAAAAATTTCAGACATTTTCGTTAATGTTTGCTATTTCAAATCGCATCGAAAAGAAACTGTTGTGACAAACGTGTTTGAAAACTGCCTATGAACATGTCCGAACTTAGTGAGTCTGTTACTATATTTTCTGGTCCGATTTGATCTTTGAACTCTAAATGAAAGTTATAGATGATCATGTCTAGTTTGTGTGTTTAAAATTTCAGAATTTTTGGAGTCCATTTGATATGTCAAAAATCCGATTTTCTACACTGTGTCAAATCTGTTTCGGAACAGTGAACTGTTTTTGCATTAAACTCGATTTTTGACATGTTTCCTCAACTTATTTCGAAAAAGTTAAAACACGAAAGTTGTTCGTTAGGGTGTTTTGCATAAACTGTGAAAGTTTCAGATTTTTCGAACTTAAAACGAATTTTTAAAGTAAAAAGGCGTAAACTGTGACGCCAAGTGATTTTTAAATCAAAGGATTTTTGAAATTTCGAAACGAACGATCAAAGATTTGAAATACGATACATCTATACTTTGAAAACCCCGATACACTAAATCTAAATGATACATGAGATACTTGGTGGAGGGTGAGTGCTCTGCAGGGTGCCCCTCTAGCCTTTCTCTTCGGGCCTATAATGGACGAGAGAATTAGATGAGATATTACGCCAATCGGCGGGAGATACATGGCCTACTCTCTCGGGTTGTCCGTATGGATTTCTCGAGGCTCCGGAGTGTTACTGGGTATGGCAGATACGGCTGCTGGCCGCCGGATTACCGGCTAAACGAGATACTTACGAAACGGCTGCGGCCGCCGGATCACCGGCTATACAAAACATTGAGAAATGGTTACGGAACGGGGAAATAAAAGAATTAATATTTTTAAAGTATTTATTTATTTATGCATGTTTTTAAATTATGCATTTAAATTATGTCTTTAAATTCCATATCATGACTAAATTGTTATTGTGGATTAAAGGCATGTTCAAGTACACGATTTAAGTATTATTTCCTTTAAATTGGTAAATGCATGTTTAGGAGTGGAATTTTAATTATCTAATTAATCCCTGTATTGCTATGTTAGGATCGACTTACTCAGTATTTTATATACTGATAAAAATTGTTGTTTTTCTCTTTCTTTAAGAGTACGGAGATAATGCATAGCATGTGCATTGGGGGATGGAATTATTAAACATTGCTTTATCGTTTTTTTTTATGACACTTGCATAACGGGCATGTAAATCCCGAGTTTTAGCCATGTCAGCCACTTTACATTTTCCGCTGCGATATATTATTATTACTACTATATGTGTGGATGATACGTATTATTACTTTTAAATAGATTCCGGACTGTTTTTTAAAACCTTTTTGCAATACCCATAGCCTTGCATCTCTTTAGCAAGCTCGGAGAATCCGTGTCTTGCTAGAGAGATGTGGCGGTGACATCCCAGCCTGGGTTATCAAATCCAGGGTGTTACATTCTCCTCCCCTCCCATTCATTCCAAAAAAATCGCCTCTTGATCTTTTCCAGTTGGTCCGCCACAGCTTTTGGCACTTTATAGATGGATAAAAAATACACGGGTAAACTATTCAACACCGATTTGATCAAACACATTCTACCCGCTTGTGACAACATCCTCCCCTTCCACCCTTCCTACCTTTTCTCCACCTTTTCTAGAATCGGTTGCCACACCGCCATGCCATTAATCCTCCCCCGATTGGAATACCCAAATAATTCATTGGCCAAATTACAACCCCACACCCGAGCACTGCTGCCCCTGCCTGCTCTAATTCTTTGTACGATTAATTCCGAATACTCTACTTTTCCCAAAATTAATACGTAGCCCCGTTTCTAGAGTAAAGCAGTGAAGAATTCTCTTGATGACCAAAAACTGTTGAGGATCACTTTTGCAAAATAAGATTGTATCGTCAGCATATTGGAGATGAATAACCGTTGGCCCGTTTCTCCTATTTCCAATCCTTCGAACAGGCCTAGCTCTGTTGCCTTCCCTAAAATTTATTGAGCAGTTCAATGACCAAGACAAAAAGATAAGGAGATAGTGGATCTCCTTCTCTAAGTCCCTTTTGCATCCTAAAGAAATCCGTAGGAGTCCCGTTAATAAGCACTGTTGCCTTTGCTGAACATACACACTCTCGAATCCACTTCTCCTCAAACCGCATCGCCCACAACACATTGATTAATGCCTCCCATGAAACACAATCATATGCCTTCGCAAAGTCCAACTTTAAAACGAAACCACCCTTTCCCGCTACCTTAATTGAGTGAATTACCTCATGGGCGATTAACACATTGTATCCCCTTAACAAACGCCATTTGGGAATGTCCTACAACTCTATCCAAAATTTCCATCAGCCTTCTCGCCAAAGTTTTGGCAATAGTTTTGTAAACACTTCCAATTAATGAGATTGGTCTAAAGTCCCCAAACTCCAATGGTTTGTCGACTTTAGGAATTAGTGTAATAAAAGAACTATACAACCCTGTGGCCATGAACCCCCGGATTCCATGCCCCTGAATATTTGCACCACATCACCTTGCATTACATCCAAATATTTTTTTAAAAAACCCATGTTGAACCCATCCGGGCCTGGTGCTTTATTTCCATCACAGTCCACACTGCCTCCCGAATTTCCTCCTCCAAAAAATCACGTATCATCCAGGACCTATCCTCCTCTCCAACCTCCGCCAGCTCAACATTATCAATATGAAAAATCACCTCACATAGTCGAGCAAACAGGCCTGGAAATGAGCAAAGCCAGCTTATTTTATTTCACCAGGTTTGTCAGTTATCCCTCCAGCCACCTTTATCGCCCCGATGAAACTCCTGTGCATGTGCATTGCCGTAACTGCATGAAAAAATCTAGTATTTAGATCACCCTCCTTGAGCCACCGAACCCCTGATTTTTGAAACCACCTTCTTTCATCGGCCAATATTAGCTTTTTAAGCTCACATTTTTTACTAATCCATGCCTTCCTATCTTCCTCGTTTTAATTTGCTCCCTCCAAGCCTACTTCAATCTCACTTACTTCTTTGATCAACTTTTGCATTTTATCCTCCAAATATGATGCTCCATACCCCTCCCAACCCCTAATCCTGCCCTTCAATAACTTTAACTTACCCAACAGCCTGTACCCCCTTTTAGAACTATCTACCCCCCACACCTCCCTAACCATATCCGAAAACTCCCTTATGTCCATCCATTAATTATAAAATCTAAATGGTTTTAGCCCCCATGACTTCTCCCCAAGCTCCAAACATACCGGATAATGATCTGATAGAACCGAATCACATTCCCTTTGCACAGCTGCCCTATCAACACACAACCACCACGGAGATAGTAAGAACAAATCAAGTCTACTACACGCTCTCCCTCCCCTTCCAAACCAAGTAAAAGTTCCTCCCTCCATTGGCAAGTCCACTAAACCCAACTGATCAATGAAGCTCCTAAACTCTCGAGAAGACCCATTATCCTCACTCACCCATATCCTCTCCCCAATCCCACACACTGCATTGAAATCCCCTGCTAAACACCATAATTCACCATTTGAAGTGTCACATATTTGGACCAGATGATTCCAGAAGTCAACCCGCGCTCTCCTATCATTAGGCGCATGTATACACACTATATTCAATACCTCCCTTATTTCCTTAAATCGACCCCTCAACTAAATAAAGTTGTGATCCCTCTCAATGACATCAAACTCCCAGCATCCCAAATGACCATCAAACCGCCAAAATTTCCATTGGCAGGCTGACAGCAGAACGAACACCCCCTCGACCCCCACAGCCTATACACTAACCGATCACTAATTACCTCCATCTTGGTCTCTTGGAAACATATCATTGACGGCCTCAATTTCTTACATAACCGAACCACCGCCCTACGTCTAACCCCACCGTTCAAACCCCTCAAATTGCATGTTATTACTTTTTTTTAAACCATAAAAACCACAACAGGCCCTCCTGACCTCGCCCTACTTCTCCCTCACCAACTCCTCCCACACTCTGTCTTCTGCCGCCCTATTCTCCACCAAAAACCCCAACCCTAAATTCTTAGCTAAATCCAGCGTATCTCTCACCTCGGACGAATCCACCAACTTAACCTTGCCTCCCGACCAAATTGTACTAAACTGTAGGTCAGCAAAACCATCACTCTTTATCCCCCGAACAGGATGACTACAGTCTTGCTCCCTCCTCCCTTTTCCGGCGGCCCTTATACCCCTCGGCCTACCCATCCTTTTCAATCCCAATCTCCCTACCCAAACACTCGCCAGTCGCCAACGGTTTCTCAACAATCTTTAGTTCTGCATCTACTCTTGCATCAAGCTCAACCCTTACCCCATCCCCGACCCGCAGATCCGGTCCTTCAGATTCAACTCCTCTCGGCTGAACCATATTATCCATCTCAGAAACGCCCTCGGCACCCTCCACTCTCACTGTGTTTTGTGTCTCTGGAACCCTATCCACATCCCTCTCAAAAATGCACTCATCTAAGTCCTCCGCTAGCAAATGGTTTTCCAACCCCACTACCTCCTCACTAACCCCAACCCCATTATTGTGTGATGGGCCTGCCTCCAAACCATTTTTTTTATGATCACTTTGGCCCATACTAACACTATCAAAGTATGTGGTATCTTTATTCCCCCCCCCCCACACCAGGCCCATTTACCTCAGGCCCACCTTCAATACGGTCCTTAACACTTGTCGAGCATTCTAACCTCCCATCTGCCATCCTCCCAATCACTTGGGAGGCACCCTTGCTAACAGCATTAATTATGGCATTAAGAAAAGCCACCGCCTCCCCACATTTATCCGCCCCATGCACCTTCTTCAAAGAACTTTCCACTTCCCTATGCTTAGAGATCCGGGACTCCTTGAATGCCATGTTCTCTGGTGCACCGGACATTTGTGCCACCCCCATACTTCCACACTGATGACCTGCCTCCCTGAACTCCGGTGGATCCTCCGCCACCACCACCGCTTCGCAGTAATTTGCTACAATCCTGACATTCGATACCACCTCCCCCACTTGCACCTTGCATGTCGATGGAATCGTTCCATTATTAACAGCAACCAATATCCTCGCCCGATCAAACCTTCTTTTTTCCATTGTTTCACCATCAACACTAATAACTTTACCCCACCCTTCCACTACCCTCTACAAATTTTCTTCACTTCACCCCTTGTATGGTAAGCCAAATAGATGTATCCACACTAGTTCTTTGCGATTGATTGTATCGGCATCCCACCTTCTTTTCCATCCGATGAAGCTCATGTCTGCCTGATCCGACAGGTACCCATTCCTAGTCTCAGCCTTCTGGAATCTTACTACCACCATGTGTCCTCCTCCATATACAACCTCCTCACACCCTTGATAATTATTAAATATCCACTCCTGAAACTTGACCAATGCATCCAACTTCACCAGGTTTACTACAGCTGATTTCTGCAACCACTCTAAGTCCTGTTGCACCACTTCTAGATTAATAAGACCCAATCTCCTGCCACCCCTTGCATCAGGTTTCTCAATCCCTCCCCCTTTGATTACCTCCGCGAAAGTTCGTTCTATTGGGAACCAGTTTTGAGAAAATATGTTCAAAACCGATGCCTGGACTACTTCGTTGGACCAACCATTCCAATATTCGACAAACTATTTCAAGAAGGAGAAATTGGCGAATCTGCATGAGATCATCTTCTAACGGTCAGCTGATATCTTGCCTGGATTGTTCTCAAGAAGTATGGCAACTAATATCTCCTATCCCAGGCAACACCATTCTAAGGAAAGAAAAGTTATGAAAACAAGATCTTACCTTAGAATGGAGATTTCACTCACTTCAAATACTCAGGCCATGGAGTGAAGACGTGCGACTTTTGAATTAACTATTCCTCGTGCCATTGAAGTATTGGTGGGTATAAAAGTTATTCCTTCCAGTGTTCATGATTTTATCATCTTGAAGGAACTCATTCGACCAACACTACCTTGGGTGATTGGGTCGACATTGTGTTACAACGATCTTGATTGAAGTCGACGAATTCAGTCAAGCATTCCAAGGAGTCGTCAACACACGAGCTTAAAAGAATTCAACTCTTGAAGGAGGGTTTGCCAACAGGTTTCGGCCAAGGGTAACTTGAAGGATGAGCCAGGAGCCTTCAAGGGATTGGAAGAAAATTGGGAAGATCTTCACCAAAACAAGGGGTGTTTTGGTCCGACAATTCAACCACTTGGAGATTGGAGTTGGGCGAACTAAATCACTATTGGTTGGATCGTGGACCGAGTTAAACAAGTAGTGAAACCTCCTGGATTGATATCCCCCAGATGTAGGCTTGAGCCGAACTGGGTCAACAAATCTCTGAGTTCGTTTAATTTTCAGTTTACATTTATTCCGCTGCATTTTATTCTAAAACTGAATAACGTGTCCACGAAAGGTGTTTGAACTAGTTTACAGGACTAAAATATTAAATATCCTAGCAAATGGACCTAACAATTGGTATCAGAGCCACACGCTCTTCAGCAAGATCCAGTTAAAAAGATGGGTAGCCAAGGTGGTTCAGTAACCAGACCCCCATTGCTCGATGGATCAAACTATGCTATTGGAAAGATCAAATGGAGGCATTTCTCATTGCACTAGATGAAGGAGCATGGGATGAAGTAGAGACTCAATATCATCCTCGATTTGTTGAAAAAGATGGTGTGAAAACCCTAAAACCAAGGAGTGAATGGACTGCGACTGAGAGGCTTGCTGCATCAAATAATTCCAAAGCATTGAATGTTATTCACAATGCTCTTACAAAGGATCAATACCGACTTACTGCTAGATGTAAGATTGCATATGACGTCTGGACTACTTTAGCCAATACATACGAGAGTTTGGCACCGGTAAAGAAATCTAGAATCATAACACTTGATGCTCAATTTCACAGAATTACTATGGATGATAATGAATTTGTCGGCCAATACATTGGTCGCTTTCGTGATCTAACCAACCAAGCTCTTCAGCTTGGCAAAGAATATTCTCAACAGGATATTGTAGGCAAAATCATTGGAACACTTCCAGAAAGGTTCAATGCAAAAGTGGTTGCACTTGAACTATACAAAGACTGTTATAAACTACAGGTTGACGAGTTGATGGGAATCCTACAAGCTTGGGAAATGGATCACTATCCTAGGGGCAAAAGCAAACCAGTGGCCTTCAAATCTGTGACCAAGGACGTGGTTGACACTTCCCCGGAAGACCTTGAAGAATACAGTGATGAGAAAGAACTCGCTATGTTGTCCAAGAGGTTTAACCAAATCCTAAAGAACTGGAGAACCAGATTCAACTCGTCCATGAAGAAGGATGTCGGGACATCAAGCTCTAAACCCACTTCAAAAACAACCAAGTCATTTGACAGAAATAGATCTAAACAATCTAGATCTGAGGATGACAAAGAGATCATTTGTTTTGAGTGTGGTGGAAGAGGTCATATCAAAAAGGATTATGCCAATCGTCAAAGGAGTCAAACAAATCATATTAAGTAACATTCATTGATTCCGAGGATGAAAAGGAAACTAGTGATGATGATCCAGACTATGGAGTGGCATTTGTTGGAACATGGGATTCAGACAGTGATGATGAACTAGTTTCAGGTATATCTCACAACTCTGTCAATATGGTTTCCTCTAATATGGTGCATTCTTCTGCCTACAGGGAACAGGAAGAAAGCATTAGCAAACTCAACAATCTCTATGAAGAAACGTTCGAGAATTTGGAGATATCCATTGCTGAGTCGGTAGAACTTCAAGTCGAGAACATAAGTTTGAAAAAACACATCAAAAATCTTGAACTCAAAAATCAAGAACTTGAAGAAAAACTAAAGGCCCTGTCTGAACACGTTGATGAACTACTTGAGAAGAATGCAGAAATTCGGAAAGATAATGATGATCCTGAAGTAGAAAAAAATGACTACAAACAATGGTATGCAAGTATGCAAGGTAAAAGAGGTGCTCTTCTCACCGAACTTACAGAAGTGCAAGAGAAACTAGCCAAAGCCGAAGGAACTCTTGCTGCATTAAACAAAGGGATGGCCAAGCTAGACAACGTCATAGCCATGGAGATATCTAGTGGCAACAATCAAGGCTTAGGCTATCAGGCATCTACCTCAAAAAGAGAGAAAGCAATAGCAAGTTTGTATCCGGATGAATGCTGGATGACCACAAGACGGTTAAGAAACCCTGTCGCCCTACAAGAAGGAACAAATGGACGAGAAGACCACCTCCTTCCATTCCTCTTAGATGTGACTACTGCAAACTCGAAGGTCACAAAACCAAGAATTGTGGAATCATAGTCAAGGATTTACAAGAAGGGAAACCCATTGTCTGGCCAAACGATAAGATTAAGATGAAGCTGATCTCTATTAGACGTGAATGGGTTCTCAAAGTTCAAAATAGATGTCATGTTGCCTTCTCCCACAAGAAGAAAACTAAGAACACAATATGGTACTTTGATAGTGGGTGCTCGAAACACATGACCGGAGAAACGAATTTGCTCAAACACTACAAAGAAATCGATGGTGGATTTGTATTATTTGGAGATGGCAAGAAGGCTGCACTAGTGGGACAAGGGATCATTGAAAACAGTGGCTCACGAGAATTAACACCAGTGTTCTTCGTGGATGGACTTCAAGCAAACTTGATCAGCATCAGTCAACTATGTGACGAAGATCTAGTGGTGCAGTTCACCAAGAAAGACTGCCAAGTGTTCAACATGAATCAAGAATGCGTTATGAGAGGTTTGCGCTCTAAAAATAATTGTTATCAACTTGTTCAAACGTGCAATTTTGGTTCAGTTGCAGGAGAAAACCATATCATGTTGTGGCATGAAAAGCTTGGACACTTAAATTTCAAAGAGTTAATCAGACTAAGCAGAACAGAAGCTGTCAAAGGTCTTCCTCACTTCAGAAATTCTAACATTGAATTCTGTGATGAATGTGCCAAGAACAAGCAGCAGAGGAGTTCACACAAACTGTCTGAACACCTTGGATCAACAAAATGTCTTGATCTACTACACATGGATCTTATTGGTCCCACAGAGGTTGAAAGCTTGGAAGGTAAGAAATATATTTTTGTGTGCATTGACGATTATTTAAGATATACTTGGGTAGACTTTCTCAGGGAAAAGGTGATGCATTCAAAGCCTTCGAAAAATTGTGCAATCGACTCATGACTGAAAGAGACACCAAGGTAAAGCATATTCGAAGTGATCATGGACAGGAATTTGAAAACCAGTCCTTTGAAGAGTACTGTACAGCTCATGGAATCAAGCATGAATACACCGCACCAAAGACCCCCCAACAAAATGGAGTCATGGAAAGAAGAAATCGAACTCTGCAAGAAATGTCAAGGGTGATGCTCAACTCTAAAAACATAACCGAGTTCTTGTGGGCGGAAGCAATCAACACATCGTGTTACACTATAAACCGTGTCTATCTGAGACCTAACTCTCTTATGACTCCATATGAGATATGGAACGGTAAAAAGACATCTATTACTTATTTTCATATTTTTGGCAACAAATGTTTTGTCTTAAATAATAGGGAACACTTGGAAAAATTTCAAGAAAAAAGCAATGAAGGGATATTTGTGGGATACACTAACACAAGCAGAGCATATAAAATATATATTCCCAAAACCAGGAAAGTTCTTGAATCCAAAAATGTTGCCATAGAAGATGTTCCATGCAAAGATTCTTCACAACTCAAGGAGGATGAAGATCCCACTGAACCCGCAAGCAGTCAGAATTCAGAACAGATTACTACTGGAGAAGAGACCACCGAAGCTGTCCAAACAACGGGTCTGGACACCTCGTCACGTGATTCTGAGCAATAGAAAGATCTCAACGGACGCATTCACAAACATCATGATCCTGAAGATATAATCGGTGGTGTCAATGAGAAGAGGAAAACCCGGGGGAAGAAGATCGATTTTAAAGAACTAGCTGGCTTGCACTGCTACACATCCAAGATCGAACCATCTAAAGTGGAAGAAGCTCTCCAGAATGAACATTGGATAAACGCCATGCAAGATGAGCTACTTCAGTTCAAAAGAAATGAGGTGTGGACACTTGTTGAAAGACCAAAAGACACAAATGTAATTGGTACCAAGTGGATCTTTCGCAACAAGAGTGATGAAAAGGGGAATATCACAAGGAAAAGGCTCGTCTAGTTGCTCAAGGATACACTCAAGTTGAAGGAGTGGACTTCAGTGAAACATTTGCTCCCGTAGCCAGACTTGAAGCGGTTCGACTTTTGCTATCCATTGAATGTTCCTTAGGGTTCAAACTATATCAAATACATGTCAAAAGTGCATTCTTAAATGGATGGCTCATGGAGGAAGTATATGTGGAGCAGCCCAAAGGCTTCGAGGATCCTCATTACCCACATCATGTCTACAAACTCAATAGAGCACTATATGGATTGAAACAAGCTCCTAGGGCTTGGTACGAAAGGCTCTCAAAGTACTTGCTTGATCACGGGTTCGAGAGAGGAAGCCTTGACAAGACTCTATTAATAAGAATAGAAAGCAAAGGATTCTGATCGCCCAAGTCTATGTAGATGACATAGTTTTTGGATCAACACATCATGTGCTCAAAGACAATTTCATCGAGATAATGGGTAAAAAATTTGAAATGAGTATGGTTGGGGAACTAACATATTTTCTTGGGCTACAGGTTACACAAAAGAAAGATGGCATATTTCTCAGTCAAACCAAGTATGCTCGGAATATTGTCAAGAAATTTGGCATGGAGTCCAGCAAACCTGTCCGAACTTCTATAGGGACTAATGACAAATTGAGCAAAGATCCCAGTGGTCAAAGTGTGGATCAAAAACTCTATCGAAGCATCATAGGAAGCCTACTATGAGGGTGTTTGGCAACTAGCTTTTTGGTATAAAAATAGCTTTTTGAGGTTGAATTAGCTGGTTTGACCAATCAACAAGCTAAAATGAGTGTTTGGTAAACAAGAAATAAAATTAGCTTACTGCACCAAATAAGCTAATTTCCAAACCGCTGGAAATTCCTGCGTCTTCAAACAGATTATTGGTAGAATTACGAAAATTACACTTTTATCCTCGTCATTAATGTCCAAACCCTTCCATCTCCGTCCATTCTTCTTCTCATGTTCTTATGCCCAACGAAAAATCACACTTCTCCTCAATAATTAATCCATTAATTAAATAATAATAACAATATCAATTAATAATAATAATATATTATTATTATTATTATTATTATTTTTTGATATTACTATTACTATTAATTAAAATATTTTTTAAACAAATTTTAAATACTAATAAAATAAAACATGTCCTTATTTGTCTTTTTACCCGAATCAGTTATTCATTATCAGTTAATTCTTACCAAACACTTTTATATAACAATAATCTAATCAACAAGTCAAACCAGTTAACTGAATCATCTAAATACAAACAGTTGATTGACTCAGCTATCAGCTAACAGCTAACAGTTAATTGTCAAACAGGGCCTATATCTAGCTGCAAGCAAACCAGACATAAGCTATGCATTTGGAGTATGTGCTCGCTATCAAGCCGATCCCAAGGAATCTCACTTAGAAGCTGCTAAAAGAGTGATCAAATATGTTTTAGGGACAAGTGATCTTGGTATATGGTACTCTAATGAATCTAATGTCTCGTTACTTGGCTATAGTGATGCAGATTGGGCAGGTGACGCAGATGATAGAAAAAGCACGACCGGTGGATGCTTCAACATTGGAACTAATCTAGTCAGTTGGTATAGTAAGAAACAAAGTTCCATCTCACTCTCAACTGCCGAAGCGGAATACATTGCAGCTGTAACGACCCGAATATTCTAGCCCGGATATTTTGTATTTCAAATAAACAAATTCAAACTGTTTTGAACTACGTCATGGCTTGATCCCTTCACCTGGTACGTAGGCAACTTGGAAATTTCAATTCTGAGTTCAGTCAAACGATATAATAAAATAAACAAACATTATCCTACAATAACATATGATAACACAATAACGCAATAACGCAATATAGAGATGAATGAAATGGACGATAGAGCCTTAGTTCTAAGCTCGCGAAAAGCTAACACGCAACTTCGAGGACGAAGTTGATTCTTAAGGGGGGTAAACTGTAACACCCGAGATTTTTATCGACGTCCAAAGGAATAAAATTTATTCCTTAATCCGATCAAGGCCGAAATATTTTCGAGAAGAAGAAAATAAATGGTTATTGCTCAGAAATGAATTACCGATAAATTCAAAATGGAATAAAGGAGGGAAAGGAAGCCCGAAGATATTCCATGGGTTAATCCTAAAAGAATTGGAATTAAACTCAAGAAGGAAAATAATTTATTTCCAAGAACCCGTGAAGTTGGAAATAATTTAATTAGATAAATTATTACATGGGAGTTGAAAGACGACGAATTCAAGCCGACGGATTCAAACTCGACGGATTCAAGATTTCGAATATGAAATCCATTTGAGTCGAAATAAATTTAAGAAGGGAATCGTAACCTGAGAACGACCCAAAAAGTTGAGACCGAAAACGTAGAAGGACGGAAGTCCGAAAGAGATGAGAAAAGGCCCGACGGGATCGCACGGCCCAGTCCGGACGCACGGCCCAGACCAGGCCGCGCGCCCTCCGCGCGGTGTTTGGCTAAACACCGCGCCACCACCGCGCCAGCCACACAGCAGCTGTCCTTGCGCGATCTCAGCGATCTTATTGCCATAATTTTCGACCCCGACTAAGGAAAGCCAATCCCAGTCGGGGGAAAGGCTATTAGGACGATGGGGGATGATTTTCCACCTCCATAATCAGTCTCTCAAGTTTATCCACCACTCTTAAACTCTCCCAAAGCCAAACACCTACCCGACGACTTTCCGGCGACCTTCCGACGAGTTTCCGGCAACCGACGACGACCAAGGAAGAGTGTAGATCATCGATTACGGTCCTTGAATCATTGGTAAGTAATTCATAAGTTTACGAATCCGAAAATCCGATCTAACCCCAGATTTTTACTTTCATTTTTGTTTCGGGGCCAACGGAGAGAAGACGGAGTAATTGGGACGTGTTCGTAGCAAGTGTGGGCGCCCCGATCGATCCAGAGACATCCTAGACATCATCCCCACTGTAAGTTATCACTTACTTGGTTTTGGGTGATTTAAAATGCAACCGAACATAGGGATTGAATAACTCTAAAATCTATCAACATGAAAAACCCTCGGCGCAGCGACTTGGTATGAATTTTTCGAACCCATAAAACTGTTCAAACAGAAAAACTTAAAACACTAAAAACGTTCCTAAGACACGGATCTAGTTTTTGTAAAATTTTCATAATTTTTCATTGTGTTTTGATATTCGAAAACGGCCTCCAACGAATCTGCCCTAAAAGTCGAACTTGAAACTATGACAGATTTGAAATCAGACCAAAACCCCTATTTAGAGAGTTCAAACCGAAAAACTCAAAACTAGACTTTTGATCCTAACACATTAGTCTATGTTGTGTAAAAAGTTCAGACATTTTCGTCAATGTTTGCTATTTCAAATTGCATCGAACATAAACTGTCTTGTTAAAACTTTTTCGAAAAACTGACAATGAACATGTCCGAAATTGATGAGCATGTTTTCATATCTTTTAGGCCAAATTTATCTTTGAAATCTAAATGAAAGTTGTAGATAATCATGTCTAATATGTGCATATAAAATTTCAGAACTTTTGGAGTCCATTTGTTATGTCAAAAAGTCGATTTTCTGAACTGTGGTAAAACTGAATCCGGACAGTATTCTGGTTGTGCAATAAACTCGATTTTTAACATGTTTCCTCAACTTATTTCAAAATCGTTAAACACGAAAGTTGTTCGTTAGGGTGTTTTTGGTACACTGTACAAATCTCAGATTTTTCGGACTTGAAATGAATTTTTTAATTTAAAAAGGCGTAAACTGTGACGTCAAACGTTTTTAAATCACAGAGATCTTGAAATTTCGAAACAAACGGTCGAAACCTTGAAATACGATAAATCTATACTTTTGAAAAATCTCGTTACACTAAATCGAGACGTTATTGAGATACTTTGGTGGAGGGTGAGTGCTCTGCAGTGTGCCCCTCTAGCCTTTTTGGCGTGCCTATGATGGACGCAAGATACTTGAATGAAAAACTTGTGAAATTTGAAAAACTTGTCCTTACCTTGCGGGTTCGATTCCCCAAGGCGTCTGTGTCCCTGCGGGTTCAATTCCCCAGGATGTCTATCAAATCTTGCAGGTTCAATTCCCCAGGATGTCTATCAAATCTTGCGGGTTCAATTCCCCAGGATGTGTGTCAAATCTTGTGGGTTCAATTCCCCACGACGTGTGTTGATTCCTACGGGTTCGATTCCCTAGTATGCATTTTAAATTCTTGCGGGTTCGTTTCCCCAAGAACAAATCATATTAGATCATATTGAACAAAGGTGAAAGAATGAAATCCTGAAATACCTAATCGTGAAGTAACGGGAAAATTTTAAGACTTGAATGTTTCCCTTATTTAAGTTATACCTTTAAATTATGCCTTGCAATTATTTAACCATGTAAGTTGAATTTTGACCACGTGAAATCCTTGTTTTAAATTATGCCATTTATTTATTAGTGGATAATTAACTTAAATTGTGTATTACCTACAAGCATGTTTTTATTAAATTTAATTAAAGGCTTTGAAACCCCTAAATCATGCTAGGTGTTAACTTACTCAGCACGTTTTGCTGACCCAAACCGTTTTTCCCCTTTTCTTTCAGAGTATGAGGATTATACATCATCATATGCATACATGGGAACAATTGGGGGAAAACTCTATTTTAAATTCCTGCATTTAGTTACGACTTGCATGAACGGGCATGTTTAACCCGTGTTTTGGCCATGTCGGCCCTATATTTAAATTCCACTGCTATCTATATAATTAGCTATTATCTTCCGCTGCAACTGTAATGACATTATTTTTGAGTTATATTATAATGGGTTGTTTGAATGTTTTAAATTGTGAAAAACCATAGCCTTGCATCTCTTTAGCAAGCTCGGAGAAACCGTGTCTTGCTAGGGAGGTGTGGCGGTGACATCCCGGCCTGGGTTACCAAAAACCGGGGTGTTACAGCAGCAGGAAGTTGTTATGCACAATTGCTATGGATGAAGCAAATGATGCTAGACTATGGAATTGATCAAGAAATCCTCAACATACAATTTGATAACATGAGTGCAATCAACATCTCGAAGAATCCAGTCCAACATGGGAGAACTAAGCATATTGAGCTTCGACATCATTTCATTAGAGAACTTGTCAAAGAAGGAATTGTATCCATACAACATGTCGGAACTACTGAGCAACATGTGACATTCTCACCAAGGCACTAGATCGTGAAAGATTTGAAAAACTAAGAAGAGATCTCGGCCAATGCACGATCACCTAAAATTCCACATAACATGGAATAAGTTTTTATTTTATGCAATTTCCTTATTTTCAAATTTTATAAGATTTTGTGCATATATTTTATTTTCCCAAAATATATTATTATACTAACATATGTATTAAGTAATTTTCGGGCAGGATCAATCCAAAATCCCAAGATGCCAAAAAATTCAAAATGGAAGAATCATTCAAAATTGACAAGACGCCTAGACTGACAAGCGCGTGAGGCGGGAACGGTTACTTCCTCCTATGCGTTTGAAATCATGATCATTGCAGTTTGGGAAGTTGTGATTCTGCTTTCAAATTTTAATTAAGGGAAGTTTCCTTATAAACCGACTCCATATCTCAAATTGATCGTGTCCCTATTACTCCTCCGTTCTATCTCCTTCACCATCTCTTATATTCTCTTCAAAAACCTGTGTATCTTCACTTGCTCTTGTCAAAAGATATCGATTTCAGAAAAATGGTGAGAACTCGTGGAAGCCAAAGTTCCAATCCCACTCCGGCATCATCCAAAGGGAGCAAGAAGGTGATATCGCCGGAGGAATCCAGTGCCAAAGGGCGTGCCAAAGCAGTCCAACAAGCAATTGTTGAACAAACCATCCCGGAAACACCCACTCTAGTACCTGTTCCATTCCCTTCGTCTTCTCCATCCACGGTCGGAGAAAAATGTGCCAACACCATTGCTGTTCAAGAGCCACTTGATATTCGAGCCGAAGTAGCCGGAGCCAATACCATAAAGCAAAAGGAAGTAGGATCCCAAAAGGCGAAAGAAAAATCAATCTCCACCACCAAACCAAGGGAGAAAGTCGTGGCCAAGAAGAATGCCTCCATCAGTGAACGCGTTCAAGCAGACCTTGCCAAGGCGTTGAAACCACTGGATACTATTCTAGTAAGCATCCCCTCTATGGTATCTGGCAAAGAGACTAAAGCAACCATGCCCTCTAAAGTTGCTGACCCTGCCCTCTAAAGTTGCTGACCCTGCACCAAAGGATGCACAAAAGGTGTCCACTGTAAAGCCCAAGAAGAAAACTCCAGCAAAGAAGAATGTTGTGCAAACAAGTGCTGTGTCTGAACCCGTTCCCATCACAACAACCGTGGAAAGCCCCAAAGAACAACTGCAAATCTCTGCTACTGAACCTCACACCAGTCCACCGAAGGCGTCTGAACCACGCACCGAACAACTTGATGAGGAGGAATTGGATTCTGATTACATGGAAGAATCTGATGATGGTAGCTCTGGAGATGAGTCGATGGTCAAGATCAGTGATGATGAGAAGAATGATGCCGCGAACGAAATCACAGAGAAGATTGCCTGGACTGCCAGCCAAAAGAGGAAACATCTTCTGAGGAAAGAAACTGAACCAGAGGCCCCAACAAAAGAACTAATGTAACACCCCGGATTTGATCACCCAGGTCGGGATGTCACCACCACACCTCCCTAGCAAGACACGGTTTCTCAGAGCTTGCTAAAGAGATGCAAGGCTATGGTTTTTCAGAATTTAAAACATTTCAAACAGCTCATTTATAAATATATAGCAAAAATCATTACATAGTATTATCTAAATTGCAGCGGAAGGTAATATTTAAATACAAATATAGCAGCGGAAGTATAAATAGGGCCAATATGACACGGGTTAAACAGGCCCGTTATGCAGTCATGTATAAAAACGAGAGTCAACATTCCCAAAATCCCCATGCATGCTATGCTCATGTGTAACCTCATACTCTGAAAAGAAAAGGAGAGCAACGGTTTTGTCAGGATAAATATGCTGAGTAAGTTAACCCCTAGCATACAATAATGGGGTTCCAAAGCCTTTAATTATTTAAGAAAAAATTGACTTACATTTAGCACGATTGCATGCACTATATAAATTAGCTCGACTAAATAATGGAATTTAATCGTATAAATCAAAGGTATGAATTCCAAATGATCACAGATATTACTTGCAAGGCGATTAAATAAATTGACATAAACTAAACACAATTTAACAAGGATTTAATTAAATCTCTTATAAATTTCTTGTTTCATTTCTCTTACAGATCACCATCCGCTAGGGCTCTTATGTCCACAAGCCTCATGGTCAATATTTCACTAGGGCCCTTATGTCCGCTAGCCATACGCTTGGGCCCTTGTGTCCACAAACCACATAATCAATATTGCGCTAGGGCTCTTACATCCGCTAGATATACGCAAGGGCCCTTATGTCCACAAGCCACATAGTCAATATTGATAGTATATAACTTGGTCACAAATCACAATGTTTCAAAGAATTTTGAAAAAGATGTTTTTATTGTTTAGACATATCTCACAAATCATGTGTTTCTCAAAGTCGAGTTTTTCAACATTTCAACCAAGCCATTGCCACAGTTTAGGCCATCTCAGTTTAAAATTTCATTTCAAAGGCAATCGACTTGAAATTTCAACAGTAGCTCAAAAACACACTAATGAACAACTTTTACGTTTTAAGTTTTTCGAAATTAGGTGAGGAAGCAAATGAAATTTTACAATCTTTGCAAGACATAAAATCTGCCAACTTTTCTAAAACAGCGCACTGATTTTCAAAAGAGTTTTTGACATATCAAAAGACCTCCAAAATTTATGAAATTTTACAGGCACTTAAAAGACACCAAAATAAACCATTGTACTATAGACAATTTATGCAAATTCATTACGGATTAAGTAAGATTAATTCACTAAGTTCGGACTTAAAATCTGTCGACTTTTTCTTCAACGACACAGTATATTCAAAACGGGTTTTGACTATCCAAAAGTTAATGATAATGCACGATATTTTACAGGCATGATCTCAAGACATTTATCTACAACTTTTATGTTTACACCAAAGATTAGTTTTGAACACAAGTGGTAGAAAAACGCACATCAAGTTCGACCAAGCAATCTGTCATGGTTTTTGAAAGAGTCATGCATAACATAAAATGTTCGATGCGGTTTGGGGTATTAAATCTTAATGCAAATGCATGAAATTTTACAGAGTAATCACGCCTCATAGATCTATAAATTTCATGTTTAGCACAAGTCCTAATTCGTCCTAGATCCAATGTCAAAATAGCCAAGAAGTTCGGAAATCAAATCTGTCCGTGTTATAAGTTCGAGAAATATACAGAGGTGTTTAGACTCAAATTTCGGGCAACAAACCTTAACGAAAAATTATGAAAATTTTACACAAGGTAGATCTATGTCTTAGGAACACTTTTTATGTTTTGATTTTTCTCGTTTGAAGACTTTTGTGGGTTCGAAAAATTCATCCAAAAACATTGCGTGTGTGTGAAACCTCTATTAACAGATTTTATTAAGTTTCTTCGTTAGATCTTCGTGTTCGAGTTAAATTTTAGCCACCAGAACCGTATGTAAGAATTAACTTACATAATATGAGTCCTAAACAGTCTCAGGGTCATCCGGATCCTATGATTCGTCACGAACGGATCTCCTCAACATGAATCTTCCTCCTTTGGCCACGAATTCGAATCGAAAGAAGAAATCTAGAGTTAGATCAAATTTTCGGGTTCTAAATTTTAAACGAAAACCTATGAACGACTTACCACAATCTGGAATACTAGAGTTCTTGTTCTCCACGCCTCCTTGGTCGATTTTCGTCGCCGGAAAGTGATCGGAAAGCAAGAACATGGTGATTTCGGGTTTTGAAAGAAGTATGGAGAGAATGGAGAGGAGAGGGGCTTCTAGGGTTTGATTTGGATGAATATTATGAGTTCTAAGACTCAAAATCCGTCCATATACTCCTTCCCTCAACTGGGATTGAGTTACCAAAGTCGGGGGGTCGAAAATAAGGTAAGAAATCGTCGAAAACATGCAAATGTAGCAACCATTGTGTGTTGGCGCGGTGACTGCGTGGTCTAGCTCTAGACCGCACGGAGACCACGCGGCTACGGCCTGGGCTGCGGTCTGGGCCGGGTCGTGCGATCCATTGGGCCTTTCCTCCTCTCTTTCGGGCTTCTATCCTCCTACATTTTCGGGCTCGATTTTCCGGGTCATTATCGGATTACGATTTCTATCCTAAATTTATTTTGACTTAAATTGATTTCGTATTTGAAATCTTGAATCCGTCGAGTTTGAATTCGTCGGCTTCGAATCCGTCGACCTTCGATTCCCGGACAATGATTTATTTATTTAAATCATTTTTGACTTCACGGTTCTTGGAATTAAAATTCGCTTACTCTTCGAATTTAATTTCATCTCCTATTATTAAAAGTCTCGGGTATTAAAGTCTACCCCCTTAAGAATCAACTTCGTCCTCGAAGTTGCGCGTTAGTCTTTCGTGAGCTAAGAACTAAGGTCCTTTCGTTCATTACGTTTTTGTGATATTGTGATATTGTGTTATTGAGTTATTGTTTGATTGTTGATTGTTTGTTGTTTGACTGAACCCAGAATTGAAATTTCCAAGCTGCCTACGTACCCTGTGAAGGGATCAAGTCATTACGCAGTTCAAAACAATTCGAATTTGTTCATTATTGATTTGAGATACAAATTTTCGAGTCGACCTCAAAAATAAATGCTTATACATTATTATGGGGTATTACATCCTCCCCCCCTTAGGACTTCAGTTATATCCCCATAACTGCATATTCATTATTCTCAAGAAGGTTCGGGTTTTGATCTTGTTCCTTGTCACCCTCTCCTTGCTGAAGGTTCATCAGTTCTATTCTCTTTTCGATCGCCTCCTCTGGCGTTCGACATCTCCTAGCCTTGTGACCAAACTTGCCGCAATTATAGCAGGCTCCAGGCTTCGGGCACCGGCGCACCAGATGTGCATGGTTGCATCGTGGGCAGCGTGGTATGAACGCAACACGGTTGTCATCTCCTTCATTGTCGAGACCTTTATTTTCTTTCCTCCGGGACCCATTGCCTTTCCTAGAGTTGTTATTGTTGTCTTTCCGACCCTTCTTCTCAAGTACTTGCGAGTCCTTGCTTGACTCACCATTTTCCTTACGCTTCAATTGTTGGATTCGAGCAATTGCTACAGCGCGATCATAAATCGTATGCAGGTTCGTGAATTGTCCTACTGCAAGTATCTCCCGGATACTAAGGTTCAGACCCATCTCGAATTTCTGAGCCTTATCAGAGTCGGTTGGTACTAGCCTCGTAGCAAAGCGTACTAGCTCCTTGAATTTGGTGTAGTACTCTTGCACTGTTTGCACACCTTATCTGAGGTTGATGAACTCCTCGTATTTCGTAGTCTTGGTGCTCAGTGGGTAGAATCTTTCCCTCAAGGCTTCCTTAAGGTCTTACCAGGTGAAGGCTTCTTCCCCTTCCTTCGAATTCGTTTAAAAGTTTTGCCACCACTCATCGGCTTCGCCTCCTAAGTAGTAGGTCACTACACATATCTTCTCCTCGTCAGGGCATTTGATAGCGTTCAAATGTTTATCAAAGGTACGGATCCACCCCTCTAGATTGACAGGATCCTCTTGCCCATCATAGTGTGGTGGTTGATAAGGGTTTACTAACACTAGGTAGTTGATTCGAGCTACGGGCGGAGGTACTGCTGCTTGTGCACTATGCACCTCAGCATTTCCTAATGCTACAAAAAATTCCTCTACAGTTTTTCAACGTTCCTCCCTATTGTTGGGCACAGGAGGCACTTGTTCTCCTAGGTTCTGAGGAGTCCCATTGTTGTTGGGCATGTTTGGGAGGTCAGTGTCAGTGTCATTTGGGCTTACCTTCCTCGGTTTTCTCCTAGATGCCATTTTCGGTTATTAAGCACGCGAAGATGAGTTTCTAATCTAAGGAACGTTAGGAGTCAGGAAAATTTGAAAGATAGATAAATAGATGTGGGCACGCTAAACATAAGTGATCAAGATCTATGACTAAGGCAAAGTTAGTCTTTAGCAAGCGCTCCTAAGTCAAGGTCATGTCGAATTCTAATATAGGAGTGTTTCTTAGACCCGATAATTCACATAAAAAGAGTTAGTGCAATTATGTATGTATGCATATGCAATCCCCCCAATAAAATTTAATTTATGCATTCATTTATTTATCCATAGGTTTTTTTAAAAAAAGTTATGCCATGGATAATTTAAAAACAAGGTTAAAATATTTGGACCACTATTGTAACACCCCGGATTTGATAACCCAGGCCGAGGTGTCACCGCCGCACCTCCCTAGCAAGACACGGTTTCTCCGAGCTTGCTAAGGAGATGCAAGGCTACAGGTTTTGGAAAAAAAGTTTTAAAAACAAGTCCGGAATTGCTTATAATAATAATATAACATCATCCACACATGTAATAATTATAATAATAAATTTGCAGCGGAAAATTAACCATGGGCCGACATGGCCAATACACAGTAATATACAAAGTCTAGACTAGAATGCAACATATGTAATATTCAAAAATCCCGAATCCTGAATGAGTGCATATTATCATGCCATGTCTTCATACTCTGTAAAAGAAAAGAAAAATGAACAACGGGTTTTATCAGTATATAAAATACTGAGTAAGTTAATCCCTAACGTAACAATAAAGGGGTTTTTAAATTTTTTAATTAATTTAAAACTTATACTTTTACTCCGGCTTAAATTGAAATATTAAAAATTCGTAATCTTACTTGCAGCGGAAAACATGATTAATTTACTCAAGACGAAAGTGCATAATTAAAGGACTTAATTTAAAAGCGTAATTTAAAAGCACGGTAAATAAGATTTAAGCATAATTAAACACTCACACAAGTCTTTTAATATTTATCCCGTCAACTAAGAAGAGGACACCATACCGGGAGATCACTAACGAGGCAATCTCAACATAGGACCACTAACGAGGCAGTCCAAACAATGGGAGACCACTAACGAGGCAGTCTAAAAAAGATAGTAGGACCACTAACAAGGCGATCCAAAACACAGCGCGCGAGATCACTAACGAGGCAATCTCAGATAGTAAGGAGACCACTAACGAGGCAGTCTCAATCGTAGGACCACTAACGAGGCAGTCCAAATAATGGGAGACCACTAACGAGGCAGTCTCAAAGATAATGATAGTATGAAGATCGGCTCAGCCTAGTGAACGGGATTTTTCGAAAGCTCGTATTTTAATGTTATCAAACATTCGATATCGCGTTTCATAGTTCGAGTTTTTCTCAAGTTCGAAAAATCAAATTCGTCACAGGTTACACCTTTTTAATTTAAAAATTCATTTCAAAGTAAAAATTCTGAAATTTACACAGTAGCTCAAGGACACCTTTACGAACAACTTTTATGTTTTAAGCTTCTCGAAATTTGGTAAGGAAAGACATCGAATTTCACAATCTTTTCCAAACTCAAAATCTGTCAACTTCTCGGTAACAGCGCACTGTTTTTAAAACACGTTTTTGACCAAGTAAACGAACTCCAAAATTTATGAAATTTTACAGGCACTTAGAAGACACCAAAATAAACAAGTTTTATTAGAGGTAAATTATGCTAATTCCTTACGGATTAAATCCGTTTCGTTCATTAAGTTCGGATAAAATCTGTCAAGATTTTCTTTCCAAAAACACAGGCTGTTCGGGTCAATTTGAAGATTCAAATGTTAATGAAATTTCACGAAATTTTACAGGCATATTCTTAAGGAATTTATCTACAACTTTTATGTTTTCACCCAAGATTAGTTTTGACCACAAGGGATCGAAAAACGCACAACAAGTTCGACTACATAACCTGTCAACTTTTCCTTTAAATCGCAGTCTGTTCAAAAGGGTTTTTGAGTATACAAACGTTGACGAAATGCGTGAAATTTGACGGACACAATATGTAGACAGTTAGCTACAACTTTCGTTTTTACATCAAAGTTTAATTTTGAAGGAATCCATTAGAAAAACGTCAAAGAAGTTCAACACTCAAATCTGTCAACAGTTTCGGTTTTGAAAGAAAATGCAGAGTGAACCAGATTCGATTTCGGAGGTCAAATGTTGATGAAAACTCTTGAAATTTTGACACAATCTAGATTAAGGTCTTAGGAACAAAGTTCATGTTTTGGACATTCTGTTTTAAACACTCGAAAGGGGTCGAACTCATCAAGTTTCCGAAACTACGCAGGTAGGGTCTTTCTATGACAGATTTTACATTTGTGGTTTAAACACTTGGTTCATTCGATTTTAATCACCCAAAATTGATGCGCAAGGAGTTAACTTACAGTGGGTGATGTCTAGGATGCCTCTGGATCGATCGGGGCTCCCGCGCTTGCTACGAACACGTCCAATCTACCCGTTTTCTTTCTCTTCGGTCCCGATTCGTGGTCACAAGGTAGAGAAACCTAATGTTAGATGCTATAAACGACCAAAGGACATGAATTCAAATTCAAAGTTTATCCCTTACCAACCTACAACTGTGGTGTGCGTCAAGATCCGCCTTATATGTCGTCTCCTTGCTCGAATCCTCCGTCGAACGGTCCACAAGTGCATACAAAAGAGGGTTTCAGATTTCTTGAAGGTGGGAGGGGGGGGTTTGGGCGGCTGTTAGGGTTGTATTAGGGGTTTAAATTTGGTCCAAAGGCAGCCTAGATCTTTCATCAACGTTCACAAGGTAAGTTTCCATTGTTGGGTCGCAAAATCGGGGCCAAGATCGTGTGTTTCCATCCTTGTCTGCGTCTATCCATTTTGCTGCTGTGTTGGCGCGGTGTTGGCGCGGACCGCACGGGGACCGCGCGGCTCCGGTCTGGACCGCGGTCCGGACCGGGTCGTGCGATTCGTCGGGTCTTTTCCTCCTCTCTTTCGGACTTATATCCTCCTACATTTTCGGGCTCGATTTTTTGGGTCGTTCTCGGATTATAAATTCTTATCTTAAATCCATTTCGACTTAATATTTATTTCGTATTTGAAATCTTGAATCCGTCGGTTTTGGATTTGTCGGCTTCTAATTCGTCGTCTTTGATTCTCGTGCAATGATTTATTTATTTAAATCGTTTCCGACTTCACGGATTCTTGGAATTAAAGTTCTTTTCTTTCTTGAATTTAATTCCAATTCTTTTGACTCGATTTCATGGAATGTCTTCGGGCTTCCTTTCCCTCTTTTATTCCATTTTGAATTTTTGAATTTATCGGCGTTTCAAATCCGAGCAATAATTTATTGTGATAAATTATTTTCTTCTTCTCGGAGATATTTCGACCTTGATCGGATTAAGAAATAAATTTTATTCCTTTAGATGCCGATAAAAATCCCGGGTATTACAGTCTACCCCCCTTAAGAATCAACTTCGTCCCCGAAGTTGCGCCCACACTTTAACTTTTTTATTCAATTTTTTTTTTATGGTTGGGTATTTCCATTTTCCCTCCTCGAGGATAAACGTCTTCCTAAATTTTGAGAAATTAATTCCATTCTTTTGAACATGAATTAAATTTCTCGGGTGTTACATCCTCTCCCCCTTAGGGATCAACTTCGTCTTCGAAGTTGTGTGTTAGCTTCTCGTATGCTACGAACTAAGGTAAAATTAGTTTTAAGCAACTGCTTCTAAGTCAAGGTCATGACCGATTTTAAGGTAAGAGTTTTGACACTGTTAATTCACATAAAAAAATAGCGGAATATTCATGAAAGTATGTATGCGAATGCATGTATGCTTTATACAATGCTACCCCAACCCCGAAAAATATTTTCGTTACTTTAGAAAAACTTGTTGGAAAAATTTCTATGCATACGTAAATATTTTCCATGGGTTTAAAAATAAATTTTGTTCCATGGAAATAGAACTTAAAATTTAAAAATAATAATAATGGTACTTAAAAATTCAAAAATAATATTAATATTTGTTTTAAAAATCCTTGGGCCTCCATATTGGCCAAAAATAATAATAATAATTTAAAAATACTTCCGGGCTCTGATACCACTTTGTAACACCACGGATTTGATAACCCAGGCCGAGGTGTCACCGCCGCACCTCCCTAGCAAAACACGGTTTCTCCGAGCTTGCTAAGGAGATGCAAGGCTACAGGTTTTGGAAAAAAAGTTTTAAAAACAAGTCCGGAATTGCTTATAATAATAATATAACATCATCCACACATGTAATAATTATAATAATAAATTTGCAGCGGAAAATTAACCATGGGCCGACATGGCCAATACACAGTAATATACAAAGTCTAGACTAGAATGCAACATATGTAATATTCAAAAATCCCGAATCCTGAATGAGTGCATATGATCATGCCATGTCTTCATACTCTGTAAAAGAAAAAAAAAATGAACAACGGGTTTTATCAGTATATAAAATACTGAGTAAGTTAATCCCTAACATAACAATAAAGGGGTTTTAAAATTGTTTAATTAATTTAAAACCTATACTTTTACTCAGGCTTAAATTGAAATATTAAAAATTCGTAATCTTACTTGCAGCGGAAAACATGATTAATTTACTCAAGACGAAAGTGCATAATTAAAGGACTTAATTCAAAAGCGTAATTTAAAAGCACGGTAAATAAGATTTAAGTGAAATTTCTCAAGGTCTTAGGACGAATCAATGTTAATAATTAATTAACGTGTGCAATTGTGATTTCATGTACTATATATATGTATTGCATTAGAGTTGTGAGTATAAAGTTTTTTATCTTTTATTTTTTTTATTTTTTTTCCCTCCATTTAGATTATTGTTTATAGTATAATATTTTTAAGACACTAAATGGTACTAATATATAAATTATTGATTGTGACATATTGTCTATTGTTTGGTTGTTGTACAATATAACATGTAATGTTAAATTAGTTTAAGGAGCTTGGGGAATGTAGTCGACATAATAAAGCTGAATAATTTTATTTGTTAAATTTGATTTTTATTCACATTTTTCATATTCCCACCCATTGAGCGGATGAAATACTAGTGTCAATTAAATACAGTATCTCATGAGATAGATTGTCAATTAAATTGTACAAAGTTATTCCACAAACTATATTGTGATGGGATTGGAGAATGCATTCTAGAAGAAGTTGCATAAAATGGTACAAGAAGAAGAAAAAAAAAATAAAAAATAAAAGATCCTTAACTTTCAATACCCACAAACCCAAATAACCAAAAAACAAAATTGCAGACTCAAATGAAGAAAAGGGGACATGAACATGACAATCCCTTATAGGTAAAGTTGTCATGTTTCTTTGTCCGACTCGGCTTCGCCAGCATGGTTAACTAAAGCAAAGTGGATATGGTAGAGGGGAACATCTAAAAACTAAACAAAACACTAAACCAAGACCAGTGAAGCACATGATTCTTCAAAAAAAAAAAGAAAAAAAAGCAATATTAAGCAAATCATCAAAGCTCCCCCAACAGCAAAACATCACCACACAAGAAACTTAATCTCAACAGGTGTAAACAATAAGCAACAGTCAATGAAATCAAATAATCAAACTAGAGAAAACAAACCACTTAAAGGACATAATGATAAACTAATCACCATTCAGAATTTCACCAAAATTTCAAAATCTAGAAACTTTATATTTAGCATAAAACCCCAGCCTTTAGCAAATATATGAATGGAAAGAAAACAACAAAATCACCTCATACATCCTAAAGAGAAGACGATCAACAGAAGCGCAATATAGTCCAAACAAGCATAACCTGGTAAGGGAGTGATTAAATGCTTTGCCGCAAATAATAGAAAGAAAAAAGGACGACGGCACCATTAAAAACTGATTCAACCACAGTTCATTGACAATTTAATTTGTAGTAATTAAAACACAAAAACATGGCATTCACTTAATAAACACAGTTCGATATCCCAATGAACTCATAGAAAAAGTAGTACCAGAAACGCCCAAATACATTGCCATTTGCACCTTTAGATCCCAAAATTTGGATCTAGAGTACCCTTATTTCTACATTCCAGAAAATAATTGTACAAACACCTAATCAATAAATAATTTATTCCATGGGTAACATAAATCAACTAAAGAAACTTCACTTTTTTCTCTCACTGCATCTCAGCATTAATCCACTTCAGCATCATCCAGATTAAATAGCTTAATCCAGCAATTACTACTCCTCCAAACAATAACCCCACACCCTTTTCGATCTCCTTTGCCCTTTCATCCGGTTTTACTTGTGAGAATGGATCCACAAGGGTGAGGAAAGTATCCTAGGTTTGTTCGTTCTCATGGCCAAATCTTCTCTGTGGGTTATGAATATGGTTGTGTGTAGTCGATGAAAGTGAGAAGTTTTTGTTTTGCTGAAATGTCAAACATGTTTTGATCTTCTCTCTGTGAAATGGCTTGTTCTTGATATAAGAATTTATCAAATGAATTGAGTAAAGTGTGAACCTAAGGTTCATTGGTGCTCTGTGGTCTATTGCGATATTAACGAGACTCCTGGTTAATCACTAAACTAAGGTTGATGGACTTAATAAAATGAAAGGAAACATTTCAAGAATTCATGGTCTGAAAAAAATTGAAGAATTTTTCTAAAAAGGAAATAAAGTCATGCCCTGTTTGGAAGGAATGATGATGAATTCTGAGTAGTCATCAATTGGTTAAATTAAAGTGAGATACGCAGACATTGTAAAAAATTTCAGTATAATTTGAATCAATCAGCAGATGAAATTCTTTATGATATAGAACGAGAATAATAAGCAATTAGAGAATTCAACGAACTTGAAACGATTACTGAAGCAAATAATTTCTTCACGGAGAAGAGACATCTAGTGCTTACTGAAGAGTTCGTTTTTAGCCAAAAAATCAAACAGGGATGGTTCAAAGGAATTTACAAAATAGATACAGACAAGAGGAATAAGATCATGGAAATAGTAAATGCTGTTGTAAGACACTACCACTTTTTATACTGGAAAAATGAGTTAGAGATCTACTCAAAAAGTGACATCTGGTCAGCATATCCAGTCGTCCTAATTCGTCCTCAACTTGAATTGTAGGACCCTCAAGTCAAAAGGGGAAAATGTAAATCCAGAATATAAAATGTCATGGGTAGAGATTTTGTTAAAATCTGTCACTTTGCCTTGTCAATCTATGCACACCATTACACCAATTTCCAGTGAATGATCCCTAATTTTCACCAATTTGAAATGTCTGACGCACAAATCAGCAAAAGGTGAAAGGGCACCTGTAAGTTTAAACCAGAAAATGTCACTATTAGAGATTTCTTATATTCGATTAAGAAGCTTCTAAGCAAGAACGAACAGAGACTGCCAACAAACGCAGAAATTTAATAAATTTTTTCCTTAGCACTCTACACATCAAAATACATGTACTTCATAGTAGTACCGAAACTTAATGGAACAAAAACATCTTACTTTGGATATATGTATGTCAAGGAAGAGGATTTAAAAATGGGTGGTTGAGTGCATTCTCAGCCGAAATTCTTGCAAGTGGGTCCATGGACAACATCCTCTAAAGAAACATAAGATAATTGACGTGGTTCAGAATGCAAAAAACTCCATAATAAAAAAATAAAGAAAGAAATAATATTTAAAAAAAATTACCTTCAAAAGATGAACACCAAGTTCACCCAAGTTTGGGACACAAGCCTCAAGGCCAATACCAAACTCAGATACAGGCTACAAAAACAATACAGAAGAAGAATCACCAACAAGATATATATATATATATATATATATATATATATATAGAAAATACGAAATTAAAACTAAACTTTTACCACAAACCTGGCGCAAACCAAATTTAAAACTGCATACAAATTCTGCCCCAGGGATTTGAGCTTCATTAGGCCAACCCAGTACCCTAGAAAAAATAAACCCCAAGTCAAGATATTTCACATTGATTAATGAGCAGAAACAAAGTCAACATATTTCACATTGATTAATTGAGCAGAAACAAATGAAACGGTAAATGTATCAAAAATCATAAAAACTACCTTATAATTTTTTTTAGTACTTCACCCTTGCTGTTGCCAGAAAACAATGGAATCCCAGTTACCATTTCAACAAACAAACACCCCACAGCCCAAATGTCGATGGACGCTGTGTAGGGCAAACCAAGAAGAACCTCAGGGGCACGATAGGGAAGCTTCCCAACCTAGTAAAGAGAATCGCAACAAACTATGAAATTTGTAGATAAAAATGTATATTAAACTACAACGAAAATTTTCATAAACTTACATCCCTAGAGTATTCTGGGTTAGCAGTGTGATATGACCGAGTAAGTGCAAAACTAGAAAGCTTTGCAGAACCATCCTCAAATATCAACACACTTTCCGGTTGAATGTTCCGGTGCATAACATCAAGTGAATGGCAATATTCCAATCCATTCAGGACATGTCTAAGCACCTCCTTGACCATACAACTTCCACATCCATCGGCAATTTTCAAAGCTAGGTTGGCCGGAGCCAATTCAAAGAGAAGTGCATATGTTTTGGGGGGGAAAAAAAAAGTGCCCAACAACCTACATCAACAAATAATATTCATGCATAATGCATCACATCAAACAAAAAATATAGCCCAATGGAAAAGCAACTACAAACTTCAATTACAAGGCCATTTTATGACTTTAGATATAGCCCATTTAATGGCAGAAAAATTTGTATTATTTTCTGACTTAAGCACTTTATTTGGTTCACCAGAGGGGAGGAGAAGGGAGGGATTTTGATTAAGGGAAGGGAAGGGGAGAAGAGGGGAGGCAAGGGAAAATTAAAATTTTTATATGTTGTTTGGTTTAAATGAAGGGAGGGGCAGGGAGGGAAAGTAGTATTTTTATGTTTGGTTATGAAATGGAGCGGAGGAAGATTAAACTAGTTTATAATGAAAAAACAAAGACTTCCCTCCTCTCCATATTACCCCAATTTTGGGGAATATAAAGAGATTCATGCAATTTACCTCCCCTCCCTTCCCCTCCCCTCCAAATTCCCCCAACCAAACAAAGTGTAGATGTCCATTGAATATGGTTACCTTAAACTTTAGATGTCTAAGTGAAAACAGAACGGTTGTTACTACCACACTTCCTAAATAAATAGGATATGCCTCTTCACGGCTATTTGAGAAATGTTATAACATAATGAAGAATAAATATGAATTTTTATTTCAAAACATGCTATTTAGAAATAAACCATAAAATAACATGCACAACCTTCAGTAAAATATTCATACACAAATGAAGGGCAAATCTCCTGAAACAGTAAAAAGCTAAAAGTCCACAATGCATATATCATGTTTTAACCTAAGCATGAGATAAAATTTAAAATTTCAACACAACAGATGAGTAAATGAATTAAAAAATCCATATATACCAGGGATTTAAAAGGAGAAAGCATGGCCTTCGAAGAGTTTATAACAAGCTTCACAAATAACTTTCAGTAAAAGTTTCCAGAAAAAAATATAGACACTTTTATGGTAATTTCAAATTCTTTAAATATGATCATTAGAAATTCAGTTAGAGACTCACAGGAAGAAATGTATAAAGAAACTGGTGGCATAACAAATACAGTACCAAATATTATAAGGCAAATAAATTGAGTTTTGAAAACCATAATAGGAGATGATGATATAGGAAGAATAACAAACAAAAAAGTGTGTGAAGATCAAAGATTTTTTTATTGAAGAAATTTACAAGAGATTGATTTCTTTTTTTCCTTTAAAAAAAAAAAAAGTCTCCAGAATAAAACAAAGAAGTAAAGAGCATAAACATTACGCTGATTATATCAGCTGAAAACTTTCGATATTTCATTATGTAAGATTTCTAGTATTCATACAGGAAAACAAATGACAAGTTGCAGTTTATGTATAACAAAACATGGAAAAATATTCCAAGTTTAAAGAGAAAATGATCAAGAAGAAAGGATCTTCAGCTTTGAGTCTTTTGAGAAATTGTAGATTTCAAACAGGAGATATAGAATCAAGGAATCAAAGAAGTTATGGCTACAAGAATTCTTAAATTAACTCTACCGAGAGAAATCTTGAAAACTTGATAAATGCAAGGGACTTCAATTGGACTTTGAACAAGTAACCCGATGGCATGTGCTATGGACAAAATGAAAATAGATTAAGATTTGCAATACTTATGTCTAGCAAGTATGAAAAACAAAATATTGAAAAGGTTAACCACACCACCTTGCTGGCGGCAGCAAGGTAGTGTGTAGAAGAAAAGGTGGTCTATTTATAGTTGGAGAAAGAATGAATGAATGGAATTTAGATTATTCTGGATGAGTGTGTTCTTGATAAATGTATCATTAATGTGAACTTTTGTTTCAAAGACGAGAAGAATTGGTAGAATTAAAACAATATTATCATGAGAAAATAGTGAACTTCCCATGGATTTGAACGGGTGATAACAGGAGTAATGAAGGACCATTATGGACTTAATTTGAGAGCTGCCACAGCTGAATGAATGAGGATGGTGGGTTGGAAAATCATACAGATTTTGAGTGCATTTAAGTATGAATTAAGGGGTCGTCATTCCTCATGGATCTGGTCATTTCATAAATTAAGTGACATTTATAACTAAAGCAAGTATCTATGATAACACAAAGCATTTTTTATGACATTAAAAGTATTAGAAATTGAATGAATGAGAAGTAATAACCAATGAATGCAGTAACTGAGAGGGGGAATGAAGGGACTTTTCTGAGGCTGGTTCATATCAATACCATCAAGTATTTTGGAAGGGGATTGTATAACAAATGCCAAATAACAACTTTAATACTAAAGAAACATTTTGCATGGGAACTGAATTGCTAGGGCATTTAAAGCCATATGTGAACTCATGAATCACAAGTGCCTCAACATGTGTTAATAGTCTAATATATTCTGACATCTCTTGGGCAAAAAATAATCACATGAGGCATAAGCTTTCATGTTATAGGAGACCTTAATGAATTCAATATAATCTGCCTTAAATGGAAAAAAGTCAGTCACATCAGAAATCAGATTTCCACACAAAATGATATGAGGAAAAACAAAACATCAACACTAAGGGCCATCCTATCTTTAGAAAGAGATGAAGAAAATTGTCATTTCCAGGAGGTTCTAGTGTCAAAAGAGGTCAACGTCATGAACTATGTTCTCTTGAGGAAATTTAGGCGATCAAAATTTTCTTCTCGAGCTAAAAACATCCCCTGGCGCATCTAAGAAACTATAATAAAATCTAGGGAATTGTTATCCTAGTAAGAAGATCAAGGTATTAGAGTGTTTCTCTTGATCATTTTTTAATTCTTTTATGTTAGCATATGTATAAACTAACTAGAATGACTTTAGTATTGGTGTTAATGTTTCTTCCTCCTCACTCATGTATATGTACTATTCATGTAACTCTTCGGTACAATAATAACAAATAAAGATTGTCTAAAATAATTGTCAATTGATTTTACCTACTTCAATAGACTTGAAAAAAAATAAACAAATTCAATCTCTATCAAAGACAACTACACGTCGCCAAATAAAAAGCACTGAAACGATAGTTACCTGACAACATTCGGGTGATCCAGATTTTTTGCAGCTGTCAATTCTCTCATTACGTTGGTTGGAAGCTCTCCAGACTCATTTTCAATTTGAAGTTTCTTTAAAGCATAAACTGTTGATTTAGCATCACCATCTGAACGGAGTCTGACCTTAAAAAGGTTCTCTGAACCCTGAATGGAACCTAAGAAAATAAACTGGCAGAAACAAGCATCGAAAACGTAAAAAAATAGAGAAATAACAATAACAAAAACAATAACAATAATAATAAACAAGCAGATTAAAACCTCATGTTCCATCTGAGACTGTATGAGTGAGGGTGAGGCAGCGCCTGCTTACGCAATTGTGCTTAGCGAGACTAACTTCAGCAGCAGCCAATTCAAAGGAAACCAAGCCAATATGGAGAAGCAATCGGATCATCAGGTAAGCACTATAAACAGGTAACTATAGGCAGGTAGATTTACAACAAATAACATAGATAATTGCAAGACTCACAAAAAGCCAAGTTCAACCTGCCAGTTATACGAAACAAGGAGAGAGGAAGGGGCATAAAACGATGGGGCAGATTCACAGGCATATGTACATAAGAACAGGGTGCAAACATGGACAGATTTGGTCAATCACGACACCAGGCAGGCGGATTTTTAATGCACATCACTCAAAAAGACTAGCAGAATAAGGAAGAGAATTCATGCTCACCAAACAAAATATGCAGTGGCAAAAATGGAAATGAGAAAATAAGCAGGGAACCACAAGCTTTATTACATTTAAAGGGGACAACTAACTAGAGATCCTAATTTATTTCATCTAACTAACATTTATTTCAAGAATCGAAATCACAAACTTGCTCAAAATAGAGTCAGAGAATCCCAACCTCAAGCTTGAAAACAAATTCTATATTAATATGGATTTTACAACATATGGGACAAATAAGGATACAAAACAAACTATACACAAGAAAGGGAACCACAAAACCACAACTAACAGGTAAAGTAACCTAGAGTAAGATTTATTAAAGAGGAGCAGAAACTAAAAATCAGAAAATGAACAAACATTGAAAGAACAGAAACCAAAAAATTGAATAAAGAAGCTAACTAACTAATCAAAATTTTTCCACGGACTATGACAATCAAACAGTTGGATCAGTAATCCATAACTTAAACACGGAGACAATCACAACTACGCAATCCAGCAAGCTAAAATGAAATAATATTTTACAGCTACTAGGAACAACAACTCGGAAACCAAAACTTATGAACGAGAAGTCAAGAACAATAGAGAAACTCATAAGGAGTTTACAGAACACGGAGGAGCGATACATAGGCAAGCGAAGAGTCAATGAATAAGCAGCACTAAACCATTACCAAGTTTAGAACAATGAAATTAACACAAATGCTCAAGAACACTGAAAAAAGAACTAGATCGGGGCCGGACCAGGGGACGAAACAATGAACACAACAAGAATGGAGCTGGCGTCGCAAGATTTAGGGATTGATCGTCACTGTTCCAACATTATATAGTCCCAATCTTTACAGAGTTACCTGTATAGGAGAAACGGAATGGAACGGAGATGGACGACACTTATACGGAGAAGACGGAAGCGATTGACGAAACAGAAACAGCTGGAAATTGGAGTTGGAAGGAGACGAGTAGTAGAAATGAATGAGACTGGAGTTTGGAGTTTGGGCTGATGATGAACATGAGTATGGGTATGGATATGGGTATGGGTATGGGCTGGTGAGATAATTGGGTTTCTAATTGGTTTTATTTGGGCTCGTACACAATTTTATTAGGGGAAACAGAAAACTTAAGCGTCCTCTTGCAAACAAAAGTTTTAAGTCAAATTAAAGCCCCACTTGCCAAATATTATACTTAGGCTCCCTATATTTGGAACGACTAAACTTAATTAAAATTTAACTAATCTGATCTTAATCAAAATTATTTACTGAAAATACAGAATTACAATACTTGTATTTTATATAGAAAACTAGCCTAACTCGCCCGCGCCATGCGTTGGGCTTAGATTATAATGCTGAAGGAAAAATTAATTGAAAAAATAATTTTATTTTTAATAAAGAGCATTTTAATATTATAAAGGGTCAAAACAATATATCTTGTGGATCAAAACAATATATCTGAATTCAATTGTGAGTGTGCCTCTGTAGAGGTTTAGTTTCTTGTGGTATGTTCAAAGGGTCCTGTTTTCTGTCTGGTTCTCTTGTTTTTGTGCTAGACTGAGACTAATGTAATTGCACCTTATAAATACAATAACTTTTGCCTCAAAAAAAAAATTATAAATACTATGAATATTAAAAGAAATATATTATGAATTTTCAAGACCAACAAATAGCTCTTTGAATTGAGCTCGGTATATTTAGTACTACCCGGCCGCGCGATCCCGCTGGGCTCAGATTATAATGTTATGTAGGAAAAGTTGTTAGTGATAATAGATTAAATTTGCCGATTGATTATCACATTACTTTTTTTTTCTTTCTTTCGGGGGTAAAATCACATTACTTTAATTATTAATATATTTAATGAAAAAATATATTATTTTCATTGTGAGAATATGTAGATATAAAGTAAATAACATAACAATAGTAATACAAAAAAGAATATTAGATTTTATTTGCTCCTAACAAAGAAAAAATTGTAAAATCGTATATATATTGTGAAAGAAATTTTTTTTTTCATGTATACAATATTTAATTTATAATATTTATTATTGGATATATTAATAATTAATCTGTTCACCAAAAGAATTAGTTAATCTGAGCCCGCCCGCGTGATGCGCCGGGCTCAGATTAATTATTAATATATCTCATGAAAAATTATTATGACAATTTCATTGTGTAAACATATATACATAAAGCAACTAACATAACAATAGCAGGAAAAAATAATATTAGATTTATTTGTTTTTAATAAAAATATATATATTGTGAAAAAAGAAGAAATTTTATAATATATATTATAAAAGTTATATGTATATAATATTTAATTTATAATACTACCTATGTTTTCTTGAAAGTGAAACGCTTAATTTTTTTTACACTATTCATTATTCAACTTTGTTTCACGCTTATATAATAATTATAGAAGAAAAAATATAGTCAATTGAGATCTTATTAGAACCGTCTCCTCTTGGAGTTTCAGAATATCAAATTTTTATAATTTTTACTTGTACACAATGTAAATTATTCATTGTCAAAAATATGCATTGAACTGCTTGCGTAGAGTAAATGTTGCAGATTCATGAAAATAGAGGAAGTATAAATTATTATAGGTTACCCATTTAGAGTCTCGTCGATTGAATATTAGTTAAAATTGTTTCAAAAAATTAAATTTTTAATACAACGTCACCAAACATTTAAATCATTATCTTTAGTTGCATATTAAATTGCACATCGTTATACAAATAGTTTGTATATTCTAGTATTTTCTAATTATTTATCTTATTGAATCAATTTTTTAAGTTTAAATTAAATTAAATATAGAAATAATACACGGTATAGAGTGACTGTCATACCCCCCCCTAATTTTTCGGTTTCGGGCAATCTTGTAAACTTTTGAACTACGTTATGGCTTGATCCCTTTACCGGGTACGTAGGCAGCTTAGAAGTTTTAATTCTAAGTTCAGTCACAACATAATAAAACAAACACAAGACCTTTAGCACACGAGACGAGAAAAGCCGAAACACAACTTCGAGGACGAAGTTGATTCTTAAGGAGGGTAGACTGTAATACCCGAGAATTTTCCAACATAAAATAAAGCAATAATTAAATAAATAAATAATAAATAAAATAAATGCGATAAATAAATAAACAATCCAGCAAATAAATAAATAAATAAATATAAGGAAATGAGAAATGAGATTTTTACTTAAAAAGGAATTAAAGGAATTTAATTAAATGGTTAAATGGTACACCAAAACCCGACACTAATGAACTCGAGTATTCGAGTCCAAAACATCCAACTGGACTAAGAATAAAAATTAGAGAGAAGGTATGAACCCGAATATACCCCGGGAATCGGAATTCGGAAGCATAGAGGGATAGAAACCCGAAAGAGAGGCGGAAAAGCACGACGGATCGCACGACCCGCCCGGACCGAAGTCCAGGCGTAGACGGCGCGGTGGCCGCGCGCTGGAAGGGGTTTGCCGCGCCACGACCGCGCCAACCCACAGATTCGTTTGTTGCGTGAATCTCTCACCCGAACGCGGATTTTTCGACTTTCGGTTGAACACCTCTCGACTCCAGAGTTCTAGGTCGGCCGTGGACGCCCTAGGGACTTAGAATTCTATAAATAAGCCCCTTGGGAGCCCCGAACAAGTTTACGAAACCCTAAAGCACTCTATACGTTCGAAACCCTAATCCGGAGTCGTCGGAGGCACGAAACCAAGACGAACGCTGTGGACGAGTTCGCAACAGATCTCCATAGTCGTGGTAAGTCTCGGTTCAATCTCTATTCAATAAACGATTCGAAAACGAATCCTAATCATCTTCTTTTTCTTTCTATACCCCCGTATCGAATCTAGATCGTAGAACCCGACGAACGGAGAGGAGAAACGGTGATCTGGAAGCCACGCCTCCGAATTGGACATTCCCGACGTTCATAGACACTGTAAGTTAACCTTACATGGTTTTGGGAGATTTTAAAACAATCGAAACCTAAAAGATTTGACAAGAATCATAAATCTGTCTACTTTCGTTTTCTACCGACGCAACAGAATTGTGGAATTTTTCCGATCTTTAAAACGAACTCAAACGGAAAAACTTAAAACACGAAAAACGTTCCTAAGACTTAGACCTAGCTACTGTAAAAATTTGAGAATTTTTGGAGTTGATTTGATAGGTGAAAACCCGTTGAAACCGAACTGTTTGATTTTAGATCTTGAAATCTTGGACAGAACTTAGGAATGATCTTGATCTCGTTTTTGACATAGGATCTAGGCTGTTTTAGATCTTTGGCCGAACATGAAAGTTGTAGATAAATGTCTTAAGATGATCCCTGTCAAATTTCATAAAATTTGGAGTTGAATTGATATGGTAGAAACTGAAATCTTTGATCTGTGATGTATTGAACTCGGACAGATTTCTTGTTATGCGAAAATTAGCGATTTTGACCTACTTAGGTATCTCGGATTGAAAAAGTTAAAACACGAAAGTTGTAGATCTTGATGTTTCCGAGTCAGATGTGAAATTTTGGAATTTTTGGAATTAAAACTGATTTTTGACGAATTTTGGAGTAAACTGTGATTTACCGAAACGAAATTTTGAAATCTTGTTGAAACATGGAATTTACCTTTAGGGTTGAAACGAATTGAGATATTATTTCTAAATTGCTACATTGGAAGTCAGATTTTAAAAACTAAATCCCCTTACAAACTTGATAAATTAAAATTAGGGGTGAGTGCTCTGCAGGGTGCCCCCTAACGATTCACTTCGTGCCGTAATGGACGATGGTGACCCCGCGCGCTATACTTGAAATGTGATATTGCCAAAACGGCGAAACTTAGAGCCTACACTCTCGTGAATATCCGTATGGGTTTCCCGAGGCTCCGGAGTGGTACTGGGTATGGCTGATACGGCTGCGGCCGCCGGGCTACCGGCTAAACTTGTTGACATCGCGATCTTTATCGTGAAACTTGAGATACCAAATCGGGAATGTAATGGGGATTCTAAATTAAATTAAACTAGATTAAATTATAGTGTTGTCCAATTAAATTATTTAAATGTCTTATTTAAAAATTATGGCTTTTATGATTAAACCATGTGATATGTGTTATTAAATAGAGCCTGAGTTAGATTGTGCTATATGATATGGATTATATGAAATCAAATATTATGTTATTATCATGCTTTTGTTAAATTATTAAAGTATGGCTTTTAAACCCTACGATCATGCATGTGTTAACTTACTCAGCAATTTTGCTGATCAAAACCGTTTTTATTCCTTTCTGTACAGAATATGTGGAATGAGCATGTGTGAGCACGAATCATGCATGGGATTTTGGGAACTTTTATTTTGCTTTTAAATTTCGTACTTAGACTATATTCTGAACGGGCCTGTTTAACCCGTGTTTTGGCCATGTCGGCCCTATTTAAATTTTCCGCTGCGATACTGTACTAAACTAAATATTTCCGCTGCGCTATGCTATTATTATTTTCGATTTATATTGTATGGGCTATTTTGAATGCTTTAAATATTTTAAACACTGCAATACCTAGCCTTGCATCTCTTTAGTAAGCTCGGAGAAACCGTGTCTTACTAGGGAGATGTGGCGGTGACATCCCGACCTGGGTTACCAAAAACCGGGGTGTTACAAGTTGGTATCAGAGCCCGGCTATTTTCAAATTATTATTTTTAAACTATTATTATTTTTTTTAAACTACTATTTAAACCACTATTATTTTAAACTATTATTTTTAAACCATTATTATTTTTAAGCTATTATTAATATTTTGGCATATTTTAAATTTTAAATTTTTTTATTTCCATGGAGAAATCTTATTTTAAAACCCATGGGAAAAATATATGGGTATTAAATTATTATTGGGGGGAAATATCATTTGCATATGCATGTTGCATCTCTGCTATGAACTTAGCATCTTGGCGAAACTTGAACTTAGAATCTTGGCGAAACTTGAACTTAGAATCTATGCGAAACTTGAACTTAGCATCTTGGCGAAACTTGAACTTAGAATCTTGGAAACTCGAACCTAGAATCTTGGCGAATATTAACCTAGATCTCTTGCTTGCGCTAGATGGCTAGTCAGGACATGATGCAGTTGATGATCAAGATGATGAACGCTCACCTTGACACCCAACAAACCATACAACAAATGAAAAATCGTATAGCTCACTTGGAGGCAAATCTGCACCAAATGGGAGACTTAAGGGAAGCTGACCTCCAGCACTTCCTGAACTTGAGAGCCGCTGATCAAGATCGCATAAAAGACTTAGAAACTCAAGTGCAAAGACTCACCGAACGAAGCGATGCGGTGATAGATAGAGTTGAGGATCTAGGGTCGGACCTGCTCGACCTCACTGATATAGTAGTACCATATAGCCCTGTGGAAGACCACTTGATGGGACCACGAAGCCCAACACCCCCAGTGGAGAGCCCATCCGGCCTTATCCATGGACGCTACGGGACCCTTGGGCTCTGGCCCCACATGGTCCGCCCATCGCCAAACCCGAGCCCCGTGGAGAACCATCTGGAGGGGACACCGGACCCAGTTCCGGAAGCAGTCGATCCACCATCCCCAGTGTTTCATGGACCTTTGGGCACCGGCCAGGTCTCTGATGAGGATGATCCTATGGAAGACCCCGCTACTCTGCCAGAGGACGCGGAGATCTTTTAGATACTTTATCCTAGATAGTATATTTATTTTGCGCATCCTATTACTTGTATTAAACTTCTTTTAAAGGAATAAAATGGGAGTTGATTTTTTTTATCCTTCAGCCCAAGATTATCGAAAAAAAAAAAAAAAAAAAAAAAAAAAAAAAAAGAGAGAGAGAGACGAACCGGAACAGTTCCACCACATTTTTCTCTAAACGACAACAGTCAAATCAGACAACTGAACGAGGATACAACGGAAACATAAACTACGAAACAAAACACAGTAAAGATCATCCATGAACAGTCCATAAGAAAACAACTAAATAAAACACTGCTACAGCAAGTCTAAGATAGAAACGCAGAAACAAAGGATCACTGGTCGGAAGGCGGGAACTGACGACGCATATACTCGTCCATCTGACGCATGTAGGCGTACATATCGGTCATGGAGGCCTGCTGCTCCAGCTGTCTCGTAGTGATCGTATCCATGCGAGCCTGGTACAGGTCCATCCTGGCATCTAGAGCGTCGTAGCGAGCCTGCCCGGCTGCAAACCCAGCATCCATACGAGCGAACCCCGCGTCCATACTAAGCTGCATACCCTGCAGCATCTGAACTAACTGCGGCATCTCCGCGCCCTGCTGGGGAACCTCGGGAGGCGGAGGTGGCTGCTCAGGAGGAACAACTAAGATCAAACCATCACCATTGGGCTCCGGGCGGAGGACAGCCGGGGGAGCCCCACGTCGAAGAGCACTGCGTCGACGGGCGTAGCTAGGGATACGGTAATAGCCGCCAGAGGATAGCTCGTAAGGATCCGTCTCTGGTGACGTACGGATCCCCTGAGCCGCACACATGCCGCAAATAAGATGAATATGGGTAATCACCCTGCTCCCTCGTCCTCGGCGCATACCCCTCAGGTTGTCCGCGATACAAGCCCCAACATTCACCCTACCACCCCGGGCGAGAAAGCAGATGGTCTCATAGACGTGGTCGATAACAATGTGGCTCCGGGTGATCGGCCGGACACGGCCTAACCATATCTGAGCTAGCTCGCGCCACGGAGAGTCCATCGTCGTCAACCTCAGCTCGTGATCATGCTCGAGCAGAGGAGCCGTCAAGGTGCATAAAACGCCCCACGCAGGCGGGGGTATACGACCCTCGGGCTGTGGCCGGAACACGCCGTCGTCAGGAAGGCCAAAGTAGACGTTGATCGCCCGAGCGCTGAAATCTAGATGGCGACCCCGAACCCAGACTTGAGATAAGTCACTGTTCTCCCCGAGACCGCCAATGTTGGCAATGACCTCCATAGCTAGGTACACAGAAGCGACGCCCTCGGGATGGCGCGCAAGCCCAGTCCACTGAAGAAGATCCAAAACTGGACCGACCCTGTCGTCGTCCATGTGGCGAGGATATATGCCTCTCTCCGGGACATAGGACCTGTTTCGACGAAGCTCGTCGAAGTAGAACTCCTGAGAGGCCATAGTAGCGAACCGATACCTATCGTGTCGACGGGGACGCACCTCGTCGGGGAGACCCCTGAGCCTAGGGGCCCGCTGCTCCTCGTCCTCCTCGGACTCGCTCTCGTCAAAATCAGACATCGCCGGAGCGGCAGTGCTAGGACCAGCCTCATCGCGCTGAGCAACTCGTCTCCTGGTCCTCGGGGGACACATGAGTGACGCCAAAACGATCCACAGAAAAGGCAGCATCCTGCAAATATCAAACCAATACCAAATGTGAGGATAAATCCCACACGGCGATTATACGAAGCATAGTCTAGAAAACACGGGAACATGAAGTGGGAGCTCTAACACGAGCGATCAAGAAGATAACCAAACCAAGACTATGTCTAGAAAAGTCCCAAACCTCTTTGGGACATTTTGTCAAACACGTTGAGTGCGTAATAATCAATACCAAAGTTTACTTACGAACACATGGGAAACGCCCCCAAACCAAAACAATTGTTTAGACAATAACTTATCAACATAATAGGGCACAAACCGACGACAACAAACTCATCCACATGCCCACAATACCATTACAAATCGGGAAATTCATACTTTCCTTAAGACATGGAATCTAGTAAAAACTTCCTCAAACTAGGCATGCATTGTGGCACAAATACTTCCTAATCAACAAAAATAACACCAAGTATCGTCTTAACTCGCTAATTGCATAAATTAAGTCTAAAAACAACAAACCCCCAATTCTTGTCTCTAAACCCTAATTTTGAAATTCGCCCAAAGATTAAGGCTAATCAAGACATAAAATCTGAAATTGACAAGTAGAAGTAGTAGATGCATACCTTGCAAAGGAAAATCGAAGCCGGGAATGAGAGAATCGGGGGATGGGAGAACGAATTTGAGAGAAAACTAGAAGAAGCCTCGGAAGTGGAAATGGGGCGGAATGGCTCGCGCTCCGCGCGAGCCCTTTTACTCGAACTTCGGCGGCCGCGCGGTCGCCGCGCGCCACCGCGCGGGCACCGCGCGAGCCTCACAGGCTGTTTTTTTTTATTTTTTTTTTCCTGCTGTTTACTCGACGAGCTATACGGTAAGCTGTCGAAATGTGACTTCTGGCTGAAAGAAGTGGCATTTCTCGGACACATAGTATCCGCTGATGGAGTATCAGTGGATCCGGCAAAAGTTTCTGCCGTGACGGAGTGGGCAACTCCTAAAAGTCCAACGGAAATAAGGAGTTTCCTTGGATTAGCTGGATATTATAGACGATTCGTGAAGGACTTTTCAAGGATTGCACGTCCTTTGACCCAGCTACTTAAGAAAGGAGCAAAATACGAGTGGACCGAAGCATGTGAGACATCGTTTCAAGAGCTAAAGAAACGACTCACAACCACACCCGTATTAACATTACCATCAGAGAATGGTGACTTCGAAGTATATAGCGATGCTTCGAAGGAAGGTTTAGGTTGTGTTTTGATGCAAGACTCGAGAGTCGTAGCCTATGCATCACGCCAACTAAAACCTCACGAGGAAAATTATCCGACACATGACCTGGAGTTGGCAGCGGTCGTTTTCGCTCTAAAGATATGGAGACATTATCTTTATGGGCGGAAGTGTCGAATGTTCACCGACCACAAGAGCTTGAAGTATATATTCACTCAGAAGGAGTTGAATTTGAGACAGCGAAGGTGGTTGGAACTTATCAAAGACTACGATTTAGAGATAGCGTACCACGAGGGGAAGGCGAATGTGGTAGCCGATGCCCTAAGTCGGAAAACCCAACACGTGACGAACTCGTTGGTAATTCCGCCGGCATTGTACATAGATTTGGCAAGATTGGAGTTAGAACTTGTGCATCCTGGCACAGTGAGAGAAACGGTCAATGCCATGGTCGTAGAAACTCCAATATTGGACGAGATTCGACTCGCTCAACCGGGCGATCCGAAACTCGAGAAGATAAAAGGGTATATTGCCGAAGGAAAGGCAATAGGATTTGCTGTCCACGAGGATGGAAGCATCCGTTTCAAAGGTAGATGGTGTGTGCCTCTTAAATGTGCCGAATTGAAGCAAAGGTTGATGGAGGAAGGGCACAACACGCCATATTCCGTACATCCCGGAGGTGACAAGCTATACAAAGATCTGAAGAAGATCTATTGGTGGCCGGGAATGAAGAAGGAAGTGGCAAATTTCGTGGCGAGATGCCTCACCTGCCAAAAGGTTAAGGCAGTGCGACATAAACCCTTAGGATTGATGCAACCACTAGAGATTCCAAGTTGGAAGTGGGATTACCCCGATCACCTAAAGGCATGAACAAGATTTGGGTGATTGTCGATAGGCTAACGAAGACAGCCATGTTCATCCCAATGAGAGACACGTGGACTATGGACCAATTGGCCCGAGCCTACATTGATAATGTGGTACGGCAACATGGAGTGCCACATGATATCATTTCCGATAGAGACAGTAGATTTGTCTCTCATTTCTGGACGGAGTTACAAAAAGCTCTCGGTACTCAAATCAAGATGAGCACCGCATTCCACCCGATGACGGATGGACAAACTGAGAGAACAATCCAAACACTAGAAGACATGCTGAGAGCATGCGTGTTGGAATTCAAAGGGAATTGGGAATCTCATTTACCCTTGATTGAGTTTTCCTATAATAATAGTTACCATGCGAGTATCGGCATGGCACCTTTCGAGGCATTGTATGGACGAAAGTGCCGAAGCCCTTTGAGCTGGGAAGAAAACGATAAGTCCGTGGTAGTGGGACCACAACTTATCGAAGACATGGCTCAACAAATCAAAGTGATCCAAGGGAAGATGAAAGCCGCTCAAGACCGTCAAAAGAGTTATGCCGACGTGAGACGACGAGACCTAGAATTTCAAGTGGGAGATAGGGTCATGCTAAAGATATCACCCATGAAGGGGGTGATGCGCTTTGGCAAACGAGGGAAGTTAAGTCCTCGATACATAGGACCTTACGAGATTCTAGAACGAGTCGGAACTCTAGCCTACCGATTGGCTTTACCGCCACACTTAGATCGAGTTCATAATGTCTTCCATGTCTCACAACTAAAGAAGTATGTGCCGGACCCGACACATGTACTTCAACCGGAGATAATTGAGCTCGATGAAGATTTGACTTACGAAGAAGTCCCAGTGCGTATTCTCGATACTAAGGAACGAGTAACGAGGAACAAAACCATCAAAATGATCAAGGTTCTTTGGTCAAACCACGAAAGTGAGACGGCAACTTGGGAAGTAGAATCCGACATGAGGGAACGATACCCGACATTGTTCCAAACCGATACCGACACAGTTATGGGGACATAACTGCAATCTTAAGGGGGAGAGGATGTCATACCCCCCCCTAATTTTTCGGTTTCGGGCAATCTTGTAAACTTTTGAACTACGTTATGGCTTGATCCCTTTACCGGGTACGTAGGCAGCTTAGAAGTTTTAATTCTAAGTTCAGTCACAACATAATAAAACAAACACAAGACCTTTAGCACACGAGACGAGAAAAGCCGAAACACAACTTCGAGGACGAAGTTGATTCTTAAGGAGGGTAGACTGTAATACCCGAGAATTTTCCAACATAAAATAAAGCAATAATTAAATAAATAAATAATAAATAAAATAAATGCGATAAATAAATAAACAATCCAGCAAATAAATAAATAAATAAATATAAGGAAATGAGAAATGAGATTTTTACTTAAAAAGGAATTAAAGGAATTTAATTAAATGGTTAAATGGTACACCAAAACCCGACACTAATGAACTCGAGTATTCGAGTCCAAAACATCCAACTGGACTAAGAATAAAAATTAGAGAGAAGGTATGAACCCGAATATACCCCGGGAATCGGAATTCGGAAGCATAGAGGGATAGAAACCCGAAAGAGAGGCGGAAAAGCACGACGGATCGCACGACCCGCCCGGACCGAAGTCCAGGCGTAGACGGCGCGGTGGCCGCGCGCTGGAAGGGGTTTGCCGCGCCACGACCGCGCCAACCCACAGATTCGTTTGTTGCGTGAATCTCTCACCCGAACGCGGATTTTTCGACTTTCGGTTGAACACCTCTCGACTCCAGAGTTCTAGGTCGGCCGTGGACGCCCTAGGGACTTAGAATTCTATAAATAAGCCCCTTGGGAGCCCCGAACAAGTTTACGAAACCCTAAAGCACTCTATACGTTCGAAACCCTAATCCGGAGTCGTCGGAGGCACGAAACCAAGACGAACGCTGTGGACGAGTTCGCAACAGATCTCCATAGTCGTGGTAAGTCTCGGTTCAATCTCTATTCAATAAACGATTCGAAAACGAATCCTAATCATCTTCTTTTTCTTTCTATACCCCCGTATCGAATCTAGATCGTAGAACCCGACGAACGGAGAGGAGAAACGGTGATCTGGAAGCCACGCCTCCGAATTGGACATTCCCGACGTTCATAGACACTGTAAGTTAACCTTACATGGTTTTGGGAGATTTTAAAACAATCGAAACCTAAAAGATTTGACAAGAATCATAAATCTGTCTACTTTCGTTTTCTACCGACGCAACAGAATTGTGGAATTTTTCCGATCTTTAAAACGAACTCAAACGGAAAAACTTAAAACACGAAAAACGTTCCTAAGACTTAGACCTAGCTACTGTAAAAATTTGAGAATTTTTGGAGTTGATTTGATAGGTGAAAACCCGTTGAAACCGAACTGTTTGATTTTAGATCTTGAAATCTTGGACAGAACTTAGGAATGATCTTGATCTCGTTTTTGACATAGGATCTAGGCTGTTTTAGATCTTTGGCCGAACATGAAAGTTGTAGATAAATGTCTTAAGATGATCCCTGTCAAATTTCATAAAATTTGGAGTTGAATTGATATGGTAGAAACTGAAATCTTTGATCTGTGATGTATTGAACTCGGACAGATTTCTTGTTATGCGAAAATTAGCGATTTTGACCTACTTAGGTATCTCGGATTGAAAAAGTTAAAACACGAAAGTTGTAGATCTTGATGTTTCCGAGTCAGATGTGAAATTTTGGAATTTTTTGAATTAAAACTGATTTTTGACGAATTTTGGAGTAAACTGTGATTTACCGAAACGAAATTTTGAAATCTTGTTGAAACATGGAATTTACCTTTAGGGTTGAAACGAATTGAGATATTATTTCTAAATTGCTACATTGGAAGTCAGATTTTAAAAACTAAATCCCCTTACAAACTTGATAAATTAAAATTAGGGGTGAGTGCTCTGCAGGGTGCCCCCTAACGATTCACTTCGTGCCGTAATGGACGATGGTGACCCCGCGCGCTATACTTGAAATGTGATATTGCCAAAACGGCGAAACTTAGAGCCTACACTCTCGTGAATATCCGTATGGGTTTCCCGAGGCTCCGGAGTGGTACTGGGTATGGCTGATACGGCTGCGGCCGCCGGGCTACCGGCTAAACTTGTTGACATCGCGATCTTTATCGTGAAACTTGAGATACCAAATCGGGAATGTAATGGGGATTCTAAATTAAATTAAACTAGATTAAATTATAGTGTTGTCCAATTAAATTATTTAAATGTCTTATTTAAAAATTATGGCTTTTATGATTAAACCATGTGATATGTGTTATTAAATAGAGCCTGAGTTAGATTGTGCTATATGATATGGATTATATGAAATCAAATATTATGTTATTATCATGCTTTTGTTAAATTATTAAAGTATGGCTTTTAAACCCTACGATCATGCATGTGTTAACTTACTCAGCAATTTTGCTGATCAAAACCGTTTTTATTCCTTTCTGTACAGAATATGTGGAATGAGCATGTGTGAGCACGAATCATGCATGGGATTTTGGGAACTTTTATTTTGCTTTTAAATTTCGTACTTAGACTATATTCTGAACGGGCCTGTTTAACCCGTGTTTTGGCCATGTCGGCCCTATTTAAATTTTCCGCTGCGATACTGTACTAAACTAAATATTTCCGCTGCGCTATGCTATTATTATTTTCGATTTATATTGTATGGGCTATTTTGAATGCTTTAAATATTTTAAACACTGCAATACCTAGCCTTGCATCTCTTTAGTAAGCTCGGAGAAACCGTGTCTTACTAGGGAGATGTGGCGGTGACATCCCGACCTGGGTTACCAAAAACCGGGGTGTTACAGTGACGGGTTAGCAATTGTGATATCTTTCTATAGTTGTACAATCTATATATTAATAAATTCACAAATGGACATATCGAAGGTAATCTTTTGGAAGAATTGCCAAGATAGTCCTTTTTCTTTTCCAATTGTCTTAATTCATCATTCACTAATTTTTTGCCCAATATAGTCCTTCACATTTCTTAATTACATTAATAGTCCTTTTTTCTATTAACATTCTTAGTTACATTAGTTGTCATTTTCAATCATTTTCTTGCGGATGTGAAAGTCCATGTAATTGATTCCTTAAAATCTGACCCAAATCCATGTCCAAGATGGTTGAAATGGAGGTCTCTCGAGGGGTTGGGATGCAAGCCAGGTTTCAACCATCTTGGACATGGATTTGGGTTGGATTTTAATGAATCAATTACATGGACTTTCACATCCGCAAGAAAAGAATTGAAAATGACAACTAATTATATAAAAATATTTTTATAATATATATTCTCATATTTTCTTAAAATTTATTTATCTTCTATATACAAACTAAAAATAATAAGGATTTAGAGAAATTAAGTAATTAATTATCATATAATAGTTCACCAAAATATATATCTTATAATAAATTATACTATATGAAGAATTTTTTATATTTAAAAAAGATAAATTGGCTTAATTTTTTTTCTATTGTGTATCAATATGACATATTTATAACATTCACTCAATTGAAATTTAAGGACATTATAGTAAATTGATTAGAATTGGAAATCTGAAATTTTCAATCCAACCAAACACAATAATCTTACATCAGAAATTAAGATTCTCAACAACCTCATATATACCCAGTAATCTTACATTCCCAGCAATCACATTCCCACCAGTAATGTAAATCCCTCCAACCAAACGGATCCTTAGAGTGTTAGTGAGTACAACAATTAAAAGTTTATTTTAAAATATATTTTTTCAAATAAAATTTATTGATTTAATATATGGTTTTAATTATAAAATTATTTGTTGACATTTATTAGATTTATGTTATTTTAGGACATAAGAATAATATATTCATACTATATTATATTTCCTTGTTTTATGTGGAGGTTATTTTAAGTATGATTTTAATTCCATAACTCCTATTTTGATGAATTTATTAGATTGATGGTATTTTAGGACTGACCAATAGTATCTTACATTTCTCTTTTTATGTTGATTTTATTTTAAGTAATTCCTTAACAGTATTTTGGATGAATATTTATGTATAAATGGTAATTGGATCAAATATCTTTAAATTTATTTATAGTAAAAATAAATTTTAGTTTTAAAAAATATTTACGCTCTACTTTTTAAAAAGGTTTTAGGATATAATAGTACTTATAATAAACTTTATTATATTGTTATATACTTTAACTAGTCAGCCCACCCGCAGTACCCGCGGGATGTAAAATCGGGAGTAATTTATTTATACGTTCATATAAAAAATACTATGTAATTAAGATTATTATTAGATACTACAGTCAAGATATAATTTATATGTTAGCATAATGAATGAAAATTTCAATAACATCGCACAACATTATCCGTGGATTTGTTCCATCCGACGATTGTTGATTTTACACAAAAAAAAAATTCAAATCAGACTTTCTTCTCACACACAACACAGTTCTAAAGAATTTTATTTATTATTTCAATATTTAAAAGAATTTTAAATGAAATATGCAACTCTGGTCCTGTAAGTAATAAAAGTATTGTATATTGAATATTCAAACATTTATATTAAACAATATTATATACATTATCTATCTATAAATACGGGAAGTTTGACTCAAATTGATCGATTATTGTAAGAAAATATTTTTATTATATTAAATATAAAAGCACAATATTTCTTACTAATCATATAATATAATATAAATAAATATATTAAATTAAACAATTAGTTATAAACAATAAATGAATTGGGAGGGCGGTGCAGAGCCCGTGCAAACTTATAATATAAATTTATAAACATATATAATATAAATTTATATGTAAATTTATATACAATATTGTATTATTATTATTATTATTGTTGTTGTTGTTGTTGTTGTTGTTTTGTCATGTAAATTTAAAATGATTACCAATTTCCTGCTAACACACCCGCCCGCGCGATGCGCGTGGATGCAAAGTTTAAAAAAATTATAAAATAGAAAAGAAAGAATACTATTCTCCTCAATATTTCGAAGTTAAAGATGAAATAAATAAGCACAAAATTGTATAATATTAAAAATAAAACTACTAAAAGATTATATTACATGAACTTCATTTGTTATTCTTATTTTTTGAGCATTTACTGTAAAATATTTACATTATATGGAGGCCTAAATCTAAAAACTGAACCTTCAGGAACACTCCAACATGTTTGAAAATTTAAACAGTATTTTATTATCAGATGAAGTCAAACTCATTCGTGAAATAAACACTCTTTGTCCATTGCTTTCTCGAGTCAATACTCACCTCGCAGGACATTTTTTCTCATTATTGTCGGAACCAATTTATTGTCAGTCAATACTTCACCCTAGGATATTTTTTCCCATCCTTGTCGAAACCAATATAATGTCAGTCAATACTTCACCCTCCAAGATATTTTTTCACACTATTGTCGGAGCCAATGTGCTGCCAGTCAATACTTCACCTCAGGACATTTTTCTCATTCTTGTCTGAACCAATGTAATGTCAGTCAATATTTCACCCTCCAAGATATTTTTCACACTATTATTGGAACCAATATACTGCCAGTCAATGCTTTTCACCCCCAGGACACTATTTCTCATTCTTATCGGAACCAATGTACTTTTAATCAATAATACTTCACCCCCAAGACATTTTTTTCCACTTTTGTCGGAACCAATGTACTGTCAGTCAATATTTCACCATCCAGGATATTTTTTCCCACTTTCATAGGAAACAACGTACCTCCCGTGCGATGCGCGTGGATGTAAGGTTTTAATCAAATATATAAAATAGAAAAAAATAGTACTTTTCTCCTCCCTATTTCAAAGTTAAAAATAATTTAAAAGATAATCATAAATTTGTATATTATTAAAAAGAAAACCATTAAAGATTATATTACATAAACTTCAACTTTTTATTCTTATTAAGATGATAGCAAGTCGAACACCACCCAATATCTCATTGTAATTTCAATGAGAAAAATAAATGCCCACAATGACGATTTTTCTTGTCAGTCAATACTTCACCCCCTGATCAACATGCGCAATAATTGAAAAGTTACTTCAGTCAATACTTCACCCAGTATATTACAAACGTATATATAATTAATTATTAAGAATAATATTAATTAAACTATTCAAACGGGAAGTCAAATTAAGTGAAACTGTTGATAAGTTAATAAATAAGTAATTCTAATATATACACGGCGAAAAGTATTTAATTGTATGATTGAATTAATATTATAAATAATATTTATTAACAATATCTGCGGTTTATTTAACCAATTCATTGATAATAGTGATGAGAGGATAGATAGCTCATGAATTCGAGTCCCTATATGAAATTTGTAGAGTATTTTTATTAATTGAAATTGTTGCCTAAGTCAAATGATTATTATTGAGATATGTATTAAATTAAATGATGACTTCATATATGTTTAAAATTAATTTATTTATCATATTTTAAAATTAAATTTGACTGTATAAATATTTATAAATATTTTTTCAGGGTAAAGGAGGCTGAAGCCTATTTCTAATTTGACTATGTTTTTTTATTTTAAATAGAAGTAATAAATATTTATATTCATTAGATAATAATTAATAATTATTTAAGATTAATACATGATTATATCGTTTAGCTTTCTCTTTTCCAACAATCCCCTATGTATGGCATATGCGATTAACTTTCACTACTATATCCAAAAATAAATAAATGAATAAAGTAATGATATATTATTAGTGAATCCCAATATAATGATATTTTATGTATTTTATATCACTATAAAATTTGATGTGGGAATTAGTTATATGATTTGGATATCATTTAAAACCAAATTATTAGCAATTTAATATCTTATTATTATTTTTTTTTGTAACACAGCCTAAAAAGGCGAGCAAACAAGCAATAAAAAATTACAGAGAAAAAAGAAGGAAAAAACAAAACACAAAAAGAAGCAGCAAGCAACAAACAAGAAAAACTAACAAAAAGAACTCTTCAGCACAACTAGATCCTCAAGGAAGCTACACCACGCGCATCTTTGTCCAACAAAGGCCTGACCACATCAGGCGGCCGCACCCAATGCATATACCGATCCTCCATTGCCACAGCCAACTTTGCCAATGCATCGGCTACGTGATTTCCTTCTCGGAGTACATGGCGTACTACACAACCCGACATTCCCAGTAAAGCTATCCGTATCTCGTTAATCAAAGGCCAGTATAAGTGCCTTCGATCGACTTGATCTCTGACCAACCGCACTACTTCCGTCGAGTCACAATAACAATGCTTCAAAGCCACCCCAAGGTGCTCGCCAACTTCAGACCTTGCGCCATGGCTATGAGCTCCACTTCCACAATTGGCCTATTCCCCAATTGCCCTCCACAGCCTCCAATCCAACCGCCATCACCTGTCCGAAGCACCGCACCAAACCCCGACTTACCACCGGCCACGACGCTTCCGTCCGAGTGTAGCAGCGGTGCACTACCACCTTCCTCCTTCCAAGAAACCCACTTCGGGATGGGCTCATGTCTTGGATGGCGCCCCTGCAACAGCCGTGCCAGGTGATGCACCTGCCTAAAAACGCTCGGCATCGACGAAGCCACCCCCACAAAAACCCTCTTGTTACGCTCCAACCACACCGTCCATAGAAAAGCCAAGAACCGGCCACCCCCAACGTTCACAGCACTCTTCAACCATTCCAAGCATTCCTCGTCGGGTACCACCTGCACAATAGTTGTCCATGCAAACCCCCCCTTACGCCAAACTTCTCTCGCCCATCTGCATGAAAATAATGCATGCCTCCAGTCCTCCTCATGCACTCCACAAATCCCACAAAGCGGTGACCTAGCTAACGACCGGGAGTAACGCAATCGATTACAAGGTAACGCCCCGTGGCCCAACAACCATAACAAAACCCCCACCTTCTCAGGGATCTCTTTCCTCCATATCCAATCCCACCCTCCCTCCTGTCCGACATCACCCACAAGCCACGCATATGCAGACTTCACTGAAAATAGTCCAGTAGTTGTCAACCGCCAATGCATCAAATCGGGAGTAACAGCCGAAAAGATTGGAGGTGGCGAGCCCTTCATCTCCGCAATCAATTCACCTGGAAACCAAGAATATAGTTTCTCAAGCGACCAATGCCCTCCCTCAACCACATCTTTAATCTTATACCCCAAATTGCAAACATGAACAAATGGCACCTTATTCGTCAAACACTCTCCTTTCCACCACGGAGAATACCACAACAAGCTCTCCCCATTACCAATACGAATACCAAACCCCTTATGTAAAAGGGTACTAACCTTACAAATGGCCTTCCACATTTTCGTGCCACGGTAGTGCTCATGCGGAAAGGACCCTTCCTGGATACCATATTTCCCGCGAAAGACTTGAACCCACAACTTCTCCGAATGCCCAACAAGCTCCGCCACCAACCTTCCCATAAGCGCCACATTCATAGCTCTAGCCGCTCGGATACCCAGCCCCCCGTACGCCGAGACCGAATGACCGAGTCCCATTTCACAAGGTGTAGGCCCTTGCCATCCACACCTTTCCAAACCCATCTCCGTATAATCTTATCTATTCGCGAACATACCCCCACAGGCAATAGATGTACCTGCATCGTGTACACTGGAATGGCAGCAAGGACAGCTCGAGCCTTAGTAATACGACCCGCTTTATTTAACAGAGTGCCCTCCCACGACGCCAGTTTATCTGCAATCCGTTTTATCAAACCATCAAAGTGGCTGATCTTGGTCCGCCCATGTATAATAGGAAACCCAAGGTATCTCCCCAATTCGTCCACCACAGGCACCTGTAGATACTGTTGCAACCATCCTTTCTCCCGACTCGAAGCCCGCGGCGAACAGAATGCACCAGACTTCCCAGGATTCATGTGAAGCCCAGACCTGCTGCCAAAGCGCCCAAGGACAGCCGCCATACACTGCACACTCTCCTCTTCCAACTTCGAACAAAAAATGAGGTCGTCTGCAAACATGAGATGGGATACGGCCACACCACCCGGACTCAAGCCAATCGGCTGCCAATGTCCCAAGTTAACCTCCTCCAATATTGTCCGTGATAGCTTTTCCATAACTATAACAAAAAATACGGCGATAAGAGATCGCCTTGACGAAGCCCCCGACCTGCCTGGATATTCCCAATGGGTGTCCCGTTCCATAAAATAGAAAAAGTGGAGGAAGAAACACATTTCATAATCAAGGATCGACATTCATGTGGGATCCCCAATTCCCCAAGACATTCATCCAAAAATTCCCATCTCACCGTGTCGTACGCCTTCGCCAAATCAATCTTAATAACCACCTCCTTAGTAGCCCCGCGACTTCTTTCGATAGAGGCAACTATTTCTTGTAGTAACACACCATTATCTGAAGTGCCACGCCCTGGTAGAAAAGCCGATTGGAATGGGCTAATCACCTCACAAAGAATACTCCTCATACGACGAACAAGAATTTTCGTTATCAACTTAAAACTTACATTACACAACATCAATGGCCGATAATGAGTAAGGGACGTCGGCTCTTGCACCTTAGGCAGAAGGCACATAAACACATGTGCAAACCCATCCGGAAGCTGTCTGGTTCTCATGTTGTCGCTAATATTTTTAATGACGACATCTCGCAACATCGTCCAATATTCCTTGAAAAATATAGCCGGGAACCCATCCGGTCCCGGAGCAGCTAGTGATCTCATCGTTGCCAAAGCCTTCTCCACCTCTTCCCCATCCACAGGCTGCTCCAATATAGCTATGTGGTGCGACGATAGCTCAGGTAATCTCGGTAATGCATCCCCCACATACGGCTCTGCCTTATTAGCATACATATCCTCAAAATGCGCAATGGCCATTTGGTGTAAAGTAGCTGGATTTTCCTCCCAACTCCCATCCGCTAACTGTAAACCATAAATACGACTGCGCTTCCTATGGACTTTGGTTTTAGCATGAAAATACCTTGTATTTCGATCACCAACCTCAACCCATCGATCTCGCGACTTTTGATGCCATAACAATTCTTCTTGCATAAGCACATGTTCCAACTCAGCCTTGAGTTCTGCCTCAAGCCGTGTGTACCAGGCCGAGTCCCAACGCTCAAGCTGTTTCTGGACCCCCAAGATACGATTTTTCAACCTCCGCTTCCTCTCCCTAATATGCCCGAAAGTGGTTGAATTAAATTCCAACGAAGCCGATCGAACTTTCGACAATAAATCTGGCATTCCCCCACAGCCATTTGCACTACATTTCCATATGCCGGATGAACCTTCCATGCGGCCTCCCATCGAAAAGGTCTATCGTTCTGGCCCTGCTTATCCCCACACACCAACTTCAGTGGACAATGATCCGAACCGACTCGAGGAAGAATATACACCCGCCCTTCAGCAAACTGATTCAACCAATCAAAGTTGGCAAGCCCTCTATCCAATTTCTTTCCAAGCCGCCGGCCACTCACCATGCGTGACCAAGTAAACGCTGGTCCAAACGTCGGAATACTAATCAAATGACAAGAATCCAACACTTCCCTCAACTCCGCTGCTCTATCGGACAAAAACACACCTCCAACGACCTCCGATTCATCCGTAATCTCGTTCCAATCCCCCAAAACAACCCAGGGACCATCGACAATGCCCGCCACCAACTGTAAGTCCTCCCAACTACGTCTGCGGCGCTGATAATTTGGGTCCGCGTACACTGCCGTCGCCATCCACTTAGCGATGCCACGCCTCAACTCCACCGTAATCATGCGTTCACGCCGATCAACCACTGAGACCGTGCATCCAAGTTGGACAGATCCAAGCATCCACAATCCACCCCCCATGCCAACAGCCTCAATGATTTCTATCGGGACATATCCCAACCTCCAAAACAGGGTTTTTACCCGATCAAACGGACCACGCGGCTCCATCAAACATAGGATACCGGGACGATGCATTCGAACCAAATCACTCACCCATCGCTGAGCAGTCTTGCTCATAACACCACACACGTTCCAAGCAATTATTGATAAGTCTTTAAAATCCATAGACATAAATACACAGAAAGAAGTACTTGTAAAACTACTAATCCCCATGGATCCCCTTATCTTCTAGTCGACCAACACCATTACCCTCACCAACGGTTTCCGCCACTGACTCCACCGAATCATCCTGTAGATCATTTAGCAAGGTGAATCTACCTTCCACCCAGCCACCTCTATCACCACTAGTGCTTGACTGGCCAACATCCCTATCCCGCCGAGGCCGTTTCAAGGAGCTTTCAGAGAAGGAGCTTTCATATACCACCCCACCCCTAGCCACACGAGCAGGTTGGTAAATCACAAGTTGCCCCTTACCCATATCTCCCATCCCATCAGAATTCACTACCCGGTTTTCAGTAACAACCTGCTTCCCCTTGGTTTTCCTTAAGGCCTCACCCTCCCGACTATCATCGCCATCCCCATTACCACTATCACCCGTCCGACCACCTCCCTTGGACGCCTCGGCCTCGTTAACAATATCATTATTAACTTTTCCATGATCTCCCTTCCCTACATTCTCCCCAACTTTAACACCACCCACCTCTTTCTTTTTATTTGGTCGATTTCGACGATGCCCAACCATCATCCACTCCCCAAATGCCCTTTCCCCATCTACTTGTTTCTGTACTTCCGCATCCTTCCTTCCCACATCACCCTGCCCAGTCCTCATATTCGGGGTAGCCCGCACATCGGGCCGATCCTCCTCCCTCGTCTCCGCTCTCCGTATCTTTGTGCAATTCCAATCAATATGTCCATAACAGCCACACGTAGTACACAATAGATGTAAGCCCTCATATGCCACTGGAACCCACCAACCATTCACCCTCAACCTTCCCTTAACCGGCTTTGTCAGATCCAACGCAACACACACCCTTGCATACCGCCCCCGGGATGTACTCCGCGTACATGTATCACACTTTATCACTTTCCCCAAACCAGATGCCACCGCCCACAATATATCCTCACGATACCTATGCATCGGGAGATCCATAAGCCTCGCCCAGACCAGCGTCTTATTAACCTGCGTCGTGCTCGGATTAAAGTCCCTTGTCCATGGCATGACGGCCAAATAGTGATCAAAGATCATCCATGGCCCACCATTAACCACTGTCTCCCTGTCCTCCGTGCTCCCAAATTTTGCAATAAAGCATGCATGGCCAACGTCGATCAAACTAAAGTCCCCCTTAACATTCCACATCCGCACAAGTCTCTCCTTCATGACATGATACGACACATACGTGCCCAAAACCTTTACCACCAAAGCGGATTCCCAAGCCCTACCCGCCTCCGCATCCACTTCATCATCAATGACAATGTCCGGAATATTAGGGTTCCCATCAACAAACCCCGTCCTAACCAGATTTTCCGCTATCAAATCCCTCCTAGGCGCCGGGGGGTCTGTCGCCATCTTGTCCCCCGCTAGAATATCCGCAAAAGATCGAGTCTTTCCTCCAGGATCATGGTCAGAGTGAGTCGCTGCCGTCGCAAAGGAGTTCGGCGCCCCTTGAGAAGAAACCCTAGACATATTGTTTTCAATTAAAAAGAATTAATCTTGAATAAAACCAAAAACAAATTTGTTTTTTGCTTAATTTAATATCTTATTATTGATAAATTTATACTTAATTAAACAACTAAAAATAATTGCAGTATATTTATGTAAATAATCAAACAATTTAATTTAATATAAATTAAAATACAACAAATCTATAAAATTATATGTGCGAATTAATTATATGATGACTTGGATATCATTTGAATTGTGTTAAAATATTGTGTAAATTAAATGATGACTGTACTGAGAAATGCAGTATTACACCAAATATTATTAATGTCATTTGCAAGGTAACTTGATGTTCAATCGACTAATATCCATTATCATTTGCACTGATATCCATTAATGACTAGTTCATTGGAAGCTAACTTGATATTGAATCGACTTCACAATTTTTTCAACTAATTTTTTAAAACCCGAGTCAAATTTAGACTAAATTAAATACCCAAAGTTGATGAAGGAGCACAATTAAAATTAAATAACCGAATTAAAGAATAAACTAAATTAAAAAATATATAGTTAAAATTAACAAATATTTATACATTATAAATATGGTCTGTATAACTATTTTTGAGTATTTTATAGTTATTTTAATTAGTTATATTAGTGGTAGACGTATTTAGTCATGAAATTAATAACCAATGTTTTTATGATTTATTTACAATGGATGTAACATTACGCTGCATGTTAATAATATAAGAATGAGTAAATATTATTATATAACTAGCAAGTAACCCGTCGAGACTCGACGGGCATATTTATGTATTTTATATAATATTTATATTTATATTATATAAATTAATAATAATTTGTATTTTGAGTAATGAAAAATATGTGATGATTTATATAGATTTGAAAGATGGGTATATGATAATATAATTTAATTATTTTTAAAACTAACAAAGAAATCATATTATACCGTCTTCCTTAGCTTCTGTGGCTTTTTTTTTTGAGGATAATATTTTATTGCTTGGAGCTTCCAAAATCAAAGAAGTCTCAAAATGGGGAACCCCTACAGTCTTTCGCCGTACACAATCAGATAAGTAAAAACCAAAACCAAAAACAGGCAGCAACTTTTGGCATAGCGACCAAGGAATTGAACTCAGCAACCGAGAGGTAGCATTCTTGACCAACATCATCATATTCCATCAGACACTGTATGTTATGCCTGTCTGCAAATGGCCTGCATCCCCCAAATGTATCAGAAACGCATTCCTCAATCAATCAGACAAGCACTTCGGGTACCAGCAACCAAAAGTAGCAGCTATCATCAATCTCTTGGGATGTGTATGTTCTCTCAGACCACTCGAAAGATGGTAAACACCAGCAAGCCACCATCAGAATCTTCGTTTCCCACAATCAAACTACTGCTAACGAGTACAATCAACATGAGGCCACCTATTCCTTTCAAAAAAAGAACGTCTAACAAGATTTCATAGCATCAGAGAAAGTATTCAACACGACTTTGTAAGTAATGTTAAAAAAGACACTCCAAAAACTTGCTATCGTACCACATCTCCCCTACCACGAAATCAAAGTCAGTGCATCGAACCGAAAAGACTCAGAGGGTGAAATAGGCCGGCTGAAGAAGAAAGTCGGGTATTGTGAAAAAGGGACCATCTATGCATTGCCCACAAAAAATCCAGGGCGTGGTACAACATCCACTCCACAACAAGGTGAATCCTGAACAAGTCTTCGCCTGAAGAAAGATGCACATAATACTATCTCCACCAGACTAATCTCAAGGAAGGTGTACAAAGAAAATAACCCCTATGCTGTCTTCCAACCCTTTCCTGGAGCCAAAACCATCATCATTCCTTCTTTCTATATTTTATTTTCCTTTTCCTTCTTTTTCTTTTTCTCCACTCTTTTTCTTTTTTCCTTTACTCTTCTTCTCACTCTAATTATCTTTTTTTTTTTTTTCTTTTTTCTTGTTTTTTTTTTTTTTTCAAATAATTCCCTAAATCCAACATCAGACTTTTCCAACATAACCAGTGGCTACAATATCGTTCATCATTTCCCCCCTATTTGATCTCCCACACCCATTAAATATCAAGCCAACCGAAACCTTACATATCAAGATCACACTAACATTCCAAATTGTGTTAACTTCTAGACTGCGCCGCAGGATTATTTTGGAGCAATGCATAAATGAAATCGAAGTCTCTCAGGGGCTAAATGAGTGTATGTGGAAACTGCGGAAGGGTGAGATTTAATAGAATTTTCAGGATACTCAGGAAGATGGATAAAGGAACAGACCATCAATATCATTTGAAAATCTCAAGCAGGAAAGTCATGTAATGATAGGTAGGGCAGGAATTGGAATTGGAAACCGAAGCAAATGCACTCACATAGAGAGATCCAAATGCTCTTTTCATGTTCAAACGCACCCCCATGATTCGAGCAGATTCAACATGCAACAACAGCAAGTTCAAGAATGACATTTTTAACATTACCTTTGTGTGTCGCCAAATGACTCATCACTTCTTGATTCACCCATGTAGAGAGTTTCAGTAGGCTTCGCGGGTATCTTGCAACAATTTTATGAAGCTAATCTGTAGTCACCATCCATCAGACCTCAAGAACATCAAAGTACCCCAGCACGAGTATTATATTCCACGTAAACTTCAGGATCATCAAAGCATTCCAGCAGAAGCTACAGCATCCGATTTCAAGGTGTAAGCTGCCTTTCAGTGTCCACGTCCGGTACTATCCTTATCTTGCCACAACAGACCACCCGAATTCCTTCAACAATCATTGCTCGTTTCCTTTCGCCCTCCAACACGCAAGCTTATCACAAGGTTCGAATTTCACCTACAATTTTATGAAGCTAATCTGTAGTCACCATCCTATGCTGTCTTCCAACCCTTAGCTTCTGTGGCTTATCCGGTTCAAACCTAACATATCAATAAAAATAATTATTAAAATAATATTTTTATTTAATTTGAAATTTAAATTAAAATAAAACAAAATTTATATATAAGTATTAAGCATAATATGAAAAATTCCCATGCAATTTGCTGAAAAATGTCATTGTTGAAAATCTTATTGGTAAGGGCTAGTATAACACTATCCTTAAAAATGTTTGTATTATAAGTGGTGCAGTTTTTTTTTCCCCTTTTTTGAGGAAAGAAAACTTTCATTTCATAAAAGAAATCCACAAATATAATGACCCTTGAAATTACACCTTTCGGACCACAAACACAGCCTCATAATTTAATTAAGCAGCCATTGGATGCAAAACAGACCAAAACCAGCATATCTATCATCAACACCAAAACTACAATCGCTAACAGTAAAACACTCTATATTTGCCCCAATCACCACCGATCACAGAAGAAGCATACTGCACCATAACTGTTCAAATTCCAATCATTCCATCTTCGCCAAGCACCTCCAACGTCACAACTGATTGTATATGTACTATAAAAATATTTGTATATGTACTATAAAAAATTGCCGTTATTGGATTACCCGTAGAGTTTATAAGAATATCATCCGGAAATGTCACAACTGATTGTACATCTCCAAATTCAATAACAGTTTTACCATGACCTACATCAAGTATCAATTTCGCAATTTTTTTGCCATATATAAATTTCGTTGTAAATATTTCTTGTGTTATGTTGAGTTAATCATTCTTAATTGTATATAAATACTTTAAGTCACATCTTGCTAGTCACACGAAATATTGCAACATAACTGTTAATGGCTAAAAATTGGTTTTGGAAGATAAAGTCCAATATTCTTTAAAGATTGACATTGACTTTTGTTTATAATCATAGCAAAACAAACCGCGAGTGAGAATTTTCTCATCTGAAATTGAATGGGGAATTTGATTAAATCAGATAGGCTCATAATTATTCTACCAATCAAAAATTTTCTTTTTTCATGGTTTCTCAAAAATTAATTTAACCTCAATTATATGGTTCTGCATCTTAGTTAAGATCAACATACTTCCACTGCATAATTTATTTGATGGATCTATATTACTAAGATGCATGACTATAGAACCCTCATTCAACTATATTTTTCGGTAATCCAGAACAACTGATTGTGTTTAGATATTCCAGTGAAAATAATTCATTGGCTTTATTTATGCTTTCATCATCTTGATAAATATTGTTAGAACTGATATATATACATTTTTATTTGTAGATATATGTTCCATGATGTAATCAATCGTATGAGCAATCATTGGTATGGGTTAGTATAACATAATCTTTAAAAATCTGGATTTGAAATGGTGTAGTTCATATTTGCATAAGTACTCTGAACAAATACCGCTATATGATCTTCCGTATATTTTATAAAATTATCATCTGGAAATAAATTATCATCTGGAAATGTCACATCTAATCGTACATCTCCAAGATCAATACCAGCTTTACCAATTTCCATCGCGTATATGAAATATTCATTGTGCAAATGAATTTTTTTTTTTAATAGTCATAGTAAAACAAATGTGAGATGAGAATTTTTTATTATAAACATTATTTGTAGCAACCACGTAAAAAAAAATTCAAACATCATCACTATCAACTACAGACATTATTTTATTATAAACATTATTACGTTCATCAATCAAGAAAGAAATAGCTTAGCATGAGCCGCCTTCATCTCTTCCTTATTATAATATGTCTGTTCTAGTATCAATAGATTATATGTTTCAGACGTTAAAACTTCATTCAGTATCGACATTCCAGAGAAAATTTTCAAACTTATATAATTTGTAGCAATTAGCCTTTCAATTCCTAATAAAGCTATATTTATATTTGTTATTCCATAAAATACAAATCTGTTAAAATATAGACTAATGAATTATTTCTTAAAAAATAGATTAAAAAATAAAATTTTTCTTTATTTACTGATGGATCTATTCACATTCACAATAACTCTTTATACATCAGATTCTTTATTTATAATATACTTTATGAAAATAATTAATTTACTTTAAACCAATTATCCAAAGAATATGAATTTTTACATTTCCCTTAATAATTATAATCGTTTTGAATTATTTTTAGAGATAATAATTGTTTTAGACAATCAGAATGATCAATTTTCAGATTTTAGCAATTATTTTTTTATTTACAATTTTTGGGTCACTACAAGGCTGTCGGACCAACAAAAAGGGCCAAAGCGGACCGCATGTTGTTCAAATCACCTCATTATGGTCTAAAAATAAAAATCACATCCCTCTGGTAGCCCATTTAAGTTTTTCTTTTTATTATTTTTTATGTAACAAAAATAAATAATATTAATTTCATCCCATTATTTATGTCTCGCTTTTATTTTTTGATATTTCGAATAAAAAAATAACCAGTTAATAATAATGTGTCAAACCATATCTTGATTCTATATAAATTAAAAATTCCATATCTTTTTAAAACTGAAATTATGTGAATAAAACAATGCAAAACCTAAAATAAATAATAAATAAATAATACAAAAATCTAAAATAAAAATAAAATGCGAAAATCTAAAATAAATAAACGCAAAATTAAAATTTGAAATCTTTTAAAAGCTAAAAATTGTAGGAATTCCATATAAGTTAAAAATTTTATTTAAAAAATGAAAATTGAGTAAAAATAAAAATTGTTGGAATAAAAAGTGCAAAAATCTAATATAAATAAATAAAAGAACCAAAATCTAATATAAATAAATGCAAATATACAAAATTTCAAATTTCAAATCTTTTAAAATTGGTAATTATGTGAATTTCATATAAATTAAAAATTTTATATCTTTTCAAAAATGGAAATGAGGATTTTCATATCCAAATCAATAAATATTTTGACATAAATAAATATATTAAATAAATAACAAATACAAAAATCTAAATTTAATTAATAGAAAATGAAAAAATCTAAGAAAATTGGAAATTTAAAATGGAGATACCACATTAAATGTTGACTTGGTTGACCACTAATGGTTTTAATAATATATAGATTAGAAGGAATAATCACAAATGATGATTAGAAATTTAAGAAAAAAATTAGCTGAATCTTGATAATTTATAAAATATATTAATACTATATACACATGCAGTAATAATTTTTCTCGGAAATTGTGAAGTACAGAGTATTTGCAAACTCTTCATAATCAATACAGATTTAAAAATTACATGAAATATATTAACCTTACATAAAATGTATAAATATATTAAATTCACCTGAAAATGTGTAAATATATTGAATTATTATTGTTCTATTGACTGAACAACTTTAAAAGAAGATAATAATTATCCAATCATTAATATATACATGAAAATGATATATAATGATTACCTCAAATATTTGAAATTCTAATTCTCCATTAAACTAATTTACCATTTACGTAGCAAATAATTTATAAAAATATTTCATACAATATTTTTAATAAATTAATAGTAGTCCACAAATATTATATTATATTTTTTAATATAAGTTAGTACGAAATATAAATAATTGAATTTTTAAGATATAACATATTATTTTTCATTTCATTTCATTTTTAAGATATAACATATTATTTTTAAAATCAATCAACTTATTTTAATGTGTCGGCAAATTACTTATTTTTTAAGGTAAAAGGTATTTAAACACTGACATTTATGTGTCGGTAAATTTGTATGGGAGTTCAAACTATCAAGCCATACAAATTACAAATGAAATAAAAGGAGAGGGAAAAGGGATTAGGTTCCCAGAGCAATCATCACTTTTGGGAGTACATATTATTAAATTTAGAGAAGAAGTTGAGTGCTTAAATTGTAGAAAATGATTTGAATTTTAAATTGTATTTGGGAAATATGTTTTTTTTTAAGGGTTATATAGCATCTGTACATATATTAAAATTATCTATACATTGACAACAGTACACTATATTGTATAAAATCAATGGTGTATTAAAATGTTCACATCCCACATTTTATCCCAAGAAAACTACAAAAAAGAACTTATGGAAAAGTTTATTATTATATCAAAGTTTATTATTATACTTTTAACAATAAAGAATAGTATTGCAGTATTTAATTTTATTTTGAATATATTTTGTAATATATGAATATAATTTTCAAATACATAAAATATGGTATGGATGTCACGCACCATCTGTTAAATTCAATTTCTTTTTATATAAATTTAAATTATATATAATTAAAAGTAAGTTCCAAAGAGAATCAGTACACCAAACAAATTACATTTTTTAGGTTCCCGAAAACAATTCAAATTTTTGTGATACAAATATTTGTTAATTTATTTAGGGTAATGATAGATATAATTTGGACAGGTTTCCAATGCAATTTAAATTTTAGATATAATTAAGATATACTTCCAAGGCAATTTAAATCTTTTTGGTTCCCAAAGACAAGAAGTATATTTGGAATATAGATATTCTCTTTTGTTTTGTTTAGGATAGAGATAAATATATTTTGGATAGATTTCTAAAACAATTTAAATTTTGGGATTTCTAAAAACAATCATCATTCTCTTTGCAAGATCGGGATCATTTTGTAAATACCTGAAGATTGTTAAAACTAAATACAAATAACTTTAATTATGCATGCACCGGATGTTGGGATACTTTAATTATGCAGTCATTTTGTAATTATGCATGCACCAGATTAAATATCTACAAATACAAATAAATTTAATTTTAAACCATCCGAATTATGTAATCAACATTGCATTTGAGTACAAAAAGCGATACAAAATACTTAAAGGACCGAATGATAAGGATTTCTTATCTGCGAAGGTGTTTAATTTTAGATTTGTGCAAGTGAAAATCACACCATTATAAATAAGTCATTGATAAGACAGTGAGTCACACTCACAAACATTGATCATTAAATAATTAGTATTTATTATATAATTGATTAATAAATAAATGTGCATAAGAACTAACAATCCCCACTTAAAGGTACATTGTAATTAGTATTTGTTCATAACTAATAATGAATAGCCGTAAATGCACACTAATAGTACTTTTCCGATTACAGCCATATTAAGAAATTTTTAATTTAGACTATTATTTTTTTTCAAGTGATAATATATTCTGAAATTAATTAAGAAAATTTAATAGTTACATATATTTTATTTGTTACTAATTTGTGTAAGGTAATAACTAATTTGAAATCAAGCCCTAGAGAAAAACAACTTAGATAAAAGATAGTGATCCACTAATCCTTTATTAAATGTAATTTTCAAAACATAGATTATAGAACTAATAAAATAAACATAATTAAAATATTGGGAATTAGGTTTGACTAATTTGAATGCATGGGATACACTTGCACTTCCATAAGTTCCGGCTACTCAAACAAATAAACCTTACAATGGTACACTCGGAGGATCAAATAAATTGCATTCTCGAGTTGCTAACACAATAAACAGACGAAACTTCAAGATCAAAGTAATCAAAGTCAACCCAACCAGAAAATAGATTTCTAAGATGGTCTTCATTAGAACAAAACAGTGTGCCATATATCCCTTCAAATGAGTTATAAAATCACTTCAGAAGCTAAACATCATAAGACTTTCTGTCGAATTTGAACCAATGTACGTTTGTCTTTGCTAATCCCAGCCAACAATTTAATACCTTTCTCCAGAAACGACGCCTTATGAGAAGATGACTCCCATAGTCTAAATCTGAATTTGTCCATTGATTGTTGCCTTCTTTAAAAAGTTTACAACTGAAATAAAAATATATAAAAAATACATAAATATAATGAGAAAAGATAATTATAATAAAGTAAGTGTAAATGGAGGTCCCAAAAGAGAATTTAAAAAATACCTGAATGCAGCATTGAATAAGTCTTCTAAAGAGGATGACGAAACCCTAGACAGGATTTCACCTATTAAATCAATTGGCAAATGATGTATATTTCTAAAATATCCAGATTGAAGAACAGGACAATCAACTGACAAATCAACCAATAAGATGCATGTTGGATAACCATCAAAATTATTTATCATCTGGAGAAAAAAAAAAAAGTTAATACATGGACATATGGTTTCAAAATATATACATGAAAACCATCAAAACAACTCAATTAAGGGACATTAACAAAAGTGAGAAAGAAAATAATGGATAGGAAAAAATGAAAAAAACAAAATACGTACAAAACCAAGTTATCAAGTTTGATGAATGGTGAGAAAACTACTCCATAGAGGCCATATATATACTGCCAAAGAATGGAGAAAATGAGCAGGTTGAATGAAAGACATTAATGATGCATGGGAAATTATAAAAATTGCATGGAAAAGGTAAAAGGGAGATGGAAAACTAATTTTTCGATTTTTTTTTAATTATAATAGCAATTTCATAATATTATTAATGTGTGTGAGAGAATGTAAAAATTGTTGAATTTAGAGGGGGGAAAGAATGGAGGGAAAGTGTGTGTGGGTTAGACTATTTTGTTATTATGTATATAATGATAATGATTAACATTTAAATTATAAATCACTCCTTCAATTAAAATAGAAAAGAATCTGTAACACCCTGGTTTTTGGTCACCCAGGTCGGGGTGTCACCGCCACACCTCCCTAGTAAGACACGGTTTCTCCGAGCTTACTAAAGAGATGCAACGCTAGGTATTGCAATATTTAAAACGTTTAAAGCATTCAAAACAGCCCATACAATATAATTCGAAAATGAAATATCATAATGCAGCGGAATTAATATTTAAGTATAATGTTGCAGCGGAAATGTAAATAGGGCCGACATGGCCAAAACACGGGTTAGACAGGCCCGTTCATAATATAGTCTAATGTACGAATTTAAAAACAAAATAATGTTCCCAAAATCCCATGCATGATCGTGCTCATACATTCTCATTCCACATACTCTGGAAGAAAAAGAAATAAACGGTTTGGTCACAACTTGCTGAGTAAGTTAACACAGACATAATCGTAGGGTTTAAAAGCCAATAATTAATATTTAAATAAAAGCATGATAATAACATAATAACTCAATTTAATTTAAATCACTATTCAATTTGCATAATTCAATTCAGGGCTCTATTTCACAACACATTTCACATGATATCAAAATAAAAGCCATGACTTAAATAAAGCATTTAAGTAATTTAATTGGACAACAATACATAATTTAATTTAATTTAATTTAATTTAATTTCCCCTTTACATCTCAGATTTAGTATTTCAAGTATTTCACGATTGCATCGCAATCTCGACAAGTTTAGCCGGTAGCCCGGGGCCACAACCGTGTCAGCCATACCAAGTACCACTCTAGAGCCTCGGGTTACCCATGTGGATATTCTCGAGAGTGTAGGCTCTATATCTCATGCCGTTTTGGCAATATCATATCTCAATTTCGCGCGGGATCACCATCGTCCATTAAGGCACGAAGTGAATAGTTAGGGGGCACCCTGCAGAGCACTCACCCCTAATTTTAATTTATCAAGTTTGTAAGGGGATTTAATTTTAAAAATCTGATTTCATTTAGTTTATTTAAAAAACATATTTTAACTTGTTCCAACCCTAAAGGCCAATTCATCGTTTCAACAATATTTCAAGATTTGACTCCCGGTAAACCACTTTTTACTCTAAAATTCGTCTAAAATCAGATTTAATTCCAAAAATTCCAAAATCTCACTACTGACTCGGAAACTTCGAGATGAATGACTTTCGTGTTTTAACTTTTTCAATCCGAGATACCGAAACAGGTCAAAAACATCAATTTTAACAGAAACACTTATCTGTCCGAATTTCACATACCACAAGTTAAAGACTTTAGGACCTACCATAGCAAATCAACTCCAAATTTAATGAAATTTTACAGGGACCTTCTTAAGACGATTATCTACAACTTTTATGTTCCGCGAAAGATCTAATTCGGCCTTAAACCCTAGTCAAAAACGTCAACAAGTTCGAGACTATGTTCTGTCCAGTTTTCAAGATTCGGTTTTTCAACAGCTCGGTTTAGGGTCGATTTCACATATTAAAACTTCACCAAAAATTCTAAAAATTTTACAGAAGATAGATCTAAGCCTTAAAAACGTTTTTCGTGTTTTAAGTTTTCTCATTTGAAGACTTTTAAGGGTTCAGAAAAATCAAATACAAACACTGCGTCGGTAAGAACATCATATTGACAGATTTTCGATTTCTTGTTTAATCTTTTAGTTTCGAACGTTTTAGTTACTCCCAAAATCGTGTAAGTGTTAACTTACTGATTAATCATCTTCCGGGGTCATCTATTTCGAAGGCGTGGCTTCCAGTCCACCGTTTATCCTCTCCGCTCGTCGGGTTCTCCGTTCTAGATCCAATTCGGAGTGTAGAGAGGAAAGAGACGGGGTTAGAATCTGTTTTCGGATTGAAACTAAAAAGAATCTGATGGACTAGAACTTACCACACGTCGGAGATCCTTTGATTTTCGTCCAAAAGCTGCTGCCTTGGTTTTTGATGCCTTCGTAGACTCCGGGATTACGACTTTGTGTATAGAGGGTATTGTTGGGTTTTGAAAAGGGTTTAGGGTCGTTTGAGGGGGGTTATTTATAGATAGGCACGACCTAGGGACGTCCAAGGTCGGCCTTGGTGAGCCTTGAGCCGCAGGGAATGCAACCGAAACCGAAAAATCCGGATTCGGGGGAGAGATTCACGCAACGGGCGAATCTGCCTGCTGGCACGGGGTTGGCACGCCTTTCCCGTAATTAGCGCGGCCAGCGCACGACTAACGCCTGGACTTCGGTCCGGGCGGGTCGTGCGATCCATCGTGCTTTTCCACCTCTCTTTCGGGTTTCTATCCCTCTATGCTCTCGAATTCCGATTTCCGGGCTCTCTTCGGGTTCCTATCTCGTGTCGTCATTTCCTTCGGATCTAACTTTATGTTTGGACTCGAATTCTCGAGTTCATTGGTATCGGGTTCCCGTGTAACGACTTATTTAACTTTATTTAATTTCTTTTTGTTTAATTAAATTCCTTTAATCAATTTCATTTCTCATTTCTTCTATATTTATTTATTTAATGTATTTATTTATTTATTTATTTATTTATTGTAGTTATTTATTTATGTTATAAAATTCTCGGGGATTACAGTCTACCCTCCTTAAGAATCAACTTCGTCCTCGAAGTTGTGTTTCGGCTTTTCTTGTGCTAAGGTCCTTTTTGTTTATTTTATTATTTTGTGACTGAACTTAGAATTAAAACTTCTAAGCTGCCTACGTACCCGGTGAAGGGATCAAGCCACAACGTAGTTCAAAACAATTTGAATTTGTTTGTTTGATTACAAAAATGCACGAAAATACATGGTATGCCATCCTCTCCCCCTTAAGATTGCAGTTATGTCCCCATAACTGTGTCGGTTTCGGTTTGGATCAGTGTCGGGTAGCGTTCTCTCATGTCGGATTCTACTTCCCAAGTTGCCGTCTCACTGTCATGGTTCGACCAAAGAACCTTGACTATCTTGACGGTTTTATTCCTTGTTACTCGCTCCTTTACGTCTAAGATTCGCACTGGGACTTCTTCATAAGTCAAATCTTCGTCGAGTTGGATTGTTTCAGCTTGAAGGACATGTGCCGGGTCCGGCACATACTTCTTTAGTTGTGAAACATGGAAGACGTTATGAACTCGATCTAATTGTGGCGGTAAGGCCAATCGGTAGGCTAGAGTTCCAACTCGTTCTAGAATTTCATAAGGTCCTATGTATCGAGGACTCAACTTTCCTCGTTTGCCAAAGCGCATCACCCCATTCATGGGTGATATCTTTAGCATGACCCTATCTCTCACTTGAAATTCTAGGTCTCGTCGTCTCACGTCGGCATAACTCTTTTGACGGTCTTGAGCGGCTTTCATTTTTCCTCGAATCACCTTGATTTGTTGAGCCATGTCTTCGATAAGTTGTGGTCCCACTACCACTGACTTATCGTTTTCTTCCCAGCTCAACGGGCTTCGGCACCTTCGTCCATACAAAGCCTCGAATGGTGCCATGCCGATGCTAGCATGGTAGCTATTATTGTAGGAAAACTCCATTAAGGATAAATGAGATTCCCAATTTCCCTTAAATTCCAACACGCATGCTCTCAGCATGTCTTCCAGTGTTTGGATTGTTCTCTCGGTTTGTCCATCCGTCATCGGGTGCAATGCGGTGCTCATTTTGATTTGAGTACCGAGAGATTTTTGTAACTCCGTCCAGAAATGAGAGACAAATCTACTGTCTCTATCGGAAATGATATCATGTGGTACTCCATGTCGTCGTACCACATTATCAATGTAGGCTCGGGCCAATTGGTCCATAGTCCACGTGTCTTTCATTGGGATAAATATGGCCGTCTTCGTTAGCCTATCCACAATCACCTAAATCTTGTTCATGCCTTTGGGTGATCGCGGTAATCCCGAGACAAAGTCCATCGAGATGCTATCCCACTTCCAACTTGGAATCTCTAGTGGTTGCATCAATCCTAGGGGTTTATGTCGCACTGCCTTGACCTTTTGGCAGGTGAGACATTTCGCCACGAAGTTTGCCACTTCCTTTTTCATTCCCGGCCACCAATAGATCTTCAGATCTTTGTAGAGTTTGTCGTCTCCGGGATGTACGGAATATGGCGTGTTGTGTCCTTCCTCCATTAACTTTTGCTTCAATTCGGCACACTTCTGAGGCATGCACCATCTCCCTTTGAAGCGGATGCTTCCATCCTCGTGGATAGCGAATCCTATTGCCTTACCCTCGGCAATATACCCCTTTATCTTCTCGAGTTTCGCATCGCCCGGTTGAGCGAGCTTAATCTCGTCCAATATTGGAGTTTCTACAACCATCGCGTTGATTGTTTCACTCACTGTTCCCGGGTGCACGAGTTCTACGTCTAATCTCGCTAGGTCCATATACAACGCCGGCGGAATCACCAACGAGTTTGACACGTGTTGGGTCTTCCGGCTTAGGCTACCACGTTCGCCTTCCCTTCGTGGTAAGATATCTCCAAGTCATAATCCTTGATGAGTTCCAACCACCTTCGTTGTCTTAGATTCAACTCCTTCTGAGTGAATATATACTTTAAGCTTTTGTGGTCGGTGAACATTCGACACTTCCGCCCATAAAGATAATGTTTCCATATCTTTAGAGCGAAAACGACCGCTGCCAACTCCAGGTCGTGTGTCGGGTAATTCTCCTCGTGAGGTTTAAGTTGGCGTGATGCATATGCCACGACTCTCGAATCTTGCATCAAAACGCAACCTAGACCTTCTTTCGAAGCATCGCTATAGACTTCGAAGTCACCATTCTCGGATGGTAGAGTTAATACGGGTGTAGTTGTGAGTCGTTTCTTTAGTTCTTGAAAGCAGTCTCACATGCCTCGGTCTACTTGAGTAGTGTGAGGCAGCGGAGGGGGACTAAAATAAGAAGAAAAAAAAAAGAAAAATCGAAAAAAAAAATATCCCATTTCGCTACCTACGCGGGGTCCGCGCGCTGGGACCGCGCGGCCGCAGCAATTCGGTTAATTAGGGCTCGCGCCCCGCGCGAGCCATTTCACCCCTTTCACTTCCGAAATTCCTCCCTACTTTCTCTCAATTTCGCTCTCCCGTGCTCGGATTCTCCCGGTTTCGATTTCGATTTCTCTTTGTAAGGTATGTATCTTCTAATTTCACTTGCCAATTTCAATTTTTATGCCTTGATTTGTTAGATTTTTGGGTGAATTGTGAAATTCGGGTTTGGCATATAAATTGGGGATTTGAAATTCCCGGCTTAATTCTTGTGAGTTAGTGAGTTTATATAGTACTTTGGTGCCATTTCTATTGTTTATGAAGTATTGGTGTGAATATATATACTTAAGTTGTGGAATTCCTGTTAGAATTTGGATTTTTAGGGAAAATGTGGAATTTTCATTTTTGTGGGTATTATTGGTATGAAAGTGGGTTCATTGGTATTGTTTGTGGACATTTTATGATTATGGGTCGGTGTTTAAGTAATTGCTTGGTTTTGGGGTTAATTGCCATGTGTTTACAATTAAACTTTGAACTCAGTTTATTGCGCACATCAAGTGTTCGACGAAATGCCACAATGGGTTTTAGAATTTGTTTAGGCACATTCCTTGGTTTAGTTATCTTCCGGTATATATGGGTGAATTATTTGGTTTGAAGCCCTCTTAGATTTCTCCCGTTGTAATATATATAATTGATGTTTTTATGTCTTTTTGCTTGGGAATTAATGTGTGGATATTAGCCTTACTATTGGTATTGGGTATTCGCAGGATGTTGCTTCTCCTGTGGATTGTCTTGGCGTATCTTATGGTTCTTCCGGGGGCCAAGAGACGTGCTACTCGGCGCGATGCAGCCGGTCCTAGCACCGCCGCTCCGGCGATGCCGGATACTGACGACAGTGAGTCTGAGGAGGATGAGGAGCGGGAGCCGAGGCTCAGAGGTCTCCCTGACGAGGTGCGTCCTCGCCAGCATGATAGGTTCCGTTTTTCGACGATGGCCGCCCAGTACTTCTATTTCGACGAGCTTCGTCGAAACAGGGCTTATGTTCCCGAGCGAGGCATATTCCCCGATCATATGGGTGATGACAGGATCAGTGCAGTTTTGGGGCATCTCCAGTGGACAGGACTCGCGCATCATCCCCGAGGGCGTTGCCTCCGGGTATCTAGCTATGGAGGTCATCGCCAACATTAGCGGTCTTGGGGTAGACGACGACCTTTCTTGAGTCTGGATTCGTGGACACTACCTAGACTTCAGTGCTCGGGCGATCAACATCTATTTCGGTCTACCAGATGATGGCACTTTGTGACCACAGCCAGAGGGCCGGGTTTATGCTCCTGCCTGGGGTGTCTTGTGTACCGAGGTACCCCCGCAGACGGGGTACGCCCACGAGTTACGACTGACGTCGATGGATGCTCATTGGCGTATACTTGCTCAGATTTGGTTAGGGCGCGTCCGGCCGATTACTCGGAGCCACATTGTTATAGACCATGTCTTTGAGACTATTTGCTTTATCGCCCAAGGCGGTAGGGTAAATGTGGGAGCTTGCATCGCGGATAACCTGAGGGGCTTACGACGAGGGCGAGGGAGTAGGGTGATCACTCACGCACACCTCATTTGTGGGTTATGCGCTGCCCAGGGGATCCGTACGTCTCCTGAGACGTACCCCTATGATTTAGTTGCGAGTGAGCACTACCGTGTTCCAACTTATACCGCTCGGCGCAGTGCCTTGCGTCGTGGAGCGCCTCGGGCCATACTGCGCCCGCAGCCCGAGGATGGTGGTTTGATTTTAGTTATCCCTACAGAGCAGCCACCTCCTCCTCCTGTGGTGCCACAGCAGGGTGTGGTCCCACCACAGGATCAGGACATGACGCAGATGCTTCAGATGATGCAGGAGATGCGGATGAGTATGGACGCCGGGTTTGCAGCCGGGAAGGCTCGTTACGACGCCTTGGATGCCAAGATGGATATCTATCAGGCTCGTATGGACACGATCACTATGAGGCAGGCGGAGCATCATGCCACCATGACTGACATGTATGCCTACCTGCGTCAGATGGATGACTACATGTGTCGCCACTTTCCTCCTCCTGATTAGTGACCCTATGTTTCTCTTTTTATGTTTTCATCTAGACTCGTATCGGAAGCGGTTGGTTTAATATTTCCCCTTTGTGTTTTCGTTTAGACTCGGTATGGTTTTCCCCTTAGGATGTAGTGCTATGATGTTTCTATGACTCTGGGTATGTCCCTGTTATGTACTGTATGGTTTACTGTCTGCTGTTATGCACCGTATGTCTTTATGATTCTGTGTATCATCATTTCATTTTTTTTTTGGTTCGTACCGTCTGTCCAGTTTTTTTTTTTCTTTTTTTTTTTCCGCAAATAAGTTTGTCAAATGCAACTTGTATTTTATTCCTTCAAGAATTTGTAATACAAGTAATAGGATGTACAAAATAAAATATTTACCAGTAAATACCAAAGTATCTAAAATAACTAGTGCTCATAATTGGGTGTAGCAGGATCCTCAACTGGGTCTTCCTCCACTGGACTCGGGACTGGGCTTGGGTTTGGCGATGGACGAACCATGTGAGGCCAGAGCCCAAGAGTCCCAAAACGACCATGGATAAGCCTGACGGACTTTAATACGGGGGCGTTGGGCTTCGTGATTCCATCAAGTGGTCTTCTAGCGGGCTGTACGGTACCACGATGTCCGTGAGGTCGAGCAGGTCCATCCCTATGTCCTTGATTCTGTCTATCATGGTATAGCTCCGTTCGGTGTGTTTTTGCACTTGCGTTTCTATGTCTTTTATGCGACCTTGGTCGGCGGCTCTTAAGTTTAGAAAGTGTTGGAGATCACCTTCCCTCAACTCTCCCATTTGGTGCAGATTTGCCTCCAATTGAGCTACGCATTGTTTCATTTGTTCCATGGTTCGTTGGGAATCCAAGTGCGCGTTCATCATTTTGATCATCAAATTCGTCATATCTTGACTAGCCATCTAGCGCAAGCGAAAGATCTATGTTAATTTCGCCAAGATTCCAAGTTAAAATTCGCTAAGATTCTAAGTTCTCTAAAATAAGGAAATGCAACATTGATAATGGCCAAAATTGTCCATTATTTTCAATCCATTTCCGTGTCTGAGACGGACATTTTGATCGTATTCCCATCTTATTTTAATAAGAAAGCAGTTGAATTTGACAGATTAATGCAAGTTTGTAAGAATACTGAGCTGGTAATAAAAAGACACAAAATATGCAGTTTTAACTGTATTTGTGTTAGAAAAATCCAAAAACATGGAAAAAGAGAAAAAGAAAAGAAAAAGAATGAAAAGATGGGAAAAAGAGTGAAAATCCCACAAACTGAATCTTTGGTCAAGTATGGAAGCCTAGTTCGAATTACCCAGTTTAGTCTAAACCGAACTGGACAATTCGAACTACTGGAGGCGAGGAGCAAAACTGATGAAGTGTTGAAGAGGGATGCGAGATGCCTAGTTCGAATTGTCTCCTAGACCGAACTAGCCTCTAATTCGAACTACAAGGAAGCCAAGCAAGAGCCACCATCAGTTCGAAATGCATAGTTCGAAATGTCGCATAGACCGAACCTGAGATTGAAGATCACATCCCAGCTGAAAATCAAGAAGGAAGGCCTCATGCAGTTCGAATTGTTCAAGTTCGAATTAATTCGAACTACCTGAGGAGACCGAACCTAGTTCAAAATTGCATCCAGACAAAGCTGTGGAGCACGTGAGAAATGCATTACACTGTGGATGGGCTCTGATGGGCCTAGGGTTTCGAGAATCAAGTATAAAAGCTGACTTCTCTCAACACAAGACAGATCCTTAAAAAAAAAACTTTGCAAGAATCAGCTTTGGGGAAACAGAAAGAATAGAAGGTTCTTCACCCCTTAAGGGTTAGGTAGGTAGTTTAGTTAGTTTATTTCTCTTGCAAGTGATGTAGTTTTAGTTGTTTAGATCTTAGTTTAGTGTAGTAACAACCTGTTACAACCCATTAGTGTAGCCATTTCCATATTTTTTTTACATGCTTTCTAGTTAGGATGAACCCACCTTCAATCTAATGATGGTTTGGGTTATTTACCATGTTTTCACAGTGTTAATACAAGGAAAAATTTCCAGAAATGGGTTTTTATTCTCATGTGTTGACACTCTTTAATGCTTTCTCTTGCAATAAATGTGTAGAATGTTTGTTTGTTTAAACTAGGATGCATTTATGATGCTCTAGTTGACTTACAAGCCTAATAAATGCATGTTTAATAGATGTTGGTGTGTTTTATACCTTAGAGTATCAAATAAGTGTTCTTAGGTAAGACTAATTTAGGGTTTGTTAGCATTTATTTTACTGCCTGTTTTATTTTTCTGCCATAGTGTCTGATTTAAGGTTGCCTTAGATGATTTAAGTGTTCTTATGTTTATGTATGCTGTTCTTATCTTTTTAGTTGTTTTAGGATGTTTTATCTTTGAATCTCTTGTTTGTAGAAATAGGGTGTACTTCGTACCATGTCTATGTAAACATGCATAATGATGATTTCCCAAAAATGCTCACTAGGGTGGTTGTGAGATGACACTGATGTGAAATGAAGGATTGAGCAAATCTCATCCATCATAAACCGCACAGTGGAATTCGAACTAACACCCAGGAGCACAAAAATATACTTGTATGAAAATTTCATGCAGTTCGAATTAGGCAGTTCGGTCTAGACCGAACTGCCCATGAAATCGAACTGCATGACAAAAATTGTTCTCTTCATGAGATTCATGAGTGAGTTCGATCTGCTTAGTTCGTTCTAAACCGAACTACCTCATAGACCGAACTAACCAATGAATCTCATTGTATGCATTCCATCTCTTCATGCCTTGATTTTATTTTGTCTTTGTACTAGTTCGAATTGCTGAGTTCGGTCTAGACCGAACTAGCCCAGTAATTCGAACTCACCCTCAATATGGAGCAAATGCCTTAACCAAAATTGAGCAAGGGAGTGACTTCATCAAATTCAAAATGTCCAGTTCTGTCTAGACCGAAGTGACTGACAATTCGAACTAGATGATTTCCTATCCTCTTGCAGGGATTAATTGGGTAAGAAAAATGCTTCATTCCTCATGCATTGATTAGTTCGGTCTATGTTACCCATTAGATTAAACTAATCCCTTCTTCTATTTTAAAACTCCAAAAATATTTTATTTCTCGATTTGTGTAAGTTGAATGGGTGTATTGGGCTTAGGCCCATTACATCTAATTCTACCCATTACACATTTCACCTCATTAGTGTCTATTTATTGTGTGATTAACACTTACATAATGCCAAAAATATTTTCTTAATTTCATCTTCTCCCCTTAATTGTGTGTATGAATGGGTAATAAGGAATATCACAGATCAATGTTGGCAAAAAGGTCCCTTCACCGGGATAACGATTAGCTCGTCTTCTGTGTATTAATTATTACTCGTTATTTTGCATGGTCCGATTGGTGATTGGTGGAAGCTCCGGCAAAAAGGTCTCTTCACGGGGATAACGATTAGCCACTCAACCAATTCCCAGTTAGATACAGTTTTCTTCTCTTTATCTTAATTTCAAACCTGAATTCAAAGTTGTAATACGATTAAATGATGCTGACTGGCATTATTTGAGAAATATTACAATAAGAAAGATGTGGGTTTTTCTTCTACCCATAGACAAACGGGGGTTGAATGATGGCAGTCACCATCATTTGGGGTCCTTTTCTGTCTAAAAATCGTTCCATCTGGAATAACTGGGAATTGGATAGCAGATGTTTGCAGTCCAGATATCCCCAGTTATTTCTGGCACTCTTTTTAGCCATTTCTTCTTATCTCAGGGCTAATTCACCTCTGTGTATCACATTCTGTCTAACCCCACCATATATTTTGGTGTATTTTATTTTCCTTTTTATATACTTGTATGCATGATATTATTATGTAAATGTTGCTGTCATAATAACTATTTTGGAGATCCTTCTCCTTGGACATAGAAGTCTTGATTTAAATCAGATGTTGCATAATAAATTTCCAACAAAAATTCCTTTATAAAATCCGGATCTGAGTAAGGGATAAATTTGATAGTTATGACTAATTCATATTCTACTGGGGGTTGATTTTGAGTATTAAGAAGCAGAGTCAGCGATTAGGTCTCATCTAGACTGAAAGGATCTGTGTTTTAATTGAGAGTTTAGTACGTGTTCAGGGAATGATTTTCAAATATCCATTTGCTTCTCAAAAATTGCTGTGTGTTGGAAATCTTGTATTAGATATCGCATTAATTCAATACCCACTTGGGTGTAGGCAAGATGTGATAAATAATACTAGAGGAACAACATATAGGCCTTGGTTAATTTCTAAGGTAGGGTTGAGTATTCCTTCGACTACTATCTTCCTCTGCCAAAGTCTAGAATTGAGTCTTGAGTGAGTACATCCGGAACAGATTCATTCGTGAATCTGTTTCATTTAGTTTGTATCTCATAACTACCCACGTGTTGCGAGCCCTGTGGCTTATCGATATCTTGGGGGTTCTTGATCTGCATCTGGTCATCAAGACCGGGGGCTCTTTTATACTAACGGAAAGAGATGCTTTTAACGCTTCCGAGTGATAGGATTTTAAATGCTTTCTTTACAGCTTTCTTTACTGCTTTTCTTTAAAATGCTTTCATAGAGGTCATTCGGAAGAATTAGGGGTTGTCCATCTGCTAAAAGGTTTGAGAGTTATGGAATGGTTTGGGGCTTGATTTGAAACTTTGGGTGTGACATGGGGGAATGATAGGAGTACTTGGCACATCAACTAATGATTTGTCAGGTGTTGCTTGTCCACCACAGATAAATGACACGCTCTGACGAGAGCAGTTGTAAGTCTGTGGTATCTTAGAATTTGTTGTCTTAAGAGCATGTAAACTCTTACTATAAGTACCTGTCTGATAAAGGGAAAATGGTGTAGAGAGCATGAGAATTAGCTAACTGGAGGATTATCCCAAGCAAAGATCTGTGTAACAAAATGGAAGTTTAATTGTGTTTCATCTGAATCTTGTCCAATCTTCATTATTTTCTCCCTGTCCTTTCTGTCAAATTTTAAATCTGCTTTCTAGATAGTGTAGCGTAATTTTACATGCTTTCGTAGAATAAATTTAATTGCTTTCCTAGATATAATTTAATCCGCTTTGTAGAAGTAATTTTTATTGCTTTCATAATCCCATTTAAAATTATTGCCAAGTAGATGTTAGAAACCAATTGCAAAACTTGAATCGAGTAACCGAGTGGAAAATCTTAGTAAACGACGTGGGCCCTGCTTCTATTGCACATCTTCCAGTGAACGATCCGGTACTTACTATAAATTACTGCAATTTTTGACTCCGTGCGCTTTCGGGGGCACAGTTTCTTAAACACGAGTAAATAAAAACGTGACAACCTATAAATATATCCCTAATCCCAACTCAATCCTCATAAATCGGTTTCCTTAATAAAACCCAAACCGGGATTATGTTTCAGAAAATACTCGTGGTAGGAAATTTGTCAAAAGTTTCATGGCGCCGTTGCCGGGGAGGATGCAGCGCCGTTTATTAAGAGAATTACACTCCTGATTTACTCATAGATAGTTTTTGTATATACTCTCGAACCATTACTAACCTGGGGGTTGTACAGGTGCTGTCTAATCGTGATACAAATTGCTTATACAACGGAGGAAGGGTACATTACCGGAGCTACCGTTCGATCTAGAAATAGAAAGGACCGCTCGCCAACTAAGGGCACAAGCTAGAAGAAGGAAGGAGCAGGAGGGTCGGATTCCTAACTCACCCGTAACATCAAGCAGTGACCTATCAGACATGGCAGACAACCAGAACATTCCCTCGATCTTACCCATAGACCCACCACCAAATAATCCTGGTAATGGAGCTGACGGAGATATGGTAGAACATCCGAATCGTGCCAACGAGGAGGAGAATCTGCCTGACCTCAATCAGCAACAATACCAGCAATTCCACCAACAACCACCACCCCTTAACCAATTCAACCACCAGAACCAAAATATACCAAACCAGCAGTACCAAAATCAAGCCTTCAATCAGGACCAATTTCAGAACAACCCACAGGAACCGAACAACTTCCAGCAAGTTCCCAACTACCACCAACAGTACCAGAACCAAGCTGAACAGGGAACTCAACAACAGCAAGCAGCTGCAGACTTCATGCAACCGATCGTAGAGCCGTATTTGGATGGACCTGGGAGAGCACACTTTCCTGCACGCAACTTCGAGCTCAAACCGGCACTTATCAATCTAGTGCAAAACAATTAATTCTGCGGTGCAAATCATGAGGACCCTCATGATCATCTCCAAACCTTCCTAGAGCTTTGCGACACGATAAAAAATCAGGGAGTTTCACCTGATGCTATACGACTGATGTTGTTTCCATTTTCTTTGTTCAGTGGTGCCAGGGACTGGTATAAGTCATTGCCCATAAATCAGAGGAGCACCTGGGCAGACTTGGTTAGGAGCTTCCTGTTGAAGTATTTTCCTGAGTCAAAAGTGGAGGAAGGACGAGCTAAGATTGGTGAATTCAAGATGAAGCCGGATGAATCATTGTATGATGCGAAGGAAAGGTTCTTCAGCCTTATACGAAGATGCCCCCAACACGGATATCAGCCATGGGAGCAATTGAGGAAATTCTATGGAGGACTCACCCATCCTTAGAGAATGATGTTGGATGCTGCCGGCGGACGACATCTACTCCATTTACCTATGGACCAAGTGTGGGAAAAGATTGAGACAATGTCTGTCAATAGATCTGTACTAAACACTGATGATAGGAAAGTGGATCCTCCTAGAAAAGTTTTTGCTGTGAGTGATGGAAAAACAGATTTCGAAAAACTGCAGGAACAGGTAGCTGCGATACAGCTGAGTCAGGATAAGGGAAGGGAGCAGGTAGTTCTCAGGCAGGAGCCTCATCCAGCCAAGTTCAAACACAGCAATCGGGAATTGCTTGTGGGTTGTGTCAGGGACCTCATCCAACCGACACATGCCAACAGATAGCTACCGAGAGTTGTAATTATGCCAGGAATTACCAGAATCGCCATCCCAACCTCTCCTATTCCAACAACAATGCACTCAACGCGCATTTGTTTCAGCCGAACCAACCTAACCAGTTCGCAAACCAGAATCACCAGCAGAACTTCAGGCCTCAGAATCAAGGATTCGTCCAGCAAGTGTGCAGAATTTCCAGAATCAGAATCAGAACTTCCAACCCCACATCCAGCAGAGGCCCAACCAAAACCAAGGCCAGAATTTCCAGAATTTCCAAGGCCAACATGATCAGAATCAGCAATACAACCAAAAGCCACCATCTCGTCTGGAGAACTTGATGACCGAGTTTATATCCAATCAGAAGGACATAAACCAGCAGTTGCAGTCATCAATCAAGAATGTGGAGACGCAGGTCACCCAATTGGCCAAGGAGTTGCAAAACAGAGGAAAAGGGACACTTCCGAGCAGCACCAAGCCAACCCGCAGTGTAAAGCAATCACATTGCGGGGAGGCAAGACTTTGGAAGGAAACGTTGGACTTGGAAAGGAGATGGTTGCGAAGGGAAAGGACTCACTGCAGGTTGAGAAGGAAAAGGAAAGGATTGAAGGAGATGACAGCATTGGACTGGTCAAGGACAAATCAGATGCAGCTGATTCGCAGACTGAAGCTGCACAGGAAGCTGAAAAGGGTATGGGTGAAGGTACAACCTCCTTCTCTTTACCACAAAAAACAGACAATAATAAGTACATGCCAAGGGTTCCATACCCGGCACGTCTTAAAAATAAGGAACAAGATGAAAAGTTTAAAAAGTTCTTAGAAAGACTGAAAGCTGTCGAGATCACCATTCCATTGGTCGAAATGATTTCAGAAATGCCTGTCTATGCTAAATTTCTTAAAGAAATGATTTCAGGGAGGAGAAAATTTGAGCAGAATGAAGTGGTGATCTTAAACAGCAGCTGCAGTGCCATTATCCAGAGAGTGCTACCGGAGAAGAAGGAAGATCCAGGCTGTATCACATTGCCAGTCCACATTGGGAAAACCAATGTCGGAAAAGGATTGTGCGATCTTGGCTCGAGCATCAACGTCATGCCACTCGCCATGGCAAAACGTCTTCACTTGGGAGTAATCGAACCGGTTACAATGAAATTACAACTGGCAGATCGGTCGGTCACCCATCCAGTCGGAATCCTGAAGGATGTAATCGTCAAGACAGGAGGGACCCTCTTTCCTGTCGACTTCATTATTCTGGATATAGAAGAAGACTACGAGATGCCGTTGATCTTAGGCCGCCCCTTTCTCTCAACCGGTGGTGCACTGATAGATGCGCGATCAAATCAAATCAAGCTCCGTGTTGGAGAAGAAGAGCTGAACTTCAACATGGGAAAGCTGCAGAAGTTTCCGTCTGAGGAAAATTGTTCCAAATTCAATGTAATAGATGATAGGTATGAGGATGAGAGCATAGACTCTGTGACTTATATGCCGAACAAAGTTTCAAAACAGGTACTGAAGGCTGAAGCCTGAAGGTGCGGAGCAACAAAGGAGCTGCAACGCTGTCCACTTTGAGGACCCGATCACTGAGGATCTTGAAGAGTTCGACGGTGTTGAATTCACCCCAGAAGAGGACGAAAGCACCATGGAGGAGGAAGTGGATCCTGTACTGACACAGGTTCCTGAAGGTAAAGCTGATCTCTCACTCCCATCCATTTCTCGCAAACTACTCCCTTCCGTTGAATGTCCGCCAGAGCTTGAACTTAAAATACTCCCGGATCATCTTAAGTACGTCTTTCTCGCTGAACATAAAAGATTACCGGTAATTGTGTCAGCAAAGCTCACACAAGAACAAGAAAAAGCTCTGGTAGACATTCTAAAGAAATATGTACATGCAATTGGATGGACCATTTCTGATATAAAAGGAATAAGCCCCTCTGTCTGCATGCACAGAATTTTAATGGAAGAAGAGTATAAACCCTCAAGGCAACCACAAAGGCGTCTGAACCCCCACATGAAAGAAGTGGTAAGGAAAGAAGTTATCAAGCTCTTGGATGCTGGTATCATCTATCCGATATCTGACAGCAAATGGGTTAGCCCAGTGCAGGTAGTACCAAAGCGTGGTGGGATCTGTGTAACGACCAATGAGCAAGGAGAAGAAGTGGCAACACGTTCAGTAACTGGTTGGAGAGTTTGCATTGATTACCGGAAACTCAACACCGCTACACGAAATGATCATTTTCCTTTGCCATTCATTGATCAGATGCTGGAGAGGTTAGCTGGGAGGGAGTACTATTGCTTTTTGGATGGGTACTCTGGCTATAATCAGATTGTAATAGCTAGTGAGGATCACGATAAGACCACTTTCACGTGCCCATATGGAACTTTTGCATACAGGCGCATGCCTTTTGGACTTTGCAATGCGCCTGCCACATTTCAGCGTTGCATGATGTCAATCTTCTCAGAATTTATCGAAAAATTTATTGAAGTTTTCATGGATGACTTCTCTGTGTATGGAGATACTTTTGATGATTGTTTGACTAATCTTGCAAAAATTTTGAAAAGATGCGAGGACACTAACCTAGTTTTGAACTGGGAAAAGTGCCATTTCATGGTCACCGAAGGAATAGTGTTGGGTCACCGCATCTCGCGCACAGGCATCGAAGTCGACAGGGCCAAAGTCTCAGTCATATCCAATCTTCCATTACCGAACTCAATAAAAGCAGTTAGGAGCTTCTTAGGGCATGCCGGCTTCTACCGGAGATTCATTCAGGATTTTTCTAAAATTGCCAAGCCGCTCACTAATTTGCTTTGTAAAGAAAATCCTTTTGTAATAAACGAAGCGTGTGTTCAAGCCTTTGACACGCTCAAAAAGTTGTTGATTTCTGCCCCAATAGTACAACCACCCGATTGGTCAATACCTTTCGAGGTGATGTGTGATGCAAGTGATCTCGCCGTAGGTGCAGTTCTCAGGCAACATAAGGAAGGGAAGCACTGCGTGATTCATTACGCAAGTCATGCCCTGAATGAAGCCCAAATTAACTACACTACTACGGAGAAAGAGATGTATGCTGTGGTTTTTGCATTTGATAAATTCAGACAATATCTCATTGGTACGAAAACCACAGTGTACACAGATCACTCTGCACTGAGATACTTGTTTAGCAAACAAGACGCCAAACCTCGATTAATCAGGTGGGTACTTTTGTTGCAAGAATTCAACATCATAATAAAAGATAGAAAGGGCAGAGACAATGGTGCTGCTGACCATTTGTCTCGACTAGAAAATGATAAAAACGAGCTAGCCGTCAATGAGAATTTTCCGGATGAACAACTGTTTGCCTTGCATCTTCATGATCAAGCTTGTCCATGGTTTTCCGACATTGCTAACTTTTTAGCATGCGGAATAATTCCACCATTTCAGCACAAGAGCCATAAAGCACGGTTCAACCGAGATGTAGTTAACTACTTCTGGGAAGATCCTTATCTCTTCAAACATTGTGCAGATTCTGTTATTAGACGATGTGTAACTGAGCACGAGGCCTATCAAATCACCAAGAAATGTCATGAATCGGAATATGGAGGTCACCATGGCCCCACTCGAACAGCTCACAAGGTGCTCGAGTGTGGTTTCTATTGGCCTACCATCTACGAGGATTGCAAGGTGTTTGTTGAGTCTTGCGACAGATGCCAAAGACTAGGGAATATCTCCAAGAGGGATGAGATGCCACAAAAAGGAATTCTCACTCTTGAGATTTTCGACATGTGGGGTATTGACTTCATGGGACCATTCCTGACATCTGATGGGAATCACTACATCTTGGTAGCTGTCGACTATGTATCCAAGTGGGTTGAGGCAATTGCTCTGCCAACCAATGATGGTAACCAAGTCATAAAATTTCTGAAGAATAACATCTTCAGCAAATTTGGTGTACCTAGGGTAATAATATCTGATGGATGAACCCATTTTGTTAATAAAGCGTTTGCAAATCTTATGAGCAAGAATGGGATTCTCCACAAGATAGGCACTCCCTACCATCCCCAAACCAGTGGTCAAGTCGAGGTATCAAACCGCGAAATCAAACATATACTCGAGGCCACTGTGGGGATAACCCGCAAAGATTGGTCACGTAAGCTCAATGATGCGTTATGGGCATACCGCACTGCATTCAAGACACCCATTGGAATGTCTCCATACAGGCTTCTCTTTGGAAAAGCCTGTCATCTGCCCGTAGAGCTAGAGCATAAGGCTCACTGGGCCATAAAAATGCTTAATTTTGACCCACGAGTTGCTCAAAGTAAGCGCAAGTTGGACCTCAATGAAATTGAGGAAATACGTGCGCAAGCTTATGAAAGCTCAAGGATTTACAAAGAGCGGACCCAGAAGTTACATGATCGTCGAATCAAATCTAAACACTTCTATGTTGGCCAGAAAGTCTTGTTATTTAATTATAGGTTGAAGCTGTTCCCCGTAAAGCTTAAATCCAGATGGGAGGGCCCATACGAAGTGATACACGTGTTTGAAAGTGGAGCTGTCAGGATCCGAACTGACCAAGGGGAGCTGGTGGTGAATGGACACAATAAAAAAATAAATAAATAAATAAGTAAATATATTAAAATGAAATAATTAAATATAGACGAAATGAGAAATGGAATTAATTAAATTAGACAAGGGAAATTAAACAAAGTCGTACACGGAAACCCGACATCAATAAACTCGAGAATTCAAGCCAAAATGCGAAATTAGATCCGAAAGAAATGACGACACGAAATAGGAACCCAAGGAGAGTCCGGAAATCGGAATCCGGGAACATAGGGGGATAGAAACCCGAAAGAGAGAAGGAAACGCACGACGGATCGCACGACCCGCCCGGACCGGAGTCCAGGCGAGTCTGGCGCGCTGGCCGCGCGCTAAAGGGGCAATTGGCGCGCCAACCCCGCGCCAGCTCCCAGATTTGCCCGTTGCGTGAATCTCTCGCCCGAACGCGGATTTTCCGACTTCGGTTGAACGTCTTGCGGCTCAAGACCTTAGACTCGGTCTTTGGACGCCCTAGGACTCAGACCTCTATAAATAAACTCCTTCGGAGACCCGAAAACACTTTTTCAAAAACCCTACGATACCACACACAAAAGCGAAATCCCGGAGGCCACGAAGGCACCAAGAAGGCACCAAGGCAGCACCTTTTGGACGAAAGTCGACAGATCTCCAACGTTTGGTAAGCCCCGAACTAATCTTTTTCAATACATGATTCGAAAACGAATCCTAACCCCCGTCTTTTCCTTTCTACACTACGAATCGAATCTAGGACGTAGAACCCGGCGAACGGAGAGGAGAGGAGGTGAACTGGAAGCCACGCCTACGAAATAGACATCCCCCGACATCCGAAAATCTGTAAGTTGATACTTACATGGGTTTGGGTGATTAAAACATGTTGAACTATTTTAAATTAATCAAGAACATAAAATCTGTCAACATGGAAAACCCTACCGGCGCAACAGTCTTGATGAATTTTTTCCGAACCTTAAAACGACTTCAAACAGAAAAACTTAAAAGACGAAAAACGTTCCTAAGTCGTAGATCTAGATACTGTAAAATTTTCAGAATTTTTATGAACGTTTCGATATGTGAAATCCATCGAAAACCGAACTGTTAAAACTTAGATCTTGAATTTCTTGACAGAATTTAGGTTAGATCTTGATCGCGTTTTTGAACATGTTTTTAGACTGAATTAGATCTTTTGCCGAACACGAAAGTTGTAGATAAACGTATTAAGATGGTCTCTGTAAAATTTCATCACATTTGGAGTTGAGTTGCCATGGTAGAATTCGAAATCTCTAAACTGTGGTCTGTGAAATCCGAACAGATTTAAGCTTCTGTAAAAATCTATGTTTTTGACCTGTTTCGGTGTCTCGGATTGAAAAAGTTAAAACACGAAAGTTGTAGATCTAGACGTTTCTGAGTCAGTCGTGAAATTTCGGAATTTTTGGAGTTAAACCTGATTTTTGACGAATTTTGGAATAAACTGGGATTTATCGAAAATCAAATCTTGAAATCTTGAAATCTTGTTGAAACGTGAGATTAACCTTTAGGGTTGAGACAAATTGAGATATTGTTTTTAAATTAATTAAAATTGAAATCAGATTTTGAAAGTAAAATCCCCTTACAAACTTGATAAATTAAAATTAGGGGTGAGTGCTCTGCAGAGTGCCCCCTAACGATTCACTTCGTGCCGTAATGGACGATGGTGACCCCGCGCGCTAAAATTGAAATATGATATTGCCAAAACGGCGATATATAGAGCCTACACTCTCGAGAATATCCACATGGGTTTCCCGAGGCTCCGGAGTGGTACTGGGTATGGCTGATACGGCTGCGGCCGCCGGGCTACCGGCTAAACTTGTTGACATCGCGATGCTATCGTGAAACTTGAAATACCAAATCGGGAATGTAATGGGGATGTTAAAATTGGATTGATTAGATTAAATTAGGTTGTCCAATTAAATTATTTGAATGCTTTATTTAAATTATGGCTATTGTTCTAAATTATGTGAAATGTGTTGTGAAATAGAGCCTGGAATAAATTATAGTTACTTGGATATTATGTTATTATCATGTTTTGATAAAGTATTAAATTAATGGCTTTAATACCCCAAGATCATGCATGTGTTAACTTACTCAGCAAGTGTGCTGATAAACCCGTTTTTATTCCTTTTTCTTACAGAGTATGTAGAATGAGCATGATCACTTCGTGCATGGGATTTTGGGAATATTTTGCTTTTGATATTTTGATACTGGACATTTGATTTTATTTCTGCATTAGACGTTAGAATAAACGGGCCTGTTTAACCCGTGTTTTGGCCATGTCGGCCCTATTTATATTTTCCGCTGCAATACTATACTTAAATATTATTTCCGCTGCGCTATGATATTATTATTTTCGAACTATATTATGTGGGCTGTTTTGAATGCTTTAAATGTTTTAAATACTGAAACCACTAGCCTTGCATCTCTTTAGTAAGCCGGAGAAACCGTGTCTTACTAGGGAGGTGTGGCGGTGACACCCCGACCTGGGTGACCAAAAACCGGGGAGTTACAAGTTGGTATCAGAGCCCGGCTATTTTTTAAATTATTTTAAACTATTATTATTTTTAAATTATCACTATTATTAGTATTAAGTGCACACTAGCATTTTGACTATTATTTTAAATTTTTACAAGAATTATTTCCATGGCATGAAATTTTATTTTTAAAACCCATGGAAAAATATATATATATATATATGTACTCAGTGTATTAAATTATCTTTGGGGGGAATCATTATTTGCATGTGCATATTGCATTTCCCTTGTTTAGAGAACATAGAATCTTGGCGAATTTAACTTGGAATCTAAGCGAAATTAACTTTGATCTTTGCTTGCGCTAGATGGCTAGTCAAGATATGGTGAACCTAATGGTCAAGATGATGAGCGCTCACTTTGACTCCCAGCAAACCATAGAACAAATGAAACGTCGTATGGCTCATTTGGAAGCAAATCTGCACCACATGGGCAACTTAAGAGAGGCGGATCACCATCGTATAAATCAACTCGAACATCAAGTCCAAACGCTCACTACACAAAACTTAATATTGAGAGAGCACGTTGCTGCCCATGGCGAGGACCTGAACCACATCTTTGACGACCTGATGCCGCCAAGTTCGGAGGATGAGGACCCGGAGGAGCGTCCCGCTACCCCACCGGAGGACGTTTTGAGCCGTTAGAGATTCTATTAGTAGTAGTTACTAATTTTGCTAAGAAAACATTACTATTTTTGGTATATCCTATCACTTGTAATAAAAATTTTCTTTTGAGGAAATAAAATACAAGATTTATTTAAATATACATTTAAATTCAAAAAAAAAAAAAATTGGACAGACTGTCCGAGCAGTAAAAAAAAAATAATCTGGACAGAATGTCCGACCAGGAAAAAAAAAAAAAAACTTAAAAACTTAATTTAAATTATTAGCTTAATCGAGTTTTATGTGCAAGGATATGAACATATTTAAAAAATTACCGTGCTTAAACAAAACACTAATACACCCTAATCTACACCGTTTGTAACAGAATGGCACCCAGAGGAAGAGCGAGAGCCCAACCTGTTCCCCAAACTCCTACTGTGACACCACCAAACGTTACGGAACCGAATCAACCTGAGGAGCAACAACCTGAGGAACAACCCCAAGGTGCGCAGGACGCCCCCGCACCGAACAATGTGGGCGATCGTCTTCGGACGATAGAAGAGGTGTTGATTGCGCTAGGAAACGCGCAAGTCAACCAGGGCCAAGCTGCGGCGGTACCTCCGCCCCAAGCTCGCCCTAACTACTTGGCGATGGTGAACCCTTACCAGCCGCCCCACTATGCTGGTGAGGAGGATCCAGCCAAACTGGAAGAGTGGATCTGGACCTTCGACAAGCTGCTGGGAGCAGTCAAGTGTCCGGAAGAAGAGAGAGTGCACGTCGCCTCATACTACTTGGGCGGCGAAGCTGATGACTGGTGGCAGGCTACACAAGCCAAATTGACGGAGGATGACGAGCCCTACTCATGGGCAGAGATGATGGAACTGCTCAGGGACCGATTCTATCCCCTGAGTACCAAGTCGGCGATGTATGAAGAATTCCTGTCACTGAAGCAAGGAGGCCATACCGTACAGGAGTATTATACTCGCTTCAAGGAGCTGGTGAGATTCGCACCAAGACTGGTGCCCACTGATGCGGAGAAAGCACAGAAGTTCGAGATGGGACTGAACCTGTCTGTTCGCGAGGTGATCGCGGGGGTACACTACCCCGACTTGCAAGCTGTGTATGACCGCGCGGTGGCAGTAGCGCGTGTGCAGCAACTGAAGAGAAGGGTGACTGGGGAGTCCAGCAGGGGTCCCCATGACAAGAGGAATCGGGACTCGAGAAGCGAGAACAACACTGGAAGAAACGAACAGCGGAGAGGGCCGAATAGGCCCCAACAAAACAACAATGGGAGGAGGTTTAATCAAGAAGATCCGGTACCACCCTGCCCAAGATGCGGACGACCCCATCTGGCGAGGGGATGCCCGCAACAGGGAGCTTGCTTCCGATGTGGTCGAATGGGCCACATTCGACGGGAATGCCGAACCAGGGTCGAGAACATAACGAAAAGGGACGATCTGGTCGCGGGACATGAACAACCTCAGAATCAAAACGGGCGGAATGGGAATAACCAAGGGTATAGACCCCCTCAAAATAGGCCGCAGAATCAGAACCAAAACCAACGACCTCCGCCCCCTCAAAATCAAAACCAACAGCAAAACCAGCAGCCGAATGCGAATCAGCAGGGCAATCAGGGACGCCCCATGGGGAGGCTTAACGTGGTAAATCAAGCGGACGTGCCTGCGCAAGGAGAAGTGATGGCAGGTACATTCTTTGTTTTGAATACGCCCCTTAGAGTTTTATTTGATTCGGGAGCTAGTTGCTCAATTATAGCATCAAGAGTAGTGCCTGAGTTAGATCTACCTAAGTGCGAGAGAATTAGCTTAGGAATTCAACTGCCTTCAGGAGAAGTAGTATCTTGCTCTAAACGATATAACGGAATTCCTATAGTGATAAAGAACGTAGAATTCTTCGCGAACTTAGTAGAATTTAACTTAAGAGACTTTGACATTATACTGGGGATGGATTGGTTATCCCAGTATAAGGCGGTGATCGAATGCCAGAAGCAAAAGATCACCTTGTCAAAAAGTAGGGGAAAGAGAGTAATCTTTTACTCTCAGCCCCCTAGGAAGAGTAACAAAATCGTTAGCGCACTAAAACTAAGTAACTTGATGCGTAAGGGGTATGCGCTATATGCGTGCTATGTGAACAACCTTGAGGCGGAAGAGAGCAAGGTTGACAGCATCCCAGTGGTAAGAGAATACCCGGACGTGTTCCCCGAAGACGTCCCGGGCATGCCACCTGAGAGGGATCTTGAATTCACGATAGATCTCATTCCGGGAACAGAGCCTGTCTCGAAAGCTCCGTACCGGATGGCACCACTGGAAATGAAGGAGTTAAAGGAACAACTCGAGGAACTGTTAGGGAAAGGTTACATAAGACCGAGTACGTCCCCTTGGGGAGCACCGGTCTTATTTGTAAAGAAGAAAGACGGAGGACTACGTCTTTGCATAGATTACCGGGGATTGAACCAAGTAACCATCAAGAATAAATACCCCCTGCCGAGAATTGAGGATCTATTTGATCAACTGAAGGGCGCTTCAGTATTCTCGAAGATCGATTTGCGATCTGGGTATCACCAGTTGAGGATCGCGGAGAAGGACATCCCGAAGACGGCGTTTCGAACTCGTTATGGTCATTACGAGTTCACTGTGTTATCCTTCGGATTAACAAATGCTCCGGCCATGTTCATGAATCTCATGAACAACGTGTTCCGAGAATTGTTAGATCAGTGCGTCGTAGTGTTTATCGACGATATTCTGGTCTACTCGAAGAGCGAGGAGGAGCATGCCCAACACTTACACCAAGTGTTAGGGATCTTGCGAAAGAATCAATTATACGGCAAGTTGTCAAAATGTGACTTCTGGTTGAAGGAAGTAGCATTTCTCGGACACATAGTATCCGCTGATGGAGTATCAGTGGATCCGGCGAAAGTGTCTGCCGTAACTGAATGGGCAGCACCAACGAGTCCAACGGAAATTAGGAGTTTCCTTGGATTAGCTGGGTATTATAGGCGATTCGTGAAGGATTTCTCGAGAATCGCCCATCCCTTGACCCAGCTACTGAAGAAAGGAGCAAAATACGAGTGGACCGAAGCATGTGAGACTGCGTTTCAAGAATTGAAGAAACGACTCACAACCACACCCGTATTAACACTACCATCAGAGAATGGTGACTTCGAAGTGTATAGCGATGCTTCGAAGGAAGGTCTAGGTTGCGTTTTGATGCAAGACTCGAGAGTCGTAGCGTATGCATCACGCCAACTTAAACCTCATGAAGAGAATTACCCGACACACGACCTGGAGTTGGCAGCGGTCGTTTTCGCTCTAAAGATATGGAGACATTATCTTTATGGGCAAAAGTGTCGAATGTTCACCGACCACAAGAGTTTAAAGTATATATTCACTCAGAAGGAGTTGAATTTACGACAACGAAGGTGGTTGGAACTCATCAAAGACTACGATTTAGAGATAGCTTACCACGAAGGGAAGGCGAACGTGGTAGCCGATGCCTTAAGTCGGAAAACCCAACACGTGACAAACTCGTTGGTAATTCCGCCGGCATTGTACATGGACTTAGCAAGATTGGGTTTAGAACTTGTGCACCCGGGCACTGTGAGTGAAACGATCAACGCGATGATCGTAGAAACCCCGATATTGGACGAGATTCGACTCGCTCAACCGGGCGACGCGAAATTGGAGAAGATAGAGGGGTACATTGCCGAAGGAAAGGCAATCGGATTTGCTATCCACGAGGATGGAAGCATCCGTTTTAAAGGGAGATGGTGTGTGCCTCAGAAGTGTGCCGAACTGAAGCAAAGGTTGATGGAGGAAGGGCACAACACGCCATATTCCGTACATCCCGGTGGCGACAAGCTATACAAAGATCTGAAGAAGATCTATTGGTGGCCGGGAATGAAGAAGGAAGTGGCAAGCTTCGTAGCGAAATGTCTCACCTGCCAAAGGGTTAAGGCAGTGCGACATAAACCCTTAGGATTGATGCAACCGCTAGAAATCCCAAGTTGGAAATGGGATAGTATCTCGATGGACTTTGTCTCGGGATTACCACGATCACCTAAAGGCATGAACAAAATTTGGGTGATTGTGAATAGGCTAACGAAGACGGCCTTATTTATCCCAATGAAAGACACGTGGACTAGGGACCAACTGGCCCGAGCCTACGTTGATAATGTGGTACGCCGACATGGAGTACCACATGATATCATTTCCGATAGAGACAGTAGATTTGTCTCTCATTTCTGGACGGAGCTACAAAAAGCTCTCGGTACTCAAATCAAAATGAGCACCGCATTCCACCCGATGACGGATGGACAAACCGAGAGGACAATCCAAACACTAGAAGACATGCTGAGAGCATGCGTGTTGGAATTTAAGGGAAATTGGGAATCCCATTTACCCTTAATTGAGTTCTCATATAATAATAGCTACCATGCTAGCATTGGCATGGCACCGTTCGAGGCTTTGTACGGACGAAGGTGCCGAAGTCCGTTGAGCTGAGAAGAAAACGATAAGTCCGTGGTGGTGGGACCACAACTTATCGAAGACATGGCTCAACAAATCAAGGTGATTCAAGGAAAGATGAAAGCCGCACAAGATCGTCAAAAGAGTTATGCCGACGTGAGACGACGAGACCTAGAATTTCAAGTAGGAGATAGGGTCATGCTAAAGATATCACCCATGAAGGGGGTGAAGCGCTTTGGCAAAAGAGGAAAGTTGAGTCCTCGATACATAGGACCTTACGAAATTCTAGAACGAGTCGGAACTCTAGCCTACCGATTGGCTTTACCGCCACAACTAGATCGAGTTCATAATGTCTTTCATGTTTCACAACTAAAGAAGTACGTGCCGGACCCGACACATGTACTTCAACCAGAGATAATCGAACTCGACGAAGATTTAACTTACGAGGAAGTTCCAGTGCGAATTTTAGACGTTAAGGAACGAGTTACGAAAAACAAGACCGTCAAAATGGTCAAAGTTCTTTGGTCGAATCACGAGAGTGAGACGGCAACGTGGGAGGTAGAATCAGACATGAGAGAACGCTACCCGACCTTATTCCAAACCGACCCCGACACAGTTATGGGGACATAACTGCAATCTTAAGGGAGAGAGGATGTCACACCGCACATTTTACAAACTTTTATAAACTTTTGAACTACGTTATGGCTTGATCCCTTTATCGGGTACGTAGGCAGCTTAGAAGTTTGTTTCTAAGTTCAGTCACAAAATAATAAAATAAACAAAAGACCTTAGCACGGGAAAAGCCGAACGAGAAAAGCCGAAAAACAACTTCGAGGACAAAGTTGATTCTTAAGGAGGGTAGACTGTAATACCCGTGAATTTTATAACATAAATAAATAAATAAATAAATACAATAAATACATAAATAAATAAATACAATAAAGAAATAAATAAATAAATAAGTAATTATATTAAAATGAAATAATTAAATATAGACGAAATGAGAAATGGAATTAATTAAATTAAACAAGGGAAATTAAACAAAGTCGTACACGAAAACCCGACATCAATAAACTCGAGAATTCGAGCCAAAATGCGAAATTAGATCCGAAAGAAATGACGACACGAAATAGGAACCCAAGGGGAGTCCGGAAATCGGAATCCGGGAACATAGGGGGATAGAAACCCGAAAGAGAGAAGGAAACGCACGACGGATCGCACGACCCGCCCGGACCGGAGTCCAGGCGAGTCTGGCGCGCTGGCCGCGCGCTAAAGGGGCAATTGGCGCGCCAACCCCGCGCCAGCTCCCAGATTTGCCCGTTGCGTGAATCTCTCGCCCGAACGCGGATTTTCCGACTTCGGTTGAACGTCTTGCGGCTCAAGACCTTAGACTCGGTCTTTGGACGCCCTAGGACTCAGACCTCTATAAATAAACTCCTTCGGAGACCCGAAAACACTTTTTCAAAAACCTTACGATACCACACACAAAAGCGAAATCCCGGAGGCCACGAAGGCACCAAGAAGGCACCAAGGCAGCACCTTTTGGACGAAAGTCGACAGATCTCCAACGTTTGGTAAGCCCCGAACTAATCTTTTTCAATACATGATTCGAAAACGAATCCTAACCCCCGTCTTTTCCTTTCTACACTACGAATCGAATCTAGGACGTAGAACCCGGCGAACGGAGAGGAGAGGAGGTGAACTGGAAGCCACGCCTACGAAATAGACATCCCCCGACATCCGAAAATCTGTAAGTTGATACTTACATGGGTTTGGGTGATTAAAACATGTTGAACTAGTTTAAATTAATCAAGAACATAAAATCTGTCAACATGGAAAACCCTACCGGCGCAACAGTCTTGATGAATTTTTCCGAACCTTAAAACGACTTCAAACAGAAAAACTTAAAAGACGAAAAACGTTCCTAAGGCGTAGATCTAGATACTGTAAAATTTTCAGAATTTTTAGAACGTTTCGATATGTGAAATCCATCGAAAACCGAACTGTTAAAACTTAGATCTTGAATTTCTTGACAGAATTTAGGTTAGATCTTGATCGCGTTTTTGAACATGTTTTTAGACTGAATTAGATCTTTTGCCGAACATGAAAGTTGTAGATAAACGTCTTAAGATGGTCTCTGTAAAATTTCATCACATTTGGAGTTGAGTTGCCATGGTAGAATTCGAAATCTCTAAACTGTGGTCTGTGAAATCCGAACAGATTTAAGCTTCTGTAAAAATCTATGTTTTTGACCTGTTTCGGTGTCTCGGATTGAAAAAGTTAAAACACGAAAGTTGTAGATCTCGACGTTTCTGAGTAAGTCGTGAAATTTCGGAATTTTTGAAGTTAAACCTGATTTTTGACGAATTTTGGAATAAACTAGGATTTATCGGAAATCAAATCTTGAAATCTTGAAATCTTGTTGAAACGTGAGATTTACCTTTAGGGTTGAGACAAATTGAGATATTGTTTTTAAATTAATTAAAATTGAAATCAGATTTTGAAAGTAAAATCCCCTTACAAACTTGATAAATTAAAATTAGGGGTGAGTGCTCTGCAGAGTGCCCCCTAACGATTCACTTCGTGCCGTAATGGACGATGGTGACCCCGCGCGCTAAACTTGAAATATGATATTGCCAAAACGGCGAGATATAGAGCCTACACTCTCGAGAATATCCACATGGGTTTCCCGAGGCTCCGGAGTGGTACTGGGTATGGCTGATACGGCTGCGGCCGCCGGGCTACCGGCTAAACTTGTTGACATCGCGATGCTATCGTGAAACTTGAAATACCAAATCGGGAATGTAATGGGGATGTTAAAATTGGATTGATTAGATTAAATTAGGTTGTCCAATTAAATTATTTGAATGCTTTATTTAAATTATGGCTATTGTTCTAAATTATGTGAAATGTGTTGTGAAATAGAGCCTGGAATAAATTATAGTTACTTGGATATTATGTTATTATCATGTTTTGATAAAGTATTAAATTAATGGCTTTAAAACCCCAAGATCATGCATGTGTTAACTTACTCAGCAAGTGTGCTGATAAACCCGTTTTTATTCCTTTTTCTTACAGAGTATGTAGAATGAGCATGATCACTTCGTGCATGGGATTTTGGGAATATTTTGCTTTTGATATTTTGATACTGGACATTTGATTTTATTTCTGCATTAGACGTTAGAATAAACGGGCCTGTTTAACCCGTGTTTTGGCCATGTCGGCCCTATTTATATTTTCCGCTGCAATACTATACTTAAATATTATTTCCGCTGCGCTATGATATTATTATTTTCGAACTATATTATGTGGGCTGTTTTGAATGCTTTAAATGTTTTAAATACTGAAACCACTAGCCTTGCATCTCTTTAGTAAGCCGGAGAAACCGTGTCTTACTAGGGAGGTGTGGCGGTGACACCCCGACCTGGGTGACCAAAAACCGGGGTGTTACATAAACATTTAGAGTACTAAGACTCTAAATGTGAGGATGTTGATATTTGGAGAATATCTAACATTTATCTTGTATATTTGCATTGCAGGAATTCGTGGGACCAACAAAAAGAAAAATAAAGCGTCAAAAACCAGGTTCCCGGTTGGATTAATACTGAATTTAATGGAAATAAATTTCGGAGTTTAGAGAAATTTAAAATCCGAAATAAATCCATAAAATCAAGGTGTTAATCCAACCTAATTTATGCAAGCAACTTAAATTATTTAGATCATTTATTTGTGCGCTTGGTATGCACGTTATAACTTAAAAATTTGAAAAATTCCTAATTTTTCCATGTATCAGATATGTTGTCTTAGAAATTTTGCCAAGTTCGAATTGGCCAGTTCGGTTTAAACCGAACTGACCTCAAAATTCGAACTTACCCTCCTAGACCTCATCTTTATAAATAACTTTGCCAAGTAGTAGTTCGAATTATTCAGTTCGATTTAAATCGAACTGAGTGCATATAGTTCGAACTAATCTACAAAGGCAATGTTCCATCTATTTCTGCAAGTGAGTAGTTCGAATTATAGGGCAAGTTCGGTCTGAACCGAACCACCCAAATAGTTTGAACTCACTCACAAAAGCACCTCATTTTTTTTCTTTAGTGTCAAGTTCGGTCTATCTACTTGAGTTCGAATTAGACATCAGTTCGGTCTAGACCGAACTGACTTCAAATTCTCACACTCTAAGTGTTTGTTTTCCTTCATGTTCGGTCTCCAAGCAAGTTCGATCTAGATCGAACTTGCCCAATAGACCGAACTCAGCATAAACAGTGAAGACCTCATCAAGTTCGGTCTAGACCGAACCGATGTTCGGTCTCCAATAGACCGAACTGCTCCCCTTACCCAAACCCTTTATATACTCTTCCCTCCTCTTCCCTCTCATTTCCACCTTCCCACTTTCGAACTCTTTCTCTAGTTTCTCTCGCAAACTGTTCATCTCCCCCTTCGAACCAGAGCTTTTCCTCCGTCCAAACTGTTCGAAAATGGCATCATCGTCGTCAAACCCTAGTGGGAGCAGGGGGTAAGTTCTCTTTTTCGATTTCGCACCATGTTTTTCGCATTTCCAGTTTCGTCTCTTCGGTATTTTTGCAAAATCAAGGGTGGGGGAAGGGAATGGTCACTGTTTTCGAGTAGGGGATGGTCGGAATAGGGTCGGACTTGAGCGAGGATGACTTAGAACAGGGTAGGGCGAACTAGGGCTTTTTCTTGTTTTAAGTTCAAACTGCCATTGTTATGATTCTTAGGTTTTGTGGTGTTGGAGCTGTCGTATTTTGAAAATAAGGGTTGCAAAACCCTCGAAAATCCTCTCTTTGTTTATTTTGTAGTGTTGTTTTACTGTCCTAATCATATTCATGTTGTTTGTGTTGATTTTGGAAATCTGTGAATAGGTGAACACTATGACATTTTCCTTTAGTCACTGTGTTATTTTGATCTGTAGAGGTTCGTTGATGATGGCTGAAAATGCATGATTGATGATGTCTGTGAATCTATGTTTTGAAACAGGATTTATTGGCAATTTTTGCATGGTATTGATGTGAATGACCTGTTTAGTTGTTTATTTTGAATGTATGCATGTCACTGTGTTTTATGTATTCTAGTAATAAATGCCTTTGTCGGGTACCTGTTACTCACCATTTGCAAACTCAACTTGAGAAGTTGACGTTTGCACGTACGGGAAACAAGGTACAGGCGAAGCCATGCCAAAATTTTTCCAACATTGTTGGCATAGCATTCATGTTTAAAAAGACAAAAAGTGGTAGAATGTTCTTTTCTTTTAAGTGTTTTGACTTATGCTAATCTTTTTTGGACAAGTGGGGAATAGTCAAGTGGAACACCTTGTTTCATTCCTTGTTACCCATTCCCCAAAACAAAATCCAAATGGGGGACCACTCACACCCCAATTTTATTAAATAAACAAGTCAACACTTTCTATAAAAATCGAAAAATGACCTTTTTTATGTGTGTGCATGAGTACTTGTTTATCCTTACTTTTCTATGGTCCACTACCACATACTAAGTGATTGCATAATTTGTCATGTGCATTTTTCCTTCATCATTAAATAACCATACTCCTTTTCACAAGATTTGAATCACTTTTCAAGTGATAAAAAACCCAAAATCTCTCTCGTAGGTTTAATAACCTATGAAATCTTCTTCTTTTTGGTCCTTTGACCATTCAAAAATGTTTTAGACTATTTATAGTCTGAAAAAAAAAAATTGTAAGGGTCCAAGGTCCTTATTTGTTTTACCTTTCTCTCTGCTTAGTTGCAATAAGAGTTAGATTTAACAATCTAACTCCATGTCTTTCTATTCAATAAATTCGAGTAGAAACCAATTAACTCACATTTAGAGCTTGGCTCAAAATGTGAGGATGTTGATTTTCAACCTGAATAATTCTATCAAAAATATGTTAAAAACAGTTTCAACTCCTTTCTCCAGGGACAAACACCCTTAGTCCTCTCACCTTCTATATGCTTTGTGTATTGAGAGTTAGATTTAATAAATCTAACCCCTTGTGACCCTCATTATACATAGTGTACCTCAAGTAAGGCAGGTGAAAACAAGCGAACTATATTTAGAGGTGGCTGAAGGTGTAAGGCTGAAGGTTTCAGACTTAATTGTTGTTCCATGTCTTTTCAGAGGCACCAACCCCCCAGACCCAATCCAAGCTCCAGAGGAAATCACCCAATTGTTGGATCTGCCGTTAGAACTCTTGGGGGAAATCCTCTCCCGCATCGGAGAGGATGACATCAAAAAGGTGTTCGCTGTCAGGGAAGTGTGCAAGAAATTCAGGGACGCGAGCGATCTCCCCATTGTCTACAAAAGGTGCGAACTGAAAACCACCATCGTAAAGATGTGGCAGCAGAGGGTCGAACAGCAGAAAGAGGAGCTCCTGCTAAGGTGTGAGGAAGCTGGAAACTTCAACCTACAGCTCATTCCAGCTATGCAAGCATTTGGGGCAGGGGACGAGGCTCAAGCTTGTGAACTACTGAAGGAAGGGATTGAGGACAATCACAAGGCCTCAATCTTTGTCAGGGGGTACATGCTGCTCAGCAAGCTGGACGACGAACAGGTCCGTCAAGGGGTGTCAATGATAAACAGGATAATAACTGATAGATCAGTCATGACGTATGTAGGGACCAATGTCTTTGCATGGCTGGCTGATAGCCTGGAGACTCCTGATCTGTTTGGAAATCAAGGACCCGGAATCTACTGCCAGAGGGTGCTGGAGGAGGGTGAAGTAGACTTGGGTGATTACTGCGTGCCCTGCAGCCTGACCAACTTTATCCACTGGAGCCGGATCTTCTTTCAAGGATAGAAGAGAAGGATGCTAAAGATGGACTGAATCTGTAGAGATTCACTTTTGATTGGGTTAACTGGAACTTCATTTAGGAGATCTTTTGATTGCTTTCTAATGATAACTTTACCCAAGTGTATAGCATCTCATGTAACTAATGTATTGATGTAGCACAGTGATTAAGGTCGTGTGATGTAAAACGAACCTTGGAACTGTTTGTCATGATGTTCAGTAGTGTATTTTGGAAGCTAGTGCTTACTGCTTTCCACAAGAGAATTTTGTCTTGAATTCTCAAAAATATTTTGAAAAAGATGTGTGGCAGTCCAAGATGAATAAGCGACTGTCATGCCAAAAACAAAGCTGTGACATGCTTGCATGCTCACAGTGTCTTTTTACTGCTTTCAATTAAACAACCAGCATAAAACAAGCATAAATCTGTCACCTAAATTCACATGTTGAATTTAGGCTAATGATGAAATTTTCAAACTATTACATTGGGATAAACAATTAAAAATATGCATGAAATAAATTCTTGAAGTTTTGAGCTATAAAAATCTAATGATATGATCACTTGATGGACTAACGAACTCTCATATTGAGAATTTGATTGAATGAATTGTAAGAACTTTTCAAATGCTAAATTCGAGAATAAATGTATGACATGATCAAACCACACCATGTGAGATCTGAGCCATGAGTCACTTTTACTCATTATTCCTTTGTTATGTGAAAATCAATTCAATTAAAGGACACTAGAACTTGCGATTGGGACCGATTCAAGACCATGTCATATTCCCGAAATCGAGCATATGATCGAGGCACTTAGAAAAACCAAATTTTTGGCCTTCGTTTGAAATCCAAACCCAAAAATATTTTCCCTTTAGGATTAACCAAGTTGAGTCTTTAAGCCTAATTTTTCTTTGAAGCCACTATATTATTCCTAGCTTGACAAAAAAGACCAAGAAAATCAAACCCAAGTGTACATGAACCATTTCCATCAAGGCATTATAATTTATGATCATCAAAAATATCAAATTGGTATTCATAAACCAATTCACAAAAAAAAAAAAGAAGAAGAAAGAAGAAAATAAAAGAAAAAGAAAAAAAAGAAAAATGTTGAGATTTATTCAACAAAAATAAATTGCGAATGACAAAGCAAATTAGACATAGTCTAATGTCATGTGAAACTTTTGACAATTTCCTACCACGAGTATTTTTAAGAAAATATCCCAAGTTAAATTTATTAAATGAAAAGAGTTATGATTTACGGAAAAGGGGTTTAAGGATATCTCAAGGTTGTTACTTTTTATCACTCATGTGTGGGGCTTTAATTTCAAATGGCGCTGTCGTCCTCTCTGCCATGAAACTTCTGACAAATCTCATGGTACAACCGGGATAGGTTGACCTTCAGCCTGTCACACTGATGATCCCCGGCATATGTGCCATGATACTTCTCATCGTTTCATGTCATGAGATTCCCAGCCATGGAACTTTTGCAGGTTCCCACTACATGAGTATTTTCCGAAAAAACATATTTCTGGTTTAGGTTTTATTTAATGAAACCGATTTATGAGGATGGAGTTCGGATTAGGGATAAATTTATAGGTTGACATGTTTTTACTACTCGTGCTACGAAACTGTGCCCCCGAAAGCGCACGGTGTCAAAAATTGCAGTAATTTATAGTAAGACCGGATCGTTCACTGGAGGATGTGCGATAGAAGCAGGGCCCACGTCGTTTTACTAGATTTTCCATTCGTATTGCTCAATCAGTTGCAAAAGGATTATTAACATCTACAGACAGAATGAAAGCATTTAAATAACGCAAATAGAATTATTCTAGAAAGCGAAATAAAATTAATCTACGGAAGCAATAAAGCTATCTAAGAAAACAGTTAAAACTATTTTATGCTAACTATGAAGCTGAGTCATAGTCCAGACAGATGGGACAGAAAGAAAAGAATAAAGATTGGACAAGTTTTAGATAAGGCATGATTAAACTTCCATTTTAATACGCAGATCTTTGTTTGGGATAATCCTGTCAGATAGCCAATTCTCATGCTCTCAGTATTGATTTCCCTTTAAAGACAAGTACTCACAATACGAGTTTACATGTTCTTAAGAATGCAAATTCTAAGATACCATGGATTCATAACTGCCCTGGCCTGGGTATGTTATTTCATCTGTGGTGGATAAGCAACACCTGACAAGTCATTTATTGAGATGCCAAGTACTGCTATCATTCCCCCATGTCACACCCAAAGATTCTAATCGGACCCTGAACTATCCCTTAACTGTCAATCCTAGTAGCAGTTACACTATTCTCAATACAACCGAGTGACCTCTAGAGAAAGCAATAAAAGTAAAGCAGTAAAGAAAGCATTAAAAATCCTATCGCTCGGAGGTTTTGAAAATCTGACCCTGGTAGTAAAGGACAATACCCAATCAAGATGACAGGGTGTGGATCAAGAATTCCCGGCTCTCGGTGAAATGCTCGCAGTGTTCACTTCCTTCCGGGTGGTTATGAGATACAAACTAATGAAACGAACTAATAAATTAGTTCGTTCCGGATGCACTCACCCAGGACTCAATAATAGGCTTTGGTGGAGGAGAATAGCAGTTGAAAGAATACTCAACCCTATCTTAGAAAATAACCAAGGCCTGAGTGTTGTTCTTCCAAGATTATGCAGTACACTGTATTTGAATCCAAGTGGACCCCATCTCGGTGTAATGCATAATCGCAGATTCCCAACGCACAACAGTTTTGGAAAATAAAGGATGTGAGAATCATTCCCTATCAGGTACTAGACTCTCAATTAAAACACAGATCCTTTCAGTCTAGATGAGACCTAATCGCTGACTCTGCTTCTAATTTCCCAAAACACAACCCTCGACGGAATATGAATTAGTCAAAACTGAGGAATTTATCCCTTACGTCAGATCCGGATTTTATAAAGAAGTTTTTGTTGGAAATTTAATACGCAATATCTGTTTAAAGCTAGACTTCTAATGTCCAAGAGAAGGATCTCAAAATATTACAGACCACAATATCTACATAATAATAGCATGCATACAGATATACGAGAATGAAAAATGAAATGACCCAAAATATATCACGGGTCTAGACAGAAGGTGAAACACAAACATGAAGTGGCCAGAGGACCAAAGTAATGGCAGAGCTATCAGGTGAATTGCAAACATCTACGATTCAGTTTCCCAAGAGCTCGGATGGATCGAATGTAGACAGTTTAAACCCTATAATGATAGTGTCAATATCAGTTGGGCCTCCACTGTCTGTGAATTCAGATAAAAACCTACATGCTTTCTCTCTATAATGATCATCAGTTAGCATTGATGGATGTCAACTGATTCCTATTATAGATTGGAATTTGGGTTTGGAGATTAAGATAAGGAAAAGAAAACTGTATCTGGATAGGAGTTAGTTGAGCAGCTATTATAATCCTGAATGGACGAACCGCCAAGGCATCCTCTAACTGCTATCCAGACCATACAAAATAACACTTAGTAATTAATACCCAGATTATGAGCTAGTTATCTATGTGAGAATACCCGCCAACAGTAATCTGATGTATCATTACTAATTGTTACACACAACACGCAAAGACAGAATCAAAGAAACAAGGAGAAGAAAATTCCTTGTATGAGAGACATTGGTTTCTCATGCAAGGTTGTGGATTGGGTCCACAATTTGATGATCCTAAATAATCCCTCCTACCATAATTAATTACAGTCCGGATTATCTGTTTAAGTCATCAAGGTTTTGTTTATAGAAGAATGTTTTAATGGAAATTGAACAAAGGTCCTCTAATCATGATGATCATTGATGTTAATTATTGCTAATCTCGATCTTTAATCATTAATGACTTGAGGGTTCAATTAATTAAGTGTGGGAATGGAGAATCAAAATGTGGGCAGCATAACACCCGATATTGCATTTCAAGAGTATTACACCTTAACCCGTGGGGTTACGATGTGAGTGATGCAATATAGTAGAGGGGTGGAATAGAAGAATGTTTGAAAATAGGGAAGAGAGTCCTTGTCGTGATACCATAAGTTTTGTCGCGGACCGAGATCCATGACATGGGTGTCTCAACAAGGTTTTTAGAAATTTTGGCAGCATAACGCCTCTTTGTCGCTAAGCAAGGTTTTGTCGCGGAACGTGGTTCCGCGACAAGAGTGTTTCTCAACAAAGGATTTTCATAAAATTTAAAGAGTTTGGGTCCTTGTCGCTATGCATGGAAAGTTTTGTCGCGGAACGTGGTTCCGCGACAAAGTGTTCCGCGACAAAGGTTTTTCATAAAATGGGGATCATGGCATAATTTTTCTGTCTCAGAATGAGATTTTGTCGCGGAACGTGGTTCCGCGACAAAGTGTTCCTCGACAAAGGGTTTTAAATTATGAAGACAAGTGTCTGTAGTCACCTTGGTCGCGGAATGACCATTTTGTCGCGGAACGTGGTTCCGCGACAAGGTGTTCCGCGACAAAGGCGGTTCAGGACAACAGTCTGAAAAAGCATAAATGAACAGTGGCATGCAAACAGCGTGATCTCACCCTATTTCAGATCAAAAAGCTATTCTAGGCTAAAAACAAGCAAACAACATTCAAAATGGGGAAGAACATGCTTAAACAAAAATAAAGAGCTGGACAGAATTTGAAATAAAGCAAACATCCTAATCTAGGGTTTGACCACACATTCACACAACATTATCCAAAAATGCATACAGTAGCCAAATGAAAAGCATAATGGGGGTCAAATGACCCCAAAATAAAAAGGAAAGCATAAAATCCACGGGGTGTGAGACCCATTTCATGATTTGGGACACAAATGATGAATGTTTTCCCGTTTTATTAAGTGGGTGTTGTTAATACCCATGATTTGGGTATTACAAACCCTAAAACAAGAGTTTAGAAACCAAAACATATATAAAAGTGGCTATCTAAGCTACTGTGAAAAGTAAAACACTAAAAATAAACACTAAACTAAACTAAACTATGGACATAAATTAAATAATACAAAAAAAATTAAATCTAAACTACACTACCTAAGAGAGAACTCCTTGCTGCCTTGTCTCCAAGAGAATTCCTATCTAATTTTTTTCCAACCCTTTGCTCATGGGAGACACCTCATATTTATAGAAGTGCAACCCTAAGCCCATGGGCCTTGATTTGAGCCCATTGTGTCTCAAGACTTCACACACATCACAGCTTGGTCTCGAAGCATCAAATTTGGTCACGGAACACACTGCATGTGGCAAAGCTTCTCGACTGGGTCTTGTGCCTCTAATCGAGTGTCTTGGTCGCGGAACATGCCTTTGTCGCGGAACATGCCATCGCGACAAAGGACATCGCGACAAAGGGGTTCGGCTGGTCTCCTCTTCTTCTGAATCTGCTTGGTCGCGGAACCATCTTTGGTCGCGCAACCATGCATCGCGACAAAGGGGTTTCCGCGACAAGGGTCTTCATGGGCCTGCTGGATTGGGCCAGATGGGCCGAAAATATTCTTTTTGTGAGCTTTTCTATCTTTTTCCCATCTTTTTCATTCCTTTTTCTTTTCTTTTCTTTTTCTCATGTTTTTGGATTTTTCTAGCATAAATATGTAACAAAATTACATATTTATGCCTTTTCATACCAGCTTATTATTTTTACAATTATGCATAAATCAGTCCAATTCAACTGCTTTCTTACTTAATGTAAGACCGGAATGCGATCAAATGTCCGTTTAAGACACGGAAATGGATTGAAAATAATGGTCATTTCTGGCCATTATCAACATCCTCACATTTAATACTGATCGTCCCCGAGCAGTCAGAGTCAATGTTCTAAAGAACACGGGCTCTGCATATTCAATTCATTTTCGTGGCTTCATAAATCACATTCTTTTTGGATTGGGATAAGACAATAAAAAACTACAAGTGTTAAACTCCTTTGATTGCAGTGTTGAATAAAATGATACTTGCTCACTACATCGGGCCTACAAATCAAACATTATTATCAACCCTTCATGAATATCATGTTCGAAAAATGCAAGGATTAAAAATTAGAATTGAGGCATGACATGAACATGTTCAAGAAAACAGAGCCTCACATATAAGAGAATCGGAAAATTCACTCACTCTCAAATGGGTTTCATCATGAACGCTCAAAATCAATTTTAATTAAATTATCCCATAGGCTTGCAATTGGACCAACTCGCCTGTAATACCCGAGAATTTTGCAACATAAAATAAATAAAAATAAATAAATAAATAAATAAATATAATAAACATGATAAATGGATAAAGAATCATAGAAGATGAGAAATGGAATTTAAATTAAAAAGGAAACAAAATTCCGAGAACCCGGGAAGCCGAAGGCAATTTAATTGAATAAATGGTTACACGAGGACCCGACATCGATGGACTCAATAACTCTAGTCCAAACATAAATTTAGGTCCGAATAAAATTAGGATAGGAAATCGGAGGCCGAATATACCCCGGGAATCGGAATTCGGGAGCATAGAGGGATAGAAACCCGAAAGAGAGGCGGAAAAGCAAGACGGATCGCACGACCCGCCCGGACCGAAGTCCAGGCGAGAGTCGCGCGGTGGCCGCGCGGTGAAGAGGGAAGACCGCGCCACGACCGCGCCACTTGACAGATTCGCCCGTTGCGTGAATCTCTCGCCCGAACGCGGATTTTTCGACTTTCGGTTGAACATCTTCCGACCCAAGACCTTTAGGTCAGACCTTGGACGCCCTAGGTCTTAAATATCTATAAATAAGACCTCCTAAGAGCTCCGAATACATTTGAAACCCTACGAAATCCTTCTATACGTCGAAACCCTAATCCCGGAGTCGTCGGAGGCACAACACCGAGAGGAGGAACTGATTTGGACGAAATTTGGAGACCCCCGTCGCTGTGGTAAGCCTTGATCCATTCTTTTCCATATGTGATTCGAAAACGAATCCTAAATTCGATCTTTTTCTATTCTAAACCCCCGATCCGAATCGAGAGCGAAGAACCCGACAAACGGAGAGGATAAACGGAGGACGGGAAGCCACGCCTCCGAATCGAAGATCCCGGACGCTCAACAATCTGTAAGTTAACGCTTACTTTGGTTTTGGGTTGTTAAAAGATTCGAACGAATAGATCGAATGGAACCCTATCTAAAATCTGTCTACACCGGCGCAGTGTTTTTGTTGAATTTATTCGCACCCCTTAAAGCGTTCAAACGAGAAAACTTAAAACACGAAAAACATTCCTAAGACACTGATCTAGCTCCTGTAAAAATTTCATAATTTTTCATCGTGTTTTGATATCCAAAACTGATCGTAAACGAGCCTGCGTTAGATTTAGATTTTGAAACGATGATAGATTCCTTATTCGAACTTGTTGGTGATTTCTACCTTAGCTCTAGACCGATCTAGGCTTGGCGTTGAACATAGGAGTTGTAGATCTATATGTTAAGAACACCTCCGTGAAATTTCAGAATTTTTCGTGATGATTTGATATATGAAATCCACTCCGAACCGAACTGGGTTTAAATCGAATCTTGAAACTGGACAGAACATAGGTGCGAACTTGTTGACGTTTTTGACTATGGTTCTAGGCCGAATTAGATCTTTAGCCGAACATGAAAGTTGTAGATAATTGTCTTAAGATGATCTCTGTAAAATTTCATCAAATTTGGAGTTGAATTGCTATGGTAGAATTCGAAATCTTTAAACTGAGTTATATGAAATTCGGACAGAACAGTACTTCTGTGAAAATTAGTGTTTTTGACCTATTTCCGTATCTCGGATCGAAAAAGTTAAAACACGAAAGTTGTAGATCTCGACGTTTTGGAGTCAGTCGTGAAATTTCGGAATTTTTAAAATTAAATCTGATTTTTAACGAATTTTAGAGTAAACTGTGGTTGACCGAGTCAAAACTTGAAATCTTGTTGAAACGGTGGAATTAGCCTTTGAAGTTGAAACGGATAGAAATACTTTGAAATACGATACACGAAACGAGAAGATTAAAATATATTGCGGTTTATGACTAAGCTAGATACTGTCAATGTTCTCTGCGGCTTGGGACATAAGAGCCCAAGTGTATGTCTAGGTTGACGTAAGAGCCCTAGCGAAACACTGATCGTATGGCTAGCGGACGGATTAACTCTAATTAAAAGATCTGTATTGACCATGATACCTGTGGACATAAGAGCCCAGGCGTAAGGCTGGCGGACATAAGAGCCCTAGCGGTGGTGATCTGTAAAAGATATGAAACGAGGAGTTGCGAGAATTCCAAATTAAATCTGTATTAAATTGTGCTGTTAAATTTATGACCACTTATTTAATTACGTTGCAAGCTATATGATGATCTTATGAATCCATATTTCTAAATTATGCGATTACATGAATTATTTAAATTATGCACATGTTTTCATTAAATTTAAATAAAGGCTTTGAAACCTCATAATCTTGTATGTGTTAACTTACTCAGCACGTAGTGCTGACCAAAACCGTATTTTTTTTCCTGTTTCTTTCAGAGCCGAAGAATATGCATCATCATATGCATTCATGGGAATTTTGGGAAAATGCTTTATTTGTAAATGATACGTTAGACTAGAAATTGCATGAACGGGCCTGTTTAACCCGTATTCTGGCCGTGTTGGCTATATTTAGATTCCGCTGCATTATACTTATGTAAAGATTATTTTCCGCTGCAACTTTGATGTACTATTTTTAAATTATATATAAACGGGCTGTTTGAATGTTTAAATTCTGAAAAACCATAGCCTTGCATCTCTTTAGCAAGCTCGGAGAAACCGTGTCTTGCTAGGGAGGTGTGGCGGTGACATCCCGACCTGGGTGACCAAAAACCGGGGTGTTACAAGGTGGTATCAGAGCCCAGAATATTTTAAAGCTATTTATTTTAAAGAAAATATCTGATACCAAAGTGGTATCAGAGACCAGAATATTTTAAAGCTATTTATTTTAAAGAAAATATCTGATACCAAGGTGGTATCAGAGCCCGGATATTTTTAAGCTAGTATTTTTAAACTATTATTTTTAAACCATTATTGTTTTTAAACTATTATTAATATTTTGACTATTATTTTAAATTTTAAAGTATTATTTCCATGGAGGAATTTTTTTATTTTAAAACCCATGGGAAAAATATATATAGTGCATAAATTATTTTTGGAGGGGGAAATCTACATTTGCATTTGCATATTGCATCTCTTTTATGTAGAGAACTTAGAATCTTTGCGAGTTTGAACTTAGAATCTTGGCGAAGTTGAACCTAGAATCTTGGCGAAATTAACGTAGATCTCTTGTTACACCTATATAATCTTGAGGCATGACATCGAACTAGAAACAATAACTAGAGACTGATCTTGCCTTAGTTCTAGATCTCATTAATCTATGCGTTCGCCTAAACATAACAATCCTCGACCTTAGCCATTCCTACCCTTGTACAAATTAGAAAACTTCTTCATGTGGAACAATAAAAATCAAGTTTTATTAAAACACTCTTTATTCCAAAAATCTTGTTTGGATTTCCAAACAACAAATCCGAGAATTTGAAATTTGAAATTTACGAAACGTCTCGTTCGAGCGATCTATCTAAACCAAGATAAGCTAATCTATACACGTTACAACAGAAAATGGCGCCTAGGAGGAAACCAAGGAAGGTGAGTCCAAACGGCACTGACGCTAACATTTCCAACACGCCCAACAACAGTGAAAGTCCTCAGAACCTAGGAGAGCAAGTGCCTCAAGCGCCCAATAATGTGGAAGCACGTTTAAAATCGGTAGAGGAACTCCTTGTAGCATTGGGAAATGCCGAGGTGCATAGGACACAAACAGTACCTCCGCCAGTAGCCCGAGTCAACTACTTGGCATTAGTGAACCCCTACAACCCACCCCATTATGACGGCCAAGAGGATCCGGCCAAGTTGGAAGGTTGGATCCGTACCTTTGATAAGCTCTTGAATGCTATCAAGTGCCCTGATGAGGAGAAGATACACGTAGTGACCTACTACCTAGGAGGCGAAGCCGATGAGTGGTGGCAAAATCTCCAAGCAAATTCAGAGGAAGACGTAGAAGCCTACACCTGGGAAGTACTTAAGGAAGCTTTGAGGGAAAGATTCTACCCACTGAGCACCAAGACTGCGAAGTACGAGGAATTCATCAACTTAAAGCAAGGTGCGCAAACAGTGCAAGAGTACTACAGCAAGTTCAAGGAGCTAGTATGATTCGCTGCGAGGATAGTACCAACCGACTCTGACAAGGCTCAGAAATTCGAGATGGGTCTGAACCTTAGTATCCGGGAGATACTTGCAGTAGGACAATTCCCGAACCTGCAGACGATATATGATCACGCCGTATCAATTGCTCGAATCCAGCAATTGAAGCGTAAGGAACATGGTGAGTCGAGCAAGGACTCGCAAGTACTTGAGAAGAAGGATCGGAAAGGCAACAATAACAACTCTAGGAAAGACAATGGATCCCGAAGGAAAGGAAATAAAGGTCTCAACAATGGGGGAGACGACAACCGTGGTGCGTTTATACCACGTTGCCCACGATGCAACCATGCACATCTGGTGCGCCAATGCCCGAAGCCTGGAACCTGCCGTACGTGCGGCAAGCTTGGTCACAAGGCTAGTGGATGTCGAACGCCAGAGGAGGCGATCGAAAAGAGAGTAGATTTGGTGAACCTTCAGCAAGGGGAGAGTGACGAGGAACAAGACCAAAACCCGAACCCTCTTGAGAATAATGAATAGGCAGTTATGGGGACATAACTGAAGTCCTAAGGGGGAGAGGATGTGATACCCCGTAATAATTTGTTTTTGGAGTTCGACTCGATATCATGTATCCTAAACCATAAATAAACAAATTCAACTTGTTTTGAACTACGTTATGGCTTGATCCCTTCACCGGGTACGTAGGCAGCTTAGAAGTCTTAATTCTAAGTTCAGTCACAAAATAATAAAACAAACAAAAGACTTTAGCACGAGAAAAGCCGAAACACAACTTCGAGGACGAAGTTGATTCTTAAGGAGGGTAGACTGTAATACCCGAGAATTTTGCAACATAAAATAAAAAAAATAAATAAATATATAAATATAATAAACATGATAAATGGATAAAGAATCATAGAAGATGAGAAATGGAATTTAAATTAAAAAGGAAACAAAATTCCGAGAACCCGGGAAGCCGAAGGCAATTTAATTGAATAAATGGTTACACGGGGACCCGACATCGATGGACTCAATAACTCGAGTCCAAACATAAATTTAGGTCCGAATAAAATTAGGATAGGAAATCGGAGGCCGAATATACCCCGGGAATCGGAATTCGGGAGCATAGAGGGATAGAAACCCGAAAGAGAGGCGGAAAAGCACGACGGATCGCACGACCCGCCCGGACCGAAGTCCAGGCGAGAGTCGCGCGGTGGCCGGTGAAGAGGGAAGACCGCGCCACGACCGCGCCACTTGACAGATTCGCCCGTTGCGTGAATCTCTCGCCCGAACGCGGATTTTTTCGACTTTCGGTTGAACATCTTCCGACCCAAGACCTTTAGGTCAGACCTTGGACGCCCTAGGTCTTAAATATCTATATATAAGACCTCCTAAGAGCTCCGAATACATTTGAAACCCTACGAAATCCTTCTATACGTCGAAACCCTAATCCCGGAGTCGTCGGAGGCACAACACCGAGAGGAGGAACTGACTTGGACGAAATTTGGAGACCCCCGTCGCTGTGGTAAGCCTTGATCCATTCTTTTCCATATGTGATTCGAAAACGAATCCTAAATTCGATCTTTTTCTATTCTAAACCCCCGATCCGAATCGAGAGCGAAGAACCCGACAAACGGAGAGGATAAACGGAGGACGGGAAGCCACGCCTCCGAATCGAAGATCCCGGACGCTCAACAATCTGTAAGTTAACGCTTACTTTGGTTTTGGGTTGTTAAAAGATTCGAACGAATAGATCGAATGGAACCCTATCTAAAATCTGTCTACACCGGCGCAGTGTTTTTGTTGAATTTATTCGCACCCCTTAAAGCGTTCAAACGAGAAAACTTAAAACACGAAAAACATTCCTAAGACACTGATCTAGCTCCTGTAAAAATTTCATAATTTTTCATCGTGTTTTGATATCCGAAACTGATCGTAAACGAGCCTGCGTTAGATTTAGATCTTGAAACGATGATAGATTCCTTATTCGAACTTGTTGGTGATTTCTACCTTAGCTCTAGACCGATCTAGGCTTGGTGTTGAACATAGGAGTTGTAGATCTATATGTTAAGAACACCTCCGTGAAATTTCAGAATTTTTCGTGATGATTTGATATATGAAATCCACTCCGAACCGAACTGGGTTTAAATCGAATCTTGAAACTGGACAGAACATAGGTGCGAACTTGTTGACGTTTTTGACTATGGTTCTAGGCCGAATTAGATCTTTAGCCGAATATGAAAGTTGTAGATAATTGTCTTAAGATGATCTCTGTAAAATTTCATCAAATTTGGAGTTGAATTGCTATGGTAGAATTCGAAATCTTTAAACTGAGTTATATGAAATTCGGACAGAACAGTACTTCTGTGAAAATTAGTGTTTTTGACCTATTTCCGTATCTCGGATCGAAAAAGTTAAAACACAAAAGTTGTAGATCTCGACGTTTTGGAGACAGTCGTGAAATTTCGGAATTTTTGAAATTAAATCTGATTTTTAACGAATTTTAGAGTAAACTGTGGTTGACCGAGTCAAAACTTGAAATCTTGTTGAAACGGTGGAATTAGCCTTTGAAGTTGAAACGGATAGAAATACTTTGAAATACGATACACGAAACGAGAAGATTAAAATATATTGCGGTTTATGACTAAGCTAGATACTGTCAATGTTCTCTGCGGCTTGGGACATAAGAGCCCAAGTGTATGTCTAGGTTGACGTAAGAGCCCTAGCGAAACACTGATCGTATGGCTAGCGGACGGATTAACTCTAATTAAAAGATCTGTATTGACCATGATACCTGTGGACATAAGAGCCCAGGCGTAAGGCTGGCGGACATAAGAGCCCTAGCGGTGGTGATCTGTAAAAGATATGAAACGAGGAGTTGCGAGAATTCCAAATTAAATCTGTATTAAATTGTGCTGTTAAATTTATGACCACTTATTTAATTACGTTGCAAGCTATATGATGATCTTATGAATCCATATTTCTAAATTATGCGATTACATGAATCATTTAAATTATGCACATGTTTTCATTAAATTTAAATAAAGGCTTTGAAACCTCATAATCTTGTATGTGTTAACTTACTCAGCACGTAGTGCTGACCAAAACCGTATTTTTTTTCCTGTTTCTTTCAGAGCCGAAGAATATGCATCATCATATGCATTCATGGGAATTTTGGGAAAATGCTTTATTTGTAAATGATACGTTAGACTAGAAATTGCATGAACGGGCCTGTTTAACCCGTATTCTGGCCGTGTTGGCTATATTTAGATTCCGCTGCATTATACTTATGTAAAGATTATTTTCCGCTGCAACTTTGATGTACTATTTTTAAATTATATATAAACGGGCTGTTTGAATGTTTAAATTCTGAAAAACCATAGCCTTGCATCTCTTTAGCAAGCTCGGAGAAACCGTGTCTTGCTAGGGAGGTGTGGCGGTGACATCCCGACCTGGGTGACCAAAAACCGGGGTGTTACATCGCCACCGGCTCATTTCTTCGAATCGAGATCATGAGGTCTTATTCAAGGGTTATAACGGGGCATACGGTTGTAACCTTTGGAATGGAAGGGAATTATTGGGCTAAGAAGTGGCAAGAATTTATTCTATCATGACTTGGCATATTTTTGTTTAAAATTTATGATCATCAATATTTTTCTTTTGTTTTTCTCTTTTTCTATTGCATGACATTAGACTAAGTCTAATTGCTTTGTCATTTGCAATTTATTTATGTTGAACGAATTCAACAATTTTTTTTTTTTTTTTGATGATCAAGAATTCAATGCCTTGTTAAGATTGATTCTTGCACACTTGGGCTTGAATTTTGTTCGTCTTTTTAGAAAGGTAGGAATAATATAGTGGCTTCAAAGAAAAATTAGGCTTAAAGTCTCAAATTGGTTAATCCTAAAGGGAAAATATTTTTGGGTTTGGATTTCAAACGAAGGCCAAAATTTTGGGTTTTCTAAGTGCCTCAGTCACATGCTCGATTCTCGGAATATGGCATAGTCTTGAATCGGTCTCGATTGCAAGTTCTAGTGTCCTTTAATCAAAATGATTCACACATCAAAGAAATGAATGAGTAAAAGTGACTCATGGCTCAAACCTCACAGGTTGGATTGATTCATGTCATACAGTATTCTCAAATTTAATCAAAGCTTTATTCTAACAATTTATTCAATCAAAATTTCTAACATGCAGACTTATTACCCACTAAGATGATCGCATCATTAAACTTTTATAGCTCAAAACCTTAGGAATTCATTTCATGCATGTCTTCAATTATATTATCCCAATTTAAAAGTTTGAAAATTTTATCACAAGCCTAAATTCAACATGTGAATTTAGAGCAGGTTTATGCATATTTATTGCTGGCTATTTAATTTAAAGCAGTAAAAAGGCACTGCAGACATACTGAGTATGCCACAGCATATTTTTGGCCTGACAGTCACTTATTCATCTCGGACTGTACAGACATCTTTTTGAAAGGAAAGCAAGTAAAAATTGCTTGGAGGATCTCGAAAGTTGAGTTCCATTTTAGGGAAAGCGATAAATTACATCCACTACAAGAGATTCTCATGCAGTTAGTACTAACCTGCACACAAAAGGAGAAATCCCTTACATAATGCCTACTACTAAAACTTAAGATAAAATAAAGCATACTAGGATTCACCCTTCTTCTTCTCTTTCAGAACATATATCTGGTCCAGTGGATATAGCTGGTCAACTCACACCGCAGACACCAGCCATTGTGGTCCCTCATGGGCTCGTGCATCCTTGGGCAGTAGACTCTGGCTCCTTGACCGTCCCACAGGTATGGAGTGTCTGGGTATCCGCCATCCATGCAAGAACATTGGCAGATGTGTATGACAAGACCTCTCTTTGGGTCGTCATTCTCCCTATCATCTGAATCCCTTCGTTGACCTTGTTTTCGTTTAGGCTGCTCATGAGCATTAGTCCGCATGCAAAGATGGATGCCTTATGATTGTCCTCAATGCCTGGGCGCAATAGCTCTCGTGCTCGCATCTCATCCTCTTCGGCAAATGCCCTGAGTGCTGGGATAATCTGGAGATTAAAGTTTCCTGCCTGCTCACATGTCTGCAAGAATCTCTGTTTCTGCCAACGAAGTCTTTCCTGCCACTGCTTCACAGTAGCGGAGTCAAGCTCACATCGCTTGTACACGATATTGAGGTTCCCAGCGTCTCTGAGCTTTTTGCATGCCTCTTGTGCAGTGAAAACTTCCCTGATTTCATCCTCTCCAATTCGGGAGAGGATTTCACCTAGGAGTTCCAGTGGCAGGTCCAGCAGTTGGGTTCCTCTCCGTGCGGGGTTTGGGTTTGGGAGATTGTTGCCCCTGAAAAGATAAGAAGTGATGAATCCAATTTTTATAGTTTCCGCAATAATTTTTCAAATTTAAAAATCAACATCCTCACATTTAGAGCTTTGCTCTAGATGTGAGGTTATTAAATCCCCAACTTGAATTTTTTTAATATAAAGCATAGGTAAACAAATTTTTGATTTTAAATGGGCTAAGGAGCCCAAAATAAAATAAAATTGGCCATTGGGCCTAAAATCTTTTTAATGGGCCATTGGGCCCAAAGGTTTTCAATTTTATTAAGCAAGTCCGAGACACTTGCTGGAAGTGGGATGAGATGGACAGATGGAAATGGAATGCTCGAATATTGGATTGTGCACTGGAGGCGTGGCAGAAAGGGATCTGCTATTTTTGGACTGCTTGGACTGTTTTTGGACAGTTAAAACATTCCCAAAAATTTGCAGACACTATTTTTAATCTTAAAATGGTTGACTTGTTTTATTTAAGAAAAGTGGGGTGTGAGTGGTCCCATTTTGGATTTTTGAAAATGATAGCAGTTGGGTGACAAAAATACTGCTATTTTACTCACACTAGTGTTCCATTGGGAACAAAAGACAAGTCAATCATTAAAACCAAATACTCTTTTTGTCTTTTTCCCAAAAAAAAAGTTGCTTTTATTAAAAGTGGAAGCTTCTTATTGGGTGTTTGTACTATGTTTCCATAAACAAACAAACATTCATTCCCATGAGATTTCCCAAGTGCACCCAAAAAGATCTTCCATTTTTTATTACACCAAAACAATACTGCATAATAAATCACACCAGGATCAAACACACAGTTTTGAATAAAATCTTCAAGTGTTCATCCCAAAAACTCAAGAACGAAAATACCAACAACACCATGATGTTCGAAATAACACCCTAATGCTCATTAGTTTTTCTGTCCCAGTTTTAAACTTAAAAAATGTGAACCAACACCAGTTTTTTTTTTTTTCCATTGGTCAGTTTTCAAAACATGTTCTCAAAATAGTGCTCAAAACCGAGAGCACTCAAAACCTTGAAAACAGAAATATTCACGCACAAATAAACCACATTATGCTAAAAACTCATCAAAAACACAAACAAGAACAAAGGAGTCCGAGCGGGTGCCATGAACAGGGGGGAAAATGGGTTTACCCTGCCCTCCTTCGCTCGGGTCTAGGCATAGGTCCAAGATTTGGGAAAGTCCTTAGCAAACGGTCCATAGTTTCCCCTTGGAAACGGAGTGATGGTGTGCGAAGAACACGGTGGTGTTCGTTCGGAAAAGGAGAAAATAGGGGGAAGGAAGAAGGAGAAACTGAAACGACAGACGTGAAATGAGAGAAACTGGTGGGGGTGGGGGGTATAAATACTGAGGACTTTGTCGCGGAGTCCGACCCTTTGACGCGGAACAAGGTTCCGCGACAAAGGCATAGCGACATTAGAGGGGTCGCGGAGTTGGGGTCTGGTCGCGGAGCAGTGTTCCGCGACAAAGCCATCGCGACAAAGTTCAGTATAGGGACAAAGTCAACGGGGGTGTGTGTCGCGGAGCAGGGCTTGGTCGCGGAGCCATGCTCCGCGACAAAGTGCATCGCGACAAACAACAGGGAGAGGTAAGGACAAGAGAAGGTTTGTCGCGGAACAGATCCTGGTCGCGATGCATGGCATCGCGACAAAGGACCTTCCTCGACAAAGAATTTTGAATTTTCAAATTTTCCTGGACTGGGCCCGAATGTGATATTGGGCCTGTATCCATTTTATTCAAATTGGGCTGAATAAATTCAGACCAATTGAATTCAAAATGTTGGGCTGAATATGTGAATAATCCACTTGCATAAATTAGGTTGGATCAGTTCCACTTATCTGTGAAATTTATCCCGGAATTTAAATTGCTTTAATTTCTGGGAATATTTCTCAGATTTATGGAATTAATCCAACCAAGAACCTGGTTTTTCATGTTACTCTGTTCTGCTCCTCTTTTTAGTGGTTCCGAACCTCTGCAAGACAGATAAATAAAATATATTAGATTTTCTCCAAATATCAACATCCTCACATTTAGAGTTTCAGTACTCTAAATGTTCAATTGATTTTTGAATACTTTCTTGTAGTGAAGTAAAGTGCTATATATATATGTATAAAATTTTTATGTTTTTATTGCTGTTTCTTATTGATGTAAGCCGGATCTTCCACTGCTTGGCTTTCTTTCTCCGGATCAAACTGTCCCATGTACTCCTTTAATCGTTGTCCATTCACCACTATGTCGCCCTTGTCAGTTCGGATCCTGACGGCTCCATTTTTAAACACCTCTAGTACTTCATGTGGTCCCTCCCATCTAGATTTGAGCTTTCCGGGGAATAGCCTCAACCTAGTATTGAACAATAGTACCTGTTGACCAACATAAAAATACTTAGACTTAATTCTGCGATCATGCAACTTCTGGGTCCGCTCCTTATAAATTCGAGAGCTCTCATAAGCTTGCGCTCGTATTTCCTCAATTTCATTGAGGTCCAACTTACGTTTGCTCTGAGCAACTTTTGGATCGAAGTTGAGCGTTTTGACGGCCCAGTAAGCTTTATGCTCTAGCTCTACCGGCAAATGACAGGCTTTTCCGAAGACAAGTCTGTATGGAGACATCCCGATGGGAGTCTTGTATGCTGTGCGGTATGCCCATAGAGCATCGTTGAGCTTACGTGCCCAATCCTTACGGGTTATCCCAACAGTGGCTTCGAGTATGTGTTTGATTTCGCGATTAGATACTTCGACTTGACCACTAGTTTGAGGATGGTAAGGTGTGCCTATCTTATGGAGGATCCCATTTTTACTCATTAGAGTTTCAAAGGCTTTATTAATAAAGTGCGTTCCTCCATCAGATATCACCACCCTAGGTATGCCAAATCTACTGAAAATGTTGTTCTTGAGGAACTTGATGACTTGGCTACCATCATTGGTTGGTAGTGCGACAGCCTCGACCCATTTGGATACGTAATCGACAGCTACCAAGATATAGAAATTTCCACCAGATGGTGGAAACGGTCCCATGAAGTCGATCCCCCATACATCGAAGATCTCAAGTGTGAGAATCCCCTTTTGAGGCATCTCATCTCTCTTGGAGATGTTTCCCATTCTTTGGCATCTGTCGCAACCTTTCACAAATGTCCTGCAATCCTCATAGATGCGAGGCCAATAGAATCCGCATTCGAGGACTTTATGAGCCGTTCGAGCGGGACCGTGGTGACCTCCATACTCTGATTCATGGCATTTTTTGACAATTTGATAGGCTTCATGCTCGGTTACACATCGCCTGATTATAGAATCAGCGCAGTGTTTGAAAAGATAGGGTTCCTCCCAGAAGTAACTTAATACATCTCGGTTGAACCTACTCTTCTGATGATGATTAGAAAACGGTGGGGTTATTCCGCATGCTAAAAAGTTAGCAATGTCGGAAAACCATGGACAAGCTTGATTATGCAAATGCAATGCAAACAACTGTTCATCCGGGAAGTCTTCGTTAAAGGCTTTCTCTTTTTTATCATTTTCTAATCGAGATAAGTGGTCAGCAGCACCATTATCTCGACCTCGCCTATCTTTTATTATGATGTCGAATTCTTGCAACAGAAGTACCCACCTGATTAATCGAGGTTTTGCATCTTGTTTGCTAAACAAGTATCTTAATGCAGAATGATCGGTGTATACTATAGTCTTCGTACCTATCAGATACTGTCTGAATTTGTCAAACGCGAAGACTACAGCATACATTTCTTTCTCCGTTGTGGTGTAGTTGACTTGAGCCTCATTCAGGGCATGACTTGCGTAGTGAACTACACAGTGTCTCCCATCTTTATGTTGCCCAAGCACTGCACCTACGGCGAGATCACTAGCATCACACATTACCTCGAAAGGTATTGACCAATCGGGTGGTTGCACTATCGGTGCAGAAACCAACATCTTCTTGAGCGTGTCAAAGGCTTGGACACACGCTTCATCTATTAAGAAAGCATTTTCTTTACAAAGCAGATTAGTGAGCGGCTTGGCAATTTTAGAGAAATCCTTAATGAATCTCCGGTAAAAACCGGCATGCCCTAAGAAGCTCCTAACTGATTTGATGGAGTTAGGAAGAGGGAGATTAGAAATGATGGAAACTTTGGCTGGATCAACTTCAATACCTGCACGAGAAATGCGATGACCCAACACTATGCCCTCAGTGACCATAAAATGGCACTTTTCCCAATTTAAAACAAGATTAGTGTCCTCACATCTCTTTAAAATCTTTGCAAGATTAGGCCAACAATCTTCGAACGTATCTCCATACACAGAGAAGTCATCCATGAAAACTTCAATGCATTCTTCGATAAATTCAGAGAAAATAGACATCATGCATCTTTGAAAAGTAGCAGGTGCATTGCACAAACCAAAAGGCATCCGTCGATAGGCAAAAGTGCCGTACGGGCAAGTAAAAGTGGTTTTATCATGGTCTTCACTGGAAATAACAATCTGATTATAACCAGAATAACCATCCAAAAAGCAATAAAACTCTCTCCTAGCCAACCTCTCAAGCATTTGATCAATGAAAGGCAATGGAAAATGGTCCTTGCGGGTGGCCTCGTTCAGCTTCCGGTAGTCGATGCAAACTCTCCATCCGGTTACTGGCCTGGTTGCAACCTCTTCTCCTTGCTCATTCTTGGTTATGCACATCCCTCCTCGTTTGGGTACGACCTGCACTGGGCTAACCCATTTGCTGTCAGAGATAGGATAGATTATACCAGCATCTAAGAGCTTGATAACTTCTTTCCTTACCACTTCTTGCATAAGGGGATTCAAACGCCTCTGATGCTGATGGGAGGGCTTAAACTCTTCTTCCATTAGAATCCTGTGCATGCAAATAGACGGGCTTATTCCTTTTATATCAGAAATGGTCCAACCTATTGCATGTACATGTTTCTTAAGAACGACCACCAGAGCACTTTCTTGCTCTTGAGAGAGCTTAGCCGAAACAATCACAGGTAATTTTTTATGTTCTGCGAGAAACGCATACTTGAGATGGTCGGGTAATGTTTTAAGTTCGAGCTCTGGTGGACATTCAACGGAAGGGAGTAGTTTGCGAGAAATGGGTAGTGGGAGAACAGAATTACCTTCGGGATCCTGCATCAGTACAGGATCCTCTTCTTCCTCTTGGTTGGCATAATCATGGAATTCGATACCGTCAAACTCCTCCAGATCCCCTGTTTCGGGATCGGCAAAGTGAACGGCTTTGCATCCTTTGTGCTCCACGCCAGCAGGCTTCAGTACCTGCTTTGATAGTTCATCCAGCATCATTTCACACTCAATGTCAGAGTCTGGCTCTTCCCTAACTATTACATTTTCAAATGAGAAACAAGAACTGTAATTCGGAAATTTCTGCAATTTCTCCATATCAAAGATGATCTCCTCGCCATCGACTCTTAAGGTGACTTTTCCGGATTTAGCGTCAATCAGTGCACCACCAGTGGCTAGAAATGGTCGTCCAAGGATAAGTGGCATTTCAGAATCCTCTTCAATGTCGAGGATGATGAAGTCGACCGGAAAAAGAATCTGTCCGGTTTTGACTACAACATCCTTGAGGATTCCTATGGGCTGGGTGATTGATCTGTCTGCAAGCTGCAGTCTCATCTTGATCGGTTGAATTTCTCCAAGCTTAAGGCGAATAGCCATAGCTAGTGGCATCACATTGATGCTTGATCCTAGATCACAAAGCCCCATACTCACTTTGGCCTTTCCGAATTGCACTGGAAGTGTGCAGCATCTGGGGTCTTCTTTCTTTTCGGGCAATCTTCTTTGAACTATGGCACTGCATGTGCTGTTGAGAATAATTACCTCCTCTTGCTCTACCTGTCTTTTTCCTGAAATCAATTCTTTCAAGAACTTAGCATAGATGGGCATTTCGGAAATCATTTCTGTGAAGGGGATGGTTATCTCTACAGACTTTAGTCGTTCCAGAAATTTCTTGAATTTAAGATCATGTTGCTTATTTTTAAGACGTGCAGGATAAGGAATCCTAGGCATGTACTTGTTATTAGCAATTTTTGGTGGTAAAGGGAAGGAAGTTGTACCTTCACCTGTACCCTTATCTGTTTCAGCCGTTTCAGGTGCAGCGTCAATCTGCAATTCGGCTGTCTCTTTTTCAGCTTCGTCCCTATTATCAGCTTCCTTACCAGCAGTGTCAACAACATCATCTTCTTCATACTCTGCTCCAATATCCGCCCCTTTTGATCCAGCCAGTACTCTTCCAGATTTCAAGGTTATTGCCTTGCATTGCGGGTTCTTTTCCGCAGTGCTTGGTAATGTACCTTTGTCCCTTTTCTGCATCTCATTAGCCATTTGTGTCACTTGGGTCTCTACATTTCTGATAGAGGCCTGCAGCTGAGTGTTGATCTCCTTTTGGCTAGTGATAAAGTCAGTCATCAAGTTCTCCAGCCTTGAAGGAGGCTTTTGATTTTGATGCTGATTTTGGTTCTGATTCTGATTCCATTGGCCTTGGTTTGGGACAAACTGAGGCTGGAAGTTCTGATTGGGCTGAAAATTCTGGAAGTTCTGATTGGGCTGTTGGAAATTCTGAGGAGGCCTTTGCTGGATCTGGGGTTGGAAGTTGGGATTCTGAAAATGTTGGCCCCTGTTCTGAACAAATCCATGATTCTGCTGAGGGTTGAATTGCTGCTGCTGTGGCTTGTTCAAGAGATGGGAATTCAGGGCGTTGTTGTTTGAGTAGGACAAATTCGGGTGTCTATTTGGAAAAGCTCCTGCATAGTTACAGCTTTCAGCTGTGATCTGTTCGCATGTGTCAGTTGCATGAGCACCTTGGCACAGTCCACAAATTACATCTGCTTGCTGCCCCTTAGCAGAGCTTCCAGCTCCCTGATTTACAGACAACGCTGCCACTTGCTCTTGAAGCTTTTCGATGTCTGACTTTTCTACTGTACCTACAGCACATAAACCACGAGGGGGAGGGAGACTACCATCATCAGTTAAAACAGAACGGTTTACACTCATAGCTTCAATCTTTGCCCAGGCTTGGTCCATCGGTATGTAAAGCAAATGTTGACCGCCAGCAGCGTCGAGCATGGATTTCCATGCTGGGGTCAGACCACTGTAAAACTTTCTTAGTCTCTCCCAGTCATGGAAACCGTGTTGAGGACATTTTCTGAGCAGGTTGAAGAACCTCTCCTTCGCATCGTACAAGGACTCGTCTGGTTTCATTTTGAATTCCGCAATTTTGGAACGGCACTCATCCACCTTGGATTCCGGGAAGTATTTTGCTAAGAAGTTTCTGATCACATCTTCCCATGTAGACTTCTGATTAACGGGCAGTGATTTGTACCATGTTCGTGCTCCGCTTGTCAGAGAGAAGGGAAATAGCCTTAGTCGAATAGTGTTTGCAGATACATCACGGTTTTTGATCGTGTCACACAATTCTAAGAAGGTTTGCAGGTGATCATGGGGGTCCTCATGGCTTGCTCCAGCAAACTGGTTGCTCTGGACTAGATTGATTATAGCCGGCTTCAATTCGAAATTCCTAGCCAAGAATGGAGCTTGTCCAGGAATGTTCAGATATGGCTCTAAGATCGGCTGCATGTAATCTGCAGCAGCTGCTGCTTGATGGTTGTTCTCGGGCCCGCCTTGGTACTGCTGTGGGTAGTAGTTCTGAGGCATGAAATAGTTCCTCGGATCATTGAAATCATTCGGATTTGGGGGGTTCTGATGGGGGTTATGGTATTGCTGATTTTGCTGGTTTTGGAAATTTTGCTGGTTTGGGTGGTTTTGGTTGTTTGGTGGATTTTGATGGTTCGGGTTAGGAGGGGGTGCCTCGAAGTATTGCTGTTCCATGTTTGGTGGGTTCCCACCTCCTTGTATGATTTGGGGAGGGGGATCATCCAAATCATCGTGATCAGCATCTTCAGGGTCTTCCTCAATGTTGTGAAGTGGAGGGTTGGGTTGAATGATTGGTGGGATGTCAGGGTTTGCCATCTCAGAAATGTCGCTACTGGTGCTTGGTGAAAGTAATGCCTGTCGTTCCCGCTCCCTTCTTCGTCTAGTCTCCGCCCTAAGACGTCGAGCTGTTTTCTCTATTTCTGAGTTGAACGGGATTTCGGCTGGCGTCTGCTTCCTCCTTTGCATAGAACAAAGGCCTCACTAATGACAGTACATGTACAATCCCCAGGTTAGAATTGGTTCTGAAGGTGAATATTTATAATTATATGTATAAGCTAACTAGGAACAATGAGGAATGTAATTCTCTAGTAAAACGGCGTTGCATCCTCCCCGGCAACGGCGCCATGAAACTTTTGACAATTTCCTACCACGAGTATTTTTAAGAAAATATCCCAAGTTAAATTTATTAAATGAAAAGAGTTATGATTTACGGAAAAGGGGTTTAAGGATATCTCAAGGTTGTTACTTTTTATCACTCATGTGTGGGGCTTTAATTTCAAATGGCGCTGTCGTCCTCTCTGCCATGAAACTTCTGACAAATCTCATGGTACAACCGGGATAGGTTGACCTTCAGCCTGTCACACTGATGATCCCCGGCATATGTGCCATGATACTTCTCATCGTTTCATGTCATGAGATTCCCAGCCATGGAACTTTTGCAGGTTCCCACTACATGAGTATTTTCCGAAAAAAACATATTCCTGGTTTAGGTTTTATTTAATGAAACCGATTTATGAGGATGGAGTTCGGATTAGGGATAAATTTATAGGTTGACATGTTTTTACTACTCGTGCTACGAAACTGTGCCCCCGAAAGCGCACGGTGTCAAAAATTGCAGTAATTTATAGTAAGACCGGATCGTTCACTGGAGGATGTGCGATAGAAGCAGGGCCCACGTCGTTTTACTAGATTTTCCATTCGTATTGCTCAATCAGTTGCAAAAGGATTATTAACATCTACAGACAGAATGAAAGCATTTAAATAACGCAAATAGAATTATTCTAGAAAGCGAAATAAAATTAATCTACGGAAGCAATAAAGCTATTCTAAGAAAACAGTTAAAACTATTTTATGCTAACTATGAAGCTGAGTCATAGTCCAGACAGATGGGACAGAAAGAAAAGAATAAAGATTGGACAAGTTTTAGATAAGGCATGATTAAACTTCCATTTTAATACGCAGATCTTTGTTTGGGATAATCCTGTCAGATAGCCAATTCTCATGCTCTCAGTATTGATTTCCCTTTAAAGACAGGTACTCACAATACGAGTTTACATGTTCTTAAGAATGCAAATTCTAAGATACCATGGATTCATAACTGCCCTGGCCTGGGTATGTTATTTCATCTGTGGTGGATAAGCAACACCTGACAAGTCATTTATTGAGATGCCAAGTACTGCTATCATTCCCCCATGTCACACCCAAAGATTCTAATCGGACCCTGAACTATCCCTTAACTGTCAATCCTAGTAGCAGTTACACTATTCTCAATACAACCGAGTGACCTCTAGAGAAAGCAATAAAAGTAAAGCAGTAAAGAAAGCATTAAAAATCCTATCGCTCGGAGGTTTTGAAAATCTGACCCTGGTAGTAAAGGACAATACCCAATCAAGATGACAGGGTGTGGATCAAGAATTCCCAGCTCTCGGTGAAATGCTCGCAGTGTTCACTTCCTTCCGGGTAGTTATGAGATACAAACTAATGAAACGAACTAATAAATTAGTTCGTTCCGGATGCACTCACCCAGGACTCAATAATAGGCTTTGGTGGAGGAGAATAGCAGTTGAAAGAATACTCAACCCTATCTTAGAAAATAACCAAGGCCTGAGTGTTGTTCTTCCAAGATTATGCAGTACACTGTATTTGAATCCAAGTGGACCCCATCTCGGTGTAATGCATAATCGCAGATTCCCAACGCACAGCAGTTTTGGAAAATAAAGGATGTGAGAATCATTCCCTATCAGGTACTAGACTCTCAATTAAAACACAGATCCTTTCAGTCTAGATGAGACCTAATCGCTGACTCTGCTTCTAATTTCCCAAAACACAACCCTCGACGGAATATGAATTAGTCAAAACTGAGGAATTTATCCCTTACGTCAGATCCGGATTTTATAAAGAAGTTTTTGTTGGAAATTTAATACGCAATATCTGTTTAAAGCTAGACTTCTAATGTCCAAGAGAAGGATCTCAAAATATTACAGACCACAATATCTACATAATAATAGCATGCATACAGATATACGAGAATGAAAAATGAAATGACCCAAAATATATCACGGGTCTAGACAGAAGGTGAAACACAAACATGAAGTGGCCAGAGGACCAAAGTAATGGCAGAGCTATCAGGTGAATTGCAAACATCTACGATTCAGTTTCCCAAGAGCTCGGATGGATCGAATGTAGACAGTTTAAACCCTATAATGATAGTGTCAATATCAGTTGGGCCTCCACTGTCTGTGAATTCAGATAAAAACCTACATGCTTTCTCTCTATAATGATCATCAGTTTTAGCATTGACGGATGTCAACTGATTCCTATTACAGATTGGAATTTGGGTTTGGAGATTAAGATAAGGAAAAGAAAACTGTATCTGGATAGGAGTTAGTTGAGCAGCTATTATAATCCTGAATGGACGAACCGCCAAGGCATCCTCTAACTGCTATCCAGACCATACAAAATAACACTTAGTAATTAATACCCAGATTATGAGCTAGTTATCTATGTGAGAATACCCGCCAACAGTAATCTGATGTATCATTACTAATTGTTACACACAACACGCAAAGACAGAATCAAAGAAACAAGGAGAAGAAAATTCCTTGTATGAGAGACATTGGTTTCTCATGCAAGGTTGTGGATTGGGTCCACAATTTGATGATCCTAAATAATCCCTCCTACCATAATTAATTACAGTCCGGATTATCTGTTTAAGTCATCAAGGTTTTATTTATAGAAGAATGTTTTAATGGAAATTGAACAAAGGTCCTCTAATCATGATGATCATTGATGTTAATTATTGCTAATCTTGATCTTTAATCATTAATGACTTGAGGGTTCAATTAATTAAGTGTGGGAATGGAGAATCAAAATGTGGGCAGCATAACACCCGATATTGCATTTCAAGAGTATTACACCTTAACCCGTGGGGTTACGATGTGAGTGATTCAATATAGTAGAGGGGTGGAATAGAAGAATGTTTAAAAATAGGGAAGAGAGTCCTTGTCGTGATACCATAAGTTTTGTCGCGGACCGAGATCCATGACATGGGTGTCTCAACAAGGTTTTTAGAAATTTTGGCAGCATAACGCCTCTTTGTCGCTAAGCAAGGTTTTGTCGCGGAACGTGGTTCCGCGACAAGAGTGTTTCTCGACAAAGGATTTTCATAAAATTTAAAGAGTTTGGGTCCTTGTCGCTATGCATGGAAAGTTTTGTCGCGGAACGTGGTTCCGCGACAAAGTGTTCCGCGACAAAGGTTTTTCATAAAATGGGGATCATGGCTGTAACACCCCGGATTTGATAACCCAGGCCGGGATGCCACCGCCACACCTCCCAAGCAAGACACGAGTTCATTCGAGCTCGCTTGAGAGATGCAAGGCTAAAGGTATTTCAAAAATAATTTAAAAACAAGCCCAAAAGGTTTTACTTTAAAATGACATAGTATAATTCAAATAAGTCGCAGCGGAAAATTTAAATATGGGCCGACATGGCCAAAACGCAGTGGGTAATTTAAGTCTAACAAAATACAACATTCACAAATCCTAATTTAATTCCCGAGCCCCAATGTGCGTGCATGCTCATGCCATTCCTTCATACTCTGTAAAAGAGAAATAAAACAACGGGTTTTATCAGTATATAAAATACTGAGTAAGTTAATTCTTAACATAACAATAATGGGTTTTAAAAATGTAATTAATAAAAATTCTCCTTTTTACTCATGCACATTTTTCAGTATAAAAAATGTATTTTGTCAACATTAATAATAAGAATTTAACTGCATGATTCTAAACGTAAAGAGACGTACACAAATACTAAGGATATAAATCTTAGAAATTAGCATAAAGGAATTTATTATAAGTCAAAGGGTTTCATAATTCATGGGATAGATTATATGTTCTCGCATAGCTAATATTTCATTCTTCTACTTTTGTTTCCACTTGGGCACTTATGTCCACAAGTCTTACAAAACACCATTCGCTAGGGCTCTTATGTCCACAAGCCTCATGGTCGATATTTCACTAGGGCTCTTATGTCCTCTAGTCTTATGCTTGGGCTCTTATGTCCACAAGCCTCATGGTCGATATTTCACTAGGGCTCTTATGTCCTCTAGTCGTACGCTTGGGCTCTTATGTCCACAAGCCTCATATCAATATTTCACTAGGGCTCTTATGTCCGCTAGTCGTACGCTTGGGCTCTTATGTCCGCAAGCCGCATAATTTATGTTTCACTAGGGCTCTTATGTCCGCTAGTCGTATGCTTGGGCTCTTATGTCCACAAGCCACATAATCAAGATTTCATAGTTCCCAATTCGATCATAATTCATAAAGTTTTCAAAATTGTTGAAAGTGTCGCAAGGAAAGTTTTTCATAAATCTCAAAGTTTAGTAAGCGCACCCGTCGCAGATTACGCCTTTTGGTTTCAAAAATTCATTCTTAAGGCGATCACTATGAAATTTACACAGTGTATCAACGACACCCTAACGAACAACTTTTGTGTTTTAGGTTTCTCGGAATCGGGTAGGGAAACAAGTCAAATTTTACGATCTTTTTAAAAAGTATAATCTGCCACCTTCCGGTAACAGCGCACTGTTTTTAAAACATGTTTCCGACCTAGTAAACGAACTCCAAAAATTATGAAATTTTACAGGCATGTAAATGACACAAAAATGAACAAGTTCTATTAGAGGTATTTTGTCCGGAAACACTCCGGATCGGATCAGATCCGCGCATCAAGTTCGGATAAAAATCTGTCAAGTTTTCTTTTCAAAAACGCAGGCTGTTCGGATCAATTTGAAAGTTCAAACGTTAACTAAAGTTCACGAAATTTTACGGGCATGATCTTGAGACAAATATCTACAACGTTTATGTTCACATCAAAGATTGGTTTCGACCGAAGGTGAAAGAAAAATCCACATGAAGTCCGCATATGAAAGCTGTCAGGATTTTCGAAAATGTTTAAAAATGCAGAATCTTTTCGGTGAAATTTCGAGTATCGAAACTTAACGAAAACGCGTGAAATTTTACGGACCCAATATTTAGACAGTTAGCTACAACTTTCGTTTTTACATGAAAGTTTAGTTTTGATGGGATCTATTAGAAAAACGTCAAGGGAGTCGATCACGCAAAACTGTCACATATGGGGTTTTGTCCGAAAATGCAGAATATACCAGATTCGATTTGACGGAACAAACGTCGACGAAAATTTCTGAAATTTTAACACAGTATACTTTAAGTCCTTAGGAACAATTTTGTAGTTTTAAGTTTCTCCGTTTGAAAGCTCGAAAAGGGTCTAAAAATTTGATTTCAGAAACTGCGCATAGGGAGGGTGTTTGGGACAGATTTTCGTATGTTGATTAAAACTTGCATTCCATTCGATTTTAGGGCACCAAAACGGTTATGAGAAGAATCAACTTACAGTATCTAAGATCTAAAGTCTTAGATTTCGTCGGGATGGCCTCCGGAGTCCGTGGATACATCCAATCTACTCGTCCCTTTCTCACCGGTCCCGATTTGTGAGTACAAGAGCGAAAAACTAAAAGTTAGGATCCTAAATTCGACCAAAAGTCATGAAATAAGGTTCAAAATTTATCCCTTACCAACCTTAAACTGTAGTGTGTGTCCAAATCCGTCTAAGATGTCGTCTCCTTGCTCGGATTCTTCGTCGACGGTTCACGAATGCTTACAAGTTGGGGTTTTTGAAAGTTTTGAGGTGGAGGTGGAGTTTGGGCGGCTGCAAGGCTGATTGGAGGCTAGGGTTTTTGTGCTTAATTATCCAAGAACCTTTCCCAATCAGCCTAAGGTAAGTTTCCATGTTCGGGTCGCAAAATCGGGGCCAAGATCGTGCGTTTCCATCCTTGTCCGCGTCTATCCGTTTTGCTGCTGTGTTGGCGCGGACCGCGCGGGGACCGCGCGGCTCCGGTCCGGACCGCAGTCCGGACCGGGTCGTGCGATTCGTCGGGCCCTTTCTCCTCTCTTTCGGGTTTCTATCCTCCTACATTTTCGGGCTCGATTTTTCGGGTCATTCTCGGATTATAAATTCTTATCTCAAATTTATCTCGTTTCGAATTAATCCCGTATTCGAAATTTTGAGTTCGTCGCATTTGAATTCGTCGGCTTCTAATTCGTAGTCTTTTGGTCCCCGTGTATTAATTTATTTATTTAAATCGTTTCCGACTTCGTGGGTTCTTGGAATTAAAATTATTTTCCTTCTTGAATTTAATTCCAATTATTTTGACTCAATTCATGGAATGTCTTCGGACTTCCTTTCCCTCTTTTATTCCATTTTGAATTTTGAATCTATCGGTGTTTCATTTCCGAGCAATAATTTATTGTGATAAATTATTTTCTTCTTCTCGGAGATATTTCGACATTGATCGGAATAAATTTTTATTCCTTTGGACGTTGATAAAAATCTGGGGTATTACAATGGCATAATTTTTCTGTCTCAGAATGAGATTTTGTCGCGGAACGTGGTTCCGCGACAAAGTGTTCCTCGACAAAGGGTTTTAAATTATGAAGACAAGTGTCTGTAGTCACCTTGGTCGCGGAATGACCATTTTGTCGCGGAACCACTTCCGCGACAAAGGCGGTTCAGGACAACAGTCTGAAAAGGCAGAAATGAACAGTGGCATGCAAACAGCGTGATCTCACCCTATTTCAGATCAAAAAGCTATTCTAGGCTAAAAACAAGCAAACAACATTCAAAATGAGGAAGAACATGCTTAAACAAAAATAAAGAGCTGGACAGAATTTGAAATAAAGCAAACATCCTAATCTAGGGTTTGACCACACATTCACACAACATTATCCAAAAATGCATACAGTAGCCAAATGAAAAGCATAATGGGGGTCAAATGACCCCAAAATAAAAAGGAAAGCATAAAATCCATGGGGTGTGAGACCCATTTCATGATTTGGGACACAAATGATGAATGTTTTCCCGTTTTATTAAGTGGGTGTTGTTAATACCCATGATTTGGGTATTACAAACCCTAAAACAAGAGTTTAGAAACCAAAACATATATAAAAGTGGCTATCTAAGCTACTGTGAACAGTAAAACACTAAAAATAAACACTAAACTAAACTAAACTATGGACATAAATTAAATAATACAAAAAAAATTAAATCTAAACTACACTACCTAAGAGAGAACTCCTTGCTGCCTTGTCTCCAAGAGAATTCCTATCTAATTTTTTTCCAACCCTTTGCTCATGGGAGACACCTCATATTTATAGAAGTGCAACCCTAAGCCCATGGGCCTTGATTTGAGCCCATTGTGTCTCAAGACTTCACACACATCACAGCTTGGTCTCGAAGCATCAAATTTGGTCACGGAACACACTGCATGTGGCAAAGCTTCTCGACTGGGTCTTGTGCCTCTAATCGAGTGTCTTGGTCGTGGAACATGCTTTTGTCGCGGAACATGCCATCGCGACAAAGGACATCGCGACAAAGGGGTTCGGCTGGTCTCCTCTTCTTCTGAATCTGCTTGGTCGCGGAACCATCTTTGGTCGCGGAACCATGCATCGCGACAAAGGGGTTTCCGCGACAAGGGTCTTCATGGGCCTGCTGGATTGGGCCAGATGGGCCGAAAATATTCTTTTTGTGGGCTTTTCTATCTTTTTCCCATCTTTTTCATTCCTTTTTCTTTTCTTTTCTTTTTCTCATGTTTTTGGATTTTTCTAGCATAAATATGTAACAAAATTACATATTTATGCCTTTTTCATACCAGCTTATTATTTTTACAATTATGCATAAATCAGTCCAATTCAACTGCTTTCTTACTTAATGTAAGACCGGAATGCGATCAAATGTCCGTTTAAGACACGGAAATGGATTGAAAATAATGGTCATTTCTGGCCATTATCATCATGCAATAGAGAAGAAAAACAAAAGAAAGAAAGAAACATGGATGATCATAAATCCCAAATAAAAATATGCCAAGTTATGATGGAATGGAATCGTGTCATTTTTTAGCCCAATAAATTCCTTCCCTACCAAATGTTACAACCGTACGCCCCGTTATAACCTTGAATAAGACCTCGGGATCTCGATTTGAAGAAATGAGCAGGTGGCGAGTTGATCTAATTGCAAGCTTATGGGAGAATTTAACTGAATTTGATTATGAGCGTTAATGATGAAAAGCCAACTTTGAGAGTGAGTGAACTTTCCGATTCTACTATATGTGAGGCTTTGTCTAATTGATCAATGTTCATGTCATGCTTGAATTCAAGAATTAAGCCGATGGGATTTTCTAAACATATGTTCAAGAAGAATTAACAATGATGATTAGTTTGTATGATCATTCAAGTGAGAAGTATCATTCCATTAAACACTGCAACCAAGAGAGTTTAATACTTGTAATTTTGATTGTGTTATCCCAATATAAAAAGAATGAAATTTTTGAAGCCACATAAATGGATTGAATGTGCAGAGTCCATGCTCTTAGGAGCACTGACTCAGACTGCTCGGGGACGATCAGTATTAAATGTGAGGATGTTGATAATGGCCAAAATTGTCCATTATTTTCAATTCATTTCCGTGTCTGAGACGGACATTTTGATCGTATTCCCATCTTATTTTAATAAGAAAGCAGTTGAATTTGACAGATTAATGCGAGTTTGTAAGAATACTGAGCTGGTAATAAAAAGACACAAAATATGCTGTTTTAACTGTATTTGTGTTAGAAAAACCCAAAAACATGGAAAAAGAGAAAAAGAAAAGAAAAAGAATGAAAAGATGGGAAAAAGAGTGAAAATCCCACAAACTGAATCTTTGGTCAAGTATGGAAGCCTAGCTCGAATTACCCAGTTCGGTCTAAACCGAACTGGACAATTCGAACCACTGGAGGCGAGGAGCAAAACTGATGAAGTGTTGAAGAGGGATGCGAGATGCCTAGTTCGAATTGTCTCCTAGAACGAACTCATGGCACAGACCGAACTGGACTTGAAGAGGAGAAACCCAAGTGCAAGAAAGAAGAAATGTAGTTCGAATTGCTTAGTTCGGTCTAGACCGAACTAGCCTCTAATTCGAACTACAAGGAAGCCAAGCAAGAGCCACCATCAGTTCGAAATGCATAGTTCGAAATGTCGCATAGACCGAACCTGAGATTGAAGATCACATCCCAGCTGAAAATCAAGAAGGAAGGCCTCATGCAGTTCGAATTGTTCAAGTTCGAATTAATTCGAACTACCTGAGGAGACCGAACCTAGTTCAAAATTGCATCCAGACAAAGCTGTGGAGCACGTGAGAAATGCATTACACTGTGGATGGGCTCTGATGGGCCTAGGGTTTCGAGAATCAAGTATAAAAGCTGACTTCTCTCAACACAAGAAAATTCCTTTAAAAAAAAACTTTGCAAGAATCAGCTTTGGGGAAACAGAAAGAATAGAAGGTTCTTCACCCCTTAAGGGTTAGGTAGGTAGTTTAGTTAGTTTATTTCTCTTGCAAGTAATGTAGTTTTAGTTGTTTAGATCTTAGTTTAGTGTAGTAACAACCTGTTACAACCCATTAGTGTAGCCATTTCCATATTTTTTTTTACATGCTTTCTAGTTAGGATGAACCCACCTTCAATCTAATGATGGTTTGGGTTATTTACCATGTTTTCACAGTGTTAATACAAGGAAAAATTTCCAGAAATGGGTTTTTATTATCATGTGTTGACACTCTTTAATGCTTTCTCTTGCAATAAATGTGTAGAATGTTTGTTTGTTTCAACTAGGATGCATTTATGATGCTCTAGTTGACTTACAAGCCTAATAAATGCATGTTTAATAGATGTTGGTGTGTTTTATACCTTAGAGTATCAAATAAGTGTTCTTAGGTAAGACTAATTTAGGGTTTGTTAGCATTTATTTTACTGCCTGTTTTATTTTTCTGCCATAGTGTCTGATTTAAGGTTGCCTTAGATGATTTAAGTGTTCTTATGTTTATGTATGCTGTTCTTATCTTTTTAGTTGTTTTAGGATGTTTTATCTTTGAATCTCTTGTTTGTAGAAATAGGGTGTACTTCGTAGCATGTCTATGTAAACATGCATAATGATGATTTCCCAAAAATGCTCACTAGGGTGGTTGTGAGATGACACTGATGTGAAATGATGGATTGAGCAAATCTCATCCATCATAAACCGCACAGTGGAATTCGAACTAACACCCAGGAGCACAAAAATATACTTGTATGGAAATTTCATGCAGTTCGAATTAGGCAGTTCGGTCTAGATCGAACTGCCCATGAAATCGAACTGCATGACAAAAATTGTTCTCTTCATGAGATTCATGAGTGAGTTCGATCTGCTTAGTTCGTTCTAAACCGAACTACCTCATAGACCGAACTAACCAATGAATCTCATTGTATGCATTCCATCTCTTCATGCCTTGATTTTATTTTGTCTTTGTACTAGTTCGAATTGCTGAGTTCGGTCTAGACCGAACTAGCCCAGTAATTCGAACTCACCCTCAATATGGAGCAAATGCCTTAACCAAAATTGAGCAAGGGAGTGACTTCATCAAATTCAAAATGTCCAGTTCGGTCTAGGCCGAACTGACTGACAATTCGAACTAGATGATTTCCTATCCTCTTGCAGGGATTAATTGGGTAAGAAAAATGCTTCATTCCTCATGCATTGATTAGTTCGGTCTATGTTACCCATTAGATCGAACTAATCCCTTCTTCTATTTTAAAACTCCAAAAATATTTTATTTCTCGATTTGTGTAAGTTGCATGGGTGTATTGGGCTTAGGACCATTACATCTAATTCTACCCATTACATATTTCACCTCATTAGTGTCTATTTATTGTGTGATTAACACTCACATAATGCCAAAAATATTTTCTTAATTTCATCTTCTCCCCTTAATTGTGTGTATGAATGGGTAATAAGGAATATCACAGATCAATGTTGGCAAAAAGGTCCCTTCACCGGGATAACGATTAGCTCGTCTTCTGTGTATTAATTATTACTTGTTATTTTGCATGGTCCGATTGGTGATTGGTGGAAGCTCCGGCAAAAAGGTCTCTTCAAGGGGATAACGATTAGCCACTCAGCCAATTCCCAGTTAGATACAGTTTTCTTCTCTTTATCTTAATTTCAAACCTGAATTCAAAGTTGTAATACGATCAAATGATGCTGACTGGCATTATTTGAGAAATATTACAATAAGAAAGATGTGGGTTTTTCTTCTACCCATAGACAAACGGGGGCTGAATGATGGCAGTCACCATCATTTGGGGTCCTTTTCTGTCTAAAAATCGTTCCATCTGGAATAACTGGGAATTGGATAGCAGATGTTTGCAGTCCAGATATCCCCAGTTATTTCTGGCACTCTTTTTAGCCATTTCTTCTTATCTCAGGGCTAATTCACCTCTGTGTATCACATTCTGTCTAACCCCACCATATATTTTGGGATATTTTATTTTCCTTTTTATATACTTGTATGCATGATATTATTATGTAAATGTTGTTGTCATAATAATTATTTTGGAGATCCTTCTCCTTGGACACAGAAATCTTGATTTAAATCAGATGTTGCATAATAAATTTCCAACAAAAATTTCTTTATAAAATTCGGATCTGAGTAAGGGATAAATTTGGCAGTTATGACTAATTCATATTCTACTGGGGGTTGATTTTGAGAATTAAGAAGCAGAGTCAGCGATTAGGTCTCATCTAGACTGAAAGGATCTGTATTTTAATTGAGAGTTTAGTACCTGTTCAGGGAATGATTTTCAAATATCCATTTGCTTCTAAAAAATTGCTGTGTGTTGGAAATCTTGTATTAGATATCGCATTAATTCAATACCCACTTGGGTGTAGGCAAGATGTGATAAATAATACTAGAGGAACAACATATAGGCCTTGGTTAATTTCTAAGGTAGGGTTGAGTATTCCTTCGACTACTATCTTCCTCTGCCAAAGTCTAGAATTGAGTCTTGAGTGAGTACATCCGTAACAGATTCATTCGTGAATATGTTTCATTTAGTTTGTATCTCATAATTACCCACGTGTTGCGAGCCCTGTGGCTTATCGATATCTTGGGGGTTCTTGATCTGCATCTGGTCATCAAGACCGGGGGCTCTTTTATACTAACGGAAAGAGATGCTTTTAACGCTTCCGAGTGATAGGATTTTAAATGCTTTCTTTACAGCTTTCTTTACTGCTTTTCTTTAAAATGCTTTCATAGAGGTCATTCGGAAGAATTAGGGGTTGTCCATCTGCTAAAAGGTTTGAGAGTTATGGAATGGTTTGGGGCTTGATTTGAAACTTTGGGTGTGACATGGGGGAATGATAGGAGTACTTGGCACATCAACTAATGATTTGTCTGGTGTTGCTTGTCCACCACAGATAAATGACACGCTCTGACGAGAGCAGTTGTAAGTCAGTGGTATCTTAGAATTTGTTGTCTTAAGAGCATTTAAACTCTTATTGTAAGTACCTGTCTGATAAAGGGAAAATTGTGTAGAGAGCATGAGAATTAGCTAACTGGAGGATTATCCCAAGCAAAGATCTGTGTAACAAAATGGAAGTTTAATTGTGTTTCATCTGAATCTTGTCCAATCTTCATTATTTTCTCCCTGTCCCTTCTGTCACATTTTAAATATGCTTTCTAGATAGTATAGCGTAATTTTACATGCTTTCGTAGAATAAATTTAATTGCTTTCCTAGATATAATTTAATCCGCTTTGTAGAAGTAATTTTTATTGCTTTCATAATCCCATTTAAAATTATTGCCAAGTAGATGTTAGAAACCAATTGCAAAACTTGAATCGAGTAACCGAGTGGAAAATCTTAGTAAACGACGTGGGCCTTGCTTCTATGGCACATCCTCCAGTGAACGATCCGGTACTTACTATAAATTACTGCAATTTTTGACTCCGTGCGCTTTCGGGGGCACAGTTTCTTAAACACGAGTAAATAAAAACGTGACAACCTATAAATATATCCCTAATCCCAACTCCGTCCTCATAAATCGGTTTCCTTAATAAAACCTAAACCGGGATTATGTTTCAGAAAATACTCGTTGTAGGAAATTTGTCAAAAGTTTCAAACATGCACATGCAAATGATGATTCCCCCCAAATAATTTAATGCACTGTATATATATATATTTTTTTCCTAATTTCCATGGGTTTTATAAGAACATAATTTATTCCATGGAACTAATGATTTTTTAAAAAAATTTAAAATAATAGCTTAAAATTCTTGGACCATTATATTGGGTCTAAAATAAATTAAAATAATAATTTAACAATAGTAATTTAATAGTTTAAAAATAATACTAATACTAATTTAAAAATGCTCTGATACCAACTTGTAACACCCTGGTTTTTTGTCACCCAGGTCGGGGTGTCACCGCCACACCTCCCTAGTAAGACACGGTTTTTCCGAGCTTACTAAAGAGATGCAAGGCTAGGTATTGCAATATTTAAAACGTTTAAAGCATTCAAAACAGCCCGTACAATATAATTCGAAAATGAAATATCATAATGCAGCGAAATTAATATTTAAGTATAATGTTGCAGCGGAAATGTAAATAGGGCCGACATGGCCAAAACACGGGTTAGACAGGCCCGTTCATAATATAGTCTAATGTACGAATTTAAAAATAAAATAATATTCCCAAAATCCCATGCATGATCGTGCTCATACATTCTCATTCCACATACTCTGGAAGAAAAAGAAATAAACGGTTTGGTCAGCACAACTTGCTGAGTAAGTTAACACAGACATGATCGTAGGGTTTAAAAGCCAATAATTTAATATTTAAATAAAAGCATGATAATAACATAATAACTCAATTTAATTTAAATCACTATTCAATTTGCATAATTCAATTCAGGGCTCTATTTCACAACACATTTCACATGATATCAAAATAAAAGACATGACTTAAATAAAGCATTTAAGTAATTTAATTGGACAACAATACATAATTTAATTTAATTTAATTTAATTTAATTTCCCCTTTACATCCCAGATTTAGTATTTCAAGTATTTCAGGATTGCATCGCAATCTCGACAAGTTTAGACGGTAGCCCGGCGGCCGCAACCGTATCAGCCATACCCATTACCACTCCGGAGCCTCGGGAAACCCATGTGGATATTCTCGAGAGTGTAGGCTCTATATCTCATGCCGTTTTGGCAATATCATATCTCAATTTCGCGCGGGGTCACCATCGTCCATTAAGGCACGAAGTGAATAGTTAGGGGCACCCTGCAGAGCACTCACCCCTAATTTTAATTTATCAAGTTTGTAAGGGGATTTAATTTCTAAAATCTAATTTCATTTAATTTATTTAAAAAGCATATTTCAACTTGTTCCAACCCTAAAGGCCAATTCATCGTTTCAACAATATTTCAAGATTTGACTCCCTGTAAACCACTGTTTACTATAAAATTCGTCTAAAATCAGATTTAATTCCAAAAATTCCAAAATCTCACTAATGACTCGAAAACTTCGAGATGAACGACTTTCGTGTTTTAACTTTTTCAATCCGAGATACCGAAACAGGTCAAAAACATCAATTTTCACAGAAACACTAATCTGTCCGAATTTCACATACCACAGTTTAAAGATTTCAGGACCTACCATAGCAAATCAACTCCACATTTAATGAAATTTTACAGGGACCTTCTTAAGATGATTATCTACAACTTTCATGTTCGGCTAAAGATCTAATTCGGCCTAGAACCCTAGTCAAAAACGTCAACAATTTCGAGACTATGTTCTGTCCAGTTTTCAAGATTCGGTTTTTCAACAGCTCGGTTTGGGGTCGATTTCACATATTAAAACTTCACCAAAATTCTAAAAATTTTACAGAAGATAGATCTGAGCCTTAGGAACGTTTTTCGTGTTTTAAGTTTTCTCGTTTGAAGACTTTTAAGGGTTCAGAAAAATAAAATACAAGCACTGCATCGGTAAGAACATCATATTGGCAGATTTTCGATTTCTTGTTTAATCTTTTAGTTTCGAACGTTTTAGTTACTCCCAAAACCGTGTAAGTGTTAACTTACTGATTAATCATCTTCCGGGGTCGTCTATTTCGAAGGCGTGGCTTCCAGTCCACCGTTTATCCTCTCCGCTCGTCGGGTTCTCCGTTCTAGATCCAATTCGGGGTGTAGAGAGGAAAGAGACGGGGTTAGAATCGTTTTCGGATTGAAACTAAAAAGAATCTGATGGACTAGAGCTTACCACACGTCGGAGATCCTTTTGATTTTCGTCCAAAAGCTGTTGCCTTGGTTTTTGATGCCCTCGTAGACTCCGGGATTACGACTTTGTGTATAGAGGGTATTGTAGGGTTTTGAAAAGGGTTTAGGGTCGTTTGAGGGGGGTTATTTATAGATAGGCATGACCTAGGGACGTCCAAGGTCGGCCTTGGTGAGCCTTGAGCCGCAGGGAATGCAACCGAAACCGAAAAATCCGGATTCGGGCGAGAGATTCACGCAACGAGCGAATCTGCCTGCTGGCGCGGGGTTGGCGCGCCTTTCCCCTAATTAGCGCGCGGCCAGCGCGCGACTAACGCCTGGACTTCGGTCCAGGCGGATCGTGCGATCCGTCATGTTTTTCCACCTCTTTTTCGGGTTTCTATCCCTCTATGCTCTCGAATTCCGATTTCCAGGCTCTCTTCGGGTTCCTATCTCGTGTCGTCATTTCCTTCGGATCTAACTTTATGTTTGGACTCGAATTCTCGAATTCATTGGTATCGGGTTCCCGTGTAACGACTTATTTAACTTTATTTAATTTCTTTTTGTTTAATTAAATTTCTTTAATCAATTTCATTTCTCATTTCTTCTATATTTATTTATTTAATGTATTTATTTATTTATTTATTGTAGTTATTTATTTATATTATAAAATTCTCGGGTATTACAGAATCCCAACTCATTCAAAGGGAACCAAACATTATTTAAAAATATAATAAGATAAATCATGCATTACTTCCAATCACACTATTCCGATAGTCTCAGCACAATGCATCCAAGACACATGGCCAAATCATTACAACAGTGTGGTAATAATAATCACATATCTGGCTACTGCACATATAGATTAGTACATTAAAATCAAGTGAAAATTAATCAGCTCAGCAAAGTGCCCAATTACCAAAAATTCAGGAGGATGCTGCTGCGACCATTTGCCAATTACAAAAGTTAGTATATTTTAGTATTTTCAAATTTATTTATCTTATTGGTATCAATTTTTAAAATTTAATTTTTCCTTATATATTAAAAATTAGGAATGCAAAAAAAGTTTTATTGAATTTATTTTTAATATGATAAATAATAATAAATATATTATTAAATTATCATTCAAGTTTAGTATCATCATATATAATACTTGCTAGCAAAAAAGAAGAATGTAGACTGCTATGAATTAACTGAAAATATTATTTGATAGGAGTATATACCCTTAAAATACATGTTAAAAAATGTCAATTTATAATATTAAAGTACCAATCAATCCCCTATTACCAAAAAAAATTAAATAGTGTTTAGTAGGAAATATTTTATCTAATCGAATAATGTAATTAAATTACATTTTGAGTTACAAAAGTTATATCTAATATAGCTATTACCAACACATTCATTAAAAAATAAAAATTAAAGGCACAAGCAAATAAAAACTAAATACTACTAAATCCTTAATTTAAATGTAAAGATTACATATTTAAATTTTGATATTCCTTCCGTCTCACTAATAGTGTTCCAAAATTTTTGGGCACAGTATTTTATATGAGAATAGTTAGTATTTAATGTAGTGATAGCTTAGTAATTAAAGTGGAGGCAAATTAGGAATTTATTTGCTGTGATTATAATGAGTTTAAATTTTAATTTTATTTATGTGTAATGTGATAGTTTTTTTTTGGAAGAGCCATTGAAAGCCTAGAAAGGAGTGGTGGGAGCCGATACCACACAAATTAAAAGGGGAATAAAAGGGAGGGATAGGGGGCCGGTGGGGATCGAACTTACAACCTTCCGTTTGAAGCCTAGGGACTTAACCACTTGGGCTGAGTCCTCATCCCCATGTGTAATGTGATAGTTGTGTGTGTGGAATTTTAATATATTTATTTATTGATATGATGTGATGAGAGAAAGTTTGGTAATTAAAGTATATAATTAATTTCTAAAAGGAAAATGTGACAATTGTATGGGACGGACAAAAAAGAAAAGTGAGACAGAATTAGTGGGACAGATGAAGTACAATATAGTTACACAATTATTCTATTAGTTGTAAAATAGTTACATAAGTTCAATTATTAAATTCAAAAATAAAAGTCAATTAGTATTGTTGGAAAAAAAAAATACTCCGTATATCACAATAAATGCATTCATGTGAATATGAGTCCAATTTATAATTCAGTTTTGCATAAAAATTATACTCCTAAACGTTCTACCACGTTTTCGATGGAAAAATTTCCCAAAATGGGCTCGGTTTGGTTTATTAGTTAATACTATATGATTTTAATTATAAAATTATTAATTGACATACATTTATTAGATTAATGTTATTTTAGCACATACCCAATATAGTACATTTTATTTCCAATTTTATAAGGATGTTATTTTAAGTATGATTTCAATTACATAAATTGTATAGTAACATTCATTTATTAGATTGATATTATTTTAGGACATGTCAATAGTATATTGTTATTTTCTTTTTCTTTTTTTATGAGGATGTTATTTTATTTAGGATTTTTTTACGTATATTTTAATTAGGATTTTAATACCATAAATTGTATTGGATGAATTTTTATGAGTTAATAGTAATTGAATTGTGTACCTTTGAATTTATTATAGTAAAAAGAAACTTTACTTTTATAAATGATTATTTACACTCAACCTTTTAAGAAGGGTTTAGTAAACAACTGCATAAACCATGACATTAAATTAAAAAAACGATAGTAAAAAATTGAAATTTAATTTTTATTTTTATTTAGTTTCTAAATATTTGGAATATGTTTAACATTTTTATATTAAATATTAAATTATTTAATTTCGTACAATAACTAATAAACTCAAAAAGTTAAAAAATGTTAAAATAAATATGATAGTATTTTATTTTGACTATTTGTTTGTACAAATATTAAAAGTTTAAGTTAGTTAGAAGAAATTAATGTGAATGGAAATTTGACCAATTAACTCATATCAAATTTCGATTGATTAGAATTTACATAATTAGTTTCCAAAAAAAGTGTTATTCTAAATACTAACATAGAAGCATAAGTAAAGTATGCATAAATACATTCAAAATTATTGATAAAAGCAAAATTCAATTACTAACAACTTTATTTACATGATGTGTAAAGAAAACTATAGAAATGGTAAATTTAAAATTAAGATATGTAGTTTCCTTCTCCAATGGGTTTTGAATGAATTTCATGAGTTAATTCATTCTTCATACTTCATCCCCTTTAAAAATGTTTGAGCAATTTTTCTCTGTCTTTTATTGCTTGCTCCACCAATGGTTTGGATTGCCATCTAAGATTCATACTCAGAAGATAAAATATTTTGCTTTGTCATTCTTCTCATTCGCCACAAAAACAATCTGCAATGCAAGACACATAAAAAAAAAAAAAAATTTAATAGTATCTAATGTAGAAAAGTACATGTATGAAGAAAGGAACGATGATTCAAAAATAGAAAAAACCGGTGGAGTACAAAAATACTAAATAGATTCAATGAAAACGCTGTAATGCTTGATTCAATAGTGATTTTTCTTCCATTGAGATTCTTATTAACCTGTAAAGCTGTAATAACACAATCAAAACATAAAACAATATATGGGTTAAAACATGAAACTATTATTCATGGGCGGAGCTAAAAAAAAAAAGAAAAAAAGAAAAAAGATAAATATTCTTACATGATGAGAAAGATGAAGAAAGTGTTTCAAGAAAATAGAAAACATTAACCTGGAACAAAATAAATATTAGGAAACATTAGCGTGAGAAACATTGAAATGTATAAAAAGATAAACAAATATTATTTAAATATATAATCAAATGTAAGAAGATATAAAGAACAATAACGAATAAGATGACAAATGACAGAGGCAGGGTTTGCGAGATCGGAGGAGACACTATAGTCAATCGAGCAAACGCCGCATAGGAGTGGATCCCTAATGCGCATAGACACAGAGGCAGGGTTCGTAACAAATCAAAAGAAGAACAGTTACCTCGTGATGACGAATGACGGAGCGTGGACAGAGCAGCGTATAGGCGGAGCGGCGAAGAGTGGACCTGGTGAGGAGGAGGCGGATGGTGGCAGGGGATAGAGGGGGAGATTATGTATTTTAGGGTTAGAAAGGTATATATTGGATGATTAGATGGAGTAATTATTTTTTGTATATATGGATATAATGGCAATTTTGTAAATAATTAGTTGCAAGCATTTAGGCGGGAAAAAAGCCTAGTTTATACTATAATAAAGATAAAGATAAAGATGAGGCACCTATTAACATTTTTGTGGTAACGACGTCTCACGTATTAAAGTGGTGTTTAATTAGCGTGGTAATGTTAGCTACCAAAATGGTAGTACCTGTCACTTTACATTGGTGACCACTCAAGTGTATGAAAAGATTGGGTGTAATGAAATGTGTGGTACATAAATCATTTTTTTTTTTTTGGCGAAGCCGAAACCGGAGAATAAGATTAAAATGAGGACCAAAAAGGGGTCCAAACCATAGTCGAGCTTGCTAAAGAGATGTAAGGCTAGGGTTTTTCAGAATTTAAAACATTCAAACAGCCCATTCATATATAATTCAAAAATAATATTACATAAGTCGCAGCGGAATGTAAATTTTTACATATTCAATGCAGCGGAATTTAAACATAGGGCCAACATGGCCAAAACACGGGTTAAACAGGCTCGTTCATGCAAGTCTAGTCTAATGCAGAAATTTAAAAATAATATGTCTCCCCAAAATTCCCATTTATGCATATGATGATGCATATTCTTCAATTTCTGAAAGAAAAAGGGAAAAAGTATGGTTTTTTTGGTCTAGTGTGCCTCTTTCTTACTATTTGGATCCACTCACCTCCGTCCGACTGTGTGTGTGGGGGGGGGGGGGGGGTGAGCTTTTCACAGAGGACATTTGAGACTGCAACATCTGATACCTTAGAAGGGGTCTCGTGACATTCCTCTTTTGTGTAACCCTCCTTGCTCCTCCCTGAAGTCCAACCTCGGTCTCGTGTCTCCTCACTTTCCATGTTTGAGCTACCCTCTTGTCCTTTTTCGCTGCCAGGGATTTCAGATTTGTTTCCTTCACTTAAATTGGCAAAGTCAACTACCTCCTTTTCATAGTGTTGTCTGCCTATGTTACTTTCTGCAGCCCCCTTAACTACCCCAGGGATTGTTTTCGTCGGGATGGGCAGATTGACGGTCACGGGCCAGTTGGTGCATCCAAGACTTACATGCCCGTAGCATTGAAATTTGGTGCAAAGTAAATGGAGCCCCTCTTACGCCACCTTATGCCATCTATAACCTATCAAGATGCTTGATACCAATGGGAGATTCAAGTCGATCTCCACAAAAACCCTTGCATATTTCCCACGGTTTACACCTTTAGTTATAGCATCAACTCTTATGGGAGTCCCTAATGCAGCGGACAAAAGGCCATTTTTGTGAGGAGAAGCTCATAAAAAAAAACTCAAAGCATAAGCAAGGGAATCGCGCCCAAACAATGGTTTTCTTTGGAGTTTCATCATCGGCAATGAAATTTGGTCTCCAAGTTCGCACCGTGAGGTAACTATCGAACACCATCCAAGGCCCTTCCTTTAAAACCCTCGTTCTTTCATCTTCTTTGTCAAACTTTACCAAAAAGTAACCTGCATCCATGTCCACCATGTGGAGATGATTTTGAACTTTCCAAAGCTTTGATATTGTATCTAGCAGTGCCATATACCCTACTCGCTTACCTAAAACGGATATGATGAGGCCATCTTCGTATGGCTTACAGATGCGTTTGTGGAGCTGTGGATCCACCGTGATCCTTGGGTTCAATCTGTCACCATCCACAAAATCCAAGGTGACTAGTTTCTCGTTCATGGGATATTCAATGAGGGTTTTTGATAGGGCTTCTTTACGGGTTCCAGACGAGACATGGTTTACGGGTTTAAACATTACATAAATCATTAAACAATGGTAATCAACAATATAAAAGTGTTTGTAATATAATCTCTTGTGAAGCGGTAACCAAATATGGAGAAATGTGGTAACCAACCACTAAGAAACACGGTAATAATATTGAGAACATGGTAACCAAGTACTTTAAAGTATGGTAACCAACTTAATAGTTGTGCGATTACCAAAAATGTGGTAACACACCCCCATTTTTTTTCAAATTTTGGTAACCAAGTATTAGGAAATGTGGTAACCGACAATTTCAAAGTATGGTAACCAAATTAATAGAAGTGTGATTTCCATGTATTTAGTAACTAAACAAATGATACACAAGTAATTAAGTACATAAATTACTAAGGTTTATTAAACTAATACAATGCAAAAATTAAAAGGTTTTTCATATTAATATATGATTTTTTTTGCATATACCAGGTATCCTCACGCCACAATGGGCTCAAAACTAATACCTCGATAATCTGGTGGGCATTAAAGGGTTGCCTCTTGTAACACCAAAAATTCAAAACCCAAAAGTTTCGAGATGTTACGCCACGCGTTTCCAAGCAAGACACGACTTATTCAAGCTCACTTGAAAAGATGCCAAGGCTAAGTTATATCATCGTCTAAATATATATTGCACTCAGAGTTTTAAAGACTTTTGTTATAACACTCCATAAAATTCTACATTAAAAAAATTAAATTTTTAATTAATAGATATTCAAAATTTCTATATAAAATCATCAAATAAATTTAATTTTTAGAAGATGAAAAGAAATAATAATTTGTGAAGTATGGATTAATTAAGTCGATCCAAGTTGTGGACTAAATTTGAGAAATTAAAACGGTTTAAGTACAAGACTATCAAATTAGCTTATAAATATCGAATTATAAATTATCATGAATTTATTTAAGTTCACCAATTTATTTATAAGAGTTGCACTAAACATTACTAGAAACGGAGTAGATTTATAAAAATTAGTCCAATGAGGGCGTCGCAAAGAAATGTGGTCCGATTGCTAAGACTAAACGACTTTGCAAATTATTGGATTTTACATATATAAATGAATTCCCAAGTTTGTCGCAAACCCAATGTTAGGATTAGGAATTTCTAAAACCCTTCATCATTAATTATAATTTAATTTGATTTCCCTGACGACTATGGAGATACCGGATAACATATTTTTAAACAAGGATTTATAAAACAAGTTTATAATGACTATGTTGGATTAGAAGTTGAATTGCCCGATTATAAAATTTCAAGAATAATTATTCAAATTGTGGATAATTAAATCTAGGAGGCTCATAAATCCCAAAATTTTTGACCGATAATGGAGCTCGACTTGGAGGATAAAAATATCATTATTTTTCCAAAGTAATTAGCAAGTCAAACCTAATCGAGCAAAGAAATATTATCTAAAAGATTTTAATTAGGCTTAGTACCATTAATTTATAAACCTCTATATTATCTACGTATATCTTTATCTTTATTATAGTATAAATTTAATCTTTTTTCCAAATAACACTAATTATTTACAAAATTACCACTATATTTATTCACATTCATTGCTCTACCAAAACTCATTGTCTAATTCTTTCCTTTCTTGTACCTGTTTCCTTTTCTTTCCATGGATTCTTGATTTCGTCTCCCACCCTAAACCCTAAATCCATGAACTCCTTTCCACCCCCTCGAAACGCACTCGACACTCCCATCCGCTTGTCCTCCAACCAACACCCCCCGGCCTCCTCTGCCACCACCCTCTCTGTCACACGTCGAACGTCGTCGTTCACCGTACCGCCCGCTGCATCTTCGAGCAATCTCCGTCTCTCGCCACCATTGAGCCGACCTGCTACAACATCGCTCACCCATTTTGCCCTTTCACCCGTCTGCGCCTCCGCCTTCGGCTCTATCTCTGAATTGTCGATTGGGTAAGTGGTGGAAAAACCCCAATTGTCTATTGAGAATAACCTGCAAAGCCATGTTGTTTATTTCATTTTCTGATTGAATGTGTTTCGACTCCCCAAAAATTTCAATTTGCTAATTGTTTTCAATTTATGACTTAATTTAGTCATGGAAACTATATTAGTATTATCGCTGGGATGCGACGAACAATCAATAGTAAGCCGACGGCTGTATCTGAATAAATTCTACTATAAGATTGCGCCTTTCAATAACTAAAAACAATGAACAAGAATGGATTTCTTGCCAACTATAGCATATGTAGATGTGCTCGTGCATTTTCTGACGCAAAGGCAAGTGTATGATGCCCATATCTTTTTCAGGACATAGTCAATGTTAACCTGTTGATGAGTTAATGTTACTACATTATATTGGTGATCTTGATACCTGTGCCAACACAAGATAGGCATTAAAGACCAAAATATTTTAGGTCTGTTTATTGTTGAAATATAAAAGTAATTAGATTATATTGTCACACTTGCAATCTTGGGTCTCCTAGTGTTTTTCCAGAAGAGATCGGTGATAACACGAGCCAAGAGGCGGGGCAGTTTGTGGTTCCCAAGTTGGTCTCGCTCAAGGAGGAGGGGGAGGAAGATGTGGGGCCGGACAAAATCAAGGTCACCGTGTTCTTTGGAACGCAAACTGGCACTGCTGAGGGATTCGCCATGGTATTGTGATGAGTGATTTTCACTACTGATATTTTACCACAAGCAGATGGTAGTCATCAAGTAATAAAAATCGGTGAATACCGGGTCGATCCACGAAGAATTCAGAATATTATTTCATTCTGGAGAAAACTTAGTCATTTTAAGTCCATTAATAATATATTTTATATTTTGAAAAGAGTTTGTTTAATTCTAATGATGATTAAATTAAAATGACAGCAATAAAAATAAGAATAAAGCATGTTAAAAATTTAAAATAATAAGGTCTAAATGGTGGGTGCACTTTCATGATCCTGTCATTAGGCTTAGTACCATTAATTTATAAACATCTATATTATCTATATCTTTATCTTTATTATAGTATAAATTAATTTTTTTTTCCTTTCCTAGCCTGTACTGGCTGTTTCGCAAAAAAAAAAAAAAAAAAAAAAAAAAAAAAAAAAAAAATCTGTTATCCAAGTAACACTAATTATTTACAAAAACACCACTATATTTATTCACATTCATTGATCTACCAAAAATCATTGTCTAATTCTTTCCTTTCTTGTACCTGTTTCCTTTTCTTTCCATGGATTCTTGATTCTGTCTCCCACCCTAAACCCTAAATCCATGAACTCCTTTCCACCCCCTCGAAACGCACTCGACACTCCCATCCGCCTGTCCTCCAACCAACACCCACCGGGCTCCTCTGCCACCACCCTCTCTGTCACACGTCGAACGTCGCCGTTCACCATACTGCCCGCTGCATCTTCGGGCAATCTCCGTCTCTCGCCACTATTGAGCCGACCTGCTACAACATCGCTCACCCATTTTGCCCTTTCACCCGTCTGTGCCTCCGCCTTCGGCTCTATCTCTGAACTGTCAATTGGGTAAGTGGTGGAAAAACCCCAATTATCGATTGAGAATAACCTGCAAAGCTATGTTGTTTATTTCATTTTCTGATTGAATGTGTTTCGACTCCCCAAAAATTTCAATTTGCTAATTGTTTTAAGTTTATGACTTAATTTAGTCATGGAAACTATGTTAGTATTATCGCTGGGATGCGACGAACAATCAATAGTAAGCCTTTGCAGGCTAAGACGACTGAATCTGAATAAATTCTACTATAAGTTTGCGCCTTTCAATAACTAAAAACAATGAACAAGAATGGTTTTCTTGCCAACTGTAGCATATGTAGATGTGCTCGTGCATTTTCTGACGCAAAGGCAAGTGTATGATGCCCATATCTTTTTCAGGACGTAGTCAATGTTAACCTGTTGATGAGTTTGTTAATACTGTGTTATGACAACTTAACCTTGTACTTTTCATTGAGATGTTTATCAGGTGTTGGCACATCAGGCTGACGACGACATTAACTCTGCAGGCAGTTATTTGTGTCTTTCTATTTAATCGCAGAGTCTGTAATCTAGATATAGGATTATTCTTTGTGAAGTATTATTCAGAGATTAGATTACAGAGTTAGAGAGAGAGAGTCTTTTTGTTTTCGTTCTTCAAGATTTGAGTTGATCATATTCATTTGGAGAATCGAGAATCAAGAAAGGGATTACTTCGAAAATATCTGAAGATATTTGAGCGTCCTACTATTGAATGAATTTGGAGCAATCCGGTGAGAGATGGAAATCACATGGTGAATGACAGACTGAAGTCCGATCTTGAAGATTGCAACTAGGGGAGTTTCCTACAGACGTTAAGGGGGAGTGTAATACCCGAGAAATCGACATTGAAAAATTAAATCCAAAATTGAAGAATTGGATTTAATTATTAAAACCGAAATAATTCCGAGAGAGCGGAATTAAATATTTTCGGACGATAGCAACTCGAAGAGAGTTATCGGATTATCCAACGACTCGGATAATTCCATATTACGATTTTAAGAATTTAAAATCATAATATTATAAAAAAAAAAAAAAAAAGGAGAAGAAAAACGCGACCAGGTGGCCGCGCGGCGGCGGCGGCAGAATGGTGCTCTCATGCATTGCACGCGTTTTCGGCTCCATTTTCGAGATGATTCAAGTCCAATCAATCCAACTTCGATTATCAGATACTTAGTGATGTTTCTAGACTCCTTTGGATAGATTTTGAGTGTATTAAACATCCACAATATTAAGAGGAGAGGGATACATGAACAAACTAGTCATTCATTGAACCATGTTGGGAAGTGGGATGAATGGGGAGTAAAGGGGGGCTCCAAATTCGAATCTTGACTGCCATAATACTCCCTACACGTCCAAGGTTCATCAAGGCCCTCATTGGGAAGCTTAAACTCTGGTATTAACTCCCTAACAACTCCAAAAATCACCCCTATTCACCTAATCCGAAAATCAGATTTTTCACTTGAGTGTGGAGAGAGTTGTGGGTTGTTCATCCTTCTACAGGGAGTTTGGACGAGATTCAAGCCATCTATATCATTCATCCTTTGTTAGGTAAGGGTTCTACTCCAATCTCATGGTCCTAGATTCGAATCTCATGCCCTAATCACTAAGATCTCTTCCAACAATCCAACAATAGGTTCTATCGGTGAAGAGCAGATCTGTGGGGGCTGTTTCGGTCGATTTTGGAGCAATCAAGAAGGGATTTTCGATTCTAATCCAACCATAAGTAAGTTAATGATGTGCATATCAATTTTTAGAGTGTTTGGTTGAGTAATCTTCGAGATATAGTTCAATCTTCATCTTGTGCCAAATCTGTCAACTAGGGTTTCTATCCGAGTAGTTTATTTGTTCAGCGTTTTTCGTCAAGATCCGTTCATTTTTGGAAGAACTTGTCTAAATGAAAAATGTTTCTAACACTTTAAAGATGACCTCTGTAAATTTTCATAATTTTTGGACTTGATTTGGTCGACGAAAACGGATCTGGTATTTTCTGCTACACATGGTGACAGATTTAAATTTCTAGCTTGTCCAGTTTTGTAGTTCATATTTCTCCTAGCTATGGTCGTTTTTGATGGTTAGTTTCTTCATGAAAATTGTTCATCTATGTGTCTAGTTTACTCCTGTGAAATTTCAGAATTTTTGGATCAACCTTCGAATTGTTATGGATTTTTAAGTAAGCTGTGGTCGGATGAACAGTGGTCTTTGCACCCTTTTTGAAAACAAGTTTCTGTAATGATTTTTTTTGAGCGACTTAGAGTCCGAATTTGCTAAGGCCTATTTCTGAGAAAAATGTTTATTTTGATGTCTCCTAGTAGCTGTAAAATTTTCAGAATTTTCCACAAGGGTTTGCTACATTTCCTAATACGATTTTGAAAACTGCCACAGTGTAGTCTTACCGGTGAAATTTGGTTTCGTACGTTTCGATAGTTTTTGAGTCGATTGCTACTCTTTTATGAATCTTATGTAATCTGGAAATGTAGACATGGGTTATAATGATTAAAATGTGGATTTTGAAACTTTGTGAGTTTTGATCGAGTTAGATGCCCAATTTTTGGAGGGTAAGTGCACTTGGCGTGAGCTCGTTGGGCCGCCCCCTCTTTTTGGTGGCCAAAACGGCGCCAAGGAAATATTATTATGTTGCGTGATTGTATGAGTCTATACTCCTAGGTGTATCCGTAGGGGTTACCTAGGGCTCCGGAGTGTGTCTGTATAGGGTCCGCTACTTTCACTTGCCTTGCGGGTTCGATTCCCCAAGGTGTATGTTATTCCTGCGGGTTCGATTCCCCAGGATATTGTTGACTCCTATGGGTTCGATTCCCTAGGATGTATATTGGGTTCTTGTGGGTTCGATTCCCCAAGGACGGATGTCCTCGATCATAATGAACAATGGTAAACGAAGGTGTTTGAGTTCTTGCGGGTTTGTTTCCCCAAAAATGGTAAAAGAATGTATTTGAAATATGGGAACTTTGGTAAAAGAATTATGTTTGAGCTCTTGTGGGTTTGATTCCCCAAGAATGGTATTTCTCGAAAAAAATGAATAATGATATATTATTCAAGTGGTAAAGTGTAAGAATCTTCCGGAATTATTTTTACTCGTCATTCCTTTTTAAATTACAAATTCTATCTTTAAATCTCTCTTCTAAAAACTTTAAAATTCGTTATGCTATACATTAACTTACTCAGTACCTTTGTACTGATAGATACGTTGTCTCTATTTTTTTTTCAGATGTTGAAGATTAGCGCATCGCATTTACATTTGGGATGGGAATTTTCCGAAGACTTGTCGCACTTGTTTTTAAATTATTTTACGAATTCCGACCTCATGTTTGGCCGTGTTTGGCCCTTAGCTTCCGCACTGTTTTAAATTATGTATGTTAGACTTAACTCTGATTTAAACCTTCGGGCATTTATTGAATGGTTTTTAAATTATTTTTAAGTATTGGTACAACTTAGCCTTAGCATCTTCTCAAGTGAGCTCGAAATGGGTCGCGTCTTGCTTGGGAAGGTGTGGCGGTAATGCCCTGGCCTGGGTGATCAAATCCGGGGTGTTACAAAGTGGTATCAGAGCCCGGAATATTTTAAAGCTATTATTTTAAAGATATTATCTGATACCAAAGTGGTATCAGAGCCCGGAATATTTTAAAGCTATTATTTTAAAGATATTATCTGATACCAAAGTGGTATCAGAGCCCGGAATATTTTAAAGCTATTATTTTTTTCGGCCCACTATAGAGGCCCAAAATATTCAATATTACTTTTAAAGCATTTCAAATATTATTTCCATGGAAATGAATTTTATTTTAAAACCCATGGGAATTATATAACAATTGTTCCGACAAGTCTTGAAAAATGCATAAAAATTTTTTAGGGGGGGGGGAATGCATTTGCATACATCCATCATTTTTTTTAAAATACTCCAAAGTATTTATATGCATGTCACGTGTATTTGATAATGTTCTTAGTTGGTCTGTCGATTGACCTTGCCTTAGAGCCACTAACTTGGATCTAACCTTGCTTTAGCCTTAGAACTTGGTCAAGGGTGCTTAGTTTGCACATATCTATTTTCTCCTCTTGCCCTTCCTATCATTAGATCTTCCTGACTGCTAACGTGCCTTAGATTAGAAACTCATCTTCGCGTGCTTGGATAACAGAAATGGCACCTAGGGGAAGGCCAAGGAGGGTAGTCCCAAACAACGGTGGTGCTAACGCACCTAACAACAATGACACTCCTCAAAACATAGGAGGGCGAGTACCTCCTGTTCCCAACAATATGGATGAGCGTCTAAGGAATATTGAGGAAGTTCTCGTAGCACTAGGAAATGCCGAGGTGCAACGTGCACAAGCGGGTGTACCACCGCCGGTAGCCCGAGGCAACTACCTAGCATTGGTGAACCCCTACAAACCACCTCATTATGACGGCCAAGAGGACCCAACCAAGTTGGAGAATTGGATCCGAACTTTTGACAAGCTTCTTACTGCTGTCAAGTGCCCCGAGAACGAGAAGGTTCGAGTGGCGACCTATTATCTGGATGGAGAGGCAGACGAGTGGTGGCAACATCTCCAAGGAGATTCGGCCGAAGTTGAGAAGGTTTATACATGGGAAGAATTTGAGGAAGCGTTGAGAGAGAGGTTTTATCCACTGAGCACTAAGGCTGCAAAGTATGAAGAATTTATTAACTTAAGACAAGGAGGAAAAACGGTGCAGGAGTACTACGCAAAGTTCAAGGAGCTAGTTCGCTTTGCTCCGAGACTTGTGCCGACTGATTCTGACAAGGCTCAGAAATTCGAAATGGGGTTGAACCTTAGTATCCGAGAGATACTGGTTGGAGGACAACACAATACACTTCAGACAGTGTATGACCGAGCTGTAGCAATCGCTCGTGTTCAGCGATTGAAGCGTAAGGACAATGGTGAGTCGAGCAAGGGATCGCAAGGATTTGCGAAAAAGAATCGAAACAACAATAATAACAACTTGAGGAAGGATAATGGTCAAGCTAAGTTCAATGGACCTAAGGAGAATGTGGACAGAGGTTTGAACAACAAGAGAAATGACACCCGTGGTACATCCATACCACGATGCCCGCAGTGCCACAAAGCGCATCTGGTGCGCGAGTGCCCTAAGCGTGGAACTTGTTATAGATGTGGTGGGGAAGACCACATGATCAGAGAGTGCAATGTTCACGAGGAGATGATCGAGAAGAGGTTGGATCTGGTGAACCCTCCACACGAGAATCGGCCGACTGGGCCAAATCATCCCAATAATCAAGGACAGAGACCACAACAGAATCGCAACCAGCAAGAAAATTCATAGGCAGTTATGGGGACATAACTGCGGTCCTAAGGGGGAGAGGATGTGATACCCCGCAGAGATGTCACGCGTTGAGGTAAGAATTTAATTTTCGAGCCTCAATAATTCTATGCGTGTAAAACTACTTATGTTGGTGTTGCTTTCCGAGTGCGACCCAACTTCGAGGACGAAGTTGATTTCTAAGGGGGGTAGACTGTAATACCCGAGAAATCGACATTGAAAAATTAAATCCAAAATTGAAGAATTGGATTTAATTATTAAAACCGAAATAATTCCGAGAGAGCGGAATTAAATATTTTCGGACGATAGCAACTCGAAGAGAGTTATCGGATTATCCAACGACTCGGATAATTCCATATTACGATTTTAAGAATTTAAAATCATAATATTATAAAAAAAAAAAAAAAAAAAAAAGGAGAAGAAAAACGCGACCAGGTGGCCGCGCGGCGGCGGCGGCAGAATGGTGCTCTCATGCATTGCACGCGTTTTCGGCTCCATTTTCGAGATGATTCAAGTCCAATCAATCCAACTTCGATTATCAGATACTTAGTGATGTTTCTAGACTCCTTTGGATAGATTTTGAGTGTATTAAACATCCACAATATTAAGAGGAGAGGGATACATGAACAAACTAGTCATTCATTGAACCATGTTGGGAAGTGGGATGAATGGGGAGTAAAGGGGGGCTCCAAATTCGAATCTTGACTGCCATAATACTCCCTACACTTCCAAGGTTCATCAAGGCCCTCATTGGGAAGCTTAAACTCTGGTATTAACTCCCTAACAACTCCAAAAATCACCCCTATTCACCTAATCCGAAAATCAGATTTTTCACTTGAGTGTGGAGAGAGTTGTGGGTTGTTCATCCTTCTACAGGGAGTTTGGACGAGATTCAAGCCATCTATATCATTCATCCTTTGTTAGGTAAGGGTTCTACTCCAATCTCATGGTCCTAGATTCGAATCTCATGCCCTAATCACTAAGATCTCTTCCAACAATCCAACAATAGGTTCTATCGGTGAAGAGCAGATCTGTGGGGGCTGTTTCGGTCGATTTTGGAGCAATCAAGAAGGGATTTTCGATTCTAATCCAACCATAAGTAAGTTAATGATGTGCATATCAATTTTTAGAGTGTTTGGTTGAGTAATCTTCGAGATATAGTTCAATCTTCATCTTGTGCCAAATCTGTCAACTAGGGTTTCTATCCGAGTAGTTTATTTGTTCAGCGTTTTTCGTCAAGATCCGTTCATTTTTGGAAGAACTTGTCTAAATGAAAAATGTTTCTAACACTTTAAAGATGACCTCTGTAAATTTTCATAATTTTTGGACTTGATTTGGTCGACGAAAACGGATCTGGTATTTTCTGCTACACATGGTGACAGATTTAAATTTCTAGCTTGTCCAGTTTTGTAGTTCATATTTCTCCTAGCTATGGTCGTTTTTGATGGTTAGTTTCTTCATGAAAATTGTTCATCTATGTGTCTAGTTTACTCCTGTGAAATTTCAGAATTTTTGGATCAACCTTCGAATTGTTATGGATTTTTAAGTAAGCTGTGGTCGGATGAACAGTGGTCTTTGCACCCTTTTTGAAAACAAGTTTCTGTAATGATTTTTTTTGAGCGACTTAGAGTCCGAATTTGCTAAGGCCTATTTCTGAGAAAAATGTTTATTTTGATGTCTCCTAGTAGCTGTAAAATTTTCAGAATTTTCCACAAGGGTTTGCTACATTTCCTAATACGATTTTGAAAACTGCCACAGTGTAGTCTTACCGGTGAAATTTGGTTTCGTACGTTTCGATAGTTTTTGAGTCGATTGCTACTCTTTTATGAATCTTATGTAATCTGGAAATGTAGACATGGGTTATAATGATTAAAATGTGGATTTTGAAACTTTGTGAGTTTTGATCGAGTTAGATGCCCAATTTTTGGAGGGTAAGTGCACTTGACGTGAGCTCGTTGGGCCGCCCCCTCTTTTTGGTGGCCAAAACGGCGCCAAGGAAATATTATTATGTTGCGTGATTGTATGAGTCTATACTCCTAGGTGTATCCGTAGGGGTTACCTAGGGCTCCGGAGTGTGTCTGTATAGGGTCCGCTACTTTCACTTGCCTTGCGGGTTCGATTCCCCAAGGTGTATGTTATTCCTGCGGGTTCGATTCCCCAGGATATTGTTGACTCCTATGGGTTCGATTCCCTAGGATGTATATTGGGTTCTTGTGGGTTCGATTCCCCAAGGACGGATGTCCTCGATCATAATGAACAATGGTAAACGAAGGTGTTTGAGTTCTTGCGGGTTTGTTTCCCCAAAAATGGTAAAAGAATGTATTTGAAATATGGGAACTTTGGTAAAAGAATTATGTTTGAGCTCTTGTGGGTTTGATTCCCCAAGAATGGTATTTCTCGAAAAAAATGAATAATGATATATTATTCAAGTGGTAAAGTGTAAGAATCTTCCGGAATTATTTTTACTCGTCATTCCTTTTTAAATTACAAATTCTATCTTTAAATCTCTCTTCTAAAAACTTTAAAATTCGTTATGCTATACATTAACTTACTCAGTACCTTTGTACTGATAGATACGTTGTCTCTATTTTTTTTTCAAATGTTGAAGATTAGCGCATCGCATTTACATTTGGGATGGGAATTTTCCGAAGACTTGTCGCACTTGTTTTTAAATTATTTTACGAATTCCGACCTCATGTTTGGCCGTGTTTGGCCCTTAGCTTCCGCACTGTTTTAAATTATGTATGTTAGACTTAACTCTGATTTAAACCTTCGGGCATTTATTGAATGGTTTTTAAATTATTTTTAAGTATTGGTACAACTTAGCCTTAGCATCTTCTCAAGTGAGCTCGAAATGGGTCGCGTCTTGCTTGGGAAGGTGTGGCGGTAATGCCCTGGCCTGGGTGATCAAATCCGGGGTGTTACAGGGAGTTCCGACGACGTCTGCTCAACTAGGTTTGATCATCTAGTGGTGAGGTTGATCTTGAGTTAGATTTTGGATAGTGAGTCTGTATTCGTGATTTTTAGTCTATTGGAGTCACCTGGATTGGTATCCCCCAGATGTAGGTCGGAAGGACCGAACTGGGTCAACAAATTGGTTGTGTTCTTTACTGCTTTCATTATTACGTCGTTAACACATAGCATAAACAACCATAACGGAATCTTGAGTGTTTTAGGGACCTACAAATTGGTATCAGAGCAAGATCTCTAACGTAACTGAGAAAATCCATTCATTCAAGATTCAAGAAACATGAGTCGAGAAGGAGCGTCTAACACTCGTCCACCATTGTTCGACGGAAATGACTATGCCTATTGGAAAGCCAGGATGCGCAACTACCTGCTGGCACAAGGAGATGGTGTTTGGGACTCAGCCTTGGAACCATGGATTCATCCAACAAGAACCATTCGATCTGGAGAAGGAGAAACAGCCACGACTACAATTCGACCCGCGACAAATGCCGAGCTCACACAGGCCGAGAGGACTGCAAGATCAGCGAATTATACAGCTCTCAACGCGATTAGTGGTGCAATGGACGAAGCGCAATTCAGAATGATCGCCAACTGTACATCTGCTTACGAGGCTTGGAACTTCTTGGAGACTCAACACGAAGGTTCTGAAGATGTCAAGACGACGCGTCTACAACGGATTGAATCGATTTTTGACAGTTTAAGGATGACGAACGATGAGGATATCACTTCATACTTTGGGAGATTTCAAGACATTGTTAACCAAGCAACAGCTCTTGGAATGACCTTTGAATCATCTAAGCTCGTGAGGAAGTTTCTTAGAACTGTGTCTAAGAAGTATTCTGCGAAGGTTGCAGCCCTTGAAGAGGTGGAGAAAATTAAGACCATGTCATTGAGAGAACTAGTCGGCATTCTTCAAACATATGAGATCAATCACTTAGCCACTGAAAGATCAAGCAAGAACATTGCATTCAAGGCTGAGGAAGAACCTGCTGAAAGCTTTGAAGAAGAGGTTTCTTTGCTCTCAAAGAGAATCGGTAGAATGCTTCAGAATAAGCATTTCAAGAAATTTCAAAAGAAGAACAAATGTTCTGACAACCCAGTGACAACCGAGAAGCAGAACAGCAAATTTGAGAAGAAAACTGATGGGAAATTCAGGAAACCAAAGAAGGATAGAGATGATGATAGATCCGAGAAATCTTCTGAGATTATATGTTTTGAATGTAATGGGAGAGGCCATGTCAGAAAGGAGTGCCCTACTGCCAAGAAAAGGAGAGGAAAGGCATTTCAAGCTACACTAAGTGATAATGATTCAGAAGATGAACCTGAGGAAGAACAATCCAGTGATGAAGATGATGTAGTTGCCTTTGTTACGAGAGAAGCCAGTCCAGATCCCTTGGAAGGTAATCCTGAGTCAATAAAGCTAATTGCTGACATTTCATCTATTGTTTCAGGTGAATCAGGTAGTCTTTATGCCGAGCTTGTTGAAATCTATGAAGAACTAAAGGAAGAATATGAAGAAGCTGTACAGGAGAATGAGCAGTTGTTGAAACAACTCACTGACATCCGTCTGACTCTGGATAAAGCAGAAGCTGAAAAGATTAAGGCAATTGATGATCTAAAGGTTCTTAAGGGAAAGTATGATGAAGTGAAGCTTCAAATTTCTACTGTGACTAAAGAGCAGGAATCACTTAGAGAGGAATCTATAAAATTGAAAGTTAGAGTTGCTGACCTAGAGAAGATGACCAAAGGAAAAGGTAAACTTGATGAAGTTTTGTCTATTGGAAAAAGCTATAGAGACATGACTGGTATTGGGTACAAGAATCAAGCATCTACTGGAAAGAGACTATTTGTTAGTGGTGGAAATCTGAATGCTGAAGAAAGTTCACTGACACATCAGAATGTTTCTACATCACCCAAACGACGAAGAGACTGTCTCTATTGCAACTTACCTGGTCATTCAGCTGAAACGTGCATGAGGATAGTTCGTGATCTTATGAACGGACGTCCAGTAGTTTGGCCTCATGAAGACCTAAAGAAGAAGATTCGAATTCAGATGGAATGGGTGCCAAAGAGGAAGGAAAGTAATTGCTTTGTTGTTCTATCATCTCAGCAACAACCACGTTCCAGAAAGTGGTACTTTGATTCAGGCTGTTCTAGACACATGACAGGTAGTAAGGAGATTCTCAATAACTTTACAAACAAAGACTGTGGAGATGTAGTCTTTGGTGATGGTGCCAGAAGCAAGATCACTGGTTATGGTAATGTAAAGGATGGTGAACTTTCTAAACTTTCTAGAGTTTATCATGTTGAAGGGCTTACTACTAATCTCATTTCAATTAGTCAATTGTGTGATGAAGATTCTCTTGTTATTTTTAACAAATTTCTTTGTCAAGTATTTGATCACAGGAGAAACAATATTATGACTAGTAAACGTTCTAAGAACAATTGCTATACTTTGGAGGCTAATCTAGATCAGGCACTTGTAAGCATAGATGACCTTACAAATTTATGGCACAAGAAGCTTGGACATCTCAACTATCAATCATTGTACAAGCTAAGTTGTTCAGCCGCTGTCAGAGGTCTGCCTAAACTACACAACAACAAAGATCTTACATGTGTGGACTGTTCAAAAGGAAAGCAAACCCGAGCTCAACATAAGAAGACTGATGGAGTCTCTACAGATCATTGCTTAGAACTAATTCATATGGATCTTATGGGTCCAACAGAAACTGAAAGCCTTAATGGCAAAAGGTATGTTTTAGTTTGTGTTGATGATTTTTCGAGATTCACTTGGGTATGTTTTCTCAGGAGCAAAGATGAAGCCTTCCAACACTTTGAAAAGTTAAGCCTGAAGTTGATGAATGAAAAGCAAACTAAAATTCAAAGGATCCGTTCTGATCATGGTAGAGAGTTTGAGAATCAGGAGTTTGAACATTTCTGCAACAACCATGGAATATTTCATGAGTACTCTGCCCCAAAGACACCTCAACAGAATGGAATTGCTGAAAGGAAGAATAGGACACTTCAAGAGATGGCACGTTCAATGCTACATGCTACTGCACTTGGAAAATCATTTTGGGCCGAAGCAATTCATACAGCTTGCCACATCATCAATCGTGTGTTGTTGAGACCTCATACTAACAACACTCCATATCAAATCTGGAATGGTAAAACTCCTACTGTTAAATACTTTCATATTTTTGGATGTAAATGTTTTGTCTACAGGGATAGAGAGCAAATTAAGAAGTTTGATGCTAGAGCTGAAGAAGGATGGTTTTTGGGTTACTCCAATAACTCAAGAGCTTATCGAGTTTATTTGATCCAATCTCGAAAGGTTATTGAAACAGTGAATGTCCTTTTTGAGGATAAATATTGTTTACCCAGAGATTATGATGATGATACAGCCCCAAGCGTTGATACTCCATTAGATATTCCTGATGTTGGTACATCCAGTCAACAACAGTCAGAAGGAATAGTCATTAATGATGATGGAGAAGATGATCATGAGGATAAACAAGAGGATGATGATTCGAGTGCTAAAGCTGATGTTTCTGATAAGAGAAGAGGTCCAAGGACTCTAAAGCATCACTCACAGCAAGACATTATAGGTGATCCTAGTGCTCAACGTCTAACTCGAAGCAAGAAGATCAACTACAGAGAACTGGCAGGACTAAATTGCTTCATATCTAGAGTGGAACCTAAGAATGTATCCGAAGCCTTACAAGATGAGTATTGGATAGCAGCCATGCAGGATGAGTTGATCCAGTTTGAAAGAAACGATGTTTGGGAGTTGGTTGAACAACCGAAGAACATCAATGTCATTGGCACGAAATGGGTCTTTAGAAATAAAACTGATGAGCAAGGCAACATTATAAGGAATAAAGCTCGCCTAGTTGCTCAAGGTTTCACACAAATAGAAGGTTTAGATTATGGTGAAACTTTCGCCCCTGTAGCTCGGATGGAAGCTGTCAGAATTCTACTAGCCTTTGCTTGTACTATGGATTTCAAGCTGTATCAACTTGACATCAAAACAGCTTTCTTAAGTGGTAAGATCAAGGAGGAGATCTTTGTGGCACAGCCTGCTGGTTTTGAGGATCCAACTAGACCAAATCATGTTTATCGAGTAAAAGGTGCACTCTATGGTCTTAAGCAAGCTCCTAGAGCTTGGTATGATCGATTGTCTTCATTCCTTATCTGCAATGGTTACAAAAGAGGAGAAGCTGATAAGACGATGTTTATCAAACATGAGAACGACCACTTCATTATTGCACAAGTATATGTAGATGATATTATCTTCGGAGCAACGTCAGAACATCTCAGAAATGACTTTATTAAAGCAATGCAGTCTGAGTTTGAAATGAGTATGATAGGAGAGTTGACTTACTTCTTAGGACTACAAGTGAAGCAACTGGATGATGGAATATTTCTTAGTCAAGAGAAGTATGCTCGAAACATGCTGAAGAGATTTAAGCTGGATGATAGCAAGCTCGCTAGAACACCGCAAGGACAACAACAGAAACTATCTAAGCATGATCAAGGAGCTGATGTAGATCAGAAATTGTATCGAAGTATGATTGGTAGTCTACTCTACTTAACAGCCACTAGACCAGATATCTCTTTTAGCACGGGAGTTTGTGCAAGATTTCAAGCAAATCCAAAGGAGGTGCATTTGAAAGCTGTCAAACGCATCATGAGATATATCAAAGGAACTGTTGGATTGGGCATTTGGTTCTCTAAAAGATCAAATTTGGACTTGATAGGGTATACGGATTCAGATTGGGCAGGTTGTAGTGATGACAGACGTTCGACGACCGGAGGCTGCTTCTACCTTGGGAACAACCTTGTGTGTTGGTTTTCTAGGAAGCAAAATATAGTAGCACTCTCCACAGCGGAAGCAGAGTATATAGCTGCAACTTGTTGTTGTTCACAACTAATGTGGATGAAGCAAATTCTGAGTGATTATGGCATTAAGAAGGATGATTTTAAGGTCTATTGCGACAATACCAGTGCGATCAACATTTCAAAGAACCCTGTTCTACATAGTCGCAGCAAGCACATCGATATAAGGTATCATTTCATTCGAGACCTTGTAGAAGAAAGTGTGTGCAACATTGAACATATTGGGACGTTAGAACAACGTGCTGACATCCTAACTAAGGCACTTGATGGTGAAAGGTTTGAGACTCTTAGATCGGTAATGGGCCTTTGTTACTCTAACTAATTCATTTCAAGCTTATGTTTATAATATTATGTATATACTTTTACACTTGATCTGGCCCAAAAGCATTTTCAGGCCCAAATTCTTTTCAAAACCGATAGAGTCATGTGAAGCCGTCGTTGCAGCACTCATCATGACTGCAAAACTGTCAGCCATCACGTCGCCCATCGAGTGAAAACCGTCGTCTCTTCGTCTCCCTCTATTCTCTCTTTAAATTCATCTTTCTGAGTTTATTAGTTCATCCTAAGCTTTCACTCTTCAAAAAATTAGTTTTGCAGCTTAAATTTTTCTTTCAATGGCTTCATCTTCTTCCACTAATGTTGCCGAGAAGCCTTCTGAGCCTGTGATCGTCCAAGAACCCTCAAAATCCCCAATTTCTGAGAACCCTAATGATCCTGAAGTTGAAAATCCATCCACAACCACTGCAAACCTTACTGATTTGGCTATTGTTGCTGCTGATGAGAATGCTGAGCCGATCAAAGTTGTTCCAGCCCCTGAACAACCCACGAACACTCCCACGAGTCAAAATGCTGAAGCGGAAGATCCTCCTACTCAATCTACTCCGCCTCCGACCACTACTGAAGGAGAGCATCCTACTACTGGAGAAGAAGAAAATGTCGAAGTGGAACACGACATTCTACCTCATGATGAGCCATCAAACCCTGACCCGGTGTCACAGGGAGAGTCACCAGAAGTCCAAACTGAGCCTCGACGACCAGCCACACGATCTTCAAAGAAAAAGAGGAGTTCGTCTACTTCAGATGTCAACACTTCTGTCAAACGACCGCGCACGAGGCAGTCCCCTGCTGATCCTAAGTCGAAACGACCTTTCAACAAAAACTACTTTACAAAGGACATAATGGAGTTTGGTACAAGTGATCTCGCTCACAGGAAGTTCATACCAGAGGAGGCTTTCACTCACAAGACTTACTCCGAGCTGGGATTTGATGAGTTTTTGGAGGAGAGACACCTATTGAAATGGGCGAATATCTTCAAGTCTTATTCTCCAACACTGGTGAGAGAATTTTATGCCAATCTTTCTTCTGATCTCTTAAGTGCAAACTCACCATGGGCAGGAAAGATCTACATTCGAGGAAAGTTTATCACACTTACCCCTGCCACTATTAATGAGTTGTTGGAACTCCCTTCTAACGACGACCTCGGAGATGCTTTGGAGTACCTGCCTCAAGAGCCTGCTGAACTTGCTTTTCATATTTCCAATGAACGTGCTTTTGATTTTGGAAGACGCAAGTGCAGTTCTTCTGATCTAACCATGAAGTTCCATTGTCTGTACCACTTCTGTCGTGCGAACATTCTTCCAACGTCGAATGCGTCTCAACCTTCCTTGGAGATGGGTAAACTTCTGTACATTATTGATACTGGGATTGAGCTAATGAATTTCGGTCTTCTTGTCTTAAAAAGGATGTTAGGTTTTACTCGGGACAACATATCTAAGGCTGCAAGTCTTCCTTATCCGGCCTTGATTACTCTTTTGCTTTATAAGCATGGTATCAAGGTTGATAAGACTGAACTTGTCAAGATCAATGTCCATGCCCCTACTCCTAATTTGCGGGACAAGCACAATGACTTTAAGGGAGGCCCTCCTCCGTCTGGAACTGATCGAGTGCAGCTCATTAAAGCCGAATTGCTTGCACTTAGTGACAAGCAGACGAAGATAAGTCAGGAGGCCATTGCTGCAAAAAGGAAGATCAATCAGCTCATCAGTATGCTCCCAGGTTCACTATCCCCGACAAGGAAAGGCTCTTCAAGCACTGCTCGTACCTCTGAGCAGAACCCCTTTGCCGATGAAGAGGACTCTTCAGATGGAGTTGTATGATCCATCAAGGGGGAGTAATTTGTGGTTTCTGGTTGTGGTGGTTTGGTAAACTCTAAACTTTTTGAACTTTATGATGTTTTTGCTGGATGTTGGATGACTGTTATAACTTTGAACTGATGACATTTGCTACTGCTACTTGTTTTGGTGTTTGCTTGCTTATTTGAACTGTTGTCTGTTGGTATTCTGAATTGGTGATATTTTGATGTGCTAACTTGTGCTTATTTGATTTACTGTTTTGGTGTTGTACTATTGACTCTCTATTAATGTCGTCTTGTTTGGAACTTTACTTTGTTGACATTTTGTTATATTGGTTGATGTGCTTATCTATCATAATCTGAAGTGATTATTGCTTGCATTTCTGATAGACACCTTGTTTGATGGATCAACATCTCCATGAAATGTGGGGGAGATTGTTAATACTGTGTTATGACAACTTAACCTTGTACTTTTCATTGAGATGTTTATCAGGTGTTGGCACATCAGGCTGACGACGACATTAACTCTGCAGGCAGTTATTTGTGTCTTTCTATTTAATCGCAGAGTCTGTAATCTAGATATAGGATTATTCTTTGTGAAGTATTATTCAGAGATTAGATTACAGAGTTAGAGAGAGAGAGTCTTTTTGTTTTCGTTCTTCAAGATTTGAGTTGATCATATTCATTTGGAGAATCGAGAATCAAGAAAGGGATTACTTCGAAAATATCTGAAGATATTTGAGCGTCCTACTATTGAATGAATTTGGAGCAATCCGGTGAGAGATGGAAATCACATGGTGAATGACAGACTGAAGTCCGATCTTGAAGATTGCAACTAGGGGAGTTTCCTACAGACGTTAAGGGGGAGTTCCGACGACGTCTGCTCAACTAGGTTTGATCATCTAGTGGTGAGGTTGATCTTGAGTTAGATTTTGGATAGTGAGTCTGTATTCGTGATTTTTAGTCTATTGGAGTCACCTGGATTGGTATCCCCCAGATGTAGGTCGGAAGGACCGAACTGGGTCAACAAATTGGTTGTGTTCTTTACTGCTTTCATTATTACGTCGTTAACACATAGCATAAACAACCATAACGGAATCTTGAGTGTTTTAGGGACCTACAGAGTTAATGTTACTACATTATATACCATCATGATGGTGATCTTGATACCTGTTCCAACACAAGACAGGCATTAAAGACCAAAATATTTTAGGTCTGTTTATTGTTGAAATATAAAAGTGATTAGATTATATTGTCACACTTACAACCTTGGGTCTCCTGGTGTTTCTCCAGAAGAGATCAGGTGATAACAGGAGCAAAGAGGCGGGGCAGGTTGTGGTTCCCAAGTTGGTCTCGCTCAAGGAGGAGGAGGAGGAAAATGTGGGGCCGGAAAAAATCAAGGTCACCGTGTTCTTTGGAACGCAACTGGCACTGCTGAGGGATTCGCCATGGTATTGCCCAGTGGAATCTGCTGGGGCATTTCTTATTGTTTTTTTAGTTATAATAATTTCTGTATTTATTTGGGGAGTTTGAAGTTCGGATTTTTGTGGTCTCTGGTTAAATATTTCCAATTTCAATTGCGATGATTGACTGGACTTTTTAACTTTAGGTTGGGACCACGAGCCACGAATCACGATCAACCATTTCTAAAAATGCAAATTTTCGAATTTATCTGTTTTCTTGGTTGAAATCCCTGTTTGAGATTTTTGGAAAGAAAGTTGCCTCTTTGTTTATTAAATTGCTTTGTTGATTTCTTTTGGGTAAAAGAGGTTATCCGCATATGTTCTTCTATACGAATTTGCGGTGGACCCAGGGACAACCTTTTTACTTAGTGAGTTATACTCTGTTTTCCTCTGAAAATAATGATAGTAGTCATGGAGGTTTGGAAAGTGTAAGGACATTCTGTAATTTATTTGAGGTTTTCATTCAGTCGACAGTAATTATTTTAGTGATTTATGTCTTTCATTATTTACTTTAAACCAAAGTCAGGTACAACCAACCTTAATCCAGTCTGCTCCGACTTAAAATATAAAGAGACTTGTCCTTTAATGGGATTGTTGCTCATGAAAAGAACATTTTATCACTTGTTAATGTTCTTCATCTTATTATATAACTTTTTATATATGTTGTGCCAGTTTTGATATTACAAAATCGAAGTTATTTGACGATAAGCTAAATTGATGCTGTTAAATTTCAAAACTTTTAGCATTTTTTACTTGTACCACATTTTTTGACATTCCAATCCATTTAATAACCAAGTAGTTTAGTGGTTGACAATAACACTAAAAAATAGGGATTGAGTGAAGAACTTGGCCTGAATTTTAAGCACAATTTGATTGCTTAAAGCAAACATCTGACTGTAGCATATGTAGATGTGCTCGTGCATTTTCTGACGCAAAGGCATGTATATGATGCCCATATCTTTTTCAGGACGTAGTCAATGTTAACCTATTGATGAGTTAATGTTACTACATTATATACCATCATGATGGTGATCTTAATACCTGTTCCAACACAAGACAAGCATTAAAGACCAAAATATTTTATGTCTGTTTATTGTTGAAATGTAAAAGTGATTAGATTATATTGTCACACTTACAATCTTGGGTCTTCTGGCGTTTCTCTGGAAGAGATCAGGTGATAACAGGAGCAAAGAGGCGGGCAGGTTTTGGTTCCCAAGTTGGTCTCGCTCAAGGAGGAGGAGGATGTGGGGCCGGACAAAATCAAGGTCACTGTGTTCTTTGGAACGCAAACTGGCACTGCTGAGGGCAATCGGGTGAGATATGGCCTCTGGCTCCACACTTCCAACAGTTGTAGTCTTTGAAACTTTCGTTGGCTCGGGTATGGGCTCGTCTGAATGTTCTCTTTGACGTTGTTCTCCCCGTGCTCCTTGCTGCTGAGCTAGTTGAGCCTTGGGATGAACTCTTCGTCGTTCCCGTTCTTTGTCCAGTTTTGTATGTCCTGGCCTTGCTCTTGGACCACCATGCTCTTTTTCTTCGGAATGGAGGTCTTCTCAAACTCTTACTGTATAAGCCTCGACTCTTCTTCTTTCTTCTCTTTTCTTTTGATTCTCCTATAATTGTTGAAACATCGTTATTTTCACAGCAAAGAGGGGATAGTTTGGGCTATAATTAGTACACTTATTGGGTGGATTTAGTTAATTCAAATATTAGAGGACTTAGCCCAAGTGGTTAATTCCCTAGGCTTCCAACGGAAGGTTGAAGGTTCGATCCCCACCGGCCCTTATCCCTTCCTTTTATTCCCCTTTGTAATTTCTGTGGCATGGGCTCCCACCACCCCTTTCCAGGCCTTCAATGGCTCCTCAAAACCCCAAAAAAAAATATTAGAGGACTGTTTGCAAAATTATTGAAATGTATGGGATGAATTGAGTTTTTTTTTTTTCCGTAATTAGACTGTTGATATGGAAGCATCATATCTAACTGTTGAATTCTTCCATAGACTTCCCCAGGAAGTTGAGAGACCTGCAGGGAACTATCCCGGTGGATGGATTATAAAGGATTGGATTCCAACCCCTTAAACCTAAAGGAATAGAATTTAATGTTTAAGTTAATCCTTTAAGTGGTCATTGAGGCAAATTGTTCCCTCAATAATATTCTTGGTAAATATTCAACTTCTTTTGCCAATTTGGTATATAAATTTAGGGGAGATTGCATTGTAAATGTTTTATAAAACTCGTGGTGAGTTTAAAATTCTCTGGTGCCCTTTTCTGACACTCGCGTCTTATATATAAGACCATATGATATTTAGAAAAATCTTATTTTTGGTTACCATTGTGATTATCGTAATTAACATATAAATCGTGTTCTTACAAGTCTAAGGCATAACCTTAATTAAGTCCATAAATAATGCTAAGGCTAAGCATGATAGTAGAAATTCAGTTATATTTTCGATAATGCAAAATGGCTCAAGGCCAGTTCGATACCACCCGATGGTTTGGTAGATCAATTTTTTGGGTAAACGTCCCCGAGATCTTACTGATAGTACAAGGAAGTAGATCCTAAATAGTCTGATACTAGTGCATCTCGTTCCTAAAAAGATAACTATGTCAAGCTGGGTAGACAGTAAGGAAATACGATATATAAAGGTAGCTAGAGATAGGTGAAAGACGGCTAATGGGGGAAACACCCGAGTCCCTCATCCTACTCATCGGTTCTTCGTGGTCTGACCCCTCTTGCATGGGCTCCCTAGCTGTCGCTGCACTAGTGGACATGGGCGCGTTCTCCATATAGAGGTATGGCTAGGTACGGGCCAAACTGGGAACCCCACGACGGGGCCCCCACTTGGTCTTCATGAGGTGAAGCTCCTCAAAGAGTGAAATGGCATGGGCCTCCAGCGCAACGATCCTCCGCCGGTGTCTCGTAATCTTGCCATCCTGTCGCTGAGCGACAGCCTTGATGAAGTCTGCACTCTCAGGAGAAACTCGGCCTCCAGTTGAGCTTCCACCTCTTTCTACCTTGCCCTCAGTTGGGCTTTCTTGGCTATGTGACTGCGGACTTCGTGTTCGAGCCTCGCCATGTCCCTGCTCAACTAGGTTACTGAGTCACTAAGTGCTGAAAGTGTCGGGTCTGACATCTGGGAAATATCCTTGTTAAAATAATTCATAATAAACTAAAATTCTGCTCGTGTCTATATGCATAATGTGTGTGTGTGTTCTCATCTCCAAATATAACTTTAAAATGTACTTGGCATAGTCTTTTCAAAAATATTTTCGTACAAAAGTTTTAATAATTTAAATGCACTACTTCTTGGGCAAAATGCTTCAAAAATAATTCCTTCGTGCATAAATTTTAAAAATTTTAAATGCACTATAGCATAGCAATCATGCTTTAAAATAAACTTTCATGTGCAAAATTTTAAGCAATTTAAATGCACATTATCCTCATTGTAAAAATACTTCCAATGCCTTTCGTGTAATAACTCAAATACACGACTTGTTTAGTCACATGGCTTTCAAAATAATTTCTAGTGCATAAATTTTAATAATTTAAATGCACATATCCATAGAGCAAAACTGCTCTGATACCAAACTGTAACACCCCTATTTTCCCTAAAGATACAGCGGAAGCAAAGTGCGGGAACAATGGGTCGGTGCTACCGCGCACGTATTCTGGGATGTCCGAAATACGCTAAGCTAGCATAAATAAGTGCAGAAAAGCAAAGTTTAATGTATATGCTAACCACTTCCTGGGCAAATTAACATATACTCTACAGAAAAGCTTATAATACTATAAAAGTATAAAATAAGCTTAATAAAAATGTTTGGTTGAATAACCAAAATGGAAGAACGCTTTCCTCAAATGAGCTCCATGATAATAATAGAATAAATCTATGGAAGTTTTATTTTAAAAGAGGTTGTACCTCGCATTTCAAAAATATTATAAAAAAAGGGGTTGTCTATCTTGTATTTCAAAAATAATACTGTTAAACACGAAATGCATTGTTTAAAACAGTATGACACGATATCTGCATAAATGGGATAAAACCCAAATATTTGCTCATGCTTGATAAATAGCTATCGATGCCAAATAATAAATTTTTATCCCAAAGGGGGTTTTAAAATATACATTTTTCATGAAAAATACCCCAATTCGTGCCCGTGCAAATGATGATCTACCGAACCTTGTTGATCTCAAAACCTGAAAGGAAATGGTGACAAATGTAGAGTCAGCGAAAACAATCGCTGAGTAAGTAGACGTTTACTCCCGGATGAGACAGGGTAGCAGAAATAATTTAAAGACAACAGTTATGGAAATGATAAGCTAAAACAAGATACATAAAGTCAATATTAATCTAACCCGGGAATAGATAATACGGCAATATACGTTACCGAGATGTAGTATCTCAGCCACTGTGATGTGTAGGTTCCCCATTGGGGCCCAAATCTCACATACACGCAAGGGTGTGGGGGAGGTATGAAATTTCCTCGAAACCCACCACTGGAATCAGATATGGAACCGTCTGGATTGCACCAAGAGTCTCTGTGTGGCGATTAAGTGCACAACAACGTAGGAGTTGGGCAGCCGGCTCATACCCAGACCCAGCCCCCGTAACAACGAGCTCAAAATCCGTAGGACTTTGTAGATAATTGCAGAAATTGTAAGGCACAGTAAAAGGGCATACCAATATTCCAAAAATAGTAGGGAGCTATAAGGATAAACTTAAAAATAAGAAAACAGTATTTAAAATTTATGCTTAAACTAAAATAAATTTAGGCTTGCTCCAAAAAATAAAAATCTACTTACAGTCACCGTATGTTTTGGGATGCACAACACGATGCAGGCCTACGAGCAGACAATCTTCCTCGAACACGCAGCTACTTGACTAGAAAATATCCTAATACTTCCTCTGTTCTCTTAAAAATGCAACATTTCACTCCAGCACGCAATCCAATACACATCTTTAACGTTTAATAACTTAAATTGTGTACACGTAAAAATTATAAAAAGTTTATATTCTAAAACTACCGGGGGTGTATTCAATCCAGACTCTGTAGGATTTTTTTGGACTTTTAAAGTTGGGGTGTATTCAATTAAGATTTTAAAAAGTCTTTAAAAATCTAGGTGTATTCAATACAGATTTTAAAAAGTCTTTAAAAATCCAGGTGTATTCAATACAGATTTTAAAAAGTCTTTAAAAATTTTGAGGTATTCAACAGTCCATGGATTTTAAATCTATACAGATTTTAATGGATTCTCTTTAAAAATATAACTAAACAAAATCTGTCTAAAAAACTCAAGATTTCTAAAAGTCAGCCAGACTCTACATGGAGTCTACACAAAATCAATCTACTCTAAAAACTCTACGTGGAGTCTATAGACTTTCCAAATCCACCAACTTTTTAAAATCCATACAAATCTGGATTGAATACACCCCCTACATGATATGACAAATCCGACAAGATCTCACTTGACTATATTTTTTATTATATAACTATGATAAAAATTCGAATCAAAGTTAAATAATGAATAGTAGCAAATAGTGAAATGTTTCAATATCACAAAAACAGAGGTAGTATTAATTTGTATGCTATAATGGGTTTCTAACCTAAATAATAACTAAAATTTTCAACTTAAATAAACCTTACGGAAATACTCCTACGGAACTGGTCTTGTTAACACTCTACCGGAGGAACTAAGAAGCAGCAACAACAAAAAGGAACCAGGGGCTTCAGGCCATCTCCAACCATAACTCTATTTTACAGTCAACTCTAACTCTATTCTCCAGTTACATTTACAGTTTTTTACAATTCATCTCCAACAATCCACTCTATTTTTTCCTCTATTTAAGAATATTCCACTTTGATTCTTTTTACTATTCATTTAAATTTATCAAATTATTGTATATTATATTTATTTAAATATATATTACATTCAAATTTAATAATTAATATTTTATTAAAATACATAATTTTATTGATAAATTTTTAGTATTTGAACATACAAATTAATTTTTGCTGTTAGCAAAAATCAATTATATATAACTTATAAACTGAAAATTAACAATAATAAAAAAGAAAAGAATAAAAAAGATAAAAAATAAAAAAAGAAAGTCAGCGTTAGGATTAGAAATAAATATATGTATATGTAATTTAATTACAAAAGTAACATAAAGAAATCGTAAAAAAAAAAAAAAAAAAGACAAAAAAAGACAAAACAAACCAAATAGTGGATAGCGGAAGCAACAGTCCACCGCTACAATTGCCGTTGTACTGTTCATGCCTGCAAAATGTACCGTCCCGTCTGACGTTTCGCGTTGGTTGTTGGGGGAGAGTTTAAGATTATTTTAGAGTTTTCCTCTAATTTAAAGGAGTTGTTGGAGAAGCTCTCAAGAACGAAAAACAAGAGCACCAAAGAACAGACTTTGAACAGATGAAGAAAATGGAGGAAATGGGGCGAGTCTGTCTGAATTGAGGAGGTGGGTTTTTATAGAGAGATTGTTGCTCCATCTACCCGGTTAAAGCCTTTCTCCATGGCTTCCACTACTTTACTCCCAGGTTATCCATAGCTATCTAAATCATTTCAATCCTTTCCCCTCATCCCTGCTCTCTCTCTCTCTCTCTCGTCCCTTTCCTCAGTCTTTTGACAGGGTTTTCCATCCACCCAATCCAAGCTCGGTTCTTCAAGGAACACTTCATTAGATCCAATAGGTGGTGGTGGAAGGATTTGTGGTGGTGGAGGCGGTTACTATGGTGGCGAGATGGTGGTGCGAATCGGTGGTGGTAGATGGTGACGGATTTGGGGTGGAGATGGTGGCTCGGATTTGAGGGAGATGGACGGATATGGGGGGACAATGGTGGCGGTGGCTGTCGCCGGAGTTGGATAATGGGAGGCGGCGGAGTCGCGATGGTGAAGGGAGTCTTGGCCGGAGGGCGGAAACACCAGCAGCAGAAGCGGGGGCCGCGACGGATTTTTGGTGGTGGAGGCCGGAGGTGATGGGGGAGGCGTGATGGTGGCCGGATCTTGGGGAGTGTATGATGGAAATGGGAGAGATGGTGGTTGAGACGGAGGCGCTGCGTCAGTGACCACCGGCGGCTCGCCGGCGGCAGTGGCGGCGCCGGAAGGTGACAGGGGGTTAGGTTTAGGGTTAGGGTTTAGTTGGGGCTTGGGTCTCTGGGTTTGGATTGGGCCTAATTACTTTGCAAAGTATTTGTTCTTCAAATTTATTCATTGGACTACTAATTTTATTGGCCCAATCCTTGATCTTGAAATTAATTAATTGGTAATCTAAATCATGGACTTAATTAGCTAATATTTCTTGATTATGGACTTAATAATTTAATAACCCAATACCGTTAGTCGAGTAATTCAAGATTCCACCTTCTCCAATTTGGGAGCATTGTTAACTAAAAATCGGACAATCCTCGATAATCAAATGTGTTAAGTATTCTAATTGTAAGGATTAATTTTTATAATCTGATTCATATCTAATATTTAATCCACTCTAAAACGTCATACAAAAAATTAACTAGGGTTTCATGACGGCTGGGGCTCCCAACTTCTCGGATTTCCCCGCGGCCACGGCGGCGGCGTCCCAGCCCCCTCCTCATCCCCCCGATGATCCAGGAGGGCGGTCTCGTTCCTTTGCTGAGATTTTGAGGGGGACTACGCATGAGGAGAACACTGTACGGCAAAGACGCGACCTGCTTGCGGAAGGGCTGATTGTCAAGAGTTCTGTGGAGGGTAATCCGGCTATTCCGCGGTTCGTCATTGACGAGTCCATTGAAGTGGAGGCTGGTAAGGCTTGGGAAGATGCTTTGGTCGTCAAATTGCTTGGAGCGCACGTTGGTTATATGGCATTGCAGGAACGGTTGAAGCGTATGTGGAAAATTGAAGGGAACATGGTGTTGATTGATGTTGGTCATGGATGCTTTATAGTGCGCTTTGATCTTATGTCTGATCGGGAGGCGGTGATCAACGGTGGACCTTGGATGATTTTTTACCATTATCTGGCAATTATGCCATGGTCACGTGATTTCAACCCTAGAACCACACAAGTCAACAAAACACTTGTGTGGGCGAGGATGAACGGTCTATTCATGCATAGATTCAGGGAAGATATCCTATGGGCGATAGCCTCTGGAATTGGTGATGTTATCAAATTTGACAACAGCACGCGTGATACTTCTAAGGGCAAGTTTGCTAGGGTGTGTGTGGCACTCGACCTCACCAAACCAGTGACGGGGAAGATGTTGGTGAATGACGAATGGGTTACAATCTCGTACGAGGGTCTGCATTTAATGTGCACCAAGTGTGGAAGATATGGACACAGTAATAAAAATTGTTCCTTTTTTGCGGATGAGGCTGATGCGAGGGTTCAGGAAGATAAGCAAGGGCAAAAGGCAACGGAGACTGATGTGAACTCTGGCACGGGAGTGGACTCTCAGGGTGATCTTGGCATGAAAGAGGCTACGGCGGGGCTGAAGGATGAGAACTCGGAACCTGCCTATGGTGACTGGTTAACGGTGAGTAGGAGGGGGCCAAGGAAGCCCCATCAACCAAGGGGGACAGTGGGCGTGCATGGGGTGCATGAAACCTCGACAACAGAGAAGTCGGGGGATGATAGAGTTGATAAGGGCAAGGAGGTGATGACCACATCTGGACAACCAGATCAACAGCGAATGGTTCCGGACATTGTTGAGGGAGGGCCCCTCACAATCGTACCTTATACTGGGGGCAAGGTTCGACTAATGAAAGCGCAGCATGGAGCTAAGAGAGCAAGGATTGATGCCAATATATCGGACAACAGCTGTGCTATGGAGGAGGTTGGAGAGTCTTCGCAGGTGCAAAAGGATTTGGCGCTGGAGGGCAACAAATTCAGGCTGCTCAGTGACCAAGCTCATGACAGGTTTCATGCTGGGGAGGAGATGGACTCTCGTGATGGAGATAACTGGGCGGATGCGGAGGACGATGTCCATCAGTAAAGGTGGGCTTAACTCTTTATTCCCAAGTTATTTATGGATTTTAAAGACTATAATATTATTGTTTGGAACGTGTGCGGGATCATGAGCCGAACAGCTCAAAGATGGATGGCGGAACTAATTCGGGATCATAAGCCCGATATTCTGTGTATAATGGAGCCTCGGGGTTGTTTCGGACGACTTACCTCCTTTTTCCTTCGACAAGGATATTCGGCGGTGGAAATTCAGGAGACCCAAGGCATGGGTGGGGGATTATGGCTGCTTAAGAAATTGGCGATTGATTGTCATTTACAAGTGGTGGATAGTCGGGCAAGGATGATAACGATTGAGGTATTAAAGGGCACTACGAAATGGCTATTCACAGCAGTTTATACTTACCCCAACTATCAACGTATAAGGAATAATTGGACTGAGATCACCTAATTGGCAGAGCGTGTGGATGGCCCTTGGATTGTTATGGGGGACTGGAACGAAATTCTGGAGGAGGCCGATGTGCAAGGAGGAGTGTATTTGGCGGATAGAGCCATGGAATTACGGGAAGCCCTAGACACATGTCATCTTATGGGCGTAGTAACGGTTGGGCCGAGCCTAACCTGGTCAAGGATGGCTGGTGGAGGACGACGCATTAGCAAACGGTTGGACCGAGGAGTGGCTACCCTGGGATGGATCCAGCTATTTGAGGAAGGCCGCATCATACACCTTCCTCGAATGGGTTCAGACCACTGTCCACTGAAGCTGGTTTTTGGGGAACTAACTAGGGCGAGGGCGGGTACTCCTTTTCGGTGGGAAGCGGCGTGGGGTTTGCATGGGGGCTATAGAGATGTTGTTCGACATAGCTGTGAAGGCGGAGTTGAGGATATGCAGCAGCTACTTGAGAGGGTGCGTGCGGACTCACTTGAATTTAATAGAAACACATTTGGCAATATTCGGGATAGAAAGAGGAAACTCAAAAATCGTATTTTGGGAATTCAGAAGAGGCTTGTCCAGGTCGATTCGGCTTGGTTACTGCGACTTGAGGGGGAGCTCAAACAGGAAATGGCGGCCATCCTCGAACAGGAGGAAATCCTTTGGTTTCAGAAATCTAGAGATCGGTGGGTGAAAATGGGCGACCGGAATACAAAGTATTTTCATGCAAAGACACAGACACATAGGCGTCGTGGCCGCATATATGGATTACACATTGATGGGGAGTTGGAACTGGATCAAGGAAAATTACAAGAGCATGCGATCAAGTATTATACTGAATTATTTACAGCACAGCCGCAGGGTATGATTAATGTGGAGCTGCCAGCGTTGTCTCCTATATCTGAGATACAGCGTGAGGAGTTGGACAGGGAAGTTACAGATGAGGATATTGGGGTGGCGCTTCAATCCATGCGGGCGTTCGCAGCACCGGGCCCGGATGGATTTCCTGCGGGGTTCTACAAAACCTATTGGGATGAATTAAAGCTCCCAGTAACTACCATGGTGAAGGGCGTGGTGAGTGCTTGCAAGCTTCCGGATGGATTGGCCCATGGTTTCATGTGCTTGCTTCCGAAAACTGCTGTGCCTAATTCCATTCAACAGTTTAGGCCCTTGATGCTGTGTAATGTAACATATAAACTTGTTACTAAGGTATTGGTACAGCGGCTAAGACCTATCCTGAAGGAAGTGATTAGCCCATTCCAATCGGCCTTCCTACCTGGCCGAGGCACTGCGGATAACGGGCTCCTTTTACAAGAGCTGGTGGCTTCGATGGAACACAATCGGTCGGCTAGTAGGGCGGCGATACTCAAGATTGATTTAGCCAAAGCATATGATACGGTTAACTGGAATTTTCTAGATGATTGCTTAAGGGAATTGGAGTTGCCTGGGGGGTGTCGACGATTGATTATGGAATGTGTAACGTCCTCGAGTTTTTCTATACTTTGGAACGGGATACCTACTGGAAATATTAAAATTGGGCGTGGCTTGCGGCAAGGCGACCCCCTGTCCCCATACTTGTTTGTAATAGTAATGGAAAAACTATCGAAAACCATTTTGGCCGAGGTGGATGCGGGAACGTGGAGACCTGTTAGGATGATTCCTCAGGGTGTTGGCATTTCTCACTTGATGTTTGCAGATGACCTAATATTTTGCTCGGAATTAGTGGAGGATAGCATTTTGAGTATGGCTGGAGTATTACAACGATTTGGAGCTCGATCAGGCCTCCACATGAATGCTGCTAAGTCTATAGCTATTACATCCTCTCAGGCTACTGGCGAAGAAAAAGGATGGCTGGTGCAACACATGGGTATTCAGGTTGGCACGGATATTGGGAAATACTTGGGATTCCCAATTATTCAAGGCCGCATGAAGATTGCTCACTTCGATTATTTGATAAAAAAATTAGAGGATAAATTGAATAGTTGGTCCAGCTTTCTTCTTAATAAAGCTATGCGGGTGACTAAGGCTCGAGCAGTGTTGGCGTCTATTCCGGTTTATACTATGCAAATCCATCTCATGCCAAAAGGAGTGAGCACTCGGATAGATCAGATTATCCGTCGTTGGATTTGGAAAGGGTCGGGTGGTCGTGGCATACACTTGCTGAAGTGGGATTGGGTGACCTTGCCAAGACGCCAAGGGGGCCTTGGATTGCGCATGACTCGACAAATGAATTTGGCGCTACTTGGGCGGCTGGTTTGGGATCTGATCTATCAGGGCAATAAGTTGTGGGTTAGGGTTTTGAGGGAAAAATATGGAATAGCCGTGGGAATGTTTCCTGAGCCGCATTACAGGGGTACTAAGGTTTGGCGCATGTTGCACAAGGTGAGTGAGGTCTTCAAGAAAGGCTTTGGGGTGCGTGTAGGTAATGGACATAGTTCTCTTTGGTATGTCCCTTGGTGGAGAGGTGAAGCCTTAACTGATTTTGTTCCATATGTTCATTACAATGACATGCATCTCAAAATAAAGGATGTAATCCAGGATGGTAAGTGGAATCTTGGAGAGTTGTACACGACCATTCCTACTGATGTTCGTGAGGCTTGGCGACAGTCACCGGCACCCATGTTGGCAGACCATGTTCCGGATATTGTACACTGGCGTGGGGAGTCGAATGGAACATATTTTGTTCGGTCTGGGTATGATTGGCTTGTGGGAATTGAAGAAGGGGGGAATGGATGGGCTTGGATGTGGAAGGCGGTTATTCCGGAAAAATTTGGTCTACTTTTATGGATGATCAGTCACAATATTGTTCCGTGTAATGATCTTAGGTATCGTCGGGGGATGGCCTCATCACCTTTGTGCTCGATCTGTGGAACGGAGGTGGATACCTGGAGGCATGCTATTTTCTATTGCCATTGGGCAGCTGAAGTATGGAGGTGCAGCGGGATGGATATAGTGACAGGCCTGGATGGAGTTGATGAGGCTGCTATGCGGCATTGGCTTCAGTGGGGTTTTCGAATGCATGGAGGATGGTTTCTGTCGGTGATATGGGTGGTTTGGAAGGAGCGTAACAATAAAATTTTTAGAGGATCAAACCTTGTGACAAGTCAGTTGATTCATAAGGCGAGACTCCTTAAAGGCTCATTGGGGATTCGGCGCCAGAGGATTGCTCCGACAAGGGAGTGCAGGGAAGTAATTTGGAGGCCATTATCACTCACAGGGTTGTTCCTCCACTCTGATGGGTGTGTGATCGGGGGTGAGGCTCGCTCCGGATTTGGGGCAGTCATAAGGGGTGCGACGGGCGACTGGAAGGTGGGATGTGGCGGGCAGCTGGGTGGCCGCGACATATTGGAGGTGGAATTGTTAGGATTGAAGTTTGGGTTGGAATTAGCTATTTATAATGGAGTAAGGTTGACGCACTGTTTTGTTGATGCACTTGAGGTGGTGCGATTGGTCTTGGGGGCGAATCACTTATACCACAAGTACTGGACTATTATTGAATCAATTCGGAGACACCTACATTCCATGACGGGATGTGAGTTACGACATATTTATCGTGAGGGAAATCAAGTGGCGGATGTTCTTGCTCGAAGGGCGGCTCGACAAGAAGATTTTTTTACGACATGGGCGTTCCCACCGGATGAGGTGACAGATGTGCTGACGAAGGATGCTTCGGACACTATTTATCTGCGTGCCTAGTGCAGCTCCTTGAGCTGCTTGCGTTGGTTTTTTACTTTGTTTTTTGCTATTTTTTTCTATCTTTGCTCGCCTTCTTAGGCTGTGTCACCAAAAAAAAAAAATATTTAATCCACTCTCATTAAACATACTTAAATTATTTAACAATGAGTCTTACTAGTAGGAGGAGGTTCATGTCCTGAATCAGGACAATTCTGAACATCTGAATTTTATGTGTTTTATGATGTTTAATATGTATGTAATTTGGCCCTAATTTAATCGGATATCATTCCCTAAATATAAGATTTAATTAGTCAATTACACTATTAATAGAATGTTGTGATTGTGCCAAAATAAATATGAAACATTAACTGCGCGGATCTTTTGGGGAGTTATGTAGGGAAAGATTGTTTCCATTTTATTTTTTTTTTTGGAGGAGCCATTGAAGGCCTGGAAAGGGGTGGTGGGAGCCCATGCCACACAATTACAAAGGGGAAATAAAGGGAGGGATAGGGGGCCGGTGGGAATCGAACTTCCAACCTTCCGTTGGAAGTCAAGGGACTTAACCGCTTGGGCTATGTCCTCATCCCCTGTTTCCATTTTATTTAATCTTTTTATTCCATATAATGCTTTTCTCCATTTGAATATATTTATGCTAGATGAATTTACTAGTTTAGATTTAATTAAATCCAAACAAGCATTTTATTAATTCCATACAACATGAGACTTTCATCTAGCATGATATAAATCAAATGAAAATAATTAAATCAAAACAAGCATTTTATTAATTCCATACAACATGATTTTACTTCTATCTAGCATGGTATGAATCCTACACAACATGAAAATAATTAAATACAGTGCAAAAATCTTAAATCAAATGAATAAAAAGAACTCATAATCTGAAAATTAAAAGAAAGATTTTATTAATTTTACGTAACATGATTTTACTTTAATCTAGCATGATATGAATTCCATACAGCATGAAAATAATTAAAACGTAGAACAACAATCTTAAGTTAGATTAATGAAAAAGAACTTAGTAATTTTCAAATCAAAACAAGCATTTTATTAATTCCACACAGCATAAAAATAATTAAAGATAGTGCAGAAATCTTAAATGGAAAGGGATCATTAATCAAATTAATATATGAATTACCACCCATAATTACTACTTCCGCACAACTGTAATGGAAAGGGATCATTTATCAAATTAAATACCACCTATAATGAATTATTTTTTCCTATTTAAGTAATGAACTTTTATAAGGTAATAAATGAATCTCAAAACCAAACAACATGGAAATAGGATAATACAGCATTTCAGAACCAACCTGAATAAATCCATTCAGGATGCTAACCGGATTGTTACTAGTAAAGTAGTCTAAATCTTGGAACAATTGGGGCGTTAAGGATTCTTTAATAATTAATCAAGTATTTAACTAAACCATATGGGTAAAATTCATAATTTGGTTCAAGATAGAATTAATAATCAAATTCTCAAGTAATCATCGTCTCAACAGATCATTCACGACTTAATTAATAAATGACTAGTTTATGGGTCTAATCATTCTATCAATGGCCTTTATTCTTTAAATTCATCCATTAACATTAAGTACTATTAGAAAAGTTAATCTAAGTCCTCAATGACATTTTACTCATAATTTAATTTATTGGACTTAAAATATAATAATAATAGATAAGGGACCAACGCAAAGATGAATCGTGAAGGATTCTAAAAAAAAAGAAAAAAAAAAAAGAAAAAAAAAACTAGCAAGCCCGCTGTTTATAAAGCATGCATAAGCCATAAATCTATACAGCTAAATGCCAAACTCAAGCCTATTTATAAAAAATGTTTATAAACATGGCATATTCGTTCAATCCCCATATTCGTATTTATATGCCCATCGGATATTTTTTCCATGGGGAAGAACGAATTCCTAACGCCGAATTTGATTGCGAAGCGAATCAAGGCGAAGGGTTTCCAGAAACTGCGATGGTATTGCCAGTTGTGCCAGAAACAATGCCGGGACGAGAACGGATTGTTGGGTTTTTGTGCTTAAAACTCTTGTGCAGATGACCGTTGTGTGACGGATGTGAACACAACGGGGCTTATGACCTGACCCTTGAAGCAGAAAAAACAAAAGCTGTTGGAGTGACAGCTGTCTAGGGCCTTTCCAGCCCATGGGCCTAGATATCCGTGCCCTCCACGTTTTTAGGGTATTGCCTCAATCACTTGGTGGCTGCAACACTTGAGAATTACATAGAAAACATTTTTGAGAGATTGAGGGCTGCGGATTTGGAGGAAGAACATGAGGTTCTTCATAAGTATCTATATCAAGTTATTTTGCTCAGCAAGGGGTAACCTTTTCTTGTTCTTGGTAGAGATAGTTGTTAGATCTTAGCTAACATTTCTTCACTTTGAAAGTTTTATCTCTTATAAATGCTTAGAGCTATGTTCATTGGTTGTTGAGTGTTTTGAACTTAACTTGGGGAGTAGCTATCACAAGGGTAGAAGCTTGCTTAGCCTAGCATTGGGATTGAAGGGTGATTTCAGCATGTTTAGTATCTGGTATAGGTGCTATACTTTGTTCCTACCTGGAGTTGGTCTAGGTGACAAATCGGGAGTCCTAGTGTGGAACGGTTGAAGGGGTTTCTATTGTAAACAGATGGGTTTTCCTGTTTTCCTTGGTTGATAGTGAAATATACCTGGATTGGGATCACCTAGATGTAGGATCGGATGATCCGAACTGGGTAAACAAATGTTGGTGTTGTTTGTTTATTCTGCAATCTGTTTTCAGCCTTGTTATCTGTTTTTGGTTGTGTACGAGTTGTGGGCACAACGCGTATTTACAGTGTTCATCTATCGGGACCTGTCAGATTCAACTGCCACTGTATGAGCAAGTCCCGCAAGAGCTAGATGCAGTTTTTCAGCCAATACCCGACCCTAGTTGTAGCGGCTATTCTGAAGAATTAGAAAGTACTTTGTCGAGCACCTGAGGCGCATCCACCGATTCAGCCATATCGCTGCCACCGTAGTCTACAATGAGTACATCACCGATCGCCATCATGTTCGCATGAATTTCTAACGCCAAATTTGATTGCGAAGCGAATCAAGGCGAAGGGTTTGCAGAAACTACGATGGTATTGCCAAATGTGCCAGAAACAATGCCGGGACGAGAACGGATTCAACTACCACTGTATGAGCAAGTCCCGCAAGAGCTAGATGCAGTTTTTTGGCCAATATCCGACCCTAGTTGTAGCGGCTATTCTGAAGAATTCGAAAGTACTTTCTCGAGCACATGAGGCACATCCACCTATTCAGCCATATCGCTGCCACCGTAGTCTACAATGAGTACATCACCAATCGCCATCATGTTCTCATGAATTCCACTCAGTGGGCTACGCTGATGGAGTTCGTCAAGTATTTGGGCAAGACAAGAAAGTGTAAGGTCGAGGAGACCGCTAAGGGCTGGTTTATAACTTATATCGATGCAGATACAAAGACTCTATTTAAGGAGAAAAGATGAAAAATAAGAGGACCAAGGCGGATATTGTGGAAGAGAAGTGTAATGACCCGATTAAGTCCTTATTTGGAACGGGTATTTTATTTACTTGGTGTTTTAGCGGCCCAATTCTGGAAGGGGCGCAATGGATGTTTTATAGTTGATTTGGGGCATTTTTCAGATTTCAGACGGAGTGGGTGAAGAAGGGAGAGCCAATCGGGTGAGGGAAAAGGGGAAGATTTTGGACTTGCTCTAATCATCGCGTTCACTTTGAGATTTGTCAGTCGGTTGTTAGTAAGTGATTCCCCTCACTTTTCTCTCCGTATTGATATCTATTTCGTTTGGATTGGTGTTTATTGGAGAAGATTTCGATGTTAGGGCTCGTGGTGGATTTTTTATGTGTTTTGGACGAATTCTAGGTTGAAATCGTCAGAGTGAAGGCCAAGAATCACTTTATGTTTGCAATTTATTACGTGTTGGAGTGTTTGGGGATGGTTTTCAAGTGAGTTTCGCACCAGGCCGAACAACCGTTCTGGTGCAGAGCGCGCGCTCGGAGGCAAGAACCACGTGCCCAACGTGTGGGTCCAGACAGGGTACGTGCTGGTGCGCTGGGCGCACAATAGGACCCTGTTTAAAGTAGTACCAAGCGTAAAATAGATTTTAATTATTGTCTGGTACAACAAACATGAGTGGACTAAATTGAACAAGGGCCATACTAAATTTATGGTACAAAACCTAGTACCAAGTGTAATTTAGATTTCTAATAGTGTTTAAAACTAGTACAACCCTCCCGCGGTACCCGCGGGCTTGTAAATTTAAAAAACATATAAAATTATAATTTTATTATATTATCCTTGTTATAATTATTATAATTATTTTCCTAAACGTAAAAAAATAAAAAGTATAAATTTGTTTGAATTTAATAATATATATAAACCTGCAATACATTATTCGTTGCGTGATAAAATTAAATTAAATATTGAAAGTTTTTAAGAAAATAAATAAAATGACTATCATAAACGAAATTATTATAAATGTATCGTGTTCAATTTTTTTTAGTACTTATCTACAAAAAAAAATGAACGTCGAATTGATTTCATAACTATCATAAACTTTGACACTAAAAATTTCAGACCGAATCGACACCCTGCCCGCGGGAATGTAAAGTTTAAAAACACATAACATAAATTTAGGTAAATCTATTATTATTATTATTATTATTATTATTATTATTATTATTATTATTATTATTATTATTATTATTATTATTATTATTTCGTCATGTAAATTTAAAATGATTACTAATTTTGTGCTAGCACACCCGCCCGCGCGATGCGAATGGATGTAAAGTTTAAAAAAATAAAAAATAAAGAATGTTGTTCTCCTCACTATTTCGAAGTTAAATATGAAAAAAAAAATATGTATAAAATTGTATGTTATTAAAATAAAACCACTAAAAGATTATATTGCATGAACTTCAATTTGATATTCTTATTTTTGGGGCATTTATTGTAAAATGTTTACATTATATGCAGGTCTAAATCTAAAAACTCGACCTCCAGGAACACTCCAACATGTTTTAGATATTGACATTGGCTCTTGTTGATAGTCATAGCAGAACAAACAATTAGTGAAAACTGACGTTTTGAAAATTTAAACTGTATTTTATAATCAAATGAGGTCAAACTGATTCGTGGAATAAGCACTCTATCTCAATTGCTTTCTCGAGTCAATAATTCACCCACATGATATTTTTCTCATTATTTTCAGAACCAATGTACTGTCAATCAATACTTCACCCCAAGGACATTTTTTCCATTCTTGTCGGAACCAATGTAATGTCAGTCAATACTTCACCCTCGAAAACATTTTTTTCACAATATTGTCGGAACCAATGTACTTCCATACTTCACCCCCATGATATTTTTTTCCAATTCTTGTCGGAACCGATGCAAGTCAATACTTCACTCTCCAAGTCATTTTTTCACACTCTATTCGGAACTAATGTACTGTCAATCAATGCTTACCATCAAGGATATTTTTTCCTTTTTTTCGCGAGTCAATACTTCACACTCCAACACTCTGTCATCAGACATGTACTGCCAATGCTTTTTCACAGATCACCAAGAGAAGTTATGAATCACGACAACAGAATAGAAACAAAGGGATTTCTCAAGATAGGTGCAGAGGCCCAATGATATCTCATGTAACACAATTTACCGTTTATCCTAATGCCTTATTACACTGATGCAGAAATATATAACTGACCATGTCTAAAAGATGGATTCTTCCGGAACACTCCAACATGCTTTAGAGATTGACCTTGGCTCTTGTTAATAGTCAAAACATAACAAACAATTAGTGGAAACTGACGTCTTGAAAATTTATACGGTATTCTATGATCATATGAGGTCAAAATCATTCGTGGAATAAGCACCCTCCACTGCTTTCGTGAGTCAGTACTTCCCCCCCCCCCCCGGACATTTTTTTTTCCATTATTGTCGGAACCAATGTACCGCCAGTCAATATTTCACCCTCCAGGACATTTTTCCCACTATTGTCGGAACCAATGTACTGCCAGTCAATGCTTCACCCTCCAGGATATTATTTCTCATTCTTGTCGGAACTAATGTAATGCCAGTCAATACTTCACACACCAAGACCTTCTTTTTACACTGTTAATGTAATGCCAATCAATACTTCACCCCCGAGATATTTTTTATTTTTCATTTTTGTCGGAACCAATGTAATGCCAGTCAATACTTCACCCAGGATATTTTTTCCCATTATTATCGGAACCAATGTAGTGTTAGTCAATACTTCACCCCCAGGACATTTTTTTCCCATTCTTGTCGGAACCAATGTAATGCCAATCAATACTTCACCATCCAACACATTTTTTCACACTATTGTCGGAAACAATGTACCAACAGTCAATACTTCATCCCCGGGATATTTTTTCTCATTCATGTCTAAACCAATGTAATCTCAGTCAATACTTCACCCTCCAAGACATTTTTTCACACTATTATTGAAATCAATGTACTGTCAATCAATACTTTACCCCCATGATTCTTTTTCTCATTCTTGTCGGAACCAATGTACTTTCAGTCAATAATTCACCCCCAAGACATTTTTTCCGACTCTCGTCGGAACCAATATACTGCCAGTCAATGCTTCACCCCAGGACATTTTTTTCCACTCTCATAGGAACCAATGTACCCCCGTGCGGTGAGTGTAGATGTAAAGTTTGAAAAAAAATATATAAAAATAGAAAAAAATTGTACAACTATTCTCCTCATTATTTCAAAGTTAAAAATAATTTAAAAGATAATCACAAAATTTTATCTTATAAAAATAAAACCATTAAATGATTATATTATATAAACTTCAATTTCTTATCTTTATTAAGATGATAGCAAGTCGAACACCACTCAATATCTCATTGTGAGAGGGAGGAATGTTTGGAGGGAAACTGGCATCTTGAAAATTTAAACGGTATTCTCTGATCAGATGAGGTTAAACTCATTCGTGGAATAAACACTCTATATCCACTGCTTCCGAGAGTCAATAATTCACCCACAGGATATTTTTCTCATTCTTGTCGAACCAATGTACTGACAGTCAATACTTTACCCCCAAGGATAGTTTTTTTTTTTTTTCCTTTGAATCGTGATTAGAGAAAAAATTTAATTTATATCCATGTTATTCTTATACTTCCTCCGTTCCTTGTTTATTGACACATATAGGCTTTTGACACTGTTCATTGGGTAACTTTGATTCGACTTTTTAATATAGTTATAAAAGATAATATATAGTCAAATGAGATCTTGTTGGATTCGTCTAATCGCGTAGATTTAGAATATCAAATTGTTATAATTTTTACTTGTAGGCAATTTGAGTTATTAAGGATTAAAAATATGTATTGGATTACGTGAAATGTGGGTCCGTGGCAATTAAAAAGGAACGAAAATAGTATTTAATTAGAATATATATTACTGTCCTGTAATAGAATTATAATATATCAATATTTATTTTTTACTGAACAGCCTATACAGGCTATAAAAAAAGTATATCAATATTCCGAACACAATATAAAATATATGCAAAATAAAGTATTTTATTTATATAAGGTGAATGATTAATTAACTCATAAAACATAATTAAATTTTTCTATATCTATTCGGAGAGAAAGTATTGGTGTTGATTATAATTTATAATTCGCATTAAAAGAATATGTAATGAATGTTTGATGTTAATATGAAAATCGGATCGTGCTAAATATGTTAATTTATTCTTTTTATATTGTATAATATGAGAATGAAAAGTGATCTAATGTAGGAATGTCATCTTCCCTTCCTTTCAATTATAGGTTGGGAGTTCGATTCCCACCCGGCCCTATCCCTTCCCTTTATCCTATTTGTAATTTGTGGCTTAGACTCTCATACACCTTTGTCGACACATAGGTGTCAACATTTTTAAAAAAAAGTGATCATATGTAAAAATATAATGAAAAGTACAAATAGAAAATATACAAAACAATCATTTCGAGATTAGATATTCTATATAAATTCCATAAATCCTTATTAGATGGAAAAAATATTCTTATTTTTAATTAATAAAATTAGTATGAATTTAATAGTCTTGGAATTATTTGAACAACATAATTTTGGGATGTTCAACAAATTTAATAAAATAATAATAATGAAAGAGATTAAGAAAAATATCTTTTAGAACGTTTTGAATATATTTAATTTCAAATGATTCGGTTCATTTTATTATCTTTCACTTCGTAAAAAAAAAAAAGCTTCGCCAAAAATTTATTATCTTTCTATTATCCAAACCAAAATAAAATACACCTATATTCAAATATTAGCTTTTTATCCTTTCGTTGACCCAACACTGCACCAACGGCAAAGTCACTGGCATCACTCATGATTTCAAATGGTAGGCTCCAGTCTGGGGCTGAATAATCGGTGCAGTTATCAATGCTTCCTTGATCCTATTGAACGCCTCAACACACTCATCAGAAAAATTAAATTCAACATCTTTGCATAACAATTTAAACAATGGCAGTCCAATTTTTGAAAAATCTTTTATAAATCTTCTATAGAATCCAGCATGTCCCAGAAAACTTCTCAAAGTTTTTAAATTATTAGGAGGTGGAATTTTAGCAATCACTTCTACCTTAGCCCTATCAACTTCAATGCCATTTTTAGAAATCCTGTGTCCTAAGACAATACCTTCATTAACCATGAAATGGCATTTTTCCTAATTAAGAACTAGATTTGACTCCTCACATCTAATTAAAACTTTTTCCAGATTAATTAGACATTTCTCAAAGTCGGATCCAAATACAGAAAATCATCCATAAATACTTCAATGCATGTCTCAATTAAATCAGAAAATATAGACATCATGCATCTCTGAAAAGTAGCTGGTGCATTACATAAACCAAATGACATTCTCCTATATGCAAATGTACCATAAGTATATGTAAATGTAGTTTTATCTTGATCCTCAGGTGCAATTGGAACTTGATTATAACCAAAATAACCATCTAAAAGGCAATAAAATTCATGACCAGCTAATCGCTCTAACATTCGATCAATAAAAGACAGTGGAAAATGATCTTTCCTAGTTTTATAATTCAATCTCCTATAATCAATGCAAACATGCCATCCAGTAGTAGGTCTAGTAGGTACTAATTCACTATTTCATTTCTAATCACAGTCATACCTCCCTTTTTAGGCACTACTTGCACTGTACTCACCCACTGACTATCAGAAATAGGATAGATGTAACACCCCGGATTTGATAACCCAGGCCGAGGTGTCAACGCCGCATCTCCCTAGCAAGACACGGCTTCCCGAGCTCGCTATGAAGATGCAAGGCTTGTGGCAAATATTTGAAGGTCTAATTCCAACGCTATCTTGTTAGATTAATTTATGATAAACAAATAATTTTACAGAAAAATGCGTACAATTACATTGATAGCGCTCTGTATACATTGTACTTAAATTATAATGGAATTTAGTATGAAATGTAAATAATTTAAATATTTTTATTGATCATAAGAATATTTCTTTCTTCACATACATGAGTTTTTAATGTCATAATAAATTTTTTTTTTGGACAACAATGTCATAATAACTTTGAAAATTGTTATACATTTAAATCAATTGTAAGTTCTCAAAGTATAATTATATATATGTCAAATATTTAATGCCAATGGTGCAATTTACAACCCGAGTAATAATTATAAATCATTGCAATAATTTAACTAAATTCACGTGTAGGGTTTATAAGCCATTGCAATAATTTTAAAGAAATGACGAATTGTTCTCATTTAATTGAAGTAATTAATATTTATCTTAAAGGATGAATAAAATAGTGTTTGGACCGTTCCCAACTATTTATTATTCAAATAAATTTAATGGTCAAATCATTTAATTAATATTTTAAATAGTTAGTAAAGGGATTTGAAATAGTGGGTTTTTCCAAGGTATTAGTGAGCAGAAAATTGAATGTTGGCCCATTTATTATTTTCTTTTCCATTTTCTTTTTTCTCGAAATGGCCTTTTTGAATTTTTTTTTAAGTGTGTGAGAGTGTAAAATTTGAGGGAAAAAATAATTTACGTACATGCTTGATATTATTTTTAATTAATGAAGATTAATATGAATTTAATGGTCTTGGAATTATTAGAACTAAATAATTTTGGGATGTTCAACAAATTTAATAAAAACGAAAATGATGATAAAGATTTTTTTTAAGAAAAGATTCTTTAGAACATTGTGCACATTAAATTTAAGGTGACTAATATAAATGAATTTAGACTCCCCCTGTAAATCATTTATTCCATAAATTTAAATAACTCTATTTTCAAAGTAATTTTTACAGTTTTTTTTCTTATTAATCTTTCTTTAAAAACGTAGTAGGTAGTCAAATTTGAATTAACTGAATAAAATTATTATATTAATAGCATTCGCCACAATCATCACACATATTAATTAAAGTCATTTCCTTTTTAATTTCCATGTTTTCCTCGGTTTTATTTGTATATATTTCATCTTCAATTCCCTGTTGTTGATTAAGGCATTGTCAAAGTCACCAAATATGGATGGAGCCTGGAGGGATATGAAGTATGATCTAAAGTCAATAAGAAAAACACTTACCCTAAAAAAGAAGATATTTTGTTTTGTCTTCCCTTAGCCTCTCTTTAGTTGGAATTGTATAGCCAAACCTTTTGCTGAGACCTCAGTGCATGTTCACATCTCGCATGCCTACTTTCTCATCATTGTGTGGATGTATCTGGGTAGCAAATCGACGACATCCCATTTATCCCAACCCTCCAACTTGATATATGATCTTCATTTAAAAAAGAATTGAATTGAATTGAATATCACCAACTGGGTTACTTGAACTCAATATACGGTGTGTCAACTCAATGCCTCCTCATCCCATGTGGTTCCCCTGCCCTCATCCTATGAGGAATTATACACTTAGCTCCCTCAATGCTTTAATTTGTTTAAAAAATAATACTCCCCATGTCCCATTTAAGATGTCTTGTTTTATTTATGCACACAATCTAATGCACTTTTTCAATCGATAATATCTCAAAATATATACAACAAAAAATTATTTAAAATATATATTATAAAACTACATGATTATACGATTCTAACAAGATTCAACTCGACTATTTTTTTTCAATCATATATTTGGAATAATATTAAGTTAAAGTTAAACAATGAACAGTGTCAAAAAAATCAAACCAGACATCTTGCCTGAAACAGAGGGAGTAATAGTTAATTAAACTCGCTCTTTTCTTATAAAAGAAGTTAGTGGAATAACATGATCTTGCTCCACAATCACCATTTAATAATTATAAATTAATGTTTAATTAGCATAAGTATGGAACTAATTACTATGAAGTGAGGAGCAATGTATAAGACAGATGATTTGGGATGTTTTCTCTTTTGTCACGTAGGGTTCTGTATATTCACACCTGCTCCGTATGAGTCATAAAACACAAACGCAGTACCCCAATAAGCCAACAAACACACAAGCTGCTCCAAATAATCCCAGCAAGAAAGAAGCACAAACAAAACTTCCAACAAATTGCAATCTAACCTAATTATAAAAACTCAAATCAATCTAAACACATATGGTAGAAATAACACTACTGATTTAAATAAATCCTTAATATCATCCACGAATCTATTATTATAACCAAAATACAACACTAAAGATCCCCAACAAAAACACTGGTCTATAATTGTAACCAAACAAACACCTTGCACCCACAAAATTGAAAGATAATCAATGAAAATGATAAATAGGACGAACAGTCATCTAGCTCTTTTGGTTGGAGCACTGCATATGGAGACTGGAAAGAGGCGGTCAGTCAAGGACGAACAGTCAACACTCCAGCAGACAAACGGCGACGGGAAGAGGAACGACGAATAGCAAGCATTCCGGACCATCTCCCACTTTTAATCCAGCATTGCCTTAATAAATTGAATCAACCGAATACTTGCATCTCAATGGCACTTGGATCTCTAAAATTGAATCAACAACAGGATTATTTGATACCCTGTCCTCACTTTGGATAAAAAGCTTCCTATAGAGCCTTTGAAAATAAGGCAAGAAATGCCGCAATAGATCATAAATATTGTAAGCCCCGACCACTTTCCTGAGAGCAACTAACAAATGTGAGGTTAATAAAAGTAAACAGGAGGAGCAATAAAAGTAGTGAAATATAAAAACCCAGTGTGTACCAATACCAACTCACAGATAACAAAACCTTAAGTCCAATACAATACAATTCGTAAAAACCATAAGCAAAAGTTTGGTAGGCTGGTTAAAACATATATGCAATCTAATCCCATGGACTAATTTGCTTACCAATTTCTCAATCAAAGCATCTTCTCCTTTTCAAAGCATTTGATCAATTTAAACGCACCTGGAAACAATAATATAAAATTAGAATCAAATAGCGACATAAACAGAAGCAAGGAAACAAATACTGTACTCTGGCTCCTCCAAAAAAAAATACTATACTCTCATATCAGGGTCCTGTGTTGCTGCCGGATAAAACAGGTCTCTTCAGTAAATAAAATAACAATGACTGCAGATAAAGATCAAAATACACAAATGTAAGGCATATACGTCAACTATTTTAAATAATGTTCAAACAGGAATAAGATCACATTGGCATTCATTATAATATTCACCACAACAAATCATATACACCCATAATCACTCAAAAAGCCCAACTCCATGTAGGCATGCGAACATAGCAAAGAAATCCAGCAATCAATAGTTGGCTAACCAAGATCCAAATCTAATATTATTCTGATTTAACTAACACAACAATATCGGAATTGACCTATTAAAGGAAACGGAAAAAAAGCCAGTGATCCAATAACTGTATTGACGAAAAGAAACAACAATTGCAAATTGAGAAAAGGTGTTCGACCTGCTCAGTCTCTAATTGCCTGTCGTTTGGTAACTCCTACTTTAATCTGCAGTTTCATCTCTCCAATGATACCTCCTGTATACATAAACAAACAACAGAAAAATTAAAAAACATTGTAATATGGGCTCTAGAAATTAATGGTACCATCCGGATCTTCTCATTACTTCGCTGACCTGCACCAAAAAAATTCAGGACAGAACAAAATCGATAGGATTCCATTGGATTTTATAGCTGGAGAGTGGGCAGTCACAGAGAGAGAGACATGGAACACATGAGAAATCAAGATCTCTACAAACCAAAAAAAAACGGAATAATATTTTGGGGTACAGGGACATTCAAAATTATGGATGCAAATGCGAAATAAGATGAAGACATGAATCGCTTTTTGAATGATGTGCATAAATAGACAAAAGGACGGAAGGACCGATAGCACGGAGGTGAAGAATGAGAGACCTGCGGCGTGGTTGGATGATTGACAGCGCCGGAAATTGAAGAAGAGTGGACCGACAGCGGCGATGGTGAGGCGGATGATTGCTTCAGGATTCGGAAGAAGACGGAAGGGGAAGGCAAGAATCAAGACAGAAGGAGAAATGTAAATGAGAAGACGGAGAGTGGAGGAGCCGGTAGGGGTTTTAAATAGATGGTATAGATATGTGAGATGTTGAGTTTTTTCGAGGCATTAATAGAGTAGAGGCCCATTTATTATTTTCTGATCCATTTTTTTTTTGTGTAAAATGGCATTTTGGTTATTTATTTCATTATTTGATGTGTGTGAGAATGAAAGAATTGTTGCATTGTGAGAAGGAGGGGTTGGAGGGAAAGTGTGTGTGTGTGTGTAGGACTTTATTGTTTTTATATTTTACATGATTTGTGTACTTTGAAAAGTTGGCCTGAGTGGTATGATACTCTGGCAGCTTAAGCAAGTGTCTTTTATTCGAGGCTTAATGCTCACTCGATTTTTGAGGATTAATCTCGGTCCAATGAGTCCTGTGATACACTTATATTCACCTAAAAAAATTATTTTTACATATAAAATAAAATAATAAATACCACATATTCTTGTACAACAAAACAAGCATATTAATAATTAATAATGATGATAAATAGGGACCACGCAAACCACTTTACCGTGTTAAGTATACCCAAAAAAAAAAAGAAAAAAAAATTAGCGAGCCTGCTGTTTATAAAGCCTGCATAAAGCCATAAACCTATTCAGCTAAATACCAAACCTAAGCCTATTTATAAAAAATGTTTGTTAGCATGGCCTATTCGTTCAATCCCCATATTCGCATCTATTTGACCATCGGCAATTTTCTCCATGGGAAAGAACGAATTCCTTACGTTGAAGTCGATTGCGAAGTGAATCAAGGCGAAGGGTTTGCAGAAACTGTTATGGTATTGCCAGAAACAATGCTGGGACGAGAACGGATTCAACTGCCATTGTATGAGCAAGTCCCGCATGAGCTAGATGCAATTTTTCTGCCAATACACGACCCTAGTTGTTAGTGGCTATTCTGAAGAATTCGAAAGTAATTTCTAGAGCACATGAGGCGCAGCCACCGATTGTAAGCCGTATCACTGTCACTGTAGTCTACAACGAGTACATCACCGATTGCCATCATATCAGTGGGTTACGCCATCACCGATCGGCAGTGAACGGTTGCCTAGCTCAAAGTAGAATTCTGCGTACATAAAGCCTCGAACAAGAAACATTAGCTTAAGTTGCTAGAGCCTCATACCACTCAGGCCAACTTGTCAAAGTACACAAAATTTTAAAAAATAATTAAAATCTACTTTACGCTTGGTACTATTGTTTTGTACAATTAATTTAAAATAGGCCTTGTCCAATTTAGTCCACTCATGTTTATGGTACCAGACAATAATTAATATCCATTTTACGCTTGGTACTACTTTAAACAGGGTCATCGCGCCAGCACGTGCCATGTCTGGACCCTTGCCTCCGAGCGCGCGCTCTGCACCAGAACGGCTGTTCGACCGTTATCTGGTGCGAAACTTGCCGGAAAACCATCCCCAAACACCCCAACACGTAAGAAATTGCAAATATAACCCTTTCCTCAATGTCTTGAATGATTCTTGGCCTTCACTCTAACGATTCCAACCTTCAATTCGTCCAAAACACATAAAAAATCCACTACGAACCCTCACATCGAAATCTTCTCCAATCAACACCAATCCAGACGAAATAAATATCAATACGGAGAGGAGCGGGGGAATCACTTACAAACAACCGATTGAGAAATCTCCAAGTGGACGCGATGATTAGATCAGTCCAAGATCTTCCACTTTTCCGTCACCCGATTGGCTCTCCCTTCTTCTCCCACTCTGTCTGAAATCTGAAAAATGCCCGAAATCAACTATAAAACATCCATTGCGCCTCTTCCGGAATTCAGCTGCTAAAAAAACCCAGTAAATAAAATACTCAGTCCAAATAAGAACTTCATTAAGAACTTAATTGGGTCATTTACACTTCTCTTCCATAATATCCGCCTTGGGTCCTCTCATTTTTCATCTTTTCTCTTTAAATAGAGTCCTTGCATCTGCATCGATATAAATTATAAACCAACCCATAGGGGTCTCCTCGACCGTACACTTTCCAGTCCTGCCCAAATACTTGACGAACTACATCAACGTAGCCCACTGAGTGGAATTCATGCAAACATGATGGCGATCGGTCATGTACTCGTTGTAAACTACGGGTGGCAGCGATACGGCTGAATTGGTGGTTGTGCCTCATGTGCTCGAGAAAGTACTTTTGAATTCTTCAGAATAGCCGCTAACAACTAGGATCAAGTTTTGGCCGAAAAACTGCATCTAGCTCTTGCGGGACTTGCTCATACACTGATAGTTGAATCCGTTCTCGTCAAGGCATTGTTTCGAGCACATATGGCAATACCATCGCAGTTTCTGCAAACCTTTCACCTTGATTTGCTTCGCAATTGACTTCGGCGTCAGGAATTCGTTCTTCCCCATGGAGAAAATTGCCGATGGCCAAATAGAGACGAATATGGGGATTGAACGAATAGGCCATGCTAACAAATATTTTTTATAAATAGGCTTTTAGCTGAATAGGTTTATGGCTTTATGCAGACTCTATAAACAGCTGCCTCGCTAATTTTTCCTTTTTTTTTCTTTTTTGTTGGTAAACTCGACACTAAGGTATTGGTCCCTATTTATCATTATTATTAACATGCTTATTTTTATTATACAAGAATATGTGGTATTATTATTTTATTTTATATATAAAAATATTTTTTTTAGGTGAATATCAATTTATCCCAAGACTTATTGGACCAAGATCAACGCTCGAAAAATCATGTGGGCATTGAACGGTTGCCTATCCCAAAGTAGAATTCAACATACACAACGCCTCGAACAAGATACGTTAGCTTAAACTGCCACTCAGGCCAACTTTTCAAGTACACAAATTTTAAACAATATTAAAAATCTATAAACCCCGGTGAGATTCACTCCCCGGATTTCGGATATTTCGAGTTCGTTACATATCTTTCGGCCCAAGACTCGACAACTCCAAGCCCTTTCAAGTCTATAAATAAACCCCTTATTCAGCTCTGTACACTTTTCAACGTCTTCGAATTTTCCATACACCTCCAAACACCCAAAAACCCTACTTCTAAGCCGTCGGAAGCAAGAAGTCAGCGAAGGAGGAAGTCTTTGGACGAATTCAGCATCTCCCGAGCGTAGGTGAATAGTGAGGTAAGACATTCGTCCACATTTTCCATTCAAATTCGAACCCAACCCATAACTTGGTACGTTTTCTATTTCTAAATCGCGATCCGGATCAAGGAGGAGTACGAAGGATCTAGGAGACAAATGGCGAATACGGAGGCCACAACATCGAATTAGAAGAGTCGTTGATCCAATCCAAGTAAGTTAATTCTTACTTATGGTTTTGGTGGATAAAATTAACCCAACAACAAAGACCTAATAAGAAAACCCACTAAAATCTGTTTACACGTGCGCAATATTTTTGTACGAATTTTTCGTACCCTTTAAAGTGCTCAAACAAGAAAACACAAAACTGAAATTGTACCTAAGATGTAGATCTATATTCTGTAAAATTTTCAAAATTTTTCAGTAAGTTTTGATACCCAAAATAAGACCTGGACTAACCTGCATGCGTATCGAATTCCGAAATGGTAGCAGATTTAGTTTTCGAACTTGATGAATTTTGACACTAGATCTAGGCCGAATAAGGAGTTGTGATAAACATGGAAATTGTAGATCAATAAGTCGTGAACACCTCTGTAAAATTTCATAAAAATTGGAGTCCATTTGATGGGTTAAAGATCGGATCTTTGAAAGTTGCTACAGTCTAAATCCTGACAGCTTAGTGTCTTTGTACTAATTCAAATTTTTGACCCGTTTCTATACCTCGTTTTGAAAAACTTAAAACACGGAACTTGTTCGTTAGGGTGTTTCCGAGCTACTGTTAAATTTTCAGCTTAATTGGCGGTGAAATGAATTTTCAGCAACACGTAGAAGTCAAATTTGAGAAAGTTGAGGAATTTGTGAAATTGATCTTTACTAAACGAACAAACGAGTGCTCTTTTGAAAAATAATAAAAAACCACATTTGTAAATCTATACTAAGAAAGCAAATAAATCTAATCTAGAAAGCAAGGTTAAAAGACAGGGACAGGAATAAATAAAGATTGGGCAATGTGTGGACAAGGATCTTATTAAACTTCCATTTTGTAAGAAATTGTATCATTTGTTATAAATAAACCTCTGAGCTAGACAATTTTCATACGTCCTAAACTATTTTCCCTTCAGATATATACTTATAGATTGGATAATATGCTCTTGAGATTCTAAGTATCCTATTTCTCCCCTGGTCACACCCAAAAATTCTAATCAAGCCCTGAACTATCATATAACTCTCAAACCTAGTAACAGATAGAACATTTCTCAATACATCCGAGTGAACTCTACAAAAGCATTTAAGAGAAAGTGATAAAGAAAGCATTTAAAATCCTATCACTCGGAGGTTTCAAAAGCATCACACTGGTAGTATAAGAGAGGCCTAGGTCATAATGACCAGAAGTGGATCAAGAATTCCCGAACATCAGTGAACCACTCGCAGTGTTCACCTCCTTCCGGGTGGTTATGAGATACAAACTAATTAAACAAACTAATAAATTAGTGTGTTCCGGATGCACTCACCCAAGACTCAAAAATAGACTTTGGCAGAAGATGATAGCAACTTAGAAGATTACCATGGCCTATGTATTTTTCATCCAACATTAACTACTAACATCAATTAATGCTAGAATCAAACACATAGCAATTTTAGAAAATGATTTGATTTTGAAAGCCATTCCCTTTTGACATACAAGTACTAGACTCCAACTTAAGCAACAGACCCTTTCGATCTAGATGAGACCTACTTGCTGACTCTGTATTAATTCTTTAAAATCCCCCATGGTCGAAAGTAAACTGCTCATAGCTTACCAATTCACTCGTAACTCTGATCCAATATTTTATTTTAAAGAACAATGAATTTTTGGGGAAGTTCAATATAATCCAAGTTCATATGTAAATCAAATCCTCCATTGTCCAAGGGAAAAATCCCAAAAATCAGTGTAGATTTTAAATATAAGTAGATATATAGATATAGACTCAAGGACGGCCCAAAATATTAGGAAACCTGGAACCAATAGGTATTTTTGGATTTTTTTTAATATTATATTTTAGAATTTTTAAAGTATTTCACGCCTTAGGAACGCGAGTTATTGGGATTTAAAGCAATTAAAGAGATTTTGGATTTTTTTTATAAAATGTTTTTTGTTTGTCACTTTTTTGGATTATAATAGTTTTTACGATTTTTAAAGTATTTCACACCTTAGGAACGTGTTATTGGGACACAACGGTTGCCGCTCCCGGAATATGGATATTGGATGCTTTATTTCTGAATCCAATTTATTGGGTTCCATATTCGTATTATTGGAAGAATGTTTTATTAAATGAATTAATTTAATTTAAGAATGAAGGTATGAAGTTAGTAGTATGTTATAATTAGTAGTTAGAGAGTTAGAACAATATATACATGCTCAACAATCTACAATAATCACTAATGAACAAAAGAATAGAACAATTAACAAAAATGAGACAAAGAATAAAAGAATGATATTTATTGCAATTTAACTAAAATTTCAACAATGATATTTACACTATACCAACAATTAGAACAAATAAATTTCAAACACCCACAAGCAAAGAATAAAAGAATTTAAGACCAAGGTAAAATATAATATTAATATTAGAAATAAAAATAATATTATGTATAGATATGCAAGTATATATAATATAAGAATACTAAAAATATGTTATAGGAGTAATAAAAATAATAATAACTATAATATTTATATACCAAAATTTAACCTATTATATTTATAACAAAAGATTAGAATAATGTAAATAAGAATATTTTATAGTGTATAATATAAATAGTATTAAAAATAAAAATAGTAAAAATAATAAAAGAATTTAAAGACTTCCTAAGTCCATTTACTCTTATTTTCATTAAAAACCAAAACTCATTTTATTTTTATTTATCAAAATCACCATTTCTTCACTCCCAACACCAAAATTTAATTAAACCAAGTTATTCATTCCAAATTCAAATCAACACCAAGCAATTATTTTATTTCTCAACTTAAAAAAAAAAAAAAAAATTCCAAGTGATTAAAGAATTCAAAAGAACCAAAGAATGAGCAATCCAATAATCCACAACCGGCTAATAATCCAATCCAAACAATACCTACACTATCCTAAAGCACCACAAAAATCAACACTAGGCTACAACTCAAAAACTCAATTTTTATATCAAAAATACAATTTTAATCAATTATTCATCTTCCAATCATCTCAATACCTCAATACTGCATTCATCATCATTCTTAATTTATTCACAAATCCAACACTCAACAATCCACAAAGTTATCATCCAAAATCAACTAGAATAACCAAAATCACCAAAACAATCAAACCATTATTCAACCTACATTCCAAAAATCCCTAAACAACTCTAACACTCCCCAAATCATTCAACAAGCACCAAAGAATCTCCAAACACCCAAATAGTTCAACAATGCATCTTTTAAAATTTTGCAACCTCAAAAACATAGCATCCATCAAGCTCACATAATTAATTTAATCTCAAACTAACCAAAAAAATCAAAATAGTCAAACTAGCATATTCAACCTATGTCCACATTAAAAAATCTCCAATTTATACGTCCAACTAACAAATCCAATTTCCAAGCTCAACAAAAGAATTAAGTAAATCTAAACATAAGCCCTAAAATCTATTTACTAATCTAAGATTGCAACAAAAATATCACAATTGACTAAATCTAGGTTATTGAGAACAAAGCTAGGAATAAAAATAAAGATCTACACTACTCACAAGTCACAACATCACAAATAGTTCTAAACAAATAAATCTAAAACAAATACACTGAACTCATTTAAAACATACAACTAAATACGACTATACACAAAGAATTAAACACACATATGAAAATCTCAAGCAAACAACTAAAACAGCACACAAGAAATGAATAAAAGGAAATGGACCGTTCACGTCGGCTCCACCTACACCACTGCTGCTCCGGCCAACCGGCTGCTACCCTGGTCCCGACGCACCACCAGCACCGTTCCCTGTTCTCATCACCTCCGTCAGTCCAAAGCCACCAGCGCCGCTCCCTGTTCTCATCACCTCCGTCAGTCCAAAGCCACCAGCGCCGCTGCTGCTTCCTCATCTCCCACACTCGCGCCGCCGCGCTCAATCCCTAAGAAGAACTCCAACTCGCCAGCCGCTGCCTTTTCAGGTTCTTTCTTCATGCTCGTTGCCCAGCTGCGTTTCGTCGCCACTGCTTTCTCCCATCTCCGTCGCATTTCCGGCGTCTCCACCGCCGCATCTGTCCATCTCTCGAGGCCTCGTCGCACCAGCGGCGCCTGCACAGCCCAGTGCCTCAACTGCTCCTCCAGCTTGCTTGTGCCGCTGCCGCGCCATTGTCATGTTCACGCCATTTCTCAGCCCTCTATTTGGCCGCTGCTCAACTCCTCGCCGTGGCCGTAGCTCTCTCTTCTCGCACTCTTCCTCTCAATGTAAAGTGAAGCAGCGGCGCTCCCCTCTTCTTCTTTTGTGCCCTAATCTGATTGTGTTTTGGGATAAATGTAAATGGGTTAGATGGGTGATGGGCCTGGGAGTGTATTATTGCATTGGGCCTGAATGAATTATGTTAACAGTTTATTACAATTAATCTAATCTCATTAATATATCAATGCTTAATGCTATAATTAAATCACAAAAATTAATATGAGAGATGAATCAAATAATAATAAGAATAAAAGAATTTATTTACAAGTACAAATTATCTAAATGAAATTTAACTAGGGAATATATCAAGTATTACGCACAATTTAATTTACACTAAAAAAAAATGGAAGACCTATCCTAACGGAAAATTGATGTTTAATACCCCAGTCCTCAAATACTTCTTGTTTGATACCCGCATGCTATAATACTTCTATTTCGGTACCCATCTCTGAATTTCAATTTTCTTTCTAAAAATAAAAAACAGAAATGACTTAAACACCCTTGATTAAAATTGTATTGAGGAATTGAGAAGAAGAGTAAAGAAGTAATTGTATGGAGATGTCTTGTCATGTGCAAAAAAAAGTAACTTGATAATCACTCACATCTAAAAAACAAAATCTCTCACCACCATTGCAACATTGAAGATGGTCTCCGTTAAGCTTGATCTACCATCATTGCAACATTGTAGAGATCTCCCTTATATGCGATCTATCCCTACCCAAAAATTCCACTTTCCCCACTCTTACACAGCAAGCCAAGACCCGCTGCCAACTTTGCCTCCAAACCCTTTAAGCCTCGTTTCGCAGCGATGCAAAATTGAGAGCAATTGCCGAAGATATCCCCGCCGGCGTCCAGGATGAAGTGGCCGGACAGAAGGGTTTCCCCGCCTATGACTGAAGAATAGTACCCACCATACCTCACCAAGAACGTGCCTGGTGACGCACCTCTTGGCCTCACTGTCTTCGATGCGCAAGTCGTCTCGTATACTTAGGTGCCACGAGGACGATGCCCCCACTTGTAATGCTTTTTAATGCCATCGCAACATTTTCCCTTTTGATAAATTGAATTGGATCCCAAGAATCTTGAGACGGAATTGGTGAATATGTTTTCACATACTGACACTTTGTCAACAATTGAACTGGAATAAGATCATAATTTTTGCTCCAAATCATCCTTCTTCACTGTTATCTATGATTAAACCTATCTCGTTTGGTGAAGAGAAATTCTTAAACCAAGCCATGTCCATGAGGCAATAAGTAGGTGCTACATTAATACAAATTTTACCTATATCTAATTGGTTTGCTCTAGCAAATACTCATCTTTTTAAGTTGAGAAACCTAATCAAGTTTGGACTTGTAATATGAGGAAAACAAAATTACAAAAATAAATGGACAAGAGCTACTTGCATTAGATCGTTAATGGGTGCTCTCTTCCAAGTAGGATTGTATGTCACAAATTATAGAGTGTGTTGGCCACACAAAGTGCAGCATTCTCCAGGTTGAAGTGATGTATTTTTATTTGCGAGTTTATTGTTGGCAGTTACGAGTTTGAATGTATTTGTATGTAGTTTGTGATTTAGAACTCTGAAATGTCCATGAATTTTATTGTATGTTGATTGGAATTGCAAATGAGCTTACAGTTATAACCGATGGGCAATTTTGATTGGGATCGACATAAGGTGCAATGCCGACAGTGAAGAAACGGCCTCCGGCCAAGTTACGAAATCTCAATCCATAGTGCGAGATTATGATTTTGGAGTATATATTCATGACCCTTGTGATGAGATAACTTGAATGCATATAATAATTAAATTTTATTTGCATAATGCCCATAATTGGATTAATAATCTATAATTTATTTAACTAATTCAAATTTTATTTATTTGTAACAAATAATATTATTTATAGAATTGTTAGAAGAATAATAATTAGATAATGGTAATTGAATTTTCATTATAAATAGATTTAGTTAAATTTGGGACCAAAAAAAAGAATTTCAAAACATGGGACCAAATGTAGTAGAAAGAATAACTTATGGGATCAAAAGTAAATTTAGCTCTTTGCATATGATTTAAATATGAAATCAATCTTAAACAAGGGGAGCTGGTGGCAATTTAAGTAAATAGTATAATAGATTAATGATTTTCGCTACTCATATTTTACCACAAGCGGATGGTTGTCATCAAGTAATAAAATCCGATGAATACCAGGTCGAACCCAAGGGAATTTCAGAAAATTATTTCATTATGGAGAATATTTTAATTGTTTTAAGTTTATTAAATATATTTTATATTTTGAAAGAGTTTGTTTAATTCTAGAGTTTTTTTTTTGTGACACAGCCTGAAAAGGCGAGCAAACATGCAAAAATAAAAAATAAAAAAGAAAGGAAATAAAAAGGAAGAAACAATCAACTCCTGATGTAGACCTCGCCGCTTGCATCTTTGTCGGCAAAGGCCTTCACTGTATCCGGTGGAAACGCCGAAGTAGTGAAGAAGTCAACCTCTCCGGCAGCCAAAGAAGCTAAAGCATCCGCTACTTGGTTACCCTCTCTGTAGATTTGTTGAACGTCACACCCATTCATGCACCGTAACTCTTCTCGAACATCTGACACCAAAGGCCAAAGCGAGTGTCGCATAGTGATGTTCCCATTTATCAAACGAACCACCTCTAATGAATCAACATAACAAACCGAGATGAGTACTCCAAGTTGCCTAGCCATCTTAAGTCCCCTCCAGACCGCCATAAGCTCCACAGCTAGTATCTGTCTAGGCCCCAACTGACCACTACATGCATGCACCCAAGTACCATCATGCCGGCAAATGACGGCGCCAAACCCCGACCGATGGGGATTTTGGAGCACACACCCATCAGTGTGGAGAAGATATCCAGACCCCTCAACATTCCTCCATGTTACCTGCCGACTAGGTCGCGCAACCCGACGAGGAGCAGCCCTATCTAGCGCCCGTCGAAGACTTTCAACCTTGTAACTCAATGTAGATAGATGAGTAACTTGGCCCCGAAATATCCTCTTGTTGCGTTCACACCATACCACCCATAAGGAACTTCCTTACCCACAACGAAATAGCTGCCTTGAGCCAGTAGCAGATCTCATCATCTGGTACAAGCGAAACCCCATCGATCAAATCAATATTTGCACGTTGCCAGACCTGGGAAGCCCAACTGCAAGTAAAAAGGGAGTGCTTCCAATCGTCGATCCCCTCTCCACAAATAGAACAGATGGGGAGAAGCCGCTAATCCGCGTCAAAATCGAAGCTGATTGCATGGTAGCGAAACGTGACTTAGTAACCACAAGAAAACGCCATATTTTTCAGGCACCCCGGCACGCCAGATCCATGCCCAGTTAGTTAGCAAATCCTCGTTTCTGGTAAGCAGCTGATAACCAGTGCGAGCTGTGTATACACCACATTTATCCAGCCTCCAATGAATCATATCCGGAACTCCCTCCGTCAAATGAGGCACCGGCGTGAGCTGAATGGCCTGTCGAAGCTCGTCGGGAAGCACAGACCAAAGGATCTCTAAATGCCACTTTCCATCACAAATAACATCTTTAATTCTATACCCCACATCATGAATATCAACATATGGGACTCTAGATGCCAAGTACTCTCCCTGCCACCACTTCACATACCAGAATAAACTCTCTCCATTCCCAATACGGATCCCATAACCAGCTTGCAAGGCGTCAGAAACTTTGCAAAGGGCTTTCCAAGTCTTGGTACCCCTGTAATGAGAAGTAGGGAACAAACCATCCTTTAAACCATATTTACTGCAAAGAACTTTAACCCACAACTTGTTAGGCTGCATAACAAGATCCCAAACAAGTTTACCAAACAAGGCCATGTTCATTGGTCGAGCCGAGCGATCACCTAATCCTCCATATCGTCTTGGCCGAGTGAGGGTTTCCCACTTCACCAAATGGAGTCCACGTCCCTCAACACCTTTCCATATCCATCGCCGAATTAATTTGTCAATTTTATTACAAACACCAATGGGAAGAAGATGGACTTGCATTACATACACCGGAATTGAAGCCAAAACCGCCCTTGCTTTGGTGATCCTCCCAGCTTTATTAATCAATAAAGCGGACCATGAGCTTAACTTCTCTTCAAGCTTACGCATTAACCAATCAAAATTGGAAATCTTCATGCGCCCATGAATAATCGGAAAGCCTAGATAATGCCCCAACTCAACTCCAACAGGGATCCCTAAGTGTCGATCAATCCATCCAGTTTCAATATTAGTCGCCCCAGGTGAGCAATATGGTATGGATTTAAGAGCACTCATATGAAGTTCAGACCGAGATCCAAAACGCCTGAGTACATCCGCCACCGCCATAATGCTGCCCTCTTGCAACATAGAACAAATGATTACGTCATCGACAAACATGAGATGAGAAATCTCTAGGCCTCCACGACTAAGCACCAACGGCTGTCAACCACCTGTCTCCGCAGCTTCAAGAATAGCACGAGAAAGCTTCTCCATTACAATAACAAATAAGTATGGCGACAGAGGGTCTCCCTGCCTCAACCCTCTCTGAGCTTTGATATTCCCCACAGGTGATCCATTCCAAAGAAGGGAAAAACTCGACGATGAAACACATTCCATAATCAGCTCTCGACATCCCCTAGGTAGATCAAGCTCATGAAGACATAGGTCCAAAAATTCCCAAGACACTGTATCAAAGGCCTTTGTAAGATCAATTTTGAATATGGCCGCCCGGCTCGTGCCTCTAGGGCTTTCTAATGAAGACACAATCTCTTGCAGCAACACTCCGTTATCCGCTGTGCATGTGCCTGGTAGGAAAGATGATTGAAACGGGCTTATAATATCACAAAGGATAGGTCGCAACCGATTAACAAGCACCTTCGTAATGAGTTTGAAGGTCACGTTGCACAAAGTTAAAGGCCGAAATTGTTGAATGGTCATAGGCATATCAACCTTCGGGAGCAAGCAAACATAGGCATGGGCAAGATCAGCGGGAAGGCGACGAGAAGCCACAACTGCGAGTACCATCTCCACCACCCTCGGCCGCAAGAGTTCCCAATAATTCTTGAAAAAACCAGCCGGAAAGCCATCCGGTCCAGGGGCCGCCAAGGAACGCATGGAATGCAGCGCCCGATCTACATCAGCACCTGTGATAGTCGCATCCACCTCCTGTTTTTGCTGCTCACTCAAAGCATCCAGCGGCGGCAACTCATTGCCAACGGGCTGTAAGGATGCCGGACTGAAGAGACCTGAATAATAACTAATGGCATGGACCTGTAGGAGTTCCTGATTATCCTCCCATATGCCTCCGCCCAGTTGGAGACCATAGATTCTACTTCTTTTGCGATGGACCGTGGTTTTCGCATGGAAGTATTTAGTGTTTCGATCACCCAAATGCACCCACTTGTCTCGAGATTTTTGGTGCCACATTAACTCTTCTTGCATCAAGACTTCATTAAGTTCATCTTTCACTTCTCCAAGTAGACGCCAAAGCCAGGCCGAATCAACTCGGGTCAGCCGCTTTTCAATGCCTATGATTCTGTTCTTCAATTTCCGTTTCCGATCCCGAATGTGACCAAATGTCCCGGCGTTAAATTCCAAGGATTTCTCTTGGATCTTACGCATGACAGTTTGCAGCGGTCGTTCCCCTCATTTATACCTTCCTGAACAATGTCTTTGTAACCCTCATGCGTATGCCACATAGCTTCCCATCGAAATGGCCGAGGATGAACAAAGCCTTCCCTATTACCACAAAGAAGCTTTAAAGGACAGTGATCCAAACCTGTTCTCGGCAAGTTAATGATCCTCCCTTTTTCAAATTTTTCCATCCAAGCCAAATTAGCCAGCCCCCTGTCCAATCTTTTGTTTATCCGTCTTCCTTCCCCCGCCATTCGTGTCCATGTGAATGAAGGCCCGGACGTTGGAAGCTCAAGTAAGTGGCAATTATCAACCGCCTCCCGAAGCTCACCAGCTCTATCTGTAAGAAATACTCCTCCTTGAACATCCTCCGCCACAAGAACCTCATTCCAATCCCCCATGATAGACCAAGGCCCTTCTCTAGCAGCGGACAATGCTTCCAACGCTTCCCAATTCATCTTTCACCGCTGATAGTTCGGATCACCATAAAATAATGTAAAGTCCCAACGAGTAGTGCCCTTAATCACTTTAATCGTGATCAATCTGTCACGCCAATCCACCAGATTAGCCTGACACCGGCATTGGGTGGATTTGAGCACCCAAAGTCCGCCTCCCATCCCTATAGACTCCTGGATGAAAATTTGTATGTATCCCATCCGGACGAAAAAAGGAGCGAACCCTCTCAAAAGCCCCCCTTAGGTTCCATCACGCACAATATATTCGGCCGATGCTCCCGAATGAGCTCGCCCATCCACCTCTGAGCCGTCCTGCTCATCATGCCACATACGTTCCACGATATAATCGAAAAGTCCTTAAAATCCATAGGTAAATATATGGGAAGGGCTGTCAACTGCCGAACAGTCTCACTGCACATCCTCTAAGGCATCAGCCCAATACTCTGATCTTCCCTCCTGTTCACTCTTATCATCCAAACCAACCGTTGAATCCACCCATTCTATAGCCAGCACCGGCCGATCACCTGCACCAGGACTTATTGCCGGCGCCACTGGCTCTACTCTAGTACGCTTAGTCCCCTTTGCAGGGGCTAAGCTACTAAGAAAGCCGGGGACTCTTGTCTGGGGCTTGTACTTGGATCACCCTTCTCTCCTCGACGTCCCCCATCACCTTTTACTGCCATCTCTTTTGCTACAGTGCCATGCACCTCCTTGTTACGAGACTTTTGCTTTTGGTTATCCTGACTGCGATCCGCTGGCTGCTTATAATCCTTCTTCTTAGTAGATGTCGGACCCGACAGTGGTTTGGAGGCCGGAGTCTGAGTAGTGGACGGCTGAGTTGACGCTCCCTTTCTGGCCTTTCCCTGTCTGCCCTTCCGCTGCACAACAGTAAGCCAACCCCCATATAATATCCCAAACTCATCATCCACAACTTCAATGGGAGAAACTTGCCCGTCTGACTGCTTCGCCCGTAGTTCACCATGCATCTCACCACAATCTATCTTAGCCGATTCATGTAGGACTGGTGAAAAACCCTCCTCATCCACCTTTGCTTTTCCCTTTCTCGCACGTTCCCTGGCTTCATGAATCGCCTCCTCAGATACAGGATTACTAGACTTTTCCTTAGCATGCTTACAATCCCTCTCAAAGTGACCATACCGCCCACAGGCTTGGCAAATCAGATGCAGGCCCTCATAGGCAACATGAATCCAATTACCGTTAACCAATAACTTCCCCAAAACAGGCGCATTCAGATCCAGTTCCACACATACTCGCGCAAACCTCCCCTTGTCGACGTCAAGCGTGCATTTATCAAAGCGTACTACCTCGCCTATCTTCGAGGCAAACACATGCAGAAAATCCTCTTTGAAGTGTTGCACGGATATGCCCAACATTCGTGCCCAAACCGTAGTCTTACATACCTTTTCCGTTACGGGGGTTAAACTCCTTCCTCCACTTCATGATCGGCAAATAATGATCAAACAGCATCTACGGCCCCCCGTTAATAACCCTCTCTCGATCCTCCGGTCAAAGAAACCGAACCACATAATAACTGTGTCCAACGTCCAGCATAGTCAGGGAGCCCTCGCACTTCCAAAGTTTCGTGAGACGATTCTTCAGAACTTGGTACGGAACCTGCAAGCCCATAGTTTTTACGAGCGCATCCTGCCATTCAATCCCTGCCTCCTCTTCGAGCGTCGCATCGACAACAAAACTTGGGATTCGACGATCCCCTCCAACGTACTCTTTGCGGATCAGCCCTTCCGCAATCAAATCTCTTCTCATCCGTATATCAGGTGGAGCATCGCGTTGGCTATCCAGATTGCTATTCAGAGCCTCCTTAAACGTTGAAAAACTCGATTTTGCATGATTTGTGTGATTATCAAGTTGCGTCAGTTCATCCCTCGCGGGAGAAACCCTAGACATGACTCACCTTGCCGTGTTTCTTTAATACGTTATTGTGGATTATTGTTAATAAAGTTTGTTTGCTTCCCCAATTTTACAAAATCAGAACTAATAACTGATTGTTTAATTTAATTCTAGAGTTGATTAAATTAAAAACAGTGACATTAAATTTAAAAATAAAGCAAGTTAAAATTTTAATTAATAAAAATATAAATGGGAAACATTTTAAATATTGCCATCTTTATATAAAATAGAAATTGCATAGTGATTTAGCATTTTCCAATGTCTAAAAAGATCAATTTCTTAAAATTTAAATATTTTATAAAGATTAAAAATATAGTAATCTTCTAAAATTCAAATTATGCTTAAACGGACTTCATAGAAGCTGATTAAATTATCTAACATTCTGCAATCATTATTTTAGGCCTAAATTCGAGTCTTTCCCTAGCATACAAATTTTCCTATAGCAATTAATAGACACATTTCATTTTCCAAATCATTGTGCACATGCCAAAATCTATTTTAACGTAATTTATTCCTAATTCCGGTACTAAAATATAAATTCTACTTTTTATCTCCCAATTTAACAAAGTATAAATCACAGAATAAGATTCTAACATTTAAATTATGCAGAATAGTGTAAATAATCTAATAATTATGGTAAAATATTGATAAATCATGGTATAGTGGATTAAATTACTAATTTTAGAATGTAAGCAGGTTAGGATTTTTGTCAGATTAATGTAGACAGAATATGCAGAATGATCGATCGTTTGAAATTCAGCAGATTGTAAACTTAAAATTTAGAATTCTACCAATACAGATTTATCGATCATACAATGCATTCAACAGATAATCCTAATTCAGATTTCAACCTCATAGCAGATTAACCTAGATTTAACATATAAACATCGATTATTAGTATTGCTTCCATAAAACATAAATTCGTACTTCAAACTGATTCTAAACTCCCGTTCTAGATCACTCCGAACACGAACAATACAGAAATCCGTCTACAAATTCGAAACATAATAGCATATTACATTGAGGCAAATTCGTAACATTACAAAGCAAGAAAAAGAAAGATATCACCTAGATTAGGTCGAACAAGAGCAGAATGTCGTTCTGTCCAAATCCTCCTAGCATGATTTGATGTTTGTTCTTCTTCTCCCAGTGTTTCCAGAGCATTTAGGGTGAGAAAATGAGTCTGGAATGAACAAAATGATGAAGAATGGCGTTTAAAACCGAGTTTGGGAGGTTAGAAAAGCTGCCCAACCGCGACTGTGGCGCGCAATGTGGCGCTCAGGACCTGTTTTAGGCGCCACCAAGGAGATGCGGCGCATCCTGACGATTTTCCCAATTTTCTGATTGCGGCGCCAAAAGTGGCGCCTGGAGGTGGATTTCGGCGCCGCCAAGTACGTGCAATGCATTCTGAAGCTTTTTCATCCGAAATTTTCCTAAGTGTTGATGCGGGCGCCTGGTGTGGCGCTTTTCTCCGGCGCCGCCATGCCTATGCGGCGCATCCTGGGCACATTCCAGTGTTGAAAAATCCGAATTTGACATTCTTCATCCTGCCGAACATCTTTCTTTCTTCATTTTAATGCCTGAAACATCATTACAATGTATTAGATTTGTCAAAGTCTTATTAAAAAAGCATAAAACATGGTAAATTGAACTCAAATAAGTTTAATTTAACCATGATTATTAATATTTACAAATCACATGAAATATAAACTAAAAAGCATTAAAATAGGTTCGCATACATGCAAATTAGGTTCATTTTAGCACAATTTAAGCTCATTTAAATGTGGTTTCACAGGGTGCATCAACATCCTCACACTTAAACATTGCTCGTCCCTTGAGCAATGAAATCAATTAACACATCAACTTGCCAATCTAGATAATATGGATGAAGTCACTATGGTTCTGCCAAATCATAGATTCCAACAACGCAATGAGTTAAAGAGGATTCAAAGTTTAATGCACTAGAACAAGGTAAATTGATATGCATCACTTGTTAAACCAGATACCCAAAGCACTTACAATACAGAAAACAAATTAATTACACATAGCACTCAAAATGGGAGAGTGAATAATGTAAATATGCTTTTCTATTCTAGTCTTCAAATATGCTCAATTAATGACTCGGTTTCACTATATTCTAGACACTTTGGTTGAGTTGTAGACGGTTGAATTCCAAAAGCTACTCATGTCATAGAATATGTGCCAGTAATCTAGTCAAGAGTTTATGAATTTCATTTAATACCCCTTAAAAATTTTTCTTCTTTTTTCTCTCCCCTTTTTTTTGATCTTGCATTCTCCATTTTTTTTCTTATTCTTTTTGCAAGATTTGATTGCTATTTTTTTTTTTGTAGGGGTTTTACTCCGACTTTATTGTAATTAAGCATTTAAGAAGACTTGGAACGAGCATATTCATATATAAATAATGATAACTCTCCACATATTAAATAACTAGTCTAATTAATCAAGTAGTTTTCTGCAAGGTAAATAGATATGTCACTAATAGTTCGAGCAACTAGCATAACAATTTAACACAGTCTAGGACTTTAAATTAAGAAACGTAGTACTCATTAAGTTGTAAAATCGGATTTAAGCATAATATTTAGACTTATTTGGATTTTCTCTAGATTGGTTGTGATGTGATAATATTAAATAATAACACCACTGTGAAAGCACAATTTAAATTTAAAATAATTAATATGTTCATGTTATGCATGTATCATTTTATTCAAAGCATAATAAATATTAAAATAAAATTAAGCTAAGCTCTTACCAAGATACCTCATGTAGATTGATAAACATAAAACATGAAAAGATCACACCTGGAGTATTTAGACTTTAGAATTGCACTTCATCACTTTATCATCATGGATGTCCCCTTTTTGCTCCTTCGTGGCATATTCCGCTTCTCTTCCGATCCATCTCTAGCATCATCATCCTCAGCATCATCATCATCTCCATCCTCATCACCATCATCGGAGCCCACGTAGTCCTCATCATCGTCATCCTCAGAAGGCGTCTGAGGGGCAACGTACCTCTGTCCCAAGCTCTGGGACATAAAGTACTCCAATCGGGCGGCGTAGTAGGCCTGGGCTCGTGCATTCTTGGCTATCTGATCAACCAAGAAATGGTGCCTCTGAGCTGCAAGTCTGGCATGCTCATTCACCGTGTTCAGCAGGTTTTGTTGGTTCATCATCAGTGTCCTAGCCCAATCGGGCTCTGCAGCCTGCTGGTACTGCTGTGACTGTGCTCTACCACAACCTCTGCCTCTACCATCTCGTGTACCTCGGGTGGACTGTGAAGGAGCCTCAGAATGCTCCTGGCTGCCCTGTGATGGAGCAGGTGGTGGGGACTGCCTAGGCAACTCTTAGGAAGCATCATAGGTTGGCATCTTGTGCCGGGCAACTTGAAACTCTTGCCAAATGGAATCGGTGGTCTCATCTCCCAATCTCTCTGAAAACTGATCCATGTTGACCCCTGACTTGGCACAGAGAAGCCAAATCAAACTGGGAAACATGAGTGCCGACCTCTTCGCGACCCCGGGAGTCTGTCTCAGCTCCAAGGATATCAACTCCCCAATATTGATCGGGCTCCCCATCTTGATACAGTAAGGCACATATAGATCCAAAGCAGATGGTCTCGAAGTGTGAGTAGAGGGACTCAACCCAGATCTATAGAACATAAGGACCTGGTACATAGGGGCATCCATCTGAGGCCCATCCAATCTACTCGGGTCATCATTATAAATGAGGACATCCTCCTGTCCCTCGAACATGGACTGCAACACCATCTTCTTGTTGTCCTCTCTATCCTCAGCCCTCATCACAGGCTCCCAGAAATCCCTGCCATATGGTACATCGACCACTCCAAACAACTTATTAATATACTGAGTAGTGATGGGCACTGTAACTCTAAAAATCCATGAATCCTCCTCATCGGCATTGGCCAAGAACAATCTGGTCAACTCCCAAGAAAATGAACCAACTGTGTGTCGTACAAACCTTTCCCAGCCTCTGGATCGAATAGCATCTCTCAGCAAGGGGTGCTGTAAATCCTTCTCAGAAAAACCTCTATTTGCAATGATCCTCTTCTTATGGTATCTCTTATACAGATCATAGGCCCGAGCACTCCTGAATATAGTGGCATCAAAGATGCCCTCTCTGACATACTGCAACTCAGGGACATAGGTCCTGGGATCATGCCGTTTCTATCATCCCCTAGCTGTCTGCTCCTCCTGCTCAACCTCAACCTCATACTCTTCATCACCTACAGCCTCAGGAACAGGCTCCTGGATGGCTAGTGCAGCAGATCTCTCTCTCCTAGGCCGAGAGGAAGTAGAACTAGTAACAGGTGCCTTCCCCCTAGCAGCTCTAGAGGGGGCCTGAGGGTGGTCAGATACTTCGGGCTGGATAGGCTGAGTGACCTCCTGATGGTCATCAGCGGGTGCAGCAGTGTGCCTAGACGAAGCACTCTTGGACTCGCTCTTCCTGAAATAGGAAAGAAGCCCCTTGGACTTCAAGCCACCTCCTAAACCCTGTGGCTGATTCATATGGCTTGGATTTTTAGTACGTAGTCTGCGATGGTCAAATACATGTTCATCAGGAATAGGAGTAGGAATGCTATCTGGTGACTGTGGATCATAAATCCCCATCCTTCCCTCGGGCATTGGTATATACCTATAACCCGATTTCTTAGGAAGGTTTGGAGGATTATACATTATTTCAGTACCTGGTTGTACAAAAATCATGGATTAGTATCACATATATGCATTGTCTCCCATCCTCACACTTAAGTTTAAATCAAAGGTTTAACTTAAGTGTTGAGTACAAAGCAAACATATACAACAACCTAGAATGTGGGATTTAAATGACTCAATGACCACAATGATTTAAACTCAAGTTCAAAAGGTAAGTGACAGGCTTTACCATAAACTAATTTAAAAGGGGTCATACCTATAGGTGTTTTAAATGCTGTCCTATAAGCCCACAGTGCTTCATCTAACTTAAAAGCCCAATCTTTTCTAGATTTTCCTACAGTGGCTTCCAATATATTTTTGATTTCACGATTAGTGGACTTCTACCTGACCATTGGCTTGGGGATGATAGGGTGTGGTTATCCTATGATGAACATGAAACCTAAATAGCAATTGATTAACAACCCTATTGACAAAATGAGACCCACCATCACTAATGATTGCTTTAGGCACACCAAAACGAGTAAAAATTTGCTTCTTCAGAAATTTAATCACTTGTTTGGAATCATTCAAAGCACATGCTTCAGCTTCTACCCATTTTGACACATATTCTACAATAACTAAAATATATATTTACCATTAGATGGTGGAAATGGACCCATAAAATCAATTCCCCACAAATCAAATAACTCAACAGACATAATTCCTTTTAAAAGGCATTTCATCTCTTTTAGTGATATTACTGGCCCTTTGACATACATCACATTTTTGTACAAATGATCTAGCATCACGATAAATGTTAGGCCAATATAAACCACCTTCAAGTACCTTATGAACTGTTCTATTCGGTCCAACATGTCCTCCTCCAAGTCCTTCGTGGCATGCTTTTAAAACTTTCTCAAAGTCCTCATCCGGGATGCATCTCCTTATTATTTGATCTACACACAGTCTAAATAAATAAGGCTCATCCCAAATAAAATATTTTTGCATCAGTTTTAAATTTTTGTCTTTGACTATGCCATTTTAAATGATCAGATATTAATCCACATGCTAAATAATTTACAAAGTCAGCAAACCATGGATCAAAGGAAGTATTATAAATTAAATATAAATTCTCATCAGGAAATTAATCATTTATTAATTCTTCTTCCCCTTTTTCATGCTCCAGTCTTGACAAGTGATTAGCTACATGATTTTCATCGTCTTTTCTATCTTTAATCTCTAAATCAAATTCCTGTAACATAATACCCAACGAATTAACCGTGGTTTAGCATCTTTCTTTGTAAATAAATATTTTATAGCTGCATGATCAGTATAAACTACAGTCTTAGAGCCAATCAGATATGGTCTAAATTTTTCACATGCATAAACAACAGGCAATAATTCTTTTTCAGTGATAGCATAATTTCTTTGTGCAGAATTTTAAGGCCTGACTAACATAGTAAATAACATGTAGCTTTTTATCCTTTCGTTGACCCAACACTGCACCAACGGCGAAGTCACTGGCATCACTCATGATTTCAAATGGTAGGCTCCAGTCTGGGGGCTGAATAATCGGTGCAGTTATCAATGCTTCCTTGATCCTATTGAACGCCTCAACACACTCATCAGAAAAAATTAAATTCAACATCTTTGCATAACAATTTAAACAATGGCAGTCCAATTTTTGAAAAATCTTTTATAAATCTTCTATAGAATCCAGCATGTCCCAGAAAACTTCTCAAAGTTTTTAAATTATTAGGAGGTGGAATTTTAGCAATCACTTCTACCTTAGCCCTATCAACTTCAATGCCATTTTTAGAAATCCTGTGTCCTAAGACAATACCTTCATTAACCATGAAATGACATTTTTCCTAATTAAGAACTAGATTTGACTCCTCACATCTAATTAAACTTTTTCCAGATTAATTAGACATTTCTCAAAGTCAGATCCAAATACAGAAAATCATCCATAAATACTTCAATGCATGTCTCAATTAAATCAGAAAATATAGACATCATGCATCTCTGAAAAGTAGCTGGTGCATTACATAAACCAAATGACATTCTCCTATATGCAAATGTACCATAAGTATATGTAAATGTAGTTTTATCTTGATCCTCAGGTGCAATTGGAACTTGATTATAACCAAAATAACCATCTAAAAGGCAATAAAATTCATGACCAGCTAATCGCTCTAACATTCGATCAATAAAAGACAGTGGAAAATGATCTTTCCTAGTTTTATAATTCAATCTCCTATAATCAATGCAAACATGCCATCCAGTAGTAGGTCTAGTAGGTACTAATTCACTATTTCATTTCTAATCACAGTCATACCTCCCTTTTTAGGCACTACTTGCACTGTACTCACCCACTGACTATCAGAAATAGGATAGATGTAACACCCCGGATTTGATAACCCAGGCCGAGGTGTCAACGCCGCATCTCCCTAGCAAGACACGGCTTCCCGAGCTCGCTATGAAGATGCAAGGCTTGTGGCAAATATTTGAAGGTCTAATTCCAACGCTATCTTGTTAGATTAATTTATGATAAACAAATAATTTTACAGAAAAATGCGTACAATTACATTGATAGCGCTCTGTATACATTGTACTTAAATTATAATGGAATTTAGTATGAAATGTAAATAATTTAAATATTTTTATTGATCATAAGAATATTTCTTTCTTCACATACATGAGTTTTTAATGTCATAATAATTTTTTTTTTTGGACAACAATGTCATAATAACTTTGAAAATTGTTATACATTTAAATCAATTGTAAGTTCTCAAAGTATAATTATATATTGTCAAATATTTAATGCCAATGGTGCAATTTACAACCCGAGTAATAATTATAAATCATTGCAATAATTTAACTAAATTCACGTGTAGGGTTTATAAGCCATTGCAATAATTTTAAAGAAATGACGAATTGTTCTCATTTAATTGAAGTAATTAATATTTATCTTAAAGGATGAATAAAATAGTGTTTGGACCGTTCCCAACTATTTATTATTCAAATAAATTTAATGGTCAAATCATTTAATTAATATTTTAAATAGTTAGTAAAGAGATTTGAAATAGTGAGTTTTTCCAAGGTATTAGTGAGCAGAAAATTGAATGTTGGCCCATTTATTATTTTCTTTTCCATTTTATTTTTTCTCGAAATGGCCTTTTTGAATTTTTTTTAAGTGTGTGAGAGTGTAAAATTTGAGGGAAAAATAATTTACGTACATGCTTGATATTATTTTTAATTAATGAAGATTAATATGAATTTAATGGTCTTGGAATTATTAGAACTAAATAATTTTGGGATGTTCAACAAATTTAATAAAAACGAAAATGATGATAAAGATTTTTTTTAAGAAAAGATTCTTTAGAACATTGTGCACATTAAATTTAAGGTGACTAATATAAATGAATTTAGACTCCCCCTGTAAATCATTTATTCCATAAATTTAAATAACTCTATTTTCAAAGTAATTTTTACAGTTTTTTTTCTTATTAATCTTTCTTTAAAAACGTAGTAGGTAGTCAAATTTGAATTAACTGAATAAAATTATTATATTAATATCATTCGCCACAATCATCACACATATTAATTAAAGTCATTTCCTTTTTAATTTCCATGTTTTCCTCGGTTTTATTTGTATATATTTCATCTTCAATTCCCTGTTGTTGATTAAGGCATTGTCAAAGTCACCCGATATGGATGGAGCCTGGAGGGATATGAAGTATGATCTAAAGTCAATAAGAAAAACACTTACCCTAAAAAAGAAGATATTTTGTTTTGTCTTCCCTTAGCCTCTCTTTAGTTGGAATTGTATAGCCAAACCTTTTGCTGAGACCTCAGTGCATGTTCACATCTCGCATGCCTACTTTCTCATCATTGTGTGGATGTATCTGGGTAGCAAATCGACGACATCCCATTTATCCCAACCCTCCAACTTGATATATGATCTTCATTTAAAAAAGAATTGAATTGAATTGAATATCACCAACTGGGTTACTTGAACTCAATATACGGTGTGTCAACTCAAGGCCTCCTCATCCCATGTGGTTCCCCTGCCCTCATCCTATGAGGAATTATACACTTAGCTCCCTCAATGCTTTAATTTGTTTAAAAAATAATACTCCCCATGTCCCATTTAAGATGTCTTGTTTTATTTATGCACACAATCTAATGCACTTTTTCAATCGATAATATCTCAAAATATATACAACAAAAAATTATTTAAAATATATATTATAAAACTACATGATTATACGATTCTAACAAGATTCAACTCGACTATTTTTTTTCAATCATATATTTGGAATAATATTAAGTTAAAGTTAAACAATGAACAGTGTCAAAAAAATCAAACCAGACATCTTGCCTGGAACAGAGGGAGTAATAGTTAATTAAACTCGCTCTTTTCTTATAAAAGAAGTTAGTGGAATAACATGATCTTGCTCCACAATCACCATTTAATAATTATAAATTAATGTTTAATTAGCATAAGTATGGAACTAATTACTATGAAGTGAGGAGCAATGTATAAGACAGATGATTTGGGATGTTTTCTCTTTTGTCACGTAGGGTTCTGTATATTCACACCTGCTCCGTATGAGTCATAAAACACAAACGCAGTACCCCAATAAGCCAACAAACACACAAGCTGCTCCAAATAATCCCAGCAAGAAAGAAGCACAAACAAAACTTCCAACAAATTGCAATCTAACCTAATTATAAAAACTCAAATCAATCTAAACACATATGGTAGAAATAACACTACTGATTTAAATAAATCCTTAATATCATCCACGAATCTATTATTATAACCAAAATACAACACTAAAGATCCCCAACAAAAACACTGGTCTATAATTGTAACCAAACAAACACCTTGCACCCACAAAATTGAAAGATAATCAATGAAAATGATAAATAGGACGAACAGTCATCTAGCTCTTTTGGTTGGAGCACTGCATATGGAGACTGGAAAGAGGCGGTCAGTCAAGGACGAACAGTCAACACTCCAGCAGACAAACGGCGACGGGAAGAGGAACGACGAATAGCAAGCATTCCGGACCATCTCCCACTTTTAATCCAGCATTGCCTTGAATAAATTGAATCAACCGAATACTTGCATCTCAATGGCACTTGGATCTCTAAAATTGAATCAACAACAGGATTATTTGATACCCTGTCCTCACTTTGGATAAAAAGCTTCCTATAGAGCCTTTGAAAATAAGGCAAGAAATGCCGCAATAGATCATAAATATTGTAAGCCCCGACCACTTTCCTGAGAGCAACTAACAAATGTGAGGTTAATAAAAGTAAACAGGAGGAGCAATAAAAGTAGTGAAATATAAAAACCCAGTGTGTACCAATACCAACTCACAGATAACAAAACCTTAAGTCCAATACAATACAATTCGTAAAAACCATAAGCAAAAGTTTGGTAGGCTGGTTAAAACATATATGCAATCTAATCCCATGGACTAATTTGCTTACCAATTTCTCAATCAAAGCATCTTCTCCTTTTCAAAGCATTTGATCAATTTAAACGCACCTGGAAACAATAATATAAAATTAGAATCAAATAGCGACATAAACAGAAGCAAGGAAACAAATACTGTACTCTGGCTCCTCCAAAAAAAAAATACTATACTCTCATATCAGGGTCCTGTGTTGCTGCCGGATAAAACAGGTCTCTTCAGTAAATAAAATAACAATGACTGCAGATAAAGATCAAAATACACAAATGTAAGGCATATACGTCAACTATTTTAAATAATGTTCAAACAGGAATAAGATCACATTGGCATTCATTATAATATTCACCACAACAAATCATATACACCCATAATCACTCAAAAAAGCCCAACTCCATGTAGGCATGCGAACATAGCAAAGAAATCCAGCAATCAATAGTTGGCTAACCAAGATCCAAATCTAATATTATTCTGATTTAACTAACACAACAATATCGGAATTGACCTATTAAAGGAAACGGAAAAAAAGCCAGTGATCCAATAACTGTATTGACGAAAAGAAACAACAATTGCAAATTGAGAAAAGGTGTTCGACCTGCTCAGTCTCTAATTGCCTGTCGTTTGGTAACTCCTACTTTAATCTGCAGTTTCATCTCTCCAATGATACCTCCTGTATACATAAACAAACAACAGAAAAATTAAAAAACATTGTAATATGGGCTCTAGAAATTAATGGTACCATCCGGATCTTCTCATTACTTCGCTGACCTGCACCAAAAAAATTCAGGACAGAACAAAATCGATAGGATTCCATTGGATTTTATAGCTGGAGAGTGGGCAGTCACAGAGAGAGAGGACATGGAACACATGAGAAATCAAGATCTCTACAAACCAAAAAAAAAACGGAATAATATTTTGGGGTACAGGGACATTCAAAATTATGGATGCAAATGCGAAATAAGATGAAGACATGAATCGCTTTTTGAATGATGTGCATAAATAGACAAAAGGACGGAAGGACCGATAGCACGGAGGTGAAGAATGAGAGACCTGCGGCGTGGTTGGATGATTGACAGCGCCGGAAATTGAAGAAGAGTGGACCGACAGCGGCGATGGTGAGGCGGATGATTGCTTCAGGATTCGGAAGAAGACGGAAGGGGAAGGCAAGAATCAAGACAGAAGGAGAAATGTAAATGAGAAGACGGAGAGCGGAGGAGCCGGTAGGGGTTTTAAATAGATGGTATAGATATGTGAGATGTTGAGTTTTTTCGAGGCATTAATAGAGTAGAGGCCCATTTATTATTTTCTGATCCATTTTTTTTGTGTAAAATGGCATTTTGGTTATTTATTTCATTATTTGATGTGTGTGAGAATGAAAGAATTGTTGCATTGTGAGGAGGGGTTGGAGGGAAAGTGTGTGTGTGTGTGTAGGACTTTATTGTTTTTATATTTTACATGATTTGTGTACTTTGAAAAGTTGGCCTGAGTGGTATGATACTCTGGCAGCTTAAGCAAGTGTCTCTTATTCGAGGCTTAATGCTCACTCGATTTTTGAGGATTAATCTCGGTCCAATGAGTCCTGTGATACACTTATATTCACCTAAAAAAATTATTTTTACATATAAAATAAAATAATAAATACCACATATTCTTGTACAACAAAACAAGCATATTAATAATTAATAATGATGATAAATAGGGACCAACGCAAACCACTTTACCGTGTTAAGTATACCCAAAAAAAAAAAGAAAAAAAAAATTAGCGAGCCTGCTGTTTATAAAGCCTGCATAAAGCCATAAACCTATTCAGCTAAATACCAAACCTAAGCCTATTTATAAAAAATGTTTGTTAGCATGGCCTATTCGTTCAATCCCCATATTCGCATCTATTTGACCATCGGCAATTTTCTCCATGGGAAAGAACGAATTCCTTACGTTGAAGTCGATTGCGAAGTGAATCAAGGCGAAGGGTTTGCAGAAACTGTTATGGTATTGCCAGAAACAATGCTGGGACGAGGACGGATTCAACTGCCATTGTATGAGCAAGTCCCGCATGAGCTAGATGCAATTTTTCTGCCAATACACGACCCTAGTTGTTAGTGGCTATTCTGAAGAATTCGAAAGTAGTTTCTAGAGCACATGAGGCGCAGCCACCGATTGTAAGCCGTATCACTGTCACTGTAGTCTACAACGAGTACATCACCGATTGCCATCATATCAGTGGGTTACGCCATCACCGATCGGCATTGAACGGTTGCCTAGCTCAAAGTAGAATTCTGCGTACATAAAGCCTCGAACAAGAAACATTAGCTTAAGTTGCCAGAGCCTCATACCACTCAGGCCAACTTGTCAAAGTACACAAAATTTTAAAAAATAATTAAAATCTACTTTACGCTTGGTACTATTGTTTTGTACAATTAATTTAAAATAGGCCTTGTCCAATTTAGTCCACTCATGTTTATGGTACCAGACAATAATTAATATCCATTTTACGCTTGGTACTACTTTAAACAGGGTCATCGCGCCAGCACGTGCCATGTCTGGACCCACGCGCTTGGCGCGTGGTCCTTGCCTCCGAGCGCGCGCTCTGCACCAGAACGGCTGTTCGACCGTTATCTGGTGCGAAACTTGCCGGAAAACCATCCCCAAACACCCCAACACGTAAGAAATTGCAAATATAACCCTTTCCTCAATGTCTTGAATGATTCTTGGCCTTCACTCTAACGATTCCAACCTTCAATTCGTCCAAAACACATAAAAAATCCACTACGAACCCTCACATCGAAATCTTCTCCAATCAACACCAATCCAGACGAAATAAATATCAATACGGAGAGGAGCGGGGGAATCACTTACAAACAACCGATTGAGAAATCTCCAAGTGGACGCGATGATTAGATCAGTCCAAGATCTTCCACTTTTCCGTCACCCGATTGGCTCTCCCTTCTTCTCCCACTCTGTCTGAAATCTGAAAAATGCCCGAAATCAACTATAAAACATCCATTGCGCCTCTTCCGGAATTCAGCTGCTAAAAAAACCCAGTAAATAAAATACTCAGTCCAAATAAGAACTTCATTAAGAACTTAATTGGGTCATTTACACTTCTCTTCCATAATATCCGCCTTGGGTCCTCTCATTTTTCATCTTTTCTCTTTAAATAGAGTCCTTGCATCTGCATCGATATAAATTATAAACCAACCCATAGGGGTCTCCTCGACCGTACACTTTCCAGTCCTGCCCAAATACTTGACGAACTACATCAACGTAGCCCACTGAGTGGAATTCATGCAAACATGATGGCGATCGGTCATGTACTCGTTGTAAACTACGGTGGCAGCGATACGGCTGAATTGGTGGTTGTGCCTCATGTGCTCGAGAAAGTACTTTTGAATTCTTCAGAATAGCCGCTAACAACTAGGATCAAGTTTTGGCCGAAAAACTGCATCTAGCTCTTGCGGGACTTGCTCATACACTGATAGTTGAATCCGTTCTCGTCAAGGCATTGTTTCGAGCACATATGGCAATACCATCGCAGTTTCTGCAAACCTTTCACCTTGATTTGCTTCGCAATTGACTTCGGCGTCAGGAATTCGTTCTTCCCCATGGAGAAAATTGCCGATGGCCAAATAGAGACGAATATGGGGATTGAACGAATAGGCCATGCTAACAAATATTTTTTATAAATAGGCTTTTAGCTGAATAGGTTTATGGCTTTATGCAGACTCTATAAACAGCTGCCTCGCTAATTTTTCCTTTTTTTTCTTTTTTGTTGGTAAACTCGACACTAAGGTATTGGTCCCTATTTATCATTATTATTAACATGCTTATTTTTATTATACAATAATATGTGGTATTATTATTTTATTTTATATATAAAAATATTTTTTTTAGGTGAATATCAATTTATCCCAAGACTTATTGGACCAAGATCAACGCTCGAAAAATCAGGTGGGCATTGAACGGTTGCCTATCCCAAAGTAGAATTCAACATACACAAAGCCTCGAACAAGATACGTTAGCTTAAACTGCCACTCAGGCCAACTTTTCAAGTACACAAATTTTAAACAATATTAAAAATCTATAAACCCCGGTGAGATTCACTCCCCCGATTTCGGATATTTCGAGTTCGTTACATATCTTTCGGCCCAAGACTCGACAACTCCAAGCCCTTTCAAGTCTATAAATAAACCCCTTATTCAGCTCTGTACACTTTTCAACGTCTTCGAATTTTCCATACACCTCCAAACACCCAAAAACCCTATTTCTAAGCCGTCGGAAGCAAGAAGTCAGCGAAGGAGGAAGTCTTTGGACGAATTCAGCATCTCCCGAGCGTAGGTGAATAGTGAGGTAAGACATTCGTCCACATTTTCCATTCAAATTCGAACCCAATCCATAACTTGGTACGTTTTCTATTTCTAAATCGCGATCCGGATCAAGAAGGAGGAGTACGAAGGATCTAGGAGACAAATGGCGAATACGGAGGCCACAACATCGAATTAGAAGAGTCGTTGATCCAATCCAAGTAAGTTAATTCTTACTTATGGTTTTGGTGGATAAAATTAACCCAACAACAAAGACCTAATAAGAAAACCCACTAAAATCTGTTTACACGTGCGCAATATTTTTGTACGAATTTTTCGTACCCTTTAAAGTGCTCAAACAAGAAAACACAAAACTGAAATTGTACCTAAGATGTAGATCTATATTCTGTAAAATTTTCAAAATTTTTCAGTAAGTTTTGATACCCAAAATAAGACCTGGACTAACCTGCATGCGTATCGAATTCCGAAATGGTAGCAGATTTAGTTTTCGAACTTGATGAATTTTGACACTAGATCTAGGCCGAATAAGGAGTTGTGATAAACATGGAAATTGTAGATCAATAAGTCGTGAACACCTCTGTAAAATTTCATAAAAATTAGGAGTCCATTTGATGGGTTAAAGATCGGATCTTTGAAAGTTGCTACAGTCTAAATCCTGACAGCTTAGTGTCTTTGTACTAATTCAAATTTTTTGACCCGTTTCTATACCTCGTTTTGAAAAACTTAAAACACGGAACTTGTTCGTTAGGGTGTTTCCGAGCTACTGTTAAATTTTCAGCTTAATTGGCGGTGTGAAATGAATTTTCAGCAACACGTAGAAGTCAAATTTGAGAAAGTTGAGGAATTTGTGAAATTGATCTTTACTAAACGAACAAACGAGTGCTCTTTTGAAAAATAATAAAAAACCACATTTGTAAATCTATACTAAGAAAGCAAATAAATCTAATCTAGAAAGCAAGGTTAAAAGACAGGGACAGGAATAAATAAAGATTGGGCAATGTGTGGACAAGGATCTTATTAAACTTCCATTTTGTAAGAAATTGTATCATTTGTTATAAATAAACCTCTGAGCTAGACAATTTTCATACGTCCCTAAACTATTTTCCCTTCAGATATATACTTATAGATTGGATAATATGCTCTTGAGATTCTAAGTATCCTATTTCTCCCCTGGTCACACCCAAAAATTCTAATCAAGCCCTGAACTATCATATAACTCTCAAACCTAGTAACAGATAGAACATTTCTCAATACATCCGAGTGAACTCTACAAAAGCATTTAAGAGAAAGTGATAAAGAAAGCATTTAAAATCCTATCACTCGGAGGTTTCAAAAGCATCACACTGGTAGTATAAGAGAGGCCTAGGTCATAATGACCAGAAGTGGATCAAGAATTCCCGAACATCAGTGAACCACTCGCAGTGTTCACCTCCTTCCGGGTGGTTATGAGATACAAACTAATTAAACAAACTAATAAATTAGTGTGTTCCGGATGCACTCACCCAAGACTCAAAATAGACTTTGGCAGAAGATGATAGCAACTTAGAAGATTACCATGGCCTATGTATTTTTCATCCAACATTAACTACTAACATCAATTAATGCTAGAATCAAACACATAGCAATTTTAGAAAATGATTTGATTTTGAAAGCCATTCCCTTTTGACATACAGGTACTAGACTCCAACTTAAGCAACAGACCCTTTCGATCTAGATGAGACCTACTTGCTGACTCTGTATTAATTCTTTAAAATCCCCCATGGTCGAAAGTAAACTGCTCATAGCTTACCAATTCACTCGTAACTCTGATCCAATATTTTATTTTAAAGAACAATGAATTTTTGGGGAAGTTCAATATAATCCAAGTTCATATGTAAATCAAATCCTCCATTGTCCAAGGGAAAAATCCCAAAAATCAGTGTAGATTTTAAATATAAGTAGATATATAGATATAGACTCAAGGACGGCCCAAAATATTAGGAAACCTGGAACCAATAGGTATTTTTGGATTTTTTTTAATATTATATTTTAGAATTTTTAAAGTATTTCACGCCTTAGGAACGCGAGTTATTGGGATTTAAAGCAATTAAAGAGATTTTGGATTTTTTTATAAAATGTTTTTTGTTTGTCACTTTTTTGGATTATAATAGTTTTTACGATTTTTAAAGTATTTCACACCTTAGGAACGTGTTATTGGGACACAACGGTTGCCGCTCCCGGAATATGGATATTGGATGCTTTATTTCTGAATCCAATTTATTGGGTTCCATATTCGTATTATTGGAAGAATGTTTTATTAAATGAATTAATTTAATTTAAGAATGAAGGTATGAAGTTAGTAGTATGTTATAATTAGTAGTTAGAGAGTTAGAACAATATATACATGCTCAACAATCTACAATAATCACTAATGAACAAAAGAATAGAACAATTAACAAAATGAGACAAAGAATAAAAGAATGATATTTATTGCAATTTAACTAAAATTTCAACAATGATATTTACACTATACCAACAATTAGAACAAATAAATTTCAAACACCCACAAGCAAAGAATAAAAGAATTTAAGACCAAGGTAAAATATAATATTAATATTAGAAATAAAAATAATATTATGTATAGATATGCAAGTATATATAATATAAGAATACTAAAAATATGTTATAGGAGTAATAAAAATAATAATAACTATAATATTTATATACCAAAATTTAACCTATTATATTTATAACAAAAGATTAGAATAATGTAAATAAGAATATTTTATAGTGTATAATATAAATAGTATTAAAAATAAAAATAGTAAAAATAATAAAAGAATTTAAAGACTTCCTAAGTCCATTTACTCTTATTTTCATTAAAAACCAAAACTCATTTTATTTTTATTTATCAAAATCACCATTTCTTCACTCCCAACACCAAAATTTAATTAAACCAAGTTATTCATTCCAAATTCAAATCAACACCAAGCAATTATTTTATTTCTCAACTTAAAAAAAAAAAAAAAAAATTCCAAGTGATTAAAGAATTCAAAAGAACCAAAGATGAGCAATCCAATAATCCACAACCGGCTAATAATCCAATCCAAACAATACCTACACTATCCTAAAGCACCACAAAAATCAACACTAGGCTACAACTCAAAAACTCAATTTTTATATCAAAAATACAATTTTAATCAATTATTCATCTTCCAATCATCTCAATACCTCAATACTGCATTCATCATCATTCTTAATTTATTCACAAATCCAACACTCAACAATCCACAAAGTTATCATCCAAAATCAACTAGAATAACCAAAATCACCAAAACAATCAAACCATTATTCAACCTACATTCCAAAAATCCCTAAACAACTCTAACACTCCCCAAATCATTCAACAAGCACCAAAGAATCTCCAAACACCCAAATAGTTCAACAATGCATCTTTTAAAATTTTGCAACCTCAAAAACATAGCATCCATCAAGCTCACATAATTAATTTAATCTCAAACTAACCAAAAAAATCAAAATAGTCAAACTAGCATATTCAACCTATGTCCACATTAAAAAATCTCCAATTTATACGTCCAACTAACAAATCCAATTTCCAAGCTCAACAAAAGAATTAAGTAAATCTAAACATAAGCCCTAAAATCTATTTACTAATCTAAGATTGCAACAAAAATATCACAATTGACTAAATCTAGGTTATTGAGAACAAAGCTAGGAATAAAAATAAAGATCTACACTACTCACAAGTCACAACATCACAAATAGTTCTAAACAAATAAATCTAAAACAAATACACTGAACTCATTTAAAACATACAACTAAATACGACTATACACAAAGAATTAAACACACATATGAAAATCTCAAGCAAACAACTAAAACAGCACACAAGAAATGAATAAAAGGAAATGGACCGTTCACGTCGGCTCCACCTACACCACTGCTGCTCCGGCCAACCGGCTGCTACCCTGGTCCCGACGCACCACCAGCACCGTTCCCTGTTCTCATCACCTCCGTCAGTCCAAAGCCACCAGCGCCGCTCCCTGTTCTCATCACCTCCGTCAGTCCAAAGCCACCAGCGCCGCTGCTGCTTCCTCATCTCCCACACTCGCGCCGCCGCGCTCAATCCCTAAGAAGAACTCCAACTCGCCAGCCGCTGCCTTTTCAGGTTCTTTCTTCATGCTCGTTGCCCAGCTGCGTTTCGTCGCCACTGCTTTCTCCCATCTCCGTCGCATTTCCGGCGTCTCCACCGCCGCATCTGTCCATCTCTCGAGGCCTCGTCGCACCAGCGGCGCCTGCACAGCCCAGTGCCTCAACTGCTCCTCCAGCTTGCTTGTGCCGCTGCCGCGCCATTGTCATGTTCACGCCATTTCTCAGCCCTCTATTTGGCCGCTGCTCAACTCCTCGCCGTGGCCGTAGCTCTCTCTTCTCGCACTCTTCCTCTCAATGTAAAGTGAAGCAGCGGCGCTCCCCTCTTCTTCTTTTGTGCCCTAATCTGATTGTGTCTTTGGGATAAATGTAAATGGGTTAGATGGGTGATGGGCCTGGGAGTGTATTATTGCATTGGGCCTGAATGAATTATGTAAACAGTTTATTACAATTAATCTAATCTCATTAATATATCAATGCTTAATGCTATAATTAAATCACAAAAATTAATATGAGAGATGAATCAAATAATAATAAGAATAAAAGAATTTATTTACAAGTACAAATTATCTAAATGAAATTTAACTAGGGAATATATCAAGTATTACGCACAATTTAATTTACACTAAAAAAAAATGGAAGACCTATCCTAACGGAAAATTGATGTTTAATACCCAGTCCTCAAATACTTCTTGTTTGATACCCGCATGCTATAATACTTCTATTTCGGTACCCATCTCTGAATTTCAATTTTCTTTCTAAAAATAAAAAACAGAAATGACTTAAACACCCTTGATTAAAATTGTATTGAGGAATTGAGAAGAAGAGTAAAGAAGTAATTGTATGGAGATGTCTTGTCATGTGCAAAAAAAAGTAACTTGATAATCACTCACATCTAAAAAACAAAATCTCTCACCACCATTGCAACATTGAAGATGGTCTCCGTTAAGCTTGATCTACCATCATTGCAACATTGTAGAGATCTCCCTTATATGCGATCTATCCCTACCCAAAAATTCCACTTTCCCCACTCTTACACAGCAAGCCAAGACCCGCTGCCAACTTTGCCTCCAAACCCTTTAAGCCTCGTTTCGCAGCGATGCAAATTGAGAGCAATTGCCGAAGATATCCCCGCCGGCGTCCAGGATGAAGTGGCCGGACATAAGGGTTTCCCCGCCTATGACTGAAGAATAGTACCCACCATACCTCACCAAGAACGTGCCTGGTGACGCACCTCTTGGCCTCACTGTCTTCGATGCGCAAGTCGTCTCGTATACTTAGGTGCCACGAGGACGATGCCCCCACTTGTAATGCTTTTTAATGCCATCGCAACATTTTCCCTTTTGATAAATTGAATTGGATCCCAAGAATCTTGAGACGGAATTGGTGAATATGTTTTCACATACTGACACTTTGTCAACAATTGAACTGGAATAAGATCATAATTTTTGCTCCAAATCATCCTTCTTCACTGTTATCTATGATTAAACCTATCTCGTTTGGTGAAGAGAAATTCTTAAACCAAGCATGTCCATGAGGCAATAAGTAGGTGCTACATTAATACAAATTTTACCTATATCTAATTGGTTTGCTCTAGCAAATACTCATCTTTTTAAGTTGAGAAACCTAATCAAGTTTGGACTTTGTAATATGAGGAAAACAAAATTACAAAAATAAATGGACAAGAGCTACTTGCATTAGATCGTTAATGGGTGCTCTCTTCCAAGTAGGATTGTATGTCACAAATTATAGAGTGTGTTGGCCACACAAAGTGCAGCATTCTCCAGGTTGAAGTGTTGTATTTTTATTTGCGAGTTTATTGTTGGCAGTTACGAGTTTGAATGTATTTGTATGTAGTTTGTGATTTAGAACTCTGAAATGTCCATGAATTTTATTGTATGTTGATTGGAATTGCAACTGAGCTTACAGTTATAACCGATGGGCAATTTTGATTGGGATCGACATAAGGTGCAATGCCGACAGTGAAGAAACGGCCTCCGGCCAAGTTACGAAATCTCAATCCATAGTGCGAGATTATGATTTTGGAGTATATATTCATGACCCTTGTGATGAGATAACTTGAATGCATATAATAATTAAATTTTATTTGCATAATGCCCATAATTGGATTAATAATCTATAATTTATTTAACTAATTCAAATTTTATTTATTTGTAACAAATAATATTATTTATAGAATTGTTAGAAGAATAATAATTAGATAATGGTAATTGAATTTTCATTATAAATAGATTTAGTTAAATTTGGGACCAAAAAAAAGAATTTCAAAACATGGGACCAAATGTAGTAGAAAGAATAACTTATGGGATCAAAAGTAAATTTAGCTCTTTGCATATGATTTAAATATGAAATCAATCTTAAACAAGGGGAGCTGGTGGCAATTTAAGTAAATAGTATAATAGATTAATGATTTTCGCTACTCATATTTTACCACAAGCGGATGGTTGTCATCAAGTAATAAAATCCGATGAATACCAGGTCGAACCCAAGGGAATTTCAGAAAATTATTTCATTATGGAGAATATTTTAATTGTTTTAAGTTTATTAAATATATTTTATATTTTGAAAGAGTTTGTTTAATTCTAGAGTTTTTTTTTGTGACACAGCCTGAAAAGGCGAGCAAACATGCAAAAATAAAAAATAAAAAAGAAAGGAAATAAAAAGGAAGAAACAATCAACTCCTGATGTAGACCTCGCCGTGCATCTTTGTCGGCAAAGGCCTTCACTGTATCCGGTGGAAACGCCGAAGTAGTGAAGAAGTCAACCTCTCCGGCAGCCAAAGAAGCTAAAGCATCCGCTACTTGGTTACCCTCTCTGTAGATTTGTTGAACGTCACACCCATTCATGCGCCGTAACTCTTCTCGAACATCTGACACCAAAGGCCAAAGCGAGTGTCGCATAGTGATGTTCCCATTTATCAAACGAACCACCTCTAATGAATCAACATAACAAACCGAGATGAGTACTCCAAGTTGCCTAGCCATCTTAAGTCCCCTCCAGACCGCCATAAGCTCCACAGCTAGTATCTGTCTAGGCCCCAACTGACCACTACATGCATGCACCCAAGTACCATCATGCCGGCAAATGACGGCGCCAAACCCCGACCGATGGGGATTTTGGAGCACACACCCATCAGTGTGGAGAAGATATCCAGACCCCTCAACATTCCTCCATGTTACCTGCCGACTAGGTCGCGCAACCCGACGATGAGCAGCCCTATCTAGCGCCCGTCGAAGACTTTCAGCCTTGTAACTCAATGTAGATAGATGAGTAACTTGGCCCCGAAATATCCTCTTGTTGCGTTCACACCATACCACCCATAAGGAACTTCCTTACCCACAACGAAATAGCTGCCTTGAGCCAGTAGCAGATCTCATCATCTGGTACAAGCGAAACCCCATCGATCAAATCAATATTTGCACGTTGCCAGACCTGGGAAGCCCAACTGCAAGTAAAAAGGGAGTGCTTCCAATCGTCGATCCCCTCTCCACAAATAGAACAGATGGGAGAAGCCGCTAATCCGCGTCAAAATCGAAGCTGATTGCATGGTAGCGAAACGTGACTTAGTAACCACAAGAAAACGCCATATTTTTCAGGCACCCCGGCACGCCAGATCCATGCCCAGTTAGTTAGCAAATCCTCGTTTCTGGTAAGCAGCTGATAACCAGTGCGAGCTGTGTATACACCACATTTATCCAGCCTCCAATGAATCATATCCGGAACTCCCTCCGTCAAATGAGGCACCGGCGTGAGCTGAATGGCCTGTCGAAGCTCGTCGGGAAGCACAGACCAAAGGATCTCTAAATGCCACTTTCCATCACAAATAACATCTTTAATTCTATACCCCACATCATGAATATCAACATATGGGACTCTAGATGCCAAGTACTCTCCCTGCCACCACTTCACATACCAGAATAAACTCTCTCCATTCCCAATACGGATCCCATAACCAGCTTGCAAGGCGTCAGAAACTTTGCAAAGGGCTTTCCAAGTCTTGGTACCCCTGTAATGAGAAGTAGGGAACAAACCATCCTTTAAACCATATTTACTGCAAAGAACTTTAACCCACAACTTGTTAGGCTGCATAACAAGATCCCAAACAAGTTTACCAAACAAGGCCATGTTCATTGGTCGAGCCGAGCGATCACCTAATCCTCCATATCGTCTTGGCCGAGTGAGGGTTTCCCACTTCACCAAATGGAGTCCACGTCCCTCAACACCTTTCCATATCCATCGCCGAATTAATTTGTCAATTTTATTACAAACACCAATGGGAAGAAGATGGACTTGCATTACATACACCGGAATTGAAGCCAAAACCGCCCTTGCTTTGGTGATCCTCCCAGCTTTATTAATCAAGAAAGCGGACCATGAGCTTAACTTCTCTTCAAGCTTACGCATTAACCAATCAAAATTGGAAATCTTCATGCGCCCATGAATAATCGGAAAGCCTAGATAATGCCCCAACTCAACTCCAACAGGGATCCCTAAGTGTCGATCAATCCATCCAGTTTCAATATTAGTCGCCCCAGGTGAGCAATATGGTATGGATTTAAGAGCACTCATATGAAGTTCAGACCGAGATCCAAAACGCCTGAGTACATCCGCCACCGCCATAATGCTGTCCTCTTGCAACATAGAACAAATGATTACGTCATCGGCAAACATGAGATGAGAAATCTCTAGGCCTCCACGACTAAGCAACAACGGCTGTCAACCACCTGTCTCCGCAGCTTCAAGAATAGCACGAGAAAGCTTCTCCATTACAATAACAAATAAGTATGGCGACAGAGGGTCTCCCTGCCTCAACCCTCTCTGAGCTTTGATATTCCCCACAGGTGATCCATTCCAAAGAAGGGAAAAACTCGACGATGAAACACATTCCATAATCAGCTCTCGACATCCCCTAGGTAGATCAAGCTCATGAAGACATAGGTCCAAAAATTCCCAAGACACTGTATCAAAGGCTTTTGTAAGATCAATTTTGAATATGGCCGCCCGGCTCGTGCCTATAGGGCTTTCTAATGAAGACACAATCTCTTGCAGCAACACTCCGTTATCCGCTGTGCCTGTGCCTGGTAGGAAAGATGATTGAAACGGGCTTATAATATCACAAAGGATAGGTCGCAACCGATTAACAAGCACCTTCGTAATGAGTTTGAAGGTCACGTTGCACAAAGTTAAAGGCCGAAATTGTTGAATGGTCATAGGCATATCAACCTTCGGGAGCAAGCAAACATAGGCATGGGCAAGATCAGCGGGAAGGCGACGAGAAGCCACAACTGCGAGTACCATCTCCACCACCCTCGGCCGCAAGAGTTCCCAATAATTCTTGAAAAAACCAGCCGGAAAGCCATCCGGTCCAGGGGCCGCCAAGGAACGCATGGAATGCAGCGCCCGATCTACATCAGCACCTGTGATAGTCGCATCCACCTCCTGTTTTTGCTGCTCACTCAAAGCATCCAGCGGCGGCAACTCATTGCCAACGGGCTGTAAGGATGCCGGACTGAAGAGACCTGAATAATAACTAATGGCATGGACCTGTAGGAGTTCCTGATTATCCTCCCATATGCCTCCGCCCAGTTGGAGACCATAGATTCTACTTCTTTTGCGATGGACCGTGGTTTTCGCATGGAAGTATTTAGTGTTTCGATCACCCAAATGCACCCACTTGTCCCGAGATTTTTGGTGCCACATTAACTCTTCTTGCATCAAGACTTCATTAAGTTCATCTTTCACTTCTCCTAGTAGACGCCAAAGCCAGGCCGAATCAACTCGGGTCAGCCGCTTTTCAATGCCTATGATTCTGTTCTTCAATTTCCGTTTCCGATCCCGAATGTGACCAAATGTCCCGGTGTTAAATTCCAAGGATTTCTCTTGGATCTTACGCATGACAGTTTGCAGCGGTCCGTTCCCCTCATTTATACCTTCCTGAACAATGTCTTTGTAACCCTCATGCGTATGCCACATAGCTTCCCATCGAAATGGCCGAGGATGAACAAAGCCTTCCCTATTACCACAAAGAAGCTTTAAAGGACAGTGATCCAAACCTGTTCTCGGCAAGTTAATGATCCTCCCTTTTTCAAATTTTTCCATCCAAGCCAAATTAGCCAGCCCCCTGTCCAATCTTTTGTTTATCCGTCTTCCTTCCCCCGCCATTCGTGTCCATGTGAATGAAGGCCCGGACGTTGGAAGCTCAAGTAAGTGGCAATTATCAACCGCCTCCCGAAGCTCACCAGCTCTATCTGTAAGAAATACTCCTCCTTGAACATCCTCCGCCACAAGAACCTCATTCCAATCCCCCATGATAGACCAAGGCCCTTCTCTAGCAGCGGACAATGCTTCCAACGCTTCCCAATTCATCTTTCACCGCTGATAGTTCGGATCACCATAAAATAATGTAAAGTCCCAACGAGTAGTGCCCTTAATCACTTTAATCGTGATCAATCTGTCACGCCAATCCACCAGATTAGCCTGACACCGGCATTGGGTGGATTTGAGCACCCAAAGTCCGCCTCCCATCCCTATAGACTCCTGGATGAAAATTTGTATGTATCCCATCCGGACGAAAAAGGAGCGAACCCTCTCAAAAGCCCCCTTAGGTTCCATCACGCACAATATATTCGGCCGATGCTCCCGAATGAGCTCGCCCATCCACCTCTGAGCCGTCCTGCTCATCATGCCACATACGTTCCACGATATAATCGAAAAGTCCTTAAAATCCATAGGTAAATATATGGGAAGGGCTGTCAACTCCGAACAGTCTCACTGCACATCCTCTAAGGCATCAGCCCAATACTCTGATCTTCCCTCCTGTTCACTCTTATCATCCAAACCAACCGTTGAATCCACCCATTCTATAGCCAGCACCGGCCGATCACCTGCACCAGGACTTATTGCCGGCGCCACTGGCTCTACTCTAGTACGCTTAGTCCCCTTTGCAGGGGCTAAGCTACTAAGAAAGCCGGGACTCTTGTCTGGGGCTGTACTTGGATCACCCTTCTCTCCTCGACGTCCCCCATCACCTTTTACTGCCATCTCTTTTGCTACAGTGCCATGCACCTCCTTGTTACGAGACTTTTGCTTTTGGTTATCCTGACTGCGATCCGCTGGCTGCTTATAATCCTTCTTCTTAGTAGATGTCGGACCCGACAGTGGTTTGGAGGCCGGAGTCTGAGTAGTGGACGGCTGAGTTGACGCTCCCTTTCTGGCCTTTCCCTGTCTGCCCTTCCGCTGCACAACAGTAAGCCAACCCCCATATAATATCCCAAACTCATCATCCACAACTTCAATGGGAGAAACTTGCCCGTCTGACTGCTTCGCCCGTAGTTCACCATGCATCTCACCACAATCTATCTTAGCCGATTCATGTAGGACTGGTGAAAAACCCTCCTCATCCACCTTTGCTTTTCCCTTTCTCGCACGTTCCCTGGCTTCATGAATCGCCTCCTCAGATACAGGATTACTAGACTTTTCCTTAGCATGCTTACAATCCCTCTCAAAGTGACCATACCGCCCACAGGCTTGGCAAATCAGATGCATGCCCTCATAGGCAACATGAATCCAATTACCGTTAACCAAGAACTTCCCCAAAACAGGCGCATTCAGATCCAGTTCCACACATACTCGCGCAAACCTCCCCTTGTCGACGTCAAGCGTGCATTTATCAAAGCGTACTACCTCGCCTATCTTCGAGGCAAACGCATGCAGAAAATCCTCTTTGAAGTGTTGCACGGATATGCCCAACATTCGTGCCCAAACCGTAGTCTTACATACCTTTTCCGTTACGGGGTTAAACTCCTTCCTCCACTTCATGATCGGCAAATAATGATCAAACAGCATCTACGGCCCCCCGTTAATAACCCTCTCTCGATCCTCCGGTCAAAGAAACCGAACCACATAATAATTGTGTCCAACGTCCAGCATAGTCAGGGAGCCCTCGCACTTCCAAAGTTTCGTGAGACGATTCTTCAGAACTTGGTACGGAACCTGCAAGCCCATAGTTTTTACGAGCGCATCCTGCCATTCAATCCCTGCCTCCTCTTCGAGCGTCGCATCGACAACAAAACTTGGGATTCGACGATCCCCTCCAACGTACTCTTTGCGGATCAGCCCTTCCGCAATCAAATCTCTTCTCATCCGTATATCAGGTGGAGCATCGCGTTGGCTATCCAGATTGCTATTCAGAGCCTCCTTAAACGTTGAAAAACTCGATTTTGCATGATTTGTGTGATTATCAAGTTGCGTCAGGTTCATCCCTCGCGGGAGAAACCTAGACATGACTCACCTTGCCGTGTTTCTTTAATACGTTATTGTGGATTATTGTTAATAAAGTTTGTTTGCTTCCCCAATTTTACAAAATCAGAACTAATAACTGATTGTTTAATTTAATTCTAGAGTTGATTAAATTAAAAACAGTGACATTAAATTTAAAAATAAAGCAAGTTAAAATTTTAATTAATAAAAATATAAATGGGAAACATTTTAAATATTGCCATCTTTATATAAAATAGAAATTGCATAGTGATTTAGCATTTTCCAATGTCTAAAAAGATCAATTTCTTAAAATTTAAATATTTTATAAAGATTAAAAATATAGTAATCTTCTAAAATTCAAATTATGCTTAAACGGACTTCATAGAAGCTGATTAAATTATCTAACATTCTGCAATCATTATTTTAGGCCTAAATTCGAGTCTTTCCCTAATATACAAATTTTCCTATAGCAATTAATAGACACATTTCATTTTCCAAATCATTGTGCACATGCCAAAATCTATTTTAACGTAATTTATTCCTAATTCCGGTACTAAAATATAAATTCTACTTTTTATCTCCCAATTTAACAAAGTATAAATCACAGAATAAGATTCTAACATTTAAATTATGCAGAATAGTGTAAATAATCTAATAATTATGGTAAAATATTGATAAATCATGGTATAGTGGATTAAATTACTAATTTTAGAATGTAAGCAGATTAGGATTTTTGTCAGATTAATGTAGACAGAATATGCAGAATGATCGATCGTTTGAAATTCAGCAGATTGTAAACTTAAAATTTAGAATTCTACCAATACAGATTTATCGATCATACAATGCATTCAACAGATAATCCTAATTCAGATTTCAACCTCATAGCAGATTAACCTAGATTTAACATATAAACATCGATTATTAGTATTGCTTCCATAAAACATAAATTCGTACTTCAAACTGATTCTAAACTCCCGTTCTAGATCACTCCGAACACGAACAATACAGAAATCCGTCTACAAATTCGAAACATAATAGCATATTACATTGAGGCAAATTCGTAACATTACAAAGCAAGAAAAAGAAAGATATCACCTAGATTAGGTCGAACAAGAGCAGAATGTCGTTCTGTCCAAATCCTCCTAGCATGATTTGATGTTTGTTCTTCTTCTCCCAGTGTTTCCAGAGCATTTAGGGTGAGAAAATGAGTCTGGAATGAACAAAATGATGAAGAATGGCGTTTAAAACCGAGTTTGGGAGGTTAGAAAACTGCCCAACCGCGACTGTGGCGCGCAATGTGGCGCTCAGGACCTGTTTTAGGCGCCACCAAGGAGATGCGGCGCATCCTGACGATTTTCCCAATTTTCTGATTGCGGCGCCAAAAGTGGCGCCTGGAGGTGGATTTCGGCGCCGCCAAGTACGTGCAATGCATTCTGAAGCTTTTTCATCCGAAATTTTCCTAAGTGTTGATGCGGCACCTGGTGTGGCGCTTTCTCCGGCGCCGCCATGCCTATGCGGCGCATCCTGGGCACATTCCAGTGTTGAAAAATCCGAATTTGACATTCTTCATCCTCCGAACATCTTTCTTTCTTCATTTTAATGCCTGAAACATCATTACAATGTATTAGATTTGTCAAAGTCTTATTAAAAAAGCATAAAACATGGTAAATTGAACTCAAATAAGTTTAATTTAACCATGATTATTAATATTTACAAATCACATGAAATATAAACTAAAAAGCATTAAAATAGGTTCGCATACATGCAAATTAGGTTCATTTTAGCACAATTTAAGCTCATTTAAATGTGGTTTCACAGGGTGCATCAACATCCTCACACTTAAACATTGCTCGTCCCTTGAGCAATGAAATCAATTAACACATCAACTTGCCAGTCTAGATAATATGGATGAAGTCACTATGGTTCTGCCAAATCATAGATTCCAACAACGCAATGAGTTAAAGAGGATTCAAAGTTTAATGCACTAGAACAAGGTAAATTGATATGCATCACTTGTTAAACCAGATACCCAAAGCACTTACAATACAGAAAACAAATTAATTACACATAGCACTCAAAATGGGAGAGTGAATAATGTAAATATGCTTTTCTATTCTAGTCTTCAAATATGCTCAATTAATGACTCGGTTTCACTATATTCTAGACACTTTGGTTGAGTTGTAGACGGTTGAATTCCAAAAGCTACTCATGTCATAGAATATGTGCCAGTAATCTAGTCAAGAGTTTATGAATTTCATTTAATACCCCCTTAAAAATTTTTCTTCTTTTTTCTCTCCCCTTTTTTTTGATCTTGCATTCTCCATTTTTTTCTTATTCTTTTTGCAAGATTTGATTGCTATTTTTTTTTTTGTAGGGGTTTTACTCCGACTTTATTGTAATTAAGCATTTAAGAAGACTTGGAACGAGCATATTCATATATAAATAATGATAACTCTCCACATATTAAATAACTAGTCTAATTAATCAAGTAGTTTTCTGCAAGGTAAATAGATATGTCACTAATAGTTCGAGCAACTAGCATAACAATTTAACACAGTCTAGGACTTTAAATTAAGAAACGTAGTACTCATTAAGTTGTAAAATCGGATTTAAGCATAATATTTAGACTTATTTGGATTTTCTCTAGATTGGTTGTGATGTGATAATATTAAATAATAACACCACTGTGAAAGCACAATTTAAATTTAAAATAATTAATATGTTCATGTTATGCATGTATCATTTTATTCAAAGCATAATAAATATTAAAATAAAATTAAGCTAAGCTCTTACCAAGATACCTCATGTAGATTGATAAACATAAAACATGAAAAGATCACACCTGGAGTATTTAGACTTTAGAATTGCACTTCATCACTTTATCATCATGGATGTCCCCTTTTTGCTCCTTCGTGGCATATTCCGCTTCTCTTCCGATCCATCTCTAGCATCATCATCCTCAGCATCATCATCATCTCCATCCTCATCACCATCATCGGAGCCCACGTAGTCCTCATCATCGTCATCCTCAGAAGGCGTCTGAGGGGCAACGTACCTCTGTCCCAAGCTCTGGGACATAAAGTACTCCAATCGGGCGGCGTAGTAGGCCTGGGCTCGTGCATTCTTGGCTATCTGATCAACCAAGAAATGGTGCCTCTGAGCTGCAAGTCTGGCATGCTCATTCACCGTGTTCAGCAGGTTTTGTTGGTTCATCATCAGTGTCCTAGCCCAATCGGGCTCTGCAGCCTGCTGGTACTGCTGTGACTGTGCTCTACCACAACCTCTGCCTCTACCATCTCGTGTACCTCGGGTGGACTGTGAAGGAGCCTCAGAATGCTCCTGGCTGCCCTGTGATGGAGCAGGTGGTGGGGACTGCCTAGGCAACTCTTAGGAAGCATCATAGGTTGGCATCTTGTGCCGGGCAACTTGAAACTCTTGCCAAATGGAATCGGTGGTCTCATCTCCCAATCTCTCTGAAACTGATCCATGTTGACCCCTGACTTGGCACAGAGAAGCCAAATCAAACTGGGAAACATGAGTGCCGACCTCTTCGCGACCCCGGGAGTCTGTCTCAGCTCCAAGGATATCAACTCCCCAATATTGATCGGGCTCCCCATCTTGATACAGTAAGGCACATATAGATCCAAAGCAGATGGTCTCGAAGTGTGAGTAGAGGGACTCAACCCAGATCTATAGAACATAAGGACCTGGTACATAGGGGCATCCATCTGAGGCCCATCCAATCTACTCGGGTCATCATTATAAATGAGGACATCCTCCTGTCCCTCGAACATGGACTGCAACACCATCTTCTTGTTGTCCTCTCTATCCTCAGCCCTCATCACAGGCTCCCAGAAATCCCTGCCATATGGTACATCGACCACTCCAAACAACTTATTAATATACTGAGTAGTGATGGGCACTGTAACTCTAAAAATCCATGAATCCTCCTCATCGGCATTGGCCAAGAACAATCTGGTCAACTCCCAAGAAAATGAACCAACTGTGTGTCGTACAAACCTTTCCCAGCCTCTGGATCGAATAGCATCTCTCAGCAAGGGGTGCTGTAAATCCTTCTCAGAAAAACCTCTATTTGCAATGATCCTCTTCTTATGGTATCTCTTATACAGATCATAGGCCCGAGCACTCCTGAATATAGTGGCATCAAAGATGCCCTCTCTGACATACTGCAACTCAGGGACATAGGTCCTGGGATCATGCCGTTTCTGTCATCCCCTAGCTGTCTGCTCCTCCTGCTCAACCTCAACCTCATACTCTTCATCACCTACAGCCTCAGGAACAGGCTCCTGGATGGCTAGTGCAGCAGATCTCTCTCTCCTAGGCCGAGAGGAAGTAGAACTAGTAACAGGTGCCTTCCCCCTAGCAGCTCTAGAGGGGGCCTGAGGGTGGTCAGATACTTCAGGCTGGATAGGCTGAGTGACCTCCTGATGGTCATCAGCGGGTGCAGCAGTGTGCCTAGACGAAGCACTCTTGGACTCGCTCTTCCTGAAATAGGAAAGAAGCCCCTTGGACTTCAAGCCACCTCCTAAACCCTGTGGCTGATTCATATGGCTTGGATTTTTAGTACGTAGTCTGCGATGGTCAAATACATGTTCATCAGGAATAGGAGTAGGAATGCTATCTGGTGACTGTGGATCATAAATCCCCATCCTTCCCTCGGGCATTGGTATATACCTATAACCCGATTTCTTAGGAAGGTTTGGAGGATTATACATTATTTCAGTACCTGGTTGTACAAAAATCATGGATTAGTATCACATATATGCATTGTCTCCCATCCTCACACTTAAGTTTAAATCAAAGGTTTAACTTAAGTGTTGAGTACAAAGCAAACATATACAACAACCTAGAATGTGGGATTTAAATGACTCAATGACCACAATGATTTAAACTCAAGTTCAAAAGGTAAGTGACAGGCTTTACCATAAACTAATTTAAAAGGGGTCATACCTATAGGTGTTTTAAATGCTGTCCTATAAGCCCACAGTGCTTCATCTAACTTAAAAGCCCAATCTTTTCTAGATTTTCCTACAGTGGCTTCCAATATATTTTTGATTTCACGATTAGTGACTTCTACCTGACCATTGGCTTGGGGATGATAGGGTGTGGTTATCCTATGATGAACATGAAACCTAAATAGCAATTGATTAACAACCCTATTGACAAAATGAGACCCACCATCACTAATGATTGCTTTAGGCACACCAAAACGAGTAAAAATTTGCTTCTTCAGAAATTTAATCACTTGTTTGGAATCATTCAAAGCACATGCTTCAGCTTCTACCCATTTTGACACATATTCTACAATAACTAAAATATATATTTACCATTAGATGGTGGAAATGGACCCATAAAATCAATTCCCCACAAATCAAATAACTCAACAGACATAATTCCTTTTAAAGGCATTTCATCTCTTTTAGTGATATTACTGGCCCTTTGACATACATCACATTTTTGTACAAATGATCTAGCATCACGATAAATGTTAGGCCAATATAAACCACCTTCAAGTACCTTATGAACTGTTCTATTCGGTCCAACATGTCCTCCTCCAAGTCCTTCGTGGCATGCTTTTAAAACTTTCTCAAAGTCCTCATCCGGGATGCATCTCCTTATTATTTGATCTACACACAGTCTAAATAAATAAGGCTCATCCCAAATAAAATATTTTGCATCAGTTTTAAATTTTTGTCTTTGACTATGCCATTTTAAATGATCAGATATTAATCCACATGCTAAATAATTTACAAAGTCAGCAAACCATGGATCAAAGGAAGTATTATAAATTAAATATAAATTCTCATCAGGAAATTAATCATTTATTAATTCTTCTTCCCCTTTTTCATGCTCCAGTCTTGACAAGTGATTAGCTACATGATTTTCATCGTCTTTTCTATCTTTAATCTCTAAATCAAATTCCTGTAACATAATACCCAACGAATTAACCGTGGTTTAGCATCTTTCTTTGTAAATAAATATTTTATAGCTGCATGATCAGTATAAACTACAGTCTTAGAGCCAATCAGATATGGTCTAAATTTTTCACATGCATAAACAACAGGCAATAATTCTTTTTCAGTGATAGCATAATTTCTTTGTGCAGAATTTAAGGCCTGACTAACATAGTAAATAACATGTAGCTTTTTATCCTTTCGTTGACCCAACACTGCACCAACGACGAAGTCACTGGCATCACTCATGATTTCAAATGGTAGGCTCCAGTCTGGGGGCTGAATAATCGGTGCAGTTATCAATGCTTCCTTGATCCTATTGAACGCCTCAACACACTCATCAGAAAAATTAAATTCAACATCTTTGCATAACAATTTAAACAATGGCAGTCCAATTTTTGAAAAATCTTTTATAAATCTTCTATAGAATCCAGCATGTCCCAGAAAACTTCTCAAAGTTTTTAAATTATTAGGAGGTGGAATTTTAGCAATCACTTCTACCTTAGCCCTATCAACTTCAATGCCATTTTTAGAAATCCTGTGTCCTAAGACAATACCTTCATTAACCATGAAATGACATTTTTCCTAATTAAGAACTAGATTTGACTCCTCACATCTAATTAAAACTTTTTCCAGATTAATTAGACATTTCTCAAAGTCAGATCCAAATACAGAAAATCATCCATAAATACTTCAATGCATGTCTCAATTAAATCAGAAAATATAGACATCATGCATCTCTGAAAAGTAGCTGGTGCATTACATAAACCAAATGACATTCTCCTATATGCAAATGTACCATAAGTATATGTAAATGTAGTTTTATCTCGATCCTCAGGTGCAATTGGAACTTGATTATAACCAAAATAACCATCTAAAAGGCAATAAAATTCATGACCAGCTAATCGCTCTAACATTCGATCAATAAAAGACAGTGGAAAATGATCTTTCCTAGTTTTATAATTCAATCTCCTATAATCAATGCAAACATGCCATCCAGTAGTAGGTCTAGTAGGTACTAATTCACTATTTCATTTCTAATCACAGTCATACCTCCCTTTTTAGGCACTACTTGCACTGTACTCACCCACTGACTATCAGAAATAGGATAGATGTAACACCCCGGATTTGATAACCCAGGCCGAGGTGTCAACGCCGCATCTCCCTAGCAAGACACGGCTTCCCGAGCTCGCTATGAAGATGCAAGGCTTGTGGCAAATATTTGAAGGTCTAATTCCAACGCTATCTTGTTAGATTAATTTATGATAAACAAATAATTTTACAGAAAAATGCGTACAATTACATTGATAGCGCTCTGTATACATTGTACTTAAATTATAATGGAATTTAGTATGAAATGTAAATAATTTAAATATTTTTATTGATCATAAGAATATTTCTTTCTTCACATACATGAGTTTTTAATGTCATAATAATTTTTTTTTTTGGACAACAATGTCATAATAACTTTGAAAATTGTTATACATTTAAATCAATTGTAAGTTCTCAAAGTATAATTATATATTGTCAAATATTTAATGCCAATGGTGCAATTTACAACCCGAGTAATAATTATAAATCATTGCAATAATTTAACTAAATTCACGTGTAGGGTTTATAAGCCATTGCAATAATTTTAAAGAAATGACGAATTGTTCTCATTTAATTGAAGTAATTAATATTTATCTTAAAGGATGAATAAAATAGTGTTTGGACCGTTCCCAACTATTTATTATTCAAATAAATTTAATGGTCAAATCATTTAATTAATATTTTAAATAGTTAGTAAAGAGATTTGAAATAGTGAGTTTTTCCAAGGTATTAGTGAGCAGAAAATTGAATGTTGGCCCATTTATTATTTTCTTTTCCATTTTATTTTTTCTCGAAATGGCCTTTTTGAATTTTTTTTTTAAGTGTGTGAGAGTGTAAAATTTGAGGGAAAAAATAATTTACGTACATGCTTGATATTATTTTTAATTAATGAAGATTAATATGAATTTAATGGTCTTGGAATTATTAGAACTAAATAATTTTGGGATGTTCAACAAATTTAATAAAAACGAAAATGATGATAAAGATTTTTTTTAAGAAAAGATTCTTTAGAACATTGTGCACATTAAATTTAAGGTGACTAATATAAATGAATTTAGACTCCCCTGTAAATCATTTATTCCATAAATTTAAATAACTCTATTTTCAAAGTAATTTTTACAGTTTTTTTTCTTATTAATCTTTCTTTAAAAACGTAGTAGGTAGTCAAATTTGAATTAACTGAATAAAATTATTATATTAATATCATTCGCCACAATCATCACACATATTAATTAAAGTCATTTCCTTTTTAATTTCCATGTTTTCCTCGGTTTTATTTGTATATATTTCATCTTCAATTCCCTGTTGTTGATTAAGGCATTGTCAAAGTCACCCGATATGGATGGAGCCTGGAGGGATATGAAGTATGATCTAAAGTCAATAAGAAAAACACTTACCCTAAAAAAGAAGATATTTTGTTTTGTCTTCCCTTAGCCTCTCTTTAGTTGGAATTGTATAGCCAAACCTTTTGCTGAGACCTCAGTGCATGTTCACATCTCGCATGCCTACTTTCTCATCATTGTGTGGATGTATCTGGGTAGCAAATCGACGACATCCCATTTATCCCAACCCTCCAACTTGATATATGATCTTCATTTAAAAAAGAATTGAATTGAATTGAATATCACCAACTGGGTTACTTGAACTCAATATACGGTGTGTCAACTCAAGGCCTCCTCATCCCATGTGGTTCCCCTGCCCTCATCCTATGAGGAATTATACACTTAGCTCCCTCAATGCTTTAATTTGTTTAAAAAATAATACTCCCCATGTCCCATTTAAGATGTCTTGTTTTATTTATGCACACAATCTAATGCACTTTTTCAATCGATAATATCTCAAAATATATACAACAAAAAATTATTTAAAATATATATTATAAAACTACATGATTATACGATTCTAACAAGATTCAACTCGACTATTTTTTTTCAATCATATATTTGGAATAATATTAAGTTAAAGTTAAACAATGAACAGTGTCAAAAAAATCAAACCAGACATCTTGCCTGGAACAGAGGGAGTAATAGTTAATTAAACTCGCTCTTTTCTTATAAAAGAAGTTAGTGGAATAACATGATCTTGCTCCACAATCACCATTTAATAATTATAAATTAATGTTTAATTAGCATAAGTATGGAACTAATTACTATGAAGTGAGGAGCAATGTATAAGACAGATGATTTGGGATGTTTTCTCTTTTGTCACGTAGGGTTCTGTATATTCACACCTGCTCCGTATGAGTCATAAAACACAAACGCAGTACCCCAATAAGCCAACAAACACACAAGCTGCTCCAAATAATCCCAGCAAGAAAGAAGCACAAACAAAACTTCCAACAAATTGCAATCTAACCTAATTATAAAAACTCAAATCAATCTAAACACATATGGTAGAAATAACACTACTGATTTAAATAAATCCTTAATATCATCCACGAATCTATTATTATAACCAAAATACAACACTAAAGATCCCCAACAAAAACACTGGTCTATAATTGTAACCAAACAAACACCTTGCACCCACAAAATTGAAAGATAATCAATGAAAATGATAAATAGGACGAACAGTCATCTAGCTCTTTTGGTTGGAGCACTGCATATGGAGACTGGAAAGAGGCGGTCAGTCAAGGACGAACAGTCAACACTCCAGCAGACAAACGGCGACGGGAAGAGGAACGACGAATAGCAAGCATTCCGGACCATCTCCCACTTTTAATCCAGCATTGCCTTGATAAATTGAATCAACCGAATACTTGCATCTCAATGGCACTTGGATCTCTAAAATTGAATCAACAACAGGATTATTTGATACCCTGTCCTCACTTTGGATAAAAAGCTTCCTATAGAGCCTTTGAAAATAAGGCAAGAAATGCCGCAATAGATCATAAATATTGTAAGCCCCGACCACTTTCCTGAGAGCAACTAACAAATGTGAGGTTAATAAAAGTAAACAGGAGGAGCAATAAAAGTAGTGAAATATAAAAACCCAGTGTGTACCAATACCAACTCACAGATAACAAAACCTTAAGTCCAATACAATACAATTCGTAAAAACCATAAGCAAAAGTTTGGTAGGCTGGTTAAAACATATATGCAATCTAATCCCATGGACTAATTTGCTTACCAATTTCTCAATCAAAGCATCTTCTCCTTTTCAAAGCATTTGATCAATTTAAACGCACCTGGAAACAATAATATAAAATTAGAATCAAATAGCGACATAAACAGAAGCAAGGAAACAAATACTGTACTCTGGCTCCTCCAAAAAAAAAATACTATACTCTCATATCAGGGTCCTGTGTTGCTGCCGGATAAAACAGGTCTCTTCAGTAAATAAAATAACAATGACTGCAGATAAAGATCAAAATACACAAATGTAAGGCATATACGTCAACTATTTTAAATAATGTTCAAACAGGAATAAGATCACATTGGCATTCATTATAATATTCACCACAACAAATCATATACACCCATAATCACTCAAAAAGCCCAACTCCATGTAGGCATGCGAACATAGCAAAGAAATCCAGCAATCAATAGTTGGCTAACCAAGATCCAAATCTAATATTATTCTGATTTAACTAACACAACAATATCGGAATTGACCTATTAAAGGAAACGGAAAAAAAGCCAGTGATCCAATAACTGTATTGACGAAAAGAAACAACAATTGCAAATTGAGAAAAGGTGTTCGACCTGCTCAGTCTCTAATTGCCTGTCGTTTGGTAACTCCTACTTTAATCTGCAGTTTCATCTCTCCAATGATACCTCCTGTATACATAAACAAACAACAGAAAAATTAAAAAACATTGTAATATGGGCTCTAGAAATTAATGGTACCATCCGGATCTTCTCATTACTTCGCTGACCTGCACCAAAAAAATTCAGGACAGAACAAAATCGATAGGATTCCATTGGATTTTATAGCTGGAGAGTGGGCAGTCACAGAGAGAGAGGACATGGAACACATGAGAAATCAAGATCTCTACAAACCAAAAAAAAACGGAATAATATTTTGGGGTACAGGGACATTCAAAATTATGGATGCAAATGCGAAATAAGATGAAGACATGAATCGCTTTTTGAATGATGTGCATAAATAGACAAAAGGACGGAAGGACCGATAGCACGGAGGTGAAGAATGAGAGACCTGCGGCGTGGTTGGATGATTGACAGCGCCGGAAATTGAAGAAGAGTGGACCGACAGCGGCGATGGTGAGGCGGATGATTGCTTCAGGATTCGGAAGAAGACGGAAGGGGAAGGCAAGAATCAAGACAGAAGGAGAAATGTAAATGAGAAGACGGAGAGCGGAGGAGCCGGTAGGGGTTTTAAATAGATGGTATAGATATGTGAGATGTTGAGTTTTTTCGAGGCATTAATAGAGTAGAGGCCCATTTATTATTTTCTGATCCATTTTTTTTTTTGTGTAAAATGGCATTTTGGTTATTTATTTCATTATTTGATGTGTGTGAGAATGAAAGAATTGTTGCATTGTGAGAAGGAGGGGTTGGAGGGAAAGTGTGTGTGTGTGTGTAGGACTTTATTGTTTTTATATTTTACATGATTTGTGTACTTTGAAAAGTTGGCCTGAGTGGTATGATACTCTGGCAGCTTAAGCAAGTGTCTCTTATTCGAGGCTTAATGCTCACTCGATTTTTGAGGATTAATCTCGGTCCAATGAGTCCTGTGATACACTTATATTCACCTAAAAAAATTATTTTTACATATAAAATAAAATAATAAATACCACATATTCTTGTACAACAAAACAAGCATATTAATAATTAATAATGATGATAAATAGGGACCAACGCAAACCACTTTACCGTGTTAAGTATACCCAAAAAAAAAAAGAAAAAAAAAAATTAGCGAGCCTGCTGTTTATAAAGCCTGCATAAAGCCATAAACCTATTCAGCTAAATACCAAACCTAAGCCTATTTATAAAAAATGTTTGTTAGCATGGCCTATTCGTTCAATCCCCATATTCGCATCTATTTGACCATCGGCAATTTTCTCCATGGGAAAGAACGAATTCCTTACGTTGAAGTCGATTGCGAAGTGAATCAAGGCGAAGGGTTTGCAGAAACTGTTATGGTATTGCCAGAAACAATGCTGGGACGAGGACGGATTCAACTGCCATTGTATGAGCAAGTCCCGCATGAGCTAGATGCAATTTTTCTGCCAATACACGACCCTAGTTGTTAGTGGCTATTCTGAAGAATTCGAAAGTAATTTCTAGAGCACATGAGGCGCAGCCACCGATTGTAAGCCGTATCACTGTCACTGTAGTCTACAACGAGTACATCACCGATTGCCATCATATCAGTGGGTTACGCCATCACCGATCGGCATTGAACGGTTGCCTAGCTCAAAGTAGAATTCTGCGTACATAAAGCCTCGAACAAGAAACATTAGCTTAAGTTGCCAGAGCCTCATACCACTCAGGCCAACTTGTCAAAGTACACAAAATTTTAAAAAATAATTAAAATCTACTTTACGCTTGGTACTATTGTTTTGTACAATTAATTTAAAATAGGCCTTGTCCAATTTAGTCCACTCATGTTTATGGTACCAGACAATAATTAATATCCATTTTACGCTTGGTACTACTTTAAACAGGGTCATCGCGCCAGCACGTGCCATGTCTGGACCCACGCGCTTGGCGCGTGGTCCTTGCCTCCGAGCGCGCGCTCTGCACCAGAACGGCTGTTCGACCGTTATCTGGTGCGAAACTTGCCGGAAAACCATCCCCAAACACCCCAACACGTAAGAAATTGCAAATATAACCCTTTCCTCAATGTCTTGAATGATTCTTGGCCTTCACTCTAACGATTCCAACCTTCAATTCGTCCAAAACACATAAAAAATCCACTACGAACCCTCACATCGAAATCTTCTCCAATCAACACCAATCCAGACGAAATAAATATCAATACGGAGAGGAGCGGGGGAATCACTTACAAACAACCGATTGAGAAATCTCCAAGTGGACGCGATGATTAGATCAGTCCAAGATCTTCCACTTTTCCGTCACCCGATTGGCTCTCCCTTCTTCTCCCACTCTGTCTGAAATCTGAAAAATGCCCGAAATCAACTATAAAACATCCATTGCGCCTCTTCCGGAATTCAGCTGCTAAAAAAACCCAGTAAATAAAATACTCAGTCCAAATAAGAACTTCATTAAGAACTTAATTGGGTCATTTACACTTCTCTTCCATAATATCCGCCTTGGGTCCTCTCATTTTTCATCTTTTCTCTTTAAATAGAGTCCTTGCATCTGCATCGATATAAATTATAAACCAACCCATAGGGGTCTCCTCGACCGTACACTTTCCAGTCCTGCCCAAATACTTGACGAACTACATCAACGTAGCCCACTGAGTGGAATTCATGCAAACATGATGGCGATCGGTCATGTACTCGTTGTAAACTACGGTGGCAGCGATACGGCTGAATTGGTGGTTGTGCCTCATGTGCTCGAGAAAGTACTTTTGAATTCTTCAGAATAGCCGCTAACAACTAGGATCAAGTTTTGGCCGAAAAACTGCATCTAGCTCTTGCGGGACTTGCTCATACACTGATAGTTGAATCCGTTCTCGTCAAGGCATTGTTTCGAGCACATATGGCAATACCATCGCAGTTTCTGCAAACCTTTCACCTTGATTTGCTTCGCAATTGACTTCGGCGTCAGGAATTCGTTCTTCCCCATGGAGAAAATTGCCGATGGCCAAATAGAGACGAATATGGGGATTGAACGAATAGGCCATGCTAACAAATATTTTTTATAAATAGGCTTTTAGCTGAATAGGTTTATGGCTTTATGCAGACTCTATAAACAGCTGCCTCGCTAATTTTTCCTTTTTTTTTCTTTTTTGTTGGTAAACTCGACACTAAGGTATTGGTCCCTATTTATCATTATTATTAACATGCTTATTTTTATTATACAAGAATATGTGGTATTATTATTTTATTTTATATATAAAAATATTTTTTTTAGGTGAATATCAATTTATCCCAAGACTTATTGGACCAAGATCAACGCTCGAAAAATCATGTGGGCATTGAACGGTTGCCTATCCCAAAGTAGAATTCAACATACACAAAGCCTCGAACAAGATACGTTAGCTTAAACTGCCACTCAGGCCAACTTTTCAAGTACACAAATTTTAAACAATATTAAAAATCTATAAACCCCGGTGAGATTCACTCCCCCGATTTCGGATATTTCGAGTTCGTTACATATCTTTCGGCCCAAGACTCGACAACTCCAAGCCCTTTCAAGTCTATAAATAAACCCCTTATTCAGCTCTGTACACTTTTCAACGTCTTCGAATTTTCCATACACCTCCAAACACCCAAAAACCCTACTTCTAAGCCGTCGGAAGCAAGAAGTCAGCGAAGGAGGAAGTCTTTGGACGAATTCAGCATCTCCCGAGCGTAGGTGAATAGTGAGGTAAGACATTCGTCCACATTTTCCATTCAAATTCGAACCCAACCCATAACTTGGTACGTTTTCTATTTCTAAATCGCGATCCGGATCAAGAAGGAGGAGTACGAAGGATCTAGGAGACAAATGGCGAATACGGAGGCCACAACATCGAATTAGAAGAGTCGTTGATCCAATCCAAGTAAGTTAATTCTTACTTATGGTTTTGGTGGATAAAATTAACCCAACAACAAAGACCTAATAAGAAAACCCACTAAAATCTGTTTACACGTGCGCAATATTTTTGTACGAATTTTTCGTACCCTTTAAAGTGCTCAAACAAGAAAACACAAAACTGAAATTGTACCTAAGATGTAGATCTATATTCTGTAAAATTTTCAAAATTTTTCAGTAAGGTTTGATACCCAAAATAAGACCTGGACTAACCTGCATGCGTATCGAATTCCGAAATGGTAGCAGATTTAGTTTTCGAACTTGATGAATTTTGACACTAGATCTAGGCCGAATAAGGAGTTGTGATAAACATGGAAATTGTAGATCAATAAGTCGTGAACACCTCTGTAAAATTTCATAAAAATTAGAGTCCATTTGATGGGTTAAAGATCGGATCTTTGAAAGTTGCTACAGTCTAAATCCTGACAGCTTAGTGTCTTTGTACTAATTCAAATTTTTGACCCGTTTCTATACCTCGTTTTGAAAAACTTAAAACACGGAACTTGTTCGTTAGGGTGTTTCCGAGCTACTGTTAAATTTTCAGCTTAATTGGCGGTGAAATGAATTTTCAGCAACACGTAGAAGTCAAATTTGAGAAAGTTGAGGAATTTGTGAAATTGATCTTTACTAAACGAACAAACGAGTGCTCTTTTGAAAAATAATAAAAAACCACATTTGTAAATCTATACTAAGAAAGCAAATAAATCTAATCTAGAAAGCAAGGTTAAAAGACAGGGACAGGAATAAATAAAGATTGGGCAATGTGTGGACAAGGATCTTATTAAACTTCCATTTTGTAAGAAATTGTATCATTTGTTATAAATAAACCTCTGAGCTAGACAATTTTCATACGCCCTAAACTATTTTCCCTTCAGATATATACTTATAGATTGGATAATATGCTCTTGAGATTCTAAGTATCCTATTTCTCCCCTGGTCACACCCAAAAATTCTAATCAAGCCCTGAACTATCATATAACTCTCAAACCTAGTAACAGATAGAACATTTCTCAATACATCCGAGTGAACTCTACAAAAGCATTTAAGAGAAAGTGATAAAGAAAGCATTTAAAATCCTATCACTCGGAGGTTTCAAAAGCATCACACTGGTAGTATAAGAGAGGCCTAGGTCATAATGACCAGAAGTGGATCAAGAATTCCCGAACATCAGTGAACCACTCGCAGTGTTCACCTCCTTCCGGGTAGTTATGAGATACAAACTAATTAAACAAACTAATAAATTAGTGTGTTCCGGATGCACTCACCCAAGACTCAAAAGTAGACTTTGGCAGAAGATGATAGCAACTTAGAAGATTACCATGGCCTATGTATTTTTCATCCAACATTAACTACTAACATCAATTAATGCTAGAATCAAACACATAGCAATTTTAGAAAATGATTTGATTTTGAAAGCCATTCCCTTTTGACATACAGGTACTAGACTCCAACTTAAGCAACAGACCCTTTCGATCTAGATGAGACCTACTTGCTGACTCTGTATTAATTCTTTAAAATCCCCCATGGTCGAAAGTAAACTGCTCATAGCTTACCAATTCACTCGTAACTCTGATCCAATATTTTATTTTAAAGAACAATGAATTTTTGGGGAAGTTCAATATAATCCAAGTTCATATGTAAATCAAATCCTCCATTGTCCAAGGGAAAAATCCCAAAAATCAGTGTAGATTTTAAATATAAGTAGATATATAGATATAGACTCAAGGACGGCCCAAAATATTAGGAAACCTGGAACCAATAGGTATTTTGATTTTTTTTAATATTATATTTTAGAATTTTTAAAGTATTTCACGCCTTAGGAACGCGAGTTATTGGGATTTAAAGCAATTAAAGAGATTTTGGATTTTTTTATAAAATGTTTTTTGTTTGTCACTTTTTTGGATTATAATAGTTTTTACGATTTTTAAAGTATTTCACACCTTAGGAACGTGTTATTGGGACACAACGGTTGCCGCTCCCGGAATATGGATATTGGATGCTTTATTTCTGAATCCAATTTATTAGGTTCCATATTCGTATTATTGGAAGAATGTTTTATTAAATGAATTAATTTAATTTAAGAATGAAGGTATGAAGTTAGTAGTATGTTATAATTAGTAGTTAGAGAGTTAGAACAATATATACATGCTCAACAATCTACAATAATCACTAATGAACAAAAGAATAGAACAATTAACAAAAATGAGACAAAGAATAAAAGAATGATATTTATTGCAATTTAACTAAAATTTCAACAATGATATTTACACTATACCAACAATTAGAACAAATAAATTTCAAACACCCACAAGCAAAGAATAAAAGAATTTAAGACCAAGGTAAAATATAATATTAATATTAGAAATAAAAATAATATTATGTATAGATATGCAAGTATATATATAATATAAGAATACTAAAAATATGTTATAGGAGTAATAAAAATAATAATAACTATAATATTTATATACCAAAATTTAACCTATTATATTTATAACAAAAGATTAGAATAATGTAAATAAGAATATTTTATAGTGTATAATATAAATAGTATTAAAAATAAAAATAGTAAAAATAATAAAAGAATTTAAAGACTTCCTAAGTCCATTTACTCTTATTTTCATTAAAAACCAAAACTCATTTTATTTTTATTTATCAAAATCACCATTTCTTCACTCCCAACACCAAAATTTAATTAAACCAAGTTATTCATTCCAAATTCAAATCAACACCAAGCAATTATTTTATTTCTCAACTTAAAAAAAAAAAAAAAAATTCCAAGTGATTAAAGAATTCAAAAGAACCAAAGAATGAGCAATCCAATAATCCACAACCGGCTAATAATCCAATCCAAACAATTCCTACACTATCCTAAAGCACCACAAAAATCAACACTAGGCTACAACTCAAAAACTCAATTTTTATATCAAAAATACAATTTTAATCAATTATTCATCTTCCAATCATCTCAATACCTCAATACTGCATTCATCATCATTCTTAATTTATTCACAAATCCAACACTCAACAATCCACAAAGTTATCATCCAAAATCAACTAGAATAACCAAAATCACCAAAACAATCAAACCATTATTCAACCTACATTCCAAAAATCCCTAAACAACTCTAACACTCCCCAAATCATTCAACAAGCACCAAAGAATCTCCAAACACCCAAATAGTTCAACAATGCATCTTTTAAAATTTTGCAACCTCAAAAACATAGCATCCATCAAGCTCACATAATTAATTTAATCTCAAACTAACCAAAAAAATCAAAATAGTCAAACTAGCATATTCAACCTATGTCCACATTAAAAAATCTCCAATTTATACGTCCAACTAACAAATCCAATTTCCAAGCTCAACAAAAGAATTAAGTAAATCTAAACATAAGCCCTAAAATCTATTTACTAATCTAAGATTGCAACAAAAATATCACAATTGACTAAATCTAGGTTATTGAGAACAAAGCTAGGAATAAAAATAAAGATCTACACTACTCACAAGTCACAACATCACAAATAGTTCTAAACAAATAAATCTAAAACAAATACACTGAACTCATTTAAAACATACAACTAAATACGACTATACACAAAGAATTAAACACACATATGAAAATCTCAAGCAAACAACTAAAACAGCACACAAGAAATGAATAAAAGGAAATGGACCGTTCACGTCGGCTCCACCTACACCACTGCTGCTCCGGCCAACCGGCTGCTACCCTGGTCCCGACGCACCACCAGCACCGTTCCCTGTTCTCATCACCTCCGTCAGTCCAAAGCCACCAGCGCCGCTCCCTGTTCTCATCACCTCCGTCAGTCCAAAGCCACCAGCGCCGCTGCTGCTTCCTCATCTCCCACACTCGCGCCGCCGCGCTCAATCCCTAAGAAGAACTCCAACTCGCCAGCCGCTGCCTTTTCAGGTTCTTTCTTCATGCTCGTTGCCCAGCTGCGTTTCGTCGCCACTGCTTTCTCCCATCTCCGTCGCATTTCCGGCGTCTCCACCGCCGCATCTGTCCATCTCTCGAGGCCTCGTCGCACCAGCGGCGCCTGCACAGCCCAGTGCCTCAACTGCTCCTCCAGCTTGCTTGTGCCGCTCATTTCTCAGCCCTCTATTTGGCCGCTGCTCAACTCCTCGCCGTGGCCGTAGCTCTCTCTTCTCGCACTCTTCCTCTCAATGTAAAGTGAAGCAGCGGCGCTCCCCTCTTCTTCTTTTGTGCCCTAATCTGATTGTGTCTTTGGGATAAATGTAAATGGGTTAGATGGGTGATGGGCCTGGGAGTGTATTATTGCATTGGGCCTGAATGAATTATGTTAACAGTTTATTACAATTAATCTAATCTCATTAATATATCAATGCTTAATGCTATAATTAAATCACAAAAATTAATATGAGAGATGAATCAAATAATAATAAGAATAAAAGAATTTATTTACAAGTACAAATTATCTAAATGAAATTTAACTAGGGAATATATCAAGTATTACGCACAATTTAATTTACACTAAAAAAAAAATGGAAGACCTATCCTAACGGAAAATTGATGTTTAATACCACAGTCCTCAAATACTTCTTGTTTGATACCCGCATGCTATAATACTTCTATTTCGGTACCCATCTCTGAATTTCAATTTTCTTTCTAAAAATAAAAAACAGAAATGACTTAAACACCCTTGATTAAAATTGTATTGAGGAATTGAGAAGAAGAGTAAAGAAGTTATTGTATGGAGATGTCTTGTCATGTGCAAAAAAAAGTAACCTGATAATCACTCACATCTAAAAAACAAAATCTCTCACCACCATTGCAACATTGAAGATGGTCTCCGTTAAGCTTGATCTACCATCATTGCAACATTGTAGAGATCTCCCTTATATGCGATCTATCCCTACCCAAAAATTCCACTTTCCCCACTCTTACACAGCAAGCCAAGACCCGCTGCCAACTTCGCCTCCAAACCCTTTAAGCCTCGTTTCGCAGCGATGCAAAATTGAGAGCAATTGCCGAAGATATCCCCGCCGGCGTCCAGGATGAAGTGGCCGGACAGAAGGGTTTCCCCGCCTATGACTGAAGAATAGTACCCACCATACCTCACCAAGAACGTGCCTGGTGACGCACCTCTTGGCCTCACTGTCTTCGATGCGCAAGTCGTCTCGTATACTTAGGTGCCACGAGGACGATGCCCCCACCTGTAATGCTTTTTAATGCCATCGCAACATTTTCCCTTTTGATAAATTGAATTGGATCCCAAGAATCTTGAGACGGAATTGGTGAATATGTTTTCACATAATGACACTTTGTCAACAATTGAACTGGAATAAGATCATAATTTTTGCTCCAAATCATCCTTCTTCACTGTTATCTATGATTAAACCTATCTCGTTTGGTGAAGAGAAATTCTTAAACCAAGCCATGTCCATGAGGCAATAAGTAGGTGCTACATTAATACAAATTTTACCTATATCTAATTGGTTTGCTCTAGCAAATACTCATCTTTTTAAGTTGAGAAACCTAATCAAGTTTGGACTTGTAATATGAGGAAAACAAAATTACAAAAATAAATGGACAAGAGCTACTTGCATTAGATCGTTAATGGGTGCTCTCTTCCAAGTAGGATTGTATGTCACAAATTATAGAGTGTGTTGGCCACACAAAGTGCAGCATTCTCCAGGTTGAAGTGATGTATTTTTATTTGCGAGTTTATTGTTGGCAGTTACGAGTTTGAATGTATTTGTATGTAGTTTGTGATTTAGAACTCTGAAATGTCCATGAATTTTATTGTATGTTGATTGGAATTGCAATTGAGCTTACAGTTATAACCGATGGGCAATTTTGATTGGGATCGACATAAGGTGCAATGCCGACAGTGAAGAAACGGCCTCCGGCCAAGTTACGAAATCTCAATCCATAGTGCGAGATTATGATTTTGGAGTATATATTCATGACCCTTGTGATGAGATAACTTGAATGCATATAATAATTAAATTTTATTTGCATAATGCCCATAATTGGATTAATAATCTATAATTTATTTAACTAATTCAAATTTTATTTATTTGTAACAAATAATATTATTTATAGAATTGTTAGAAGAATAATAATTAGATAATGGTAATTGAATTTTCATTATAAATAGATTTAGTTAAATTTGGGACCAAAAAAAAGAATTTCAAAACATGGGACCAAATGTAGTAGAAAGAATAACTTATGGGATCAAAAGTAAATTTAGCTCTTTGCATATGATTTAAATATGAAATCAATCTTAAACAAGGGGAGCTGGTGGCAATTTAAGTAAATAGTATAATAGATTAATGATTTTCGCTACTCATATTTTACCACAAGCGGATGGTTGTCATCAAGTAATAAAATCCGATGAATACCAGATCGAGCCCAAGGGAATTTCAGAAAATTATTTCATTATGGAGAATATTTTAATTGTTTTAAGTTTATTAAATATATTTTATATTTTGAAAGAGTTTGTTTAATTCTAGAGTTTTTTTTTGGTGACACAGCCTGAAAAGGCGAGCAAACATGCAAAAATAAAAAATAAAAAGAAAGGAAATAAAAAGGAAGAAACAATCAACTCCTGATGTAGACCTCGCCGCTTGCATCTTTGTCGGCAAAGGCCTTCACTGTATCCGGTGGAAACGCCGAAGTAGTGAAGAAGTCAACCTCTCCGGCAGCCAAAGAAGCTAAAGCATCTGCTACTTGGTTACCCTCTCTGTAGATGTGTTGAACGTCACACCCATTCATGCGCCGTAACTCTTCTCGAACATCTGACACCAAAGGCCAAAGCGAGTGTCGCATAGTGTGTAACACCCCGGATTTGATAACCCAGGCCGGGATGTCACCGCCGCATTTCCCTAGCAAGACACGGCTTCCCGAGCTCGCTAAGGAGATGCAAGGCTTGTGGGTATGAAAAAGATTTAAAACAATTCAAGATTTAGTCCGGAAATTTATAATACTTAGTACGATAGTAGAAATTATCATGCGCGGAAGATAAATAAAGTAAGTGCAGCGGAAAGTAAAGTCACGGCCAACATGGCCAAATCCTCGGGTTTAACAGACCCGGTAAAAACAGTACGATGCAGAAATGTAAAAGTCCATTATGATTCCCCCCAAGTGCACATGCAATGCGTCACTCGACGTACTCTGAAAAAAAAAGAAATGGCAACGGTTGTCAGTATAAAAATATACTGAGTAAGTTAATCCCTAACTACAAATAAAAGGGGTTACAAGTGTTTAAACTAAAGATTTCGCTTGCCGTACGAGAATTTAGAAATACATGATTTATTAGCAGCGGAAAACATGATTAAAGGACTTAATTTTAAAAGCGTAATTTAAAGCATGATTTAAGATGCATAAATTTTAAATACATAATTAAAGACATGATAAATACGATTTAAGCAAAATGAAACACTCACACAAGTCTTTTACTTTTCATCCCGTAAACTAAGAAGAGGACACCATACCGGGATATCACTAACGAGGCAATCTCAACATAGGACCACTAACGAGGCAGTCTCAAAGATAGTAGGACCACTAACGAGGCGATCCAAAAAGATAGTAGGACCACTAACGAGGCGATCCAAAAAGATAGTAGGACCACTAACGAGGCAGTCCACAAATACAGCGCGCGAGATCACTAACGAGGCAATCTCAGATAGTAAGGAGACCACTAACGAGGCAGTCTCAAAGATAATGATAGTATGAAGATCGGCTCAGCCTAGTGAACGGGATTTTTCGAAAGTTCGTATTTCAAAGTTATCAAATGGTCGATATCGCGTTTTCATAGTTCGAGTTTTCTCAAGTTCGAAAAATCCTGTTCGAGGCAGTTTACACCTTTCTTAATTAAAAATTCGTCTTTTCTTCAAAAATTCTGAAACTTGGTCAGTAATTCAAAAACACACACACGAACAACTTTCATGTTTTAAGTTTTTAGAAATAAGGTTCCGAAGTGAGTTGAAATTCGAGTTTATTGCAAAGAATAACTTATGTCTTAAAAACTGTTTTCGTCACAGGTTCGTGCAACGCCGATTAAAAATTCATTTCAAAACCAATCGATGTGAAATTTTTACAGTAACTACACAACACATTAAGGAACAACTTTCATGTTTTAAGAATTTGGAAATAATGAACTCTTGGCACTCAAAAATCGAGTGCAACTCACTGCATACTCATGGCCCTTTAAACGATTTCAAAACAGTTTTAAAAACTCGGCCGTTTGACATATCAAATGAACACCAAAATCCGTGAAATTTTATATACATAATCTAGACACAATTATCTACAACTTTCGTTTAGGAATGCAAGGTTAAATCATTTGAAAAATGGGTGAAAAACATGCATCAAGTTGAATGAAGGAATCTGCCACAGATTTAAAACGTTCGGGTTGTCACAGAAAGTTTACGGCGGGATTTGGGATAGAAAAACTTAATGTCAACGGCTGAAATTTGGACACAAGATAGATAAAGGTGTTAGGAACAACTTTTATGTTGAAAGGTTTTCGGTTTGAATTCCCGAAGGTCGAGTTTTTGGCGAGTCTTTAAAATTGGACGAAAATAGGGTTTTTGAAAACCGATTTTTGTTACAAGCCTATATCTTGAGATTTAAACAACAAACAACCACGAAAATTTGTGAGTAAGGTTTTAACTTACTTAGAATGATGATAGGGTCGCTGGATTGGGTTTCCAGACGTCCTAGGGTCACGACGAACGGCCAACTTCTCCGATCGCTTTTTGTTCGTTTTCCGACGGGAAATCGTAGTAAGGAAATAGTGTTAGAATTCGAGTTTCTGAGACTTATGGACGGATGGAATGCTATATTGAGACTTACCAAGGTTCTATGAAGCCGTGGCTCAGTCCCGTTCTCCTCTTCGTCGCCGGAATGTTCGCCGGAAAGCTTCGTCGGGAGAGTTTGGCTTGGAGAGGGAGTTTGTGAGTATGGTGGGGATGTGTTTCTGTGGGATTAGGGCTTTTGAGGCTCCCCAGCCGCCCTTAAGCCTTCCTTAAGGCTGGAATTTGGTTTCCCTCGAAGGGAATTGTAATTTAGGCAAGAAAATCACCCCCGAATGGAAAGATTACACCTTCAACCCTTCTGGCGCGGAGGTGGCGCGCACCCACCCCTATGGCCGCGCGGAGCACGCGTGCCAGGCCGGGCGTCGCAACGCCCTTGGCCGCGCGGTGGCCGCGCGGCGGCGCGCGGACAGCGCGAGCCGGCCGGACCGGCCGGTTCGGCGGTCCGCGTGTTTCGTCGATTCTTCCCTCGCTTTCCCCTATCGGTTTTCTACGTGTTAGCTCGATTCCCTGGGTCGTCTCCGTTTCGGAATCTTTTCTTAAACATGTTACGAGTCCGGCTTATCGCCCGCAGCATTTCCGTGTCCTACTTAGCCTAGTCTAAATTGGTTCCACCACCTCCTATCGTCCTTGTGATCTAATTCGTGATGTATTTTGTGATTTATTTCGTGACTGAACTTAGAAATTAGTTCTAAGCTGCCTACGTACCTTGTGAAGGGATCAAGTCATGACGTAGTTCAAACGTTTTGAATTTGTTTTTCCTCGGGTGTTACATCCTCCCCTCCTTAAGAATACAGTTATGTCCCCATAACTGTGGTCGGGTCGTTTTGGAAGAGGGCAGGGTAACGTTGCCTCATGTCGGCTTCCAATTCCCAGGTTGCCGTCTCCGTCTCGTGGTTGGACCACAGGACCTTGACCATCCTTACAGTTTTATTCCTTGTCACCCTTTCCTTGTAGTCGAGTGTTTTCACCGGGGTTTCTTCATAGGTAAAGTCATTATCCAATTCGGTCACGTCCGGTTGGAGTACATGCGACGTGTCGGCACATACTTCTTTAGTTGGGGGTCGTGGAACACATTGTGGTTACGAGCAAACGGTGGTGGGGACGTTAGTTAACACGCCGTTTTCATTTCCCTACGGAATTTCTCAGGGTCCCTAGGTATTTACGTCCCGGGGGTTTCCTGTAGTCCTGCGAAAGGAGGGCGTGAGGTAATCACGCTGTCCTTGCCCGGAATAATGCCAGGTGGTGCTCCATGTCGACGTATTTCTCTGTCAATGTACGCCCGGGTTCAGTGAGGAGCGTATAGCAAAAGAGATTGAGCAGAACAGGAAAGATAAAACTCCACCCGGGTCCCGCGCAGTGGCCGCGCGTTGGCGCGCGGAGAGCGTGCGGCCCCCCTCTGTTCGAGAAAATGGGGCTCGCGCTCCGCGCGAGCTACTTCCCCCATTTCCCATTCGAGAACACACCCCCAATTCTCTCTAAATCCGGCGAGTTACCTTCCTGTTTGCTCGATTTCGACTTCAATTTCGCTCATCCAGGTACGATTCTACTAAACCCACTTACTAATTTCAACTTTTATGTTTTGAATGATTTGATTTGTGAAGGGATTTAGGAAATTAGGGTTCGTGTACAAAATTGGGGGTTTATGATTTTTAGGCTTGATTTGTGCAATTTAGCAAGTGTATGTGGCAATTGTCGTTACCCTTGTTGCCTTGCCTATGTTTATGTTATAATGTGTTTATGTTTTTGGCAAATTCTTGTTGAATTCGGATCCTTAGAAAGGCTATGAAGTTATTGATGCTTGGTTGCTATTGGGGTGTGATTATTAGTTCGTTCCCCCGTTGTTTGGTGCTGTAGGATTTGCCGTATTGTTATTAGAATGATTATTTCATTCTGTGGGCGACTTCCGTGTGTTGTCAGTAACTTAGGCTTTGGTTTATTGCGTACATAACGTGTTCGACGAAATGCCACAAAGGGTTTAGGCACTAGTCTGAGCATATCCTTTGTCTAGGTTACCTCCTAGTTGGTCTTAGTAAACGGTAGGATTTGTTGTTCTTACGGTACATTCGCGTTGGAAATGTATATTAATGCCCTTTTCGTATTTTCGCCTGACTTCTGTGTGGGACTTGGCCTTATAATCGGTGTTTGGTAACTTGCAGGATGTTGCTCTTTTCGTGGGTCGTTTTGGCGTCCCTCATGTCTCCTCCGAGGACTAGGAGACGAGTTGCTGATGAGGCTGGCCCCAGTCATGCTGCTCCGGCGATGCCGGATTTCGACGAGAGCGAGTCAGAGGAGGACGAGGCGCGGCGGGGCCCGCGTCTCAGGGGTCTCCCGGACGAGGTGCGTCCTCACCGGCACGACAGGTTCCTGTTTAGGACGAAGGCTGCCCAGGACTTTTATTTCGACGAGCTTCGTCGAAACAGGGCTTACGTCCCTGAGAGAGGCATATATCCTCTTCATATGGGCGATGACAGGGTCAGTGCGGTCTTGGAGTATTTGCAGTGGACTGGTCTGGCACGTCACCCCGAGGGCGTTGCCTCCGGTTATTTGGCTATGGAGGTTATTGCCAACATTGGCGGTCTCGGGGAGGGTGACGATCTATCCCGGGTATGGGTCCGTGGTCGCTATCTCGACTTCAGTGCTCGGGCGATCAATGTCTATTTTGGTTTGCCCGACGATGGCGTATTCCGGCCCCTGCCTGAGGGGCGCGTTCTTGCTCCTGCGTGGAACACCTTATGCACCCTAGTGCCTCCTCAGTTCGATCACAGTCATGAGCTTCGTTTGACGTCAATGGACTTCCCTTGGCGAGAGCTTGCTCAGCTGTGGCTCGGGCGTGTCCGGCCGGTGTCCCGGAGCCACATTGTCTTGGATCACGTCTACGAGAAGCAAATCGCGCGGGACGGTAGGGTGAATGTAGGGGCTTGCATCGAGGACAACTTGCGGGGTATGCGCAGAGGACGAGGGAGTAGGGTGATTACCCACGCTCACCTCATCTGTGGGTTGTGCGCGGCACAGGGGATTCGCACTACACCGGAGACAGACCCGTACGACCTAGCACCTGGCCGTTGCTACCGTATCCCGTCTCATGCTGAGCGGCGTAGCGCCTTACGTCGTGGGGCTCCCCGTGCTGTACTTCGCCCGCAGCCTGATGACGGCGGCCTGATTCTCGTTGTACCACCGGAGCAGCCACCCCCTCCCCAAGTAGTTCTACCTCCTGCTGAGGCACCTCCAGCTGTGGCACCTCAGGGGCAGGAGATGATTCAGATGCTGCAGATGATGCAGGAGATGCGGGTCAGTATGGACGCCGGGTTTGCAGCTGGGCAGGCTCGCTATGACGCCCTCGACGCTAGGTTGGACCTCTATCAGACCCGCATGGACTTGTTTGCTACGAGGCAGGCTCAGCAGCAGTCCACCATGTCTGACATGTACGCCTATGTGCGGCAGATGGACGACTACATGCGCCGACAGTTCCCACCTCCCGATCAGTGATGTCTCCCTTTGGTTTCGTGTTTTCGGTTAGGTTTTGCGTTTAGACGTACTTTGCTTAGATTCCTTCTTATGAGGACGTTGCTGTTGCCTGGTGTTTGTGATTTATATTTTCGTTATGTTATTGCTTAGTTAGGTGTCTGACATGTGTTGGTCGTGTGCTGCTGTTTCGGAACCATGGTTTAGTTGTTCTGTCCGTTTTATGGTTTGAGATGTTCTGGATTTACTATTACCTTCCTATCGTGTCTGCATGTGTGTGGATTGCCCGACAATACCTACGCCGTTGCTTGACTAAATCGCTTGGTTAAATTAGCGTGATAAGATACACGGGATTAGAGTTTATATGTAGAGTGTATATAGTTGCTCTTAAGGGGAAAATTTCTATTGAGCGAAGATTAGTCCTTTAATAGGTAACAATTTATCAGGGTGTTTTTCTTGTATAGGTTGTTGGAATTTATTTATTTATTCTTATATGCGCATATTTACGTATTTGTATATATTTTATTATTATTATTATTATTATTATTTTTATTATTATTTTTATTATATATATATATACATATATATATTTTTTTTTTCAGGGTTGTAGGTTCCCCTCTTTGATTATGGTGGTTAAAGAACTAAATAAAATGCATAGAATAAATTTAAATAGGCTTGTATTTTTATTACTCAAGAATTTTGGTTTACAAGCATTCGAAATAGAAATAGGTGTGCTGCTAATAGTACGGAAGGGAAAGTATACTAATAATGCGTAGCTGGATCACTAGATCTAAAACGAGTGGGCAGGCTCGGCCTTGATGGGATCATCCTCATCGCTCGACACATCGATGGGTGTGGCGACATTGGGAGCAGGCCCCGGGTTCTGAAGGACCGCTCCGTCCACGTCCTGGGCTAGGTTAGTCAGTTCCCAGCCTATGGTCTCTATCTGCTCCTCCAAACCATCTCCCTTGTCTTGGAGCTGGGCCACTTGGGCTTGGAGGTGTGTGACTTGCTCCTGCAGCTGGGTTATGTGGTGATGGTCTGTTTCCCTAAGGTGACCCAAATGGGCCAGGTTACCCTCCAACTGTCCTACCCGCGTTTTGAAGTAATTGATGTGCTGTTGGCCCTCAAGGTATGCGTTCATTAATTTCACCATCAGATTGACCATGTTCGCGTTGGGCTCGACCATCTAATGTCAACAAGGGAGGTTAGAGTTAGACATTTTTCAGGCAAGGTTAAGATATGCACAAATTTAAATCTATATGCAACATGCAAGTGCAAGTCCCTTCCCCATAGAAAAAAAAAAACTCAATTTATTTTTAAAGTAAATTGCTAAAGGTTGGGCCTCTATAGTGGGCCAAAATTTAATATTTCCTTGGCTAAGATTTTGGGCTAAAAATAATACTAGTAGTCAAATAAATAATTTTAAAAGAAATGACACTTGGGTTTAAAAATAATGGTTTAAAATAGTAGTAGCTTTAAAAATTTTCCGGGCTCTGATACCAACTTGTAACACCCCGGATTTGATAACCCAGGCCGGGATGTCATCGCCGCATTTCCCTAGCAAGACACGGCTTCCCGAGCTCGCTAAGGAGATGCAAGGCTTGTGGGTATGAAAAAGATTTAAAACAATTCAAGATTTAGTCCGGAAATTTATAATACTTAGTACGATAGTAGAAATTATCATGCGCGGAAGATAAATAAAGTAAGTGCAGCGGAAAGTAAAGTCACGGCCAACATGGCCAAATCCTCGGGTTTAACAGACCCGGTAAAAACAGTACGATGCAGAAATGTAAAAGTCCATTATGATTCCCCCCAAGTGCACATGCAATGCGTCACTCGACGTACTCTGAAAAAAAAAGAAATGGCAACGGTTGTCAGTATAAAAATATACTGAGTAAGTTAATCCCTAACTACAAATAAAAGGGGTTACAAGTGTTTAAACTAAAGATTTCGCTTGCCGTACGAGAATTTAGAAATACATGATTTATTAGCAGCGGAAAACATGATTAAAGGACTTAATTTTAAAAGCGTAATTTAAAGCATGATTAAGATGCATAAATTTTAAATACATAATTAAAGACATGATAAATACGATTTAAGCAAAATGAAACACTCACACAAGTCTTTTACTTTTCATCCCGTAAACTAAGAAGAGGACACCATACCGGGAGATCACTAACGAGGCAATCTCAACATAGGACCACTAACGAGGCAGTCCAAACAATGGGAGACCACTAACGAGGCAGTCTCAAAGATAGTAGGACCACTAACGAGGCGATCCAAAAAGATAGTAGGACCACTAACGAGGCAGTCCACAAATACAGCGCGCGAGATCACTAACGAGGCAATCTCAGATAGTAAGGAGACCACTAACGAGGCAGTCTCAAAGATAATGATAGTATGAAGATCGGCTCAGCCTAGTGAACGGGATTTTTCGAAAGTTCGTATTTCAAAGTTATCAAATGGTCGATATCGCGTTTTCATAGTTCGAGTTTTCTCAAGTTCGAAAAATCCTGTTCGAGGCAGTTTACGCCTTTCTTAATTAAAAATTCGTCTTTTCTTCAAAAATTCTGAAACTTGGTCAGTAATTCAAAAACACACACACGAACAACTTTCAAGTTTTAAGTTTTTAGAAATAAGGTTCCGAAGTGAGTTGAAATTCGAGTTTATTGCAAAGAATAACTTATGTCTTAAAAACTGTTTTCGTCACAGGTTCGTGCAACGCCGATTAAAAATTCATTTCAAAACCAATCGACGTGAAATTTTTACAGTAACTACACAACACATGAAGCAACAACTTTCATGTTTTAAGAATTTGGAAATAATGAACTCTTGGCACTCAAAAATCGAGTGCAACTCACTGCATACTCATGGCCCTTTAAATGATTTCAAAACAGTTTTAAAAACTCGGCCGTTTGACATATCAAATGAACACCAAAATCCGTGAAATTTTATATACATAATCTAGACACAATTATCTACAACTTTCGTTTAGGAATGCAAGGTTAAATCATTCGAAAAATGGGTGAAAAACATGCATCAAGTTGAATGAAGGAATCTGCCACAGATTTAAAACGTTCGGGTTGTCACAGAAAGTTTACGGTGGGATTTGGGATAGCAAAACTTAATGTCAACGGCTGAAATTTGGACACAAGATAGATAAAGGTGTTAGGAACAACTTTTATGTTGAAAAGTTTTCGGTTTGAATTCCCGAAGGTCGAGTTTTTGGCGAGTCTTTAAAATTGGACGAAAATAGGGTTTTTGAAAACCGATTTTTGTTACAAGCCTATATCTTGAGATTTAAACAACAAACAACCACGAAAATTTGTGAGTAAGGTTTTAACTTACTTAGAATGATGATAGGGTCGCTGGATTGGGTTTCCGGACGTCCTAGGGTCACGACGAACGGCCAACTTCTCCGATCGCTTTTTGTTCGTTTTCCGACGGGAAATCGTAGTAAGGAAATAGTGTTAGAATTCGAGTTTCTGAGACTTATGGACGGATGGAATGCTATATTGAGACTTACCAAGGTTCTATGAAGCCGTGGCTCAGTCCCGTTCTCCTCGTCGTCGCCGGAATGTTCGCCGGAAAGCTTCGTCGGGAGAGTTTGGCTTGGAGAGGGAGTTTGTGAGTATGGTGGGGATGGGTTTCTGTGGGATTAGGGCTTTTGAGGCTCCCCAGCCGCCCTTAAGCCTTCCTTAAGGCTGGAATTTGGTTTCCCTCGAAGGGAATTGTAATTTAGGCAAGAAAATCACCCCCGAATGGAAAGATTACACCTTCAGCCCTTCTGGCGCGGAGGTGGCGCGCACCCACCCCTATGGCCGCGCGGAGCACGCGTGCCAGGCCGGGCGTCGCGACGCCCTTGGCCGCGCGGTGGCCGCGCGGCGGCGCGCGGACAGCGCGGGCCGGCCGGACCGGCCGGTTCGGCGGTCCGCGTGTTTCGTCGATTCTTCCCTCGCTTTCCCCTATCGGTTTTCTACGTGTTAGCTCGATTCCCTGGGTCGTCTCCGTTTCGGAATCTTTTCTTAAACATGTTACGAGTCCGGCTTATCGCCCGCAGCATTTCCGTGTCCTACTTAGCCTAGTCTAAATTGGTTCCACCACCTCCTATCGTCCTTGTGATCTAATTCGTGATGTATTTTGTGATTTATTTCGTGACTGAACTTAGAAATTAGTTCTAAGCTGCCTACGTACCCTGTGAAGGGATCAAGTCATGACGTAGTTCAAAACGTTTTGAATTTGTTTTTCCTCGGGTGTTACATAGTGATGTTCCCATTTATCAAACGAACCACCTCTAATGAATCAACATAACAAACCGAGATGAGTACTCCAGGTTGCCTAGCCATCTTAAGTCCCCTCCAGACCACCATAAGCTCCACAGCTAGTATCTGTCTAGGCCCCAACTGACCACTACATGCATGCACCCAAGTACCATCATGCCGGCGAATGACGGCGCCAAACCCCGACAAATGGGGATTTTGGAGCACACACCCATCAGTGTGGAGAAGATATCCAGACCCCTCAGCATTCCTCCATGTTACATGCCGACTAGGTCGCGCAACCCGACGAGGAGCAGCCCTATCTAGCGCCCGTCGAAGACTTTCAGCCTTGTAACTCAATGTAGATAGATGAGTAACTTGGCCCCGAAATATCCTCTTATTGCGTTCACACCATACCACCCATAAGGAACTTCCTTCCCCACAACGAAATAGCTGCCTTGAGCCAGTAGCAGATCTCATCATCTGGTACAAGCGAAACCCCATCGATCAAATCAATATTTGCACGTTGCCAGACCTGGGAAGCCCAACTGCAAGTAAAAAGGGAGTGCTTCCAATCGTCGATCCCCTCTCCACAAACAGAACAGATGGGAGAAGCCGCTAATCCGCGTCAAAATCGAAGCTGATTGCATGGTAGCGAAACGTGACTTAGTAACCACAAGAAAACGCCATATTTTTCAGGCACCCCGGCACGCCAGATCCATGCCCAGTTAGTTAGCAAATCCTCGTTTCTGGTAAGCAGCTGATAACCAGTGCGAGCTGTGTATACACCACATTTATCCAGCCTCCAATGAATCATATCCGGAACTCCCTCCATCAAATGAGGCACCGGCGTGAGCTGAATGGCCTGTCGAAGCTCGTCGGGAAGCACAGACCAAAGGATCTCTAAATGCCACTTTCCATCACAAATAACATCTTTAATTCTATACCCCACATCATGAATATCAACATATGGGACTCTAGATGCCAAGTAATCTCCCTGCCACCACTTCACATACCAGAATAAACTCTCTCCATTCCCAATACGGATCCCATAACCAGCTTGCAAGGCGTCAGAAACTTTGCAAAGGGCTTTCCAAGTCTTGGTACCCCTGTAATGAGAAGTAGGGAACAAACCATCCTCTAAACCATATTTACTGCAAAGAACTTTAACCCACAACTTGTTAGGCTGCATAACAAGATCCCAAACAAGTTTACCAAACAAGGCCATGTTCATTGGTCGAGCCGAGCGATCACCTAATCCTCCATATCGTCTTGGTCGAGTGAGGGTTTCCCACTTCACCAAATGGAGTCCACGTCCCTCAACACCTTTCCATATCCATCGCCGAATTAATTTGTCAATTTTATTACAAACACCAATGGGAAGAAGATGGACTTGCATTACATACACCGGAATTGAAGCCAAAACCGCCCTTGCTTTGGTGATCCTCCCAGCTTTATTAATCAAGAAAGCGGACCATGAGCTTAACTTCTCTTCAAGCTTACGCATTAACCAATCAAAATTGGAAATCTTCATGCGCCCATGAATAATCGGAAAGCCTAGATAATGCCCCAACTCAACTCCAACAGGGATCCCTAAGTGTCGATCAATCCATCCAGTTTCAATATTAGTCGCCCCAGGTGAGCAATATGCTATGGATTTAAGAGCACTCATATGAAGTCCAGACCGAGATCCAAAACGCCTGAGTACATCCGCCACCGCCATAATGCTGCCCTCTTGCAACATAGAACAAATGATTACGTCATCGGCAAACATGAGATGAGAAATCTCTAGGCCTCCACGACTAAGCACCAACGGCTGTCAACCACCTGTCTCCGCAGCTTCAAGAATAGCACGAGAAAGCTTCTCCATTACAATAACAAATAAGTATGGCGACAGAGGGTCTCCCTGCCTCAACCCTCTCTGAGCTTTGATATTCCCCACAGGTGATCCGTTCCAAAGAAGGGAAAAACTCGACGATGAAACACATTCCATAATCAGCTCTCGACATCCCCTAGGTAGATCAAGCTCATGAAGACATAGGTCCAAAAATTCCCAAGACACTGTATCAAAGGCCTTTGTAAGATCAATTTTGAATATGGCCGCCCGGCTCGTGCCTCTAGGGCTTTCTAATGAAGACACAATCTCTTGCAGCAACACTCCGTTATCCGCTGTGCCTGTGCCTGGTAGGAAAGCTGATTGAAACGGGCTTATAATATCACAAAGGATAGGTCGCAACCGATTAACAAGCACCTTCGTAATGAGTTTGAAGGTCACGTTGCACAAACTTAAAGGCCGAAATTGTTGAATGGTCATAGGCATATCAACCTTCGGGAGCAAGCAAACATAGGCATGGGCAAGATCAGCGGGAAGGTGACGAGAAGCCACAACTGCGAGTACCATCTCCACCACCCTCGGCCGCAAGAGTTCCCAATAATTCTTGAAAAAACCAGCCGGAAAGCCATCCGGTCCAGGGGCCGCCAAGGAACGCATGGAATGCAGCGCCCGATCTACATCAGCACCTGTGATAGTCACATCCACCTCCTGTTTTTGCTGCTCACTCAAAGCATCCAAAGGCGGCAACTCATTGCCAACGGGCTGTAAGGATGCCGGACTGAAGAGACCTGAATAATAACTAATGGCATGGACCTGTAGGAGTTCCTGATTATCCTCCCATATGCCTCCGTCCAGTTGGAGACCATAGATTCTACTTCTTTTGCGATGGACCGTGGTTTTCGCATGGAAGTATTTAGTGTTTCGATCACCCAAATGCACCCACTTGTCCCGAGATTTTTGGTGCCACATTAACTCTTCTTGCATCAAGACTTCATTAAGTTCATCTTTCACTTCTCCTAGTAGACGCCAAAGCCAGGCCGAATCAACTCGGGTCAGCTGCTTTTCAATGCCTATGATTCTATTCTTCAATTTCCGTTTCCGATCCCGAATGTGACCAAATGTCCCGGCGTTAAATTCCAAGGATTTCTCTTGGATCTTACGCATGACAGTTTGCAGCGGTCCGTTCCCCTCATTTATACCTTCCTGAACAATGTCTTTGTAACCCTCATGCGTATGCCACATAGCTTCCCATCGAAATGGCCGAGGATGAACAAAGCCTTCCCTATTACCACAAAGAAGCTTTAAAGGACAGTGATCCAAACCTGTTCTCGGCAAGTTAATGATCCTCCCTTCTTGAAATTTTTCCATCCAAGCCAAATTAGCCAGCCCCCTGTCCAATCTTTTGTTTATCCTTCTTCCTTCCCCCGCCATTCGTGTCCATGTGAATGAAGGCCCGGACGTTGGAAGCTCAAGTAAGTGGCAATTATCAACCGCCTCCCGAAGCTCACCAGCTCTATCTGTAAGAAATACTCCTCCTTGAACATCCTCCGCCACAAGAACCTCATTTCAATCCCCCATGATAGACCAAGGCCCTTCTCTAGCAGCGGACAATGCTTCCAACGCTTCCCAATTCATCTTTCACCGCTGATAGTTCGGATCACCATAAAATAATGTAAACTCCCAACGAGTAGTGCCCTTCATCACTTCAATCGTGATCAATCTGTCACGCCAATCCACCAGATTAGCTTGACACCGGCATTGGGTGGATTTGAGCACCCAAAGTCCGCCTCCCATCCCTATAGACTCCTGGATGAAAATTTGTATGTATCCCATCCGGACGAAAAAGGAGCGAACCCTCTCAAAAGCCCCCTTAGGTTCCATCACGCACAATATATTCGGCCGATGCTCCCGAATGAGCTCGCCCATCCACCTCTGAGCCATCCTGCTCATCGTGCCACATACGTTCCACGATATAATCGAAAAGTCCTTAAAATCCATAGGTAAATATATGGGAAGGGCTGTCAACTCCGAACAGTCTCACTGCACATCCTCTAAGGCATCAGCCCAATACTCTGATCTTCCCTCCTGTTCACTCTTATCATCCAAACCAACCGTTGAATCCACCCATTCTATAGCCAGCACCGGCCGATCACCTGCACCAGGACTTATTGCCGGCGCCACTGGCTCTACTCTAGTACGCTTAGTTCCCTTTGCAGGGGGTAAGCTACTAAGAAAGCCGGGACTCTTGTCTCGGGCTGTACTTGGATCACCCTTCTCTCCTCGACGTCCCCCATCACCTTTTACTGCCATCTCTTTTGCTACAGTGCCATGCACCTCCTTGTTGCGAGACTTTTGCTTTTGGTTATCCTGACTGCGATCCGCTGGCTGCTTATAATCCTTCTTCTTAGTAGATGTCGGACCCGACAGTGGTTTGGAGGCCGGAGTCTGAGTAGTGGACGGCTGAGTTGACGCTCCCTTTCTGGCCTTTTCCTGTCTGCCCTTCCGCTGCACAACAGTAAGCCAACCCCCATATAATTTCCCAAACTCATCATCCACAACTTCAATGGGAGAAACTTGCCCGTCTGACTGCTTCGCCCGTAGTTCACCATGCATCTCACCACAATCTATCTTAGCCGATTCATGTAGGACTGGTGAAAAACCCTCCTCATCCACCTTTGCTTTTCCCTTTCTCGCACGTTCCCTGGCTTCATGAATCGCCTCCTCAGATACAGGATTACTAGACTTTTCCTTAGCATGCTTACAATCCCTCTCAAAGTGACCATACCGCCCACAGGCTTGGCAAATCAGATGCAGGCCCTCATAGGCAACATGAATCCAATTACCGTTAACCAAGAACTTCCCCGAAACAGGCGCATTCAGATCCAGTTCCACACATACTCGCGCAAACCTCCCCTTGTCGACGTCAAGCGTGCATTTATCAAAGCGTACTACCTCGCCTATCTTCGAGGCAAACGCATGCAGAAAATCCTCTTTGAAGTGTTTCACGGATATGCCCAGCATTCGTGCCCAAACCATAGTCTTACATACCTTTTCCGTTACGGGGTTAAACTCCTTCCTCCACTTCATGATCGGCAAATAATGATCAAACAGCATCTACGCCCCCCCGTTAATAACCCTCTCTCGATCATCCGGTCAAAGAAACCGAACCACATAATAACTGTGTCCAACGTCCAGCATAGTCAGGGAGCCCTCGCACTTCCAAAGTTCCGTGAGACGATTCTTCAGAACTTGGTACGGAACCTGCAAGCCCATAGTTTTTACAATGAGCGCATCCTGCCATTCAATCCCTGCCTCCTCTTCGAGCGTCGCATCGACAACAAAACTTGGGATTCGACGATCCCCTCCAACGTACTCTTTGCGGATCAGCCCTTCCGCAATCAAATCTCTTCTCATCCGTATATCAGGTGGAGCATCGCGTTGGCTATCCAGATTGCTATTCAGAGCCTCCTTAAACGTTGAAAAACTCGATTTTGCATGATTTGCGTGATCATCAAGTTGCGTCGGTTCATCCCTCGCGGGAGAAACCCTAGACATGACTCACCTTGCCGTGTTTCTTTAATACGTTATTGTGGATTATTGTTAATAAAGTTTGTTTGCTTCCCCAATTTTACAAAATCAGAACTAATAACTGATTGTTTAATTTAATTCTAGAGTTGATTAAATTAAAAACAGTGACATTAAATTTAAAAATAAAGCAAGTTAAAATTTTAATTAATAAAAATATAAATGGGAAACATTTTAAATATTGCCATCTTTATATAAAATAGAAATTGCATAGTGATTTAGCATTTTCCAATGTCTAAAAAGATCAATTTCTTAAAATTTAAATATTTTATAAAGATTAAAAATATAGTAATCTTCTAAAATTCAAATTATGCTTAAACGGACTTCATAGAAGCTGATTAAATTATCTAACATTCTGCAATCATTATTTTAGGCCTAAATTTGAGTCTTTCCCAAGCATACAAATTTTCCTATAGCAATTAATGTACACATTTCATTTTCCAAATCATTGTGCACATGACAAAATCTATTTTAACGTAATTTATTCCCAATTTCGGTACTAAAATATAAATTCTACTTTTTATCTCCCAATTTAACAAAGTATAAATCACAGAATAAGATTCTAACATTTAAATTATGCAGAATAGTGTAAATAATCTAATAATTATGGTAAAATATTGATAAATCATGATAAAGTGGATTAAATTACTAATTTTAGAATGTAAGCAGATTAGGATTTTTGTCAGATTAATGTAGACAGAATATGCAGAATGATCGATCGTTTGAAATTCAGCAGATTGTAAACTTAAAATTTAGAATTCTACCAATACAGATTTATCGATCATACAATGCATTCAACAGATAATCCTAATTCAGATTTCAACCTCATAGCAGATTAACCTAGATTTAACATATAAACATCGATTATTAGTATTGCTTCCATAAAACATAAATTCGTACTTCAAACTGATTTTGAACTCCCGTTCTAGATCACTCCGAACACGAACAATACAGAAATCCGTCTACAAATTCGAAACATAATAGCAGATTACATTGAGGCAAATTCGTAACATTACAAAGCAAGAAAAAGAAAGATATCACCTAGATTAGGTCGAACAAGAGCAGAATGTCGTTCTGTCCAAATCCTCCTAGCATGATTTGATGTTTGTTCTTCTTCTCCCAGTGTTTCCAGATGAAGAATGGCGTTTAAAACCGAGTTTGGGAGGTTAGAAAACTGCCCAACCGCGACTGTGGCGCGCAATGTGGCGCTCAGGACCTGTTTTAGGCGCCACCAAGGAGATGCGGCGCATCCTGACGATTTTCCCAATTTTCTGATTGCGGCGACAAAAGTGGCGCCTGGAGGTGGATTTCGGCGCCACCAAGCACGTGAAATGCATTCTGAAGCTTTTTTATCCGAAATTTTCCTAAGTGTTGATGCGGCGCCTGGTGTGGCGCTTTCTCCGGCGCCGCCATGCCTATGCGGCGCATCCTGGGCACATTTCAGTGTTGAAAAATCCGAATTTGACATTCTTCATCCTCCGAACATCTTTCTTTCTTCATTTTAATGCCTGAAACATCATTACAATGTATTAGATTTGTCAAAGTCTTATTAAAAAAGCATAAAACATGGTAAATTAAACTCAAATAAGTTTAATTTAACCATGATTATTAATATTTACAAATCACATGAAATATAAACTAAAAAGCATTAAAATAGGGTCGCATACATGCAAATTAGGTTCATTTTAGCACAATTTAAGCTCATTTAAATGTGGTTTCACAGAGTGCATCAACATCCTCACACTTAAATATTGCTCGTCCCTTGAGCAATGAAATCAATTAACACATCAACTTGCCAATCTAGATAATATGGATGAAGTCACTATGGTTCTGCCAAATCATAGATTCCAACAACGCAATGAGTTAAAGAGGGTTCAAAGTTTAATGCACTAGAACAAGGTAAATTGATATGCATCACTTATTAAACCAAATACCCAAAGCACTTACAATACAGAAAACAAATTAATTACACATAGCACTCAAAATGGGAGAGCGAATAATGTAAATATGCTTTTCTATTCTAGTCTTCAAATATGCTCAATTAATGACTCGGTTTCACTATATTCTAGACACTTTGGTTGAGTTGTAGACGGTTGAATTCCAAAAGCTACTCATGTCACATAATATGTGCCAGTAATCTAGTCAAGAGTTTATGAATTTCATTTAATACCCCCTTAAAAATTTTTCTTCTTTTTTCTCTCCCCTTTTTTTTGATCTTGCATTCTCCATTTTTTTCTTATTCTTTTTGCAAGATTTGATTGCTATTTTTTTTTGTAGGGGTTTTACTCCGACTTTATTGTAATTAAGCATTTAAGAAGACTTGGAACGAGCATATTCATATATAAATAATGATAACTCTCCACATATTAAATAACAAGTCTAATTAATCAAGTAGTTTTCTGCAAGGTAAATAGAATTGTCACTAATAGTTCGAACAACTATCATAACAATTTAACACAGTCTAGGACTTTAAACTAAGAAACCTAGTACTCATTAAGTTGTAAAATCGGATTTAAGCATAACATTTAGACTTATTTGGATTTTCTCTAGATTGGTTGTGATGTGATAATCTTAAATAATAACACCATTGTGAAAGCACAATTTAAATTTAAAATAATTAATATGTTCATGTTATGCATGTATCATTTTATTCAAAGCATAATAAATATTAAAATAAAATTAAGCTAAGCTCTTACCAAGATACCTCATGTAGATTGATAAACATAAAACATGAAAAGATCACACCTGGAGTATTTAGACTTTAGAATTGCACTTCATCACTTTATCATCATGGATGTCCCCTTTTTGCTCCTTCGTGGCATATTCCGCTTCTCTTCCGATCCATCTCTAGCATCATCATCCTCAGCATCATTATCATCTCCATCCTCATCACCATCATCGGAGCCCACGTAGTCCTCATCATCGTCATCCTCAGAAGGCGTCTGAGGGGCAACGAACCTCTGTCCCAAGCTCTGGGACATAAAGTACTCCAATCGGGCGGCGTAGTAGGCCTGGGCTCGTGCATTCTTGGCTATCTGATCAACCAAGAAATGGTGCCTCTGAGCTGCAAGTCTGGCATGCTCATTCACCGTGTTCAGCAGGTTTTGTTGGTTCATCATCAGTGTCCTAGCCCAATCGGGCTCTGCAGCCTGCTGGTACTGCTGTGACTGTGCTCTACCACGACCTCTGCCTCTACCACCTCGTGTACCTCGGGTGGACTGTGAAGGAGCCTCAGAATGCTCCTGGCTGCCCTGTGATGGAGCAGGTGGTGGTGACTGCCTAGGCAACTCTTAGGAAGCATCACAGGTTGGCATCTTGTGCCGGGCAACTTGAAACTCTTGCCAAATGGAATCGGTGGTCTCATCTCCCAATCTCTCTGAAACTGATCCATGTTGACCCCTGACTTGGCACAGAGAAGCCAAATCAAACTGGGAAACATGAGTGCCGACCTCTTCGCGACCCCGGGAGTCTGTCTCAGCTCCAAGGATATCAACTCCCCATTATTGATCGGGCTCCCCATCTTGATACAGTAAGGCACATATAGATCCAAAGCAGATGGTCTCGAAGTGTGAGTAGAGGGACTCAACCCAGATCTATAGAACATAAGGACCTGGTACATAGGGGCATCCATCTGAGGCCCATCCAATCTACTCGGGTGAGTAGAGGCACTCTTGGACTTGCTCTTCCTGAAATAGGAAAGAAGCCCCTTGGACTTCAAGCCACCTCCTAAACCCTGTGGCTGATTCATATGGCTTGGATTTTTAGTACGTAGTCTGCGATGGTCAAATACATGTTCATCAGGAATAGGAGTAGGAATGCTATCTGGTGACTGTGGATCATAAATCCCCATCCTTCCCTCGGGCATTGGTATATACCTATAACCCGATTTCTTAGGAAGGTTTGGAGGATTATACATTATTTCAGTACCTGGTTGTACAAAAATCATGGATTAGTATCACATATATGCATTGCCTCCCATCCTCACACTTAAGTTTAAATCAAAGGTTTAACTTAAGTGTTGAGTACAAAGCAAACATATACAACAACCTAGAATGTGGGAATTAAATGACTCAATGACCAAAATGTTGTCTATTAAAATTCTAAATTCTAATCTTTTAGATGATGTAGAACAACCGTTTTTAGAACCTAAAATTATTAGAAATAACACTTTTTAATAAAAACCCTCTTTTTATTTAAATTTTCAGATTTGAAGATATATATAACCTAAAATAATAAACTATTTCATTATCAATGGTTTAAATTAATATTTAAACTCATTTTAATTTATTTAAATGAAAAGTTACACAACTTTTAGATAAATATATTATACTACCTCCGTTCTTTTTTATTTGCACGTTTTGACTTTTGTCACTGTTCATTGAGTAGTTTTGATTCGATTTTTTAATACAATTATATAAGATAAATATAGTCAAGTGAGATCTTGTTGGATTCGTCTAATCGCATAGATTTAGAATATCAAATTTTCATAATTTTTACTTGTGTGGAATTTGAGTTATTATGGATTAAAAATATACATTGGATTGCGTGAAATGTGGATATGTTGCATTTATTTAGGAACGGAGGAAGTATAAAAGAGTTTTTTTTTTTTTTTTTTTTTTTTTTTTTTTTTAATCAAAATATGCTCCAATTGACTCACATTATGAAGAACATGGTATTTTTGACATGACAATGAACTTATATTTTCAATATAACTAAAATAGCATGTTTATTGATGTTCATATCCATTTAATAGATAAAAAATGCCATTTTAATTATTTTTAAAGAAATTTTCAGATTTTTAAATTACAAGAATTCAAATTTTTAAATGTAATCCAAAAATTTCACAATATTCATTCAATCCATGTTCTACAACATTTTGTTCAAGTTCAAATCAAGATTTAGAAAATTAAATCTAATTTAATCCCACATTCTGACAAAACCCAAAATTTAAGCAACAACACAAATACAACAAATAATGTATTCTAAATCACTAGAAAATGATAATAATTGAATTGGGATAGCTATTCTTACCTAAATTGAAGCTTTGGAATACTTTGGAGTGAAACCCCCAAATTTTGAGAATTAGGGTTCTTGAGAGGAAGTCAACCGATTGGAGGTAGGAGGGAGATTTTTGGAATGGATTTAAAATGATGTGGAACAATTTTGGTGTAGAAAAACAAAGATTGGAGAAGATGGAACAAAATGGCGCTTGGAGTGTTGGGGTGGCGCTCGGCAGTGACACGGGAGGAGGGAGGAGGCTTCTTCGGTCGATTTCGAATGAGGAAGGGAAAAAGGGATTTTTGGGATTAAATCCCGTTTTCAGACCCGGGTCAGGGGCCTGACCCGCAGGTCGCCGCACCAAAATGGCGCCTCGGAGGCGATTTAGGCGCCGCAAAGAAGGTGCAGCGCCTGGACTGAGTGGAAAAATTCCTAAGTCCGAAAGTGGCACCCTGGATGGCACTGGAAAGCCCTTTTAGGCGCCACACAGTGTGTGTGGCGCAATATCTGACTTCAAAAATTTTAGGTCCGAAAATGGCGCTCAATGTGGCGCTCCAACGTGATCCTAGGCGCCACCAAGAAGCTGTGGCGCCCGATTTGCACTTTCGAGCTCCTATGGCGCCCAGACGGCGCTCACATGCTCATTTGGGCGCCGCACACAAGGTGTGGCGCCTGAACTGAGTCTGTGATACTCGAATTTTAGCTCAAACTCAACCAAAATGATGACCTATTCAATTCCTCAGATTAGCAAGTCAGATTTAGCATATATAACCTCCCTAAATCTTCCCGGATCACAGTTCTCCTCAATTAAACCAATCAATCCATATAGATTTCTCTCCTCAATTCTTCACCGAGTCAACTTATACATAATTAAGTTCAACCACCAAGCATACACAATTACTTCATTTCTCATTATTTTGCTACTAATCTAATTTATTGGCAATGTTTTGCTCAGTTTATTCAAACACATGCAATTAAGAGAACATAAAATTCAAACAACATAATTAAACTTAAGGAAACATTCAAACTAACATAAAACATAAGTAATAAAGCAAATAAAAGTACATAAACAATAAAATCTAAAATTTTTGTTTTTCTATCATTTTATAATTTTTATTGATTTTTATAATTTTAATTAATTAAGATAAGAACTTATAAATTATTTAAAATGCAATGCATATATTTCAATAAGCAAGTTTTATATAACCAAAGGCTTTACATTAATTTCTTCGATGAATTTAACTTCATGTCCAAAATAATGTTTAAGTCTTTGACCATTTACAGTGAATTCCCTTTCATCTTCAGCTTTTAAAACAATCGCACCATTATCTAACAGTTTCACAATCTTAAACGGCCCTGACCATTTTGTTTTCAATTTACCAGGAAACACCTTAAATCTAGAATTATATAAAAGCACTAATTGACCAGCTTCGAACATCTTTGGCCTAAGTAGCTTATCATGATAAAGTTTTGTCCTCTCCTTATAAATTAGAGTATTGTCATATGCCTGACGTCTAATTTCTCCTAATTCATTAAGATCAACATTCCTTTTCTCTTGAGCTTCTTTAATTTAAATTCAAAATTTAATTTTTTCGTTGCCCACAATGATTTAAACTCAAGTTCAAAAGGTAAGTGACATGCTTTACCATAAACTAATTTAAAAGGGGTCATACCTATAGGTGTTTTAAATGCTGTCCTATAAGCCCACAGTGCTTCATCTAACTTAAAAGCCCAATCTTTTCTAGATTTTCCTACAGTGGCTTCCAATATCTTTTTGATTTCACGATTAGTGACTTTTACCTGACCATTGGCTTGGGGATGATAGGGTGTGGTTATCCTATGATGAACATGAAACCTAAATAGCAATTGATTAACAACCCTATTGACAAAATGAGACCCACCATCACTAATGATTGCTTTAGGCACACCAAAACGAGTAAAAATTTGCTTCTTCAGAAATTTAATCACTTGTTTGGAATCATTCAAAGCACATGCTTCAGCTTCTACCCATTTTGACACATATTCTACAATAACTAAAATATATATTTACCATTAGATGGTGGAAATGGACCTATAAAATCAATTCCCCACAAATCAAATAACTCAACAGGCATAATTCCTTTTAAAGGCATTTCATCTCTTTTAGTGATATTACTGGCCCTTTGACATACATCACATTTTTGTACAAATGATCTAGCATCACGATAAATGTTAGGCCAATATAAACCACCTTCAAGTACCTTATGAACTGTTCTATTCGGTCCAACATGTCCTCCTCCAAGTCCTTCGTGGCATGCTTTTAAAACTTTCTCAAAGTCCTCATCCGGGATGCATCTCCTTATGATTTGATCTACACACAGTCTAAATAAATAAGGCTCATCCCAAATAAAATATTTTGCATCAGTTTTAAATTTTTGTCTTTGAGTATGCCATTTTAAATGATCAGGTATTAATCCACATGCTAAATAATTTACAAAGTCAGCAAACCATGGATCAGAGGAAGTATTATAAATTAAATATAAATTCTCATCAGGAAATGAATCATTTATTAATTCTTCTTCCCCTTTTTCATGCTCCAGTCTTGACAAGTGATTAGCTACATGATTTTCATCGTCTTTTCTATCTTTAATCTCTAAATCAAATTCCTGTAACATAATACCCAACGAATTAACCGTGGTTTAGCATCTTTCTTTGTAAATAAATATTTTATAGCTGCATGATCAGTATAAACTACAGTCTTAGAGCCAATCAGATATGGTCTAAATTTTTCACATGCATACACAACAGGCAATAATTCTTTTTCAGTGATAGCATAATTTCTTTGTGCAGAATTTAAGGCCTGACTAACATAGTAAATAACATGTAGCTTTTTATCCTTTCGTTGACCCAACACTGCACCAATGGCGAAGCCACTGGCATCACTCATGATTTCAAATGGTAGGCTCCAGTCTGGGGGCTGAATAATCGGTGCAGTTATCAATGCTTCCTTGATCCTATTGAACGCCTCAACACACTCATCAGAAAAATTAAATTCAACATCTTTGCATAACAATTTAAACAATGGCAATCCAATTTTAGAAAAATCTTTTATAAATCTTATATAGAATCCAGCATGTCCCAGAAAACTTCTCAAAGTTTTTAAATTATTAGGAGGTGGAATTTTAGCAATCACTTCTACCTTAGCCCTATCAACTTCAATGCCATTTTTAGAAATCATGTGTCCTAAGACAATACCTTCATTAACCATGAAATGGCATTTTTCCTAATTAAGAACTAGATTTGACTCCTCACATCTAATTAAAGCTTTTTCCAGATTAATTAAACATTTCTCAAAGTCAGATCCAAATACAGAAAATCATCCATAAATACTTCAATGCATGTCTCAATTAAATCAGAAAATATAGACATCATGCATCTCTGAAAAGTAGCTGGTGCATTACATAAACCAAATGACATTCTCCTATATGCAAATGTACCATAAGTATATGTAAATGTAGTTTTATCTTGATCCTCAGGTGCAATTGGAACTTGATTATAACCAAAATAACCATCTAAAAAGCAATAAAATTCATGACCAGCTAATCGCTCTAACATTCGATCAATAAAAGACAGTGGAAAATGATCTTTCCTAGTTTTATCATTCAATCTCCTATAATCAATGCAAACATGCCATCCAGTAGTAGGTCTAGTAGGTACTAATTCACTATTTCATTTCTAATCACAGTCATACCTCCCTTTTTAGGCACTACTTGCACTGTACTCACCCACTGACTATCAGAAATAGGATAGATGTAACACCCCGGATTTGATAACCCCAGGCCGAGGTGTCACCGCCGCATCTCCCTAGCAAGACACGGCTTCCCGAGCTCGCTATGAAGATGCAAGGCTTGTGGGTACGTAAAAGATTTAAAAACATTTCAACATATAGTCCAGAATTTTAATATACTCAAATCAAAATACGAAAGTATGAATCATCATGCACGGATAAAGTAAATGCAGCGGAAAGTTCTCACGGCCGACACGGCCAAAACCTCGGGTTAAACAGACCCGGTAAAATCAGTAATGCGATGCAGAAATTGAAAATGTTCTCAAATGTTTCCCCCCAAGTGCATGCGTAAGCGTCACTCGACATACTCTGTAAAAGAAAAATGACAACGTTTGTCAGTATAAAAATATATTGAGTAAGTTAATCCCTAACTAACAATTTAAGGGGTTACATGTGTTTAAACTAAAGATTTCGCTTTTCATGCATAAATTTAAAAATACATATTTTATTTGCAGCGGAGAACACGATTAAAGGACAAAATTTTAAAAGCGTAATTTAAAGCATAATTTAAGATGCATAATTTTAAATACATAATTTAAAAACATGATAAATATGATTTAAGCATAATGGAACACTCACACAAGTCTTTTACACTTTATCCCGTCGACTAAAAAGAGGACACCTTACCGGGAGATCACTAACGAGGCAATCTCAACATAGGACCACTAACGAGGCAGTCCAAACAATGGGAGACCACTAACGAGGCAGTCTTAAAAAGATAGTAGGACCACTAACGAGGCAGTCCAAACACAGCGCGCGAGATCACTAACGAGGCAATCTCAGATAGTAAAGAGACCACTAACGAGGCAGTCTCAAAGGTAATGATAGTATGAAGATCGGCTCAGCCTAGTGAACGGGATTTTTGAAAGTTCATAAATCAAAGTTATCGATTATTCGATATCGCGTTTCATAGTTCGAGTTTTCTCAAGTTCGAAAATCCGATTCGAGGCAGTTTACACCTTTATTAATTAAAAATCCGTTTTAACCCCAAAAATTCTGAAATTTTTATAGTAGATCTAAAACACACACGCGAACAACTTTCATGTTTTAAGTTTTCGGAAATAAGGTTCCGAAGTGAGTCAAATTTCGAGTTATTTGCAAAAGATAATTTCTGTCTCAAAAACTTGTTTCGTCACAGGTTCGTGCAACGCCAAGTAAAAATTCATTTCAGAACCAATTGATGTGAAATTTTCACAGTAGATACAAAACACATTACGGAACAACTTTCATGTTTTAAGGATTTGGAAATAATGAATTTTAGATGCTCAAAAATTGACCACAACACACTGTTCACTTGCGGACTCCGAAGAGGTTTTAAAACAGTTCTGTAATTCGACCATTTGGCATACCAAATCAACACCAAAATCCGTGAAATTTTATATGCATGATCTAGACACCATTATCTACAACTTTTGTTTAGGAATGCAAGGTTGAATGATTCTAAAAATGGGTGAAAATCATGCAACAAGTCGAGTGAGAAAATCTGTCAACAGTTTGGAACGTTTGGTTTGTCTCAGAAAGTTACGGTGCGATTTGGGATAGCAAATCTTAATGTCAACGGCTGAAATTTGGACACAAGGTAGATTAAAGTCTTAGGAACGAAATCTATGTTGAAAAGTTTGTGGTTTGAATCCCCGAAGGTCGTGTTTTAGGCGCATTTTTGGAATTGGACGAAAATTGGGTTTTTGAAAATCGATTTTTGTTACAAGCATAGATCTCGAGTTTTAAACAACAATAAACCACAAAAACTTGAGAGTAAGGTTTTAACTTACTGATTTGAAGATTAGGATTACAGGAATGGGTATCCAGACGTTCTAGGGTTGCAACGAACGGCCAATCCTTCCGATCGCTTTTCGTTCGTTTTCCGGCGTGAAATCGTGGCAAAGGAAACGGGTTAGATTTTGAGTTTCTAACTGTTATGGACAAACTAAAACATTAAAATATGGCTTACCAAGAGTCTGGAGGACAGGGCTTGGTTCCTTTCGCCTCGTCGCCGCCGGAATGCTCGCCGGAAAGTGTCGTCGGGAGAGTTTCAGCTTGGGGAGGAAGTTTGGGAGTAGTGTGGGAGTAGTTTCTGTAAGTCTAGGGTTTGGAGGCGCCCCCAGCCGCCCCTAAATCTCCCTCACGACTGGGATTCGGTTTCCCTCGAAGGGGGTGGTCGATTTTAGCAATAAAATCGCCATGGAAGGAAAGTTTACACCTTTTGCACCTCTGGCGCGCTGGTGGCGCGTCCTCAAGCCTTTGTCCGCGCGGAGTCCGCACGAATAGTCCTCTCCCCGCGCGGTGGCTGCGCGTGCGCGCGCGGAGTGCGCGCCGCCCGAAGCGGCCGGTTCGGGCGGTTCGTGTGGCCCGTCGGTTCTTTTCTTCCGTTCCTCGATCGGGTTTCTATCCTTCGCGCTCTTGGTTCGACTTTTCGGATCACTCCCGACTCGAAATTCTCATGTGGATTTATTTACGAATTCGATCTAACTCCCGTATGATAATTCGTCTACTTAAACTCGTTCTGTCCCTCCTTAAGGATTTTACTGAAGTTGTGTTTTGGTTTCTTCGGGTTTAACGTTGAACGTTTTCGGTTATATTTTTATTTTGTGATTGTTTCGTGACTGAACTTGGAACTTAGATTCCCAAGCTGCCTACGTACCCTGTGAAGGGATCAAGTCGTGACGTAGTTCAAAACAATTTGAATTTGTTTTTCCTCGGGTGTTACATCCTCCCCCCCTTAAGAGTACAGTTATGTCCCCATAACTGTGGTCGGTTCATCTTGGAAGAGGGTAGGGTAACGTTGTCTCATGTCGGCTTCCAATTCCCAGGTCGCCGTCTCTGTCTCGTGGTTAGACCACAGGACCTTGACCATCTTTACGGATTTATTTCTTGTTACCCTTTCCTTGTAGTCGAGTATTTGCACCGGGGTTTCTTTATAGGTCAAGTCATCATCCAATTCGATTACATCCGGTTGGAGTACATGCGACGTGTCGGGCACATACTTTTTCAGTTGGGAGACGTGAAACACGTTGTGGACGCGTGCTAGTTGAGGCGGCAGTGCTAGCCGGTACGCTAGATTTCCCACTCTTTCGAGGATCTCATATGGTCCTATGTATCGTGGGCTCAGTTTCCCTCGCTTGCCGAAGCGCATCACGCCCTTCATCGGTGAGACCTTCAGCATGACCTTGTCACCGACTTGGAATTCCAAGTCCTGCCGTCTCACGTCCGCATAACTCTTTTGCCGGTCCTGAGCGGCTCTCATCTTCCCCTGGATAACCTTAACTTGTTGAGCCATGTCCTCCACCAGTTGCGGTCCTACTGCCACTATGCGTTCGTCCTCTTCCCAACTCAATGGACTCCGGCATCTTCGTCCATACAGTGCCTCGAAGGGCGCCATGCCGATGCTCGCATGGTAACTGTTGTTGTAGGAGAACTCGATCAAGGGTAAATGGTGCTCCCAACTTCCCTTGAATTCTAGCACACAGGCCCTCAACATGTCCTCCAGCATTTGTATTGTTCGCTCCGTCTGCCCATCCGTCATGGGGTGGAACGCAGTACTCATCTTTATTTGCGTTCCCAGAGCTTCTTGCAGCTTGGTCCAAAACTGGGAGACGAATCTGCTATCCCTATCCGAGATGATGTCATGTGGCACCCCGTGCCGGCGTACCACATTGTCTACATATCCTCTTGGTAGTTGGTCCATTGACCAAGTGTCCTTCATCGGGATGAATATGGCGGCCTTCGTTAACCTATCCACGATCACCCAGATCTTATTCATCCCCTTTGGTGATCGTGGTAACCCCGAGACGAAATCCATGGAGATGCTATCCCACTTCCAGCTTGGGATCTCCAATGGTTGCATTAATCCTAAGGGTTTTTGCCGTACTGCCTTGACCTTCTGGCAGGTAAGACACCTTGCCACGAACTCGGCCACCTCTCTCTTCATGTTCGGCCACCAATAGTTTTTCTTCAAGTCCTTGTATAGCTTGTCCCCTCCGGGGTGCACCGAGTAGGGGGTACTATGGCCCTCCTCCATCACTTTCTTCTTCAGATCCGCGGACTCCCGCGGTATACACCACCTTCCCTTGAAGCGGATGCTTCCGTCCTCGTGAACCTTGAAATCCACTGCCTTTCCTTCGGCAATGCTCCTCCTTATTTCCTCCAACTTTTCGTCACCCAATTGGGCGAGTCGTATCTCTTCGAATATGGTACGCCCTACTACCATCGCGCTGACGACCTCGGTTACCGTTCTGGGATGCACCAGTTCCAGGCTTAATTTCACCAAATCTCTGTACAATTCGGCTGGTATCACGAGTGAGTTCGTGTCGTGTTGCGTCTTTCGACTCAAGGCGTCGGCCACGACGTTGGCCTTTCCCTCGTGATACGCGACTTCCAGGTCGTAATCTTTGATCAGTTCCAACCATCTCCTCTGTCTCAGATTCAGTTCCTTTTGCGTGAATATGTACTTGAGGCTCTTATGGTCGGTGAACATTCGACACATCCGCCCATAGAGATAGTGCCTCCAAATTTTTAGGGCGAACACGACCGCGGCCAGTTCTAGGTCGTGCGTCGGATAGTTTTGCTCGTGTGGTTTTAGCTGTTGCGATGCGTATGCTATGACTCTTTGATCCTGCATTAGTACGCATCCCAGTCCTTCTCTCGAGGCGTCGCTGTACACCTCGAAGTCTCCATTCTCTGATGGTAACGCCAACACTGGCGCCGTGGTAAGTCGTTTCTTCAGCTCTTGGAATGCGGCTTCGCACTGGCCGGTCCAGTCGTACTTCACCCCCTTCTTCAGCAGTTGGGTCAACGGGCAGGCAATTTTTGAGAAGTCCTGGACAAATGGCCTGTAGTAGCCCGCCAGTCCAAGGAAACTTCTTATCTCTGTTGGGCTCTTCGGTGGTACCCACTCGGTTACCGTCGAGATCTTCGCCGGGTCTACTGCCACCCCGCTGGCGGATACGATGTGTCCAAGGAATGCCACCTCCCTCAGCCAGAAGTCGCACTTGGACAGCTTACCATACAGTTGATTTACTCGGAGGATCCTGAGCACTTTATGCAAGTGTTCGGAATGTTCTTCCTCGTCCTTTGAGTAGATCAAGATGTCGTCTATGAACACCACTACGCATTGGTCCAATAGTTCTCGAAATACGTTGTTCATAAGGTTCATGAACATTGCTGGGGCCTTCGTCAGTCCGAAGTATAGCACTGTGAACTCGTAGTGTCCATAGCGAGTTCTGAACGCTGTCTTTGGGATGTCTTTCTCAGCGATTCGCAGTTGATGATATCCGGAGCGTAGGTCGATTTTGGAGAACACTGTGGCTCCCTTCAGCTGGTCGAACAAATCCTCGATTCTGGGCAACGGGTATTTGTTCTTGATAGTGACTTGGTTAAGTCCTCTGTAATCGATGCACAGCCGCCGACTCCCGTCCTTCTTCTTAACGAACAAGACCGGTGCTCCCCATGGAGATGTACTCGGCCTAATATATCCCTTCCCCAACAATTCCTCGAGTTGCTCCTTTAGCTCTTTCATCTCTGGTGGAGCCATGCGGTACGGAGCCTTTGAGATAGGTTCCGTTCCTGGGATGAGATCTATGGCGAATTCAAGATCCCTCTCAGGGGGCATGCCGGGAACGTCTTCCGGGAACACGTCTGGGTACTCTCTTACCACCGGAATGTTGTCTATCTTCACTCCTTCAGTCCGAGGCTATGAACGTAGCATGCATATAACGCGTGGCCCTTCCGCATTAGGCTACATAACTCGAGGACGTTGACTATTTTGTTAGATTTCTTAGGGGGTTGAGAGTAGAAGATGACTCTTTTCCCTCTACTTTTTGACAGCGTGATCTTTTGCTTTTGGCACTCGATCACGGCCTTATACCGGGTTAGCCAATCCATTCCTAATATGACCTCAAAGTCTCTGACGTTAAACTCTACCAAGTTCGCGAAAAACTCTACGTTCTTTATTACTACGGGTATTCCATTGTAACGTTTAGAGCATGCTATTACTTCTCCAGAGGGTAGTTGAATACCTAAGCTAATCATCTCGCACTTAGGTAGATCTAGTTCAGTTACGACTCTCGAAGATATAATCGAGCAACTGGCTCCGGAATCAAATAAGACTCTAAGTGGAGTACTTAGGACATGGAAAGTACCTGCCATCACGTCACCCTGTGCAGGTATGTCAGCCTGGTTGATCACGTTCAACCTCCCCACTGGCCTCCCTTGGTTGGCCGGCTGGTTCTGATTTGGATTCGGGTTTTGTTGCTGATTGGGAGGGCGCTGGTTCGGGTTCGGAGGAGGCCGATATCCCTGGTTGTTGCCGTTTCTACCTCCTTGGTTGAACGGCTCGTTGGGTCCAGTGACCAAATCTTCCCTCTTTGTGATGTTCTCAAGTCGGGTTCGACATTCCTCCCTCCGATGGCCAATTCGGCCGCACCGGAAATATTCGCCCACCTGAGGGCATCTCCTTACCAGGTGCAGTCTGCCACACCTTGGGCACGGCGGCACTCGTCCTCCTTGGTTGATATTTCGGCCATTGTTGTTCTGAACATTCCCGTTCGGACCTTGCCGAAAGTTGTCCCCACCAGTAGTGTTTCCATCCTGTTGTCCCGGTTTCGTTTGTCTGGTCCTTGTGTCCCACGGCTAGATTCCCCAGCAGCCTTCCTTTTTAGCTGTTGAACTCGTGCCACCGCCACCGCACGATCGTAGACAGCTTGTAGGTCCGGGTAGCTGATTCCAGTGATCACTTCACGGATTGACAAGTTCAATCCCATTTCAAACTTTTGAGCCTTCTCCCCGTCCGTGGGCACCATCCGAGGCGCAAACCTTACCAATTCCTTAAACCGAGCATAATACTCCTGAACCGATTTTTCCCCTTGCTTCAGGGACGAGAACTCTTCATACAGTGCTGCTTTAGTGCTCATCGGGTAAAAACGCTCCCTGAGTAATTCCATGAACTCGTTCCACGAGTAAGGTTCGTCGTCTTCGGCTAGCTTCCCCTGGGTGGCCTGACACCAGTCATCGGCCTCGCCGCCCAGATAGTACGAAGCCACGTGAACCTTCTCCCCCTCCGGGCATCTTACCGCATTCAGCAATTTGTCAAAAGTCCTCAACCATTCTTCGAGCTTAGCGGGGTCCTCCTCCCCGACATAGTAAGGAGGTCGGTAGGGGTTCACCGCGGCCAAGTAGTTGATCCTCGCTTCTGGCGGTGGCGTCGCGGCAGCTCCACCCTGGTTAATGTAAGCATTGCCCAGTGCAATCAGTAGTTCCTCCATGTTCCTCATTCGCCCTTCCGCAGGGTTGGGCATCGGACCTGCCGGGTTCGGCGCCTCCACGTTAGGCGCCTGCTCATCGGGTAGTCCTGGCGTGTCGTGGGTGTTGGGGGTGGCAGGGAAGGTCCTTGGTCGTCCTCGGGGTGCCATCCTGTTACAACCATGCGAGTACAAGGGAGGTTTAGAGTTCCGGGGAATTCGATAAAGTGTGGGGAAAAAGTAATTTGCTAAATTGAATGATGCTTATCAAGAATTGTTTAATATTTGCATTTATTCGTTCGGTCATTCATGTTAGGGCGTGAGGTTTAAACGTCGAGTCCCTGGGATTTTAGGGTTTGGGGTTCGAGGTTCCTTGTTGATTTGTTATGCATATGTGTTATTCGGTTGGTTTTTTTTTTTTTTTTTTTTTTTTTTTTTTTTTAGAAAAACACGAAGAAGGTGTATAAAATAGGTGCTTGTGATTTTATTGCTTAATAGGAACTTTATTTGGTACAAGCGATAAGTATCAAAATGCTGGAAATAGTCTGGGAAAAGAGAAAGAGGACAATAAGAATAATATGTCGATAATCCCCAAGCCTGGGGGTAGGTGGTCGGATCCTCCATGGGGTCATCCTCATCACTCGAATCCTCGATGGTGCCCGTGCCAAGGGGCCCGTGGAACACTGGGCTCGCTGGCCATTCGGGTCCGGTAGCAGGGACAGGATCGACGGCGGCAACTGGGGTCGGGGCGGCTGTCGGGATAGCGACAGGGTCAGCAACGGAGCCAACTACAGGAGGAGCTCCTGGACCAAGGGGGGCAGGTGGGAGCAAGTCGTCCCTCAGGTGAATCAGTCGATATTTCTCGACTCCCGCCTGAGTCTCTATGTCGTCAATCTGGGTCCGAAGCTCGGTCTCGCGGTTCTGGAGTTCGTTGATTTGGATTTGGAGTTGGGCCAGGTCTTGGTGCCCCGTTTCCCCTAGATTAGCTAGGTGACCTAGGTTGGCCTCCATTTGTTCTACCCTTAGCCGGAAGTTGTTCACGTTTTGAGGGGTTCCGAGGTAGGCTTCAATCAATCTCATTAATAGGTTGATCATGTTTACGTTCGGAGCGGCCATCTAGTGTTGACAAGGTAGGTTAGAGTTAGGATATATTTTGGGCAAAGTCAAGATGTGCAGAAATTAAAGCTATATGCAATATGCAAGTGCAAGTCCCTTCCCCATAATTAAATCTATTCGTATTTTTAAATAAATTGCTAAAGGTTGGGCCGCTATAGTGGGCCGAAAATTTAATATTTTCTTGGCTAAACATTGGACTAGGTGGAAAAAAAATAAATTTTGGGCTAAATAAAACTAGTGGGTTTTAAAAGTGATATATTTAAAAATATTACTAGGGTTTTAAAATATTAATATCAAAATAATTATAATAGTAATATTATTAGCAATACTAATAATAATAATAGCTTCAAAATAAAATTCCGGGCTCTGATACCAACTTGTAACACCCCGGATTTGATAACCCAGGCCGAGGTGTCACCTCCGCATCTCCCTAGCAAGACACGGCTTCCCGAGCTCGCTATGAAGATGCAAGGCTTGTGGGTACGTAAAAGATTTAAAAACATTTCAACATATAGTCCGAAATTTTAATAATACTCAAATCAAAATACGAAAGTATGAATCATCATGCACGGATAGAGTAAATGCAGCGGAAAGTTCTCACGGCCGACACGGCCAAAACCTCGGGTTAAACAGACCCGGTAAAATCAGTAATGCAATGCAGAAATTGAAAATGTTCTCAAATGTTTCCCCCCAAGTGCATGCGTAAGCGTCACTCGACATACTCTGTAAAAGAAAAATGACAACGTTTGTCAGTATAAAAATATACTGAGTAAGTTAATCCCTAACTAACAATTTATGGGGTTACATGTGTTTAAACTAAAGATTTCGCTTTTCATGCATAAATTTAAAAATACATATTTTATTTGCAGCGGAGAACACAATTAAAGGACAAAATTTTAAAAGCGTAATTTAAAGCATAATTTAAGATGCATAATTTTAAATACATAATTTAAAAACATGATAAATACGATTTAAGCATAATGGAACACTCACACAAGTCTTTTACACTTTATCCCGTCGACTAAGAAGAGGACACCATACCGGGAGATAACTAACGAGGCAATCTCAACATAGGACCACTAACGAGGCAGTCCAAACAATGGGAGACCACTAACGAGGCAGTCTCAAAAAGATAGTAGGACCACTAACGAGGCAGTCCAAACACAGCGCGCGAGATCACTAACGAGGCAATCTCAGATAGTAAGGAGACCACTAACGAGGCAGTCTCAAAGGTAATGATAGTATGAAGGTCGGCTCAGCCTAGTGAACGGGATTTTTGAAAGTTCATATATCAAAGTTATCGATTATTCGATATCGCGATTCATAGTTCGAGTTTTCTCAAGTTCGAAAATCCGATTCGAGGCAGTTTACACCTTTATTAATTAAAAATCCGTTTTAACCCCAAAAATTTTGAAATTTTTACAGTAGATCTAAAACACACACACGAACAACTTTCATGTTTTAAGTTTTCGGAAATAAGGTTCCGAAGTGAGTCAAATTTCGAGTTATTTGCAAAAGATAATTTCTGTCTCAAAAACTTGTTTCGTCACAGGTTCGTGCAACGCCGAGTAAAAATTCATTTCAGAACCAATTGACGCGAAATTTTTACAGTAGATACAAAACACATTACGGAACAACTTTCATGTTTTAAGGATTTGGAAATAATGAATTTTAGATGCTCAAAAATCGACCACAACACACTGTTCGATCGCGGACTCCGAAGAGGTTTTATAACAGTTCTGTAATTCGACCATTTGGCATACCAAATCAACACCAAAATCCATGCAATTTTATATGCATGATCTAGACACTATTATCTACAACTTTTGTTTAGGAATGCAAGGTTGAATCATTCTAAAAATGGGTGAAAATCATGCAACAAGTCGAGTGAGAAAATATGTCAACAGTTTGGAACGTTTGGTTTGTCTCAGAAAGTTACGGTGCGATTTGGGATAGCAAATCTTAATGTCAACGGCTGAAATTTGGACACAAGGTAGATTAAAGTCTTAGGAACGAAATCTATGTTGAAAAGTTTTTGGTTTGAATCCCCGAAGGTCGCGTTTTAGGCGCGTTTTTGGAATTGGACGAAAATAGGGTTTTTGAAAATCGATTTTTGTTACAAGCATAGATCTCAAGTTTTAAACAACATTAAACCACAAAAACTTGAGAGTAAGGTTTTAACTTACTGATTTGAAGATTAGGATTACGGGAATGGGTATCCGGACGTTCTAGGGTTGCGACGAACGGCCAATCCTTCCGATTGCTTTTCATTCGTTTTCCGGCGTGAAATCGTGGCAAAGGAAACGGGTTAGATTTTGAGTTTCTAACTGTTATGGACGAACTAAAACATTAAAATATGGCTTACCAAGAGTCTGGAGGATAGGGCTTGGTTCCTTTCGCCTCGTCGCCGCCGGAATGCTCGCCGGAAAGTGTCGTCGGAAGAGTTTCGGCTTGGGGAGGAAGTTTGGGAGTAGTGTGGGAGTAGTTTCTGTAAGTCTAGGGTTTGGAGGCGCCCCCAGCCGCCCCTAAATCTCCCTCACGACTGGGATTCGGTTTCCCTCGAAGGGGGTGGTCGATTTTGGCAAGAAAATCGCCATGGAAGGAAAGTTTACACCTTCTGCACCTCTGGCGCGCTGGTGGCGCGTCCTCAAGCCTTTGTCCGCGCGGAGTCCGCGCGAGTAGTCCTGGGACACGTCTCCCTCTCCCCGCGCGGTGGCCGCGCGTGTGAGCGCGGAGTGCGCGCCGCCCGAACCGCCCGAACCGGTTCGGGCGGTTCGTGTGGCCCGTCGGTTGTTTTCTTCCGTTCCTCGATCGGGTTTCTATCATTCGCGCTCTTGGTTCGACTTTTCGGGTCACTCCCGACTCAAAATTCTCATGTGGATTTATTTACGAATTCGATCTAACTCCCGTATGATAATTCGTCTACTTAAACTCGTCCCGTCCCTCCTTAAGGATTTTACTGAAGTTGTGTTTTGGTTTCTTCGGGTTTAACGTTGAACGTTTTCGGTTATGTTTTTATTTTGTGATTGTTTCGTGACTGAACTTGGAACTTAGATTTCCAAGCTGCCTACGTACCCAGTGAAGGGATCAAGTCGTGACGTAGTTCAAAACAATTTGAATTTGTTTTTCCTCGGGTGTTACAATAGATAATACCTGCATCGAGTAGTTAATCACCTCTGCCCTTACAACTTCTTGTAGATGTGGATTTAATCTCCTTTGGGCTGTCTCACTGGCTTGTCATCCTCCTCCATGTAAATCCGGTGTGTGCATAATGCTGGACTCAGTCCCTTGATATCAGCTATCGTCCAACCTATTGCTCTAACATGCTTACTCAACACTTGGGTTAATGCATTTAGTTGATCATCATTTAATTTATTACTTGCAATAACAGGTAAAGTATCATTCTCACCAAGAAAAACATACCTCAAGTGTGATGGCAGCTTTTTCAACGTCAATGTAAGTGGCTTTTCAACAGACGGGACTAACTTAGATTCTTGTATCGCACATGCTACTTGCACAGGTAATCCTCCCTCACATTTACTTTCAGCTAAGTCCTCACAACTCTCTTCTAACTGCTCAAATTTCCTATAGGGATCATGTCTAGCAAAGAACTTTCTCTCAATCAACTCATCTTCCTGATAGATAGCTGTCACTCTATTACACGGGTAGGTATCAGAACTAGCGTGTTGTGTTTTAGTTGTCTTAGAAATGTCAAACGACACTTGTTCATTACCTACATTAAGTGTAATTTTACCGTCATCCATATCAACCATCGCCCGACCAGTTTGCACAAATGGTCTACCTAAAATCAGAGGAATATCCATGTCTTTCTCCATATCTAGGACCACGAAATCAACAGGGGAAATGAAGCTCTCTACTTGAACAGGAACATCCTCTACAATGCCTAAAGGTGTCCTAATGGATCTATCAGCAAGCTGTAACTGCATCCTAGTAGGCTTTACAACTCCTACTCCAAGCTCTCTAAAGACATGTAAAGGCATCAGATTAATACTGGACCCAAGATCACACAAAGCTTTGTTGAATTCTTTAGTGCCAATAATGCACGGAATAGTGTAACTCCCGGGATCTTTTTGTTTAGTAGGTTGCCTCCTTTGTAAGATTGCACTACATTCCCCTGTCAATGTCACTTTCTCTTCATCATCAACACTCATCTTTTTTGATAGGATTTCTTTTAAGAACATAGCATACACGGGCATTTGTGCTATAGCATCAGAAAAAGGAATATCAATTCTTAAATTTTTAAAGACTTCCAAAATTTTTGCATAATCTTTATCTTCCTTAGCCTTTTTAAGACGTTGTGGATATGGAATAGGTGGCTGATATGACTTGATTGGAGCAGTAGACTTTCCCTTATTCTTATTCTTATCAACACTAAGTCTCTCACTCTCCTTAGGCTCATCAGTATCTTTCCGCTGACTTTCTTCTTCTGCATCCTCACCTTGATCGTCTATAGTATCAGCTGAAACCTCTGGATCATCTAAGGTAGGGTAAGGATTAGGCAATTCATTTTTATTCCTTAAGGTGATGGCTTTACACTGCTCTTTCGGATTAGGATCAAGCATACTTGGTAGTGTTCCTTGCTGTCTATTTGAAGTATCCCTAGCAATTTGACCAACTTGAACTTCCAAATTTCTCATTGAGGCTTGCATCTGTTGAATTGTTTGTTGTTGAGACACAATTGTGTTCATTAACTCTTTTAAGTTGACCTCATCTCCTTCTTGTTTCTGCTGCAGCTGTTGTTGAGGTTGAAAGTTTCTTGGCTATTGGTTTGGGTAAAAGGGTTGATTTTGATTTCTGTTTTGATTAAAGTTTTGATTTTGATTTTGATTTGGGTAATTTTGATTTTGATTTTGTGGGTAAGGTGGACGGTTATTTTGTGGATAAGGGTTTTGCTGAAATTGAGAATTTTAATTAGGATAGAAATTTTGGTTCTGAGGTCGGTGTTGGTTGTAGTTTTGCTGCCTATTTCCCATGTAGTTCACATATTCTACTTGCTCTTCAGTCCCCTCACACTGCATAGTCTCTTGAAGTCCTCGATCGAGCAGGTGACAGGCTGATGACTCATGAGGTCCATGACAAATACCGCATCTCACAACTTTAGCTTGACCTTTTTTCAGTGAAGCAACCTCTCTCATCAGAGCATCAAACTTAGAATCCATAGCAACTATCTTTTCTACCTCATATAACCCGCTTTTGATTTGTTTCTAGCATTTTTCTTACCAGGAAATTTTTTTATGTTAGAAATCTTTTTCTCAATTATTTCCTTAGCTCTAGAAGGTCCTATGGATAGAAAAGAATCTCCAGCTATTGCATCCAACAGGTTCCTCCAATGATTCAACAATCCATTGTAGAAAAAGTGCATCTGCTGCCAGCCTTCAAAGCCATGATTTGGACATCTACCCAGTAAGGTGTTGTATCTATCCCATGCTTCAAGTAAACTCTCGTCCTCATATTGCACAAATTCTTTTATCTTTTCTTGCAATTCTAAAACTTTAGAAGGTAGGAAGAACTGTTCTAAGAAAGCTTCTAGCATTTTATCCCAAGTAGTAACATCCCTTAATTGAAGTGAGTTATACCAAGTTTTAGTTTTATCCCTAAGTGAAAATGAGAACAGTCTCAACTTAATCTCATCACTAGTAACACCATTAATCTTCACTATGTCACAATAGTCCAAGAAATTTCTTATGTGTTCTACAGCATCATTAGTAGGTGCTCCATTATATTGATTTGCTTAAACCATTGTGATTAGTGCTGGCTGAAGTGTGAAGCTTAAGGCATCTACATCTGGCATTGGAGTTCTATTAAGCATATTTCCACTAGTTCCTTGTAAGTGTTCCTCAATAGTCATTTCAGCTTGATCATTTTATTCCACATCACCACCATTACCTCCATTATTACCCCTATTATTTTCGTTATTTTCTGCCATATTTAACCTATTGAATTGAGCAACTAATTGATCAGTGTGAGCTGTCAGAGTCCCAGTCGTTGTATGATAGTCTTCTTCATCAGATGAAGAATTAATTACTATTTCCAACTGTGCTGGTCTCCTATGTTTTCCTAATCTAATTGCTCTTAAAGTACGTTAAATTTCAGAATTGTAAGCTATCTCTGCTTGTTTGCTTCGCACCGCATTTTTAAATAAAATAAAAATAAAATAAGCAACAGTTAAATTAATATCTAACTTATTTAAATTTAATATAATAAACAAAAAACAACTAAAAATTCACAATAAATTCCCCGGTAATGGCGCCAAAAACTTGATGAATGATTTTCGCTACTCATATTTTACCACAAGTGGATGGTTGTCATCAAGTAATAAAATCCGGTGAATACCAAGTCGAACCCAAGGGAATTTCAGAATATTATTTCATTCTGGAGAATATTTGAATTGTTTTAAGTTTATTAAATATATTTTATATTTTGAAAGAGTTTGTTTAATTCTAGAGTTGATTAAATTAAAAACAGTGACATTAAATTTAAAAATAAAGCAAGTTAAAATTTTAATTAATAAAAATATAAATGGGAGATGCTTGTAACATTTTAAATATTGCCATCTTTATATAAAACAGAAATTGCATAGTGATTTAGCATTTTCCAATGGCTAAAATGATCAATTTCTTAAAATTTAAATATTTTATAAAGATTAAAAATATAGTAATCTTCTAAAATTCAAATTATGGACTTCATGGAAGCTGATTAAATTATCTAACATTCTGCAATCATTATTTTAGGCCTAAATTTGAGTCTTTCCGAAGCACACAAATTTTCCTATAGCAATTAATAGGCACATTTCATTTCCCAAATCATTGTGCACATGCCAGAATCTATTTTGACGTAATTTATTCCCAATTCCGGTACTAAAATATAATTTCTACTTTTTATCTCCCGATTTAACAAAGTAGAAATCACAGAATTAGATTCTAACATTTAAATTATGCAGAATAGAGTAAATAATCTAAAAATTATGGTAAAATATTGATAAATCATGGTAAAGTGGATTAAATTACTTATTTTAGAATGTAAGCAGATTAGGATTTTTGTCAGATTAATGTAGACAGAATATTCAGAATGATCGATCGTTTGAAATTTAGCAGATTGTAAACTTAAAATTTAGAATTCTACCAATACAGATTTATCGATAATACAATGCATTCAACAGATAATCCTAATTCAGATTTCAACATCATAGCAGATTAACCCAGATTTAACATATAAACATCGATTATTTGTATTGCTTCCATAAAACATAAATTCGTACTTCAAAGTGATTCTGAACTCCCGTTCTAGACCACTCCTAACACGAATAATACAGAAATCCGTCTACAAATTCGAAACATAATAGCAGATTACATTTAGAGGCAAATTCGTAAAATTACAAAGCAAGAAAAAGAAAGATAACACCTAAATTAGGTCGAACAAGAGCAGAATGTCGTTCTGTCCAAATCGTCCTAGCATGATTTGATGTTTCTTCTTCTTCTCCCAGTGTTTCCAAAGTGTTTATGGTGATAAAATGAGTCTGGAATGAAGAAAATGACGAAGAATGGTGTTTGAAACCGAGTTCGGGAGGTTAGAAAACTGCCCAACCGCGACTGTGGCATGCAATGTGTTGCTCAGGACCTGTTTTAGGCACCACCAAGGAGATGCGGCGCATCCTGACGATTTTCCCAATTTTCTGATTGCGGCGCCAAAAGTGGTGCCCGGAGGTGGATTTCGGCGCCGCCAAGCACGTGCGGCACAGTCTGAAGCTTTTTCATCCGAAATTTTCCTAAGTGTTGATGCGGCGCCTGATGTGGCGCTCCGAGGTCTTCTCCGGCGCCGCCATGCCTATGCGTCGCATCCTGGGCACATTCCAGTGTTGAAAAATCCGAATTTGACATTCTTCTTCCTCTTAACATATTTCTTTCTTCATTTTAATGCCTGAAACATCATTGCAATGTACTCCCTCCGTTTTTGAAAGAATGTAACATTGATAAATTTGGTACTGTTCACCCATACACTTTGACTTAAAGTTTTATCATAGTTATACAAGTTAAAACATTGCCAAGTGAGATCTTGTTAGATTCGTCTCGTCGAATAGTTTTTAAATATCGAACTTTTAGAATTTTTACTTATACCGAACTTGAGTTATTAATGGTTTAAAATGTGCATTGGACTGCGTGCACAGTGGGTCCGTTATAATTTTTAAGAAACGGAGGAAGTATTAGATTTGCCAAAGTCTTATTAAAAAAGCATAAAATATGGTAAATTAAACTCAAATAAGTTTAATTTAAGCATGATAATTAATATTTAAAAATCACATGAAATATAAACTAAAAAGCATTAAAATAGGGTCGCATACATGCAAATTAGACTCATTTAAGCACAATTTAAGCTTATTTAAATGTGGTTTCACATGGTGCATCAATAATGCTAAAAAAAATGTGTGAATAATATGAACAACACCTATCTATACTTTATCCATACCAATTTTGTAAATCAGTGTGGATTGTCGTTGTTGGTGGGTTTCTATGTACCATAGTGTTGTTAGCACATAGCGCAGTACTTCGCCACTCAAAGTGAAGTGTCGATTGTTTAAATTGGTTTCGATCTAACCATAGTGGTGCGTTTATCACGAAGTGCAATATTCTCTAGGTTGAAGTAATATATTTTTCTTTGTGGGTGTGGTGATGTGTGTGATTGTAGGTTCCTCTTATTCATCTTTCCACTATATTGAAAGTGATTTGCAAATTACAACTATTGATCTATGATTTGATTATGAACCCAATCACAAATAAATAAATGGCACAATGCTCATGAGTGTGAATAACATGAACAATACCTAACATACTTCATCCATACCAATTCTGTATATCAATGTTGATTGTCTCCGTTGGTGGATTTGCCTATACCATAGTATTGTTAGCGCATGGTGCAATATTTTGCAGCTTAAAGTGAGGTGTTCAATATATTCCATTGTGGTGTGTTGGAATGAACAATTTGTGTCCCTAAGGTTTTGAATTGATACTATTTATTCCCAAATATATTCCCACACATGAAGTATAAAAACAATTTATGTCATTAGTGTCATAGATTACGCCACTATTACGATTATGTAGGATTGTATTGCACATACTAGTGTGTTGACAACATGAAGTGCAATAATTTCTAGGTCGAAGTAATGTGTTTTTATTTACTAGTGTGGTACTGGCAATGATTGTCGGTCCCTCATGTAGTTTGTTTCCACTATATAAATTTTGATTTACAACCACTGGTATATAATTTAAATATGAAACCAATCCTAAACAACGAGCGTTGGTGGCAAATGAAGTGAATGTCACATTGTTCAAGAATGTCTGAACAACATAAACAATATCTAACCATACTTCATCCATACCAACTTTGTACATTATGTAGACTATAGATTGTCATTGTTGGTTGATTTTTCTATAACGACGTGTTGTTAGTGAGCAGTGCAGTACCGTAACGTCCCAGTCACACCCACTTGTAGACATTGTCCGCTTTGTGTCAATCCCCCTCGCAGCTTTAAAACGCTTCTACAATGGAGAAGGTCCACACCTTTATAAGGCATGTTTCGTTTTCCTCTCCAACCGATATGGGATGTTACAGGTACATTATATTCCAGATCAAAGTGACGTGTCCGTTATTTTTATTGGTTTTGAGTTAACCTATAATGGTATATTCGCAACACAAAGGCAATATTCTCTGGTTCAAAGTAAGTTGTTTATCTTTACGAGTGTGGTGCAGACAATTACCGTGGTTGTGAATTATCACTACCTATTTCTGAACATATTCCCTCATATACAATATGAGATCAAATTCTCACAATCCTCAAAACCAATACCCCTACATAATTGTCGCATAGAATATACTACATACTACATAAACAACATCTAACCATACTTCATCCATATCAATTTTGTATATCAGTTACAATGTAGATTTTCTCAGTTGCTGAATTTGCCTATACTGATGTATTGTTATCACATAATGCAGTACTTTCCAGGTTAGAGTGAGGTGTTTATTGCTTATGTTGGTTTCGAGTTAATCCATAGTGGTGTGTTGACAACATGAATGCAATTTTCTCATGGTCTAAATAGGGTGTTTATAGTGCTGAGTGATTGTGGGTCCTTTTTGTGCTGGAATGAATATTGTGTTCTATAAGGTTGTTATTTAATTACTAATAATTATTCATGAACGAGTTCCCTATCATACAACATGGAATCGGTTTCTCATGTACAAAGAACAGTGCATTAAAATACCACAATCTTTATCAAACTATACCCTTCTTAATTTTCGGATAACATATACGGCATACTACATGTCCCAATATCACTATTAACACTACCGTGCAATTAATTTTATACTATAGTACCCTACTGATACATAATATCATTGTGATTCAACAATACAGTATTATGCAATAACACTAGAATAATAGGAAGCCACATAACCATAAAGATCAACCGGGTAACATATTTCTTCAAAAATATCTTTCAATTGATACACTTTACATCAAAGTCATGCCATTCCCCCATTTTCGCTTCCTCGTAATGTAACCCTTATAAGATAATCCGATTTATGTAATGGCATAACAATTGCCAGTAGGTGCAGATAGCGCTAAAAATGATGTGTAGCCCTTTGTAAAATGATGTGTAAGCCTTATAAAGTGATGTATAGACGGTAGGTTGTTTTTTTTATTAGTTTTTGGTTCATAACCTCCATCCATCATTTTTTTATACTCACACATCACTTCATATACACATACCTATCACTTTTGAATGTGACAACACCTACAGCCGGCCTGCACCGAAACCGGCCCCCTTATAAGAAATCTTACTTGTCTAAAAGCTCTCACCAATCTATGAATAGAAGACTAATAGTAGTATATAATAGTATGAATATAACAAAAAGTCTTGTAATAATCATTATTGAACCTTTTGTTGTTTTCTTAATTTAGGAAAATAATAATCAAATAGAAAATACAAATTAAAAAAAAATCAAAAATTAATAATTGCTTAATTAGAACAAAATAGGTAATAAACAATAATTTTAGAATGATTTCCAAAATATATATCCCAATTATACCAATATTTTAAAATTAGAAGCTAAACTAATTTCTTGATAATAAATAAACCTATACTATATAATATTGGAAAAGGTATATATACTTTTTGTCATTCTCAATATTTTTAAAAGATTCATTGACATAAAACAATTCATTTAGAAAAAAATATGTTTTAATCATTAAAATACAATGTACAGAATAAAGTAAAATTTTTAAAAATAAATTAATAGAAATAAAATAAATTAAAATAGAATAATATAGAAAAATTATTTTTATTAAATAAATAAAATTATATATTTTTAAATTAACAAAAACTAAAATGAAATAATTTGAATAATGAGATCAGATAAGATTAAATAAAAGTAATATAAAAGTTAAACTAAAATAAAATGAGAACTAAAAAATAAAAATTTTAAAATACAAAAAAATAATATAAAATAAAATAGAATATTCATCAAAAAAATAAAATAGAATAGAAATGTCAAATAAATTAAAAAAGATAAAAAGAAAAACAACGGCTTCGCTTCAATTTGCTCACATGTTAATTAGTGTAGGGGAAGATGATTCAAAAATACGTATTCTATCTTTCCATCAAATCAACCGCTCTGACAAAAAGTGGGAGTATTTTTATCATTTAGGAATATATTTAAATTCTGCTTTAATTTTATTGAGCAGGTCCTGTACTGTAATGTATTTCTATTTTGGATATCAATACAGAACACAAATAGTATAGAGGTACCAATACCACATAACTTTGTCCTGTGGGTGTTTAACAATAACTTTCCCATATCCTTAACTATTTTTATTTACAATATTTTTTTTTCATAATTGATTGTGTTGCTATCAAATGTGATCAAAATTGGCCCAAAAAATTTCAAATGGGGCCGAAAATAGAAGAAGAATACGATCAATTTTGGACCGTATCAATTAGGACGTTTGATAAACTATTGAACGCCGTAATATGCCCAGGTGGCGAGAAAGTGCACGTGGCCTCATACTACTTAGGAGGCGAGGCCGATAAATGGTAGCAAGTCACCCAAGGGAAACTAAGCAACGAAGATGAGCCCTACTCTTGGGGAGAGTTCATGGAGCTGCTCAGGGATCGTTTCTATCCCATGAGCAAAAAGGCTGCCATGTATGAGGAATTTTTATCCTTGAAGTAGGGGGACAGACAGTTCAAGAGTATTACAACCGTTTTAAGGAGTTGGTACGTTTTGCGCTGAGACTTGTGCCGACTGATGTAGAGAAGGCACAAAAGTTCGAGATTGGACTAAACCTATCTATTAGGGGAGTGATCACGGGTGTGCATTACCCTGATCTACAAGCCGTATATGACCGTGCCGTGGCAGTGGCACGAGTGCAACAGTTGAAGAGAAGAATGGTTGGAGAGTCTAGCCGGGGACAACATGATAGGAGGAACAAGGACAATCGACCTGGTAACAATTCGGGAGGAAGCAACTTTCAGGGAGGCCCGAATAGACCCCCTCAGACCAACAATAGGGGAAACGATGGGAGAACCTTTAACCAAGGTAACCCTGTGCCACCATGCCAAGGTGCGGTAGACCTCACTTGGCCAAGGGATGCCCAAAACAGGGTGCATGTTTCCGGTATGCCGGGCTTGGCCATCGGATGAGCGAGTGTCGTACTCGAATAGAAAATATCGCCAAGAGGGAAGATTTGGTTATCGGACCTGCTCATCCTCATTATCAGGGTGGCCGGAATGGCAATAACCAAGGGCATCGACCCCCTACGAACCAGAATCAGAACCAGAATCAATGCCCTCCACAGAATCCGAACCAGCAGCAGAATCAGAACCCGTACTGGAATCAGCAGGGCAACCATGGACGACCAATGGGATGGTTGAATGTTATTACCAAGCGAACGTGCATGTATAAGGTGACGTGATGGCAGGTACATTTCATGTTTTGAGTACACCCCTTAAGGTTCTGTTTGACTCTGGTGCTAGTTGTTCGATCATATCATCAAGAGTTTTGCCCGAACTAGATCTACCTAAGTGCGAGATAATTAGCTTAGGAATTCAACTACCTTCAGGAGAAGTAGTATCATGCTCTAAACGATATAACGAAATTCCGATTGTAATCAAGAACGTAGAATTCTTTGCGAACTTGGTAGCATTTGACTTAAAGGACTTTGACGTTATACTGAGTATGGATTGGTGACCTAGTATAAAGCGGTGATTGAATGTCAGAAGCAGAAAATCACCCTGTCAAAAAGTAGGGGAAAAAGAGTCGTCTTTTACTCTCAATCCCCTAAGAAAAGTAACAAGATTGTTAACGCCCTCAAGTTATGTAGCCTAATGCGTAAGGGAGACGCATTGTATGCATGCTACATACACAACCTTGAAGCGGAAGAGAATAAGGTTGACATCCCAGTAGTAAGAGAATACCCGGATGTATTTCCCGAAGACGTTCCTGGCATGGCACCTGAGAGAGATCTTAAATTCACCATAGATCTCATTCCGGGTACGGAGCCTGTTTCAAAGGCCCCTTACCGCATGGCGCCACTGGAAATGAAAGAGTTGAAGGAGCAACTCGAGGACTTGTTGGAGAAAAGATACATAAGACCAAGTACTTCTCCGTGGGAGCAACGGTCCTATTTGTTAAAAAGAAGGACGGGGGATTACGTCTTTGCATCGATTACAGGAGACTCAATCAAGTGACCATCAAGAACAAGTATCCGTTACTGAGGATTGAGGATTTATTCGATCAATTGAAAGGAGCTTCGGTTTTCTCAAAGACCGACTTGCGATCTGGTTATCACCAACTAAGAATCGCCGAGAAGGATATCCCTAAGACGACATTCCGAACTCGTTATGGACACTACGAGTTCACAGTGTTATCCTTTGGATTAACAAACGCACCTGCAATGTTCATGAACCTCATGAACAATGTGTTTCAGGAGTTGTTAGATCAGTGCATTGTTGTGTTCATTAACGACATCCTGATCTACTCGAGGAGCGAGGAGAACATTCCCAACATTTGCATCAAGTGTTAGGGATCTTGCGCAAGAATCACCTCTATTGGAAACTGTCCAAATGCGACTTTAGGTTGAAGGAAGTGACGGTTCTTGGACACATAGTATCCGCTGATGGAGTTTTAGTCGATCCAGCCAAAGTTTCGGCAGTAACAGAGTGGGTACAGCCGACAAGTCCAACCGAAATAAGAAGTTTCCTTGGACTAGCTGGGTATTATAGGAGATTTTTGAAGGACTTCTCGAAAATTGCTCGTCCCTTGACCCAGCTATTGAAGAAAGGGGTGAATATGAGTGGACTAGTGAGTGTGAGTCCGCGTTTCAAGAACTGAAGAAGCGACTAACCACTACACCCATATTAGCCCCACCATGAGAGAATGGTGATTTCGAGGTTTACAGTGATGCTTCAAAAGAATGATTGGGATGCGTTTTAATGCAAGATCAGAGGGTCATTGCATATGCATCACGACAATTGAAACCTTACGAGGAAAACTACCCGACATACGACTTGGAGTTGGCAGCAGTCGTGATTGCTCTGAAGCTATGGAGACATTATCTTTATGGAAGAAAGTGTCGAATGTTCACTGATCACAAGAGGCTCAAATACATATTCACTCAGAAGGAGTTGAATTTGAGGCAACAGAGGTGGTTCGAACTAATCAACAACTACGATCTCGAAATTTCCTACCACGAAGGGAAGGCCAATGTGGTAGCTAATCCCTTAAGCATGAAAACCCAACATGTGGCGAATTCATTGGTGATTCCGCTGGCATTGTACATGGACTTGGCGAGGTTGAACTTGGAGCTTGTGCATTCATGCACCATAATTGAAGTGGTCAATGCAATGGTAGTAGAGTCAACCATATTTGATGAGATCAAACTCGCCCAACCAGGCGACGTGAAGTTGAAAAGGATTGGGAAGAGCATTGCCGATGGAAAGGCGATAGGGTTTGCTATCCATGAGGATGGAAGCATTCGTTTCAAGGGAAAGTGGTGCGTGCCACAAAAATGTGCGGAACTGAAACAAAGGTTGATGGAGGAAGGGCACAACACACCCTATTCGGTTCATGCCGGGGGCAACAAGTTGTATAAGGACTTAAAGAAGATTTACTGGTGGCCGAGGATGAAGAAGGAGGTGGCAGAGTTTGTGGCGAGATGCCTAGAGGGATGAATAAGATCTGGGTGATTGTCGATAGGCTAACGAATATGGCCATATTCATCTCAATGAAGGATACTTGGACCATGGACCAATTGACAAGAGCGTACATTGACGATGTGGTACGACGACATGGGGTAGCACATGGCATTATCTCCGATAGAGACATTAGATTTGTCTCTCACTTTTGGACTAAGCTGCAAGAAGCCCTCGGTACACAGATTAAGATGAGTACCACATTCCACCCGATGACTGATGGGCAGACAGAGAGGACGATTCAGACATTGGAAGACGTGCTAAGGACATGTGTATTAGAATTTAAAGGGAGTTGGGAAAATCATTTGCCATTAATTGAGTATTCCTACAATAATAGCTACCATGCTAGCATCGACATGGCACCATTCAAAGCACTATGTAGACGAAAGTGCCGAAGCCCGCTAAGTTGGGAAGAGAGTGATAAGGCTGTGGTAGTGGGACCACAACTCATTGAGGATATGGCCCAACAAATCAAGGTAATCCAAGGGAAGATGAAAGCGGCACAAGACCAACAGAAAAGTTATGCCGACGTGAGACGGCAAGACCTAGAATTTCAAGTTGTAGATAAGGTCATGCTGAAGATATCACCAATGAAGGGTGTGATGCATTTCGGCAAACGAGGAAAATTAAGTCCTCGATACATAGGATCTTATGAAATTCTAGAAAGAGTCGGGAATCTAGCATATCAACTAGCCTTACCGCCACCACTGGCTCGAGTGCACAATGTGTTCCATGTCTCGCAATTAAAGATGTATGTGTCTGACCCGACGCATGTACTTCAGCCAGAAGCAATTGAACTGGATGACAACTTGACGTATGAGGACGTTCCGGTGCAAATACTCGATGTCAAGGAGAGAGGGACAAGGAACATGGGAGCTAATTCAAAGTTCCGTGAGAATGGTCAAAGTTCTTTGGTCTAACCACGAGGCGGAGACAGCAACATGGGAGCTAGAGTCTGACATGAAGCAGCGTTATCCGAACCTAATTCAAAATGATCCAACCACGGTTATGGGGACATAACTGTAAGCTTAAGGGGAGGAGGATGTAACGACCCAGAAATTTATACTAATTTATACCCTAGTTGAGGTACGCTCAAAAATTCTAACTCGACTTCGCGATTATTAATTCTTATACGTTTCATGATCGTTTAAATATCTTGCTTAGTGAGTTAATACCCAACTTCGGGGACGAAGTTGATTTCTATAGAGGGTAGAATGTAATACCCGAGAATAAACCGAATATTTAAGCCCAAGAAAGTAGGAGGATAGAAGCCCAAAAGAGAGGGGAAGAGGCCCAACAGGATAGCATGGCCCGGCCCAGACCGAAGCCCAGGCTCGCACAGCCCTTGCGCGTTTTTCGCCCAAAAAACGCGCCACCACAGAGACAGCAGCAAAGAGCGCAATCAAGGCGATTTCTTGCCTTATTTTCGTGTCTCAACGAAGGAAACTCAACTTATTATGGGAGGACGGGATTGGGGACGATCCTCACACTCTAAAATTTGATTTTGAGACCCTAATCCACCCCAAGAAACCCTCTCTACCATCTCACATTCTCTCCCACCTCCATTCAACCCGAAAACCCCAAAAGAGTTAAGTTGTAGACTTTTCGACGAACGAATCCGAGCAACGAGGATGTGAAGAGCAAGGATTCAGACAGGTTGGTCGTAAGCTGTAGTTTGAACCTTATTTCATGATTTTTGCCGGATCTAGATCCTAACTTTTGGTTTTCGTTCTTATAATCATAAATCGGGACTGAAAAAAAAGGTGACAGAGTAATTTGGACGTGTCCGAAGCAACCATAGGCGCCTCGACCATCCCAGAGACATCCTAGAACTCATACTCTATAAGTCGACACCTTTCGTACCAATTTTGGTGGTCTCAAGTAGATCGTAATGCAAGATTTAATCAAGAAACTAAAATCTGTCTCAGAAATCGCACTTGCGCGCGATCTCTGTAATCCGCATAAAACTCCCGTCTCGGATGTTCGAAACGTAAAAGTCAAAACTAAGATTTTGTTTCTAAGACATTAATCTGTGTTGTGTTAAAATTTCAAGAATTTTCATCAACATTGGACCCCGAAATCATATCTTGTATTCTCTGTATTTTTTTTTCACAAAATCGGAAAAATTAACAGATTTACATGTCCGACTTCAATGGCGTTTTTCTAATGGGTTCAATCGAAATTAATCTTTGATGTAAAAATGAAAGTTGTAGTTAATTTCCTGAAGCATGTTTCTGTAAAATTTCATAAGTTTTTGTTAACGTTTGAGCCTCCGAAAATGACCTGGTTGTTCTGTGATTTGGGGTATTTTTCAGATTTTGGAAAGAGTGGGAGAAGAAGGGAGAGCCAATCGGGTGAGGGAAAATGGGAAGATCTTGGACTTGCTCTAATCATCGCATTCACATGGAGATTTATCAATCGGTTGTGTTCACCAAGAATCATTCAAGACATTGAGGCGAGGTTTATGTTTGCAATTTCTTACGTGTTGGGGTCATCAGGGATGATTTTCCGGCGAGTTTCGCACCAGAAAATGGCCGAACAGCTGTTCTGGTGCAGAGCATATGCTCGGAGACAAGGACCGCGCGCCCAGCGCGTGGGTCCAGACAGGGCACATGACCCTGTTTAAAATAGTACCAAGCGTAAAATGGATTTTAATTATTGTCTGGTGCGATTAACATGAGTGGACTAAATTGGACAACGCCAATTCTAAATTTTTGAAATAGAACCATAGTACCAAGCGTAAAGTAGATTTTAATTATTGTTTCAAATTTGTGTACTTTGACAAGTTGGCCTGAGTGGTATGGGGCTATGGCAACTTAAGCAAATTTTTCTTGTTCTAGGCTTTGTGTATGAAGAATTCTACTTTGGGAGAGGCAACCGTTCAGTGCCCACCCCATTTTCGAGGATTAATTTTGGTCCAATGATTCCTGGGATACACTGATATTCACCTAAAAAAATTATTTTTATATATAAAATAAAATAATAATACCACATATTCTTGTATAATAAAAATAAACATATTAATAATAATGATAAATAGGGACCAGCGCAAACCACTTTACCAATACCATAGTGTCTAGTTTACCCAAAAAAAAAAGAAAAAAAAAGATAAATTAGCGAGCCCGCTGTTTATAAAGGCTGCATAAAACCACAAACCTATTAAGCTAAATGCCAAACCCAAGCCTATTTATAAAAAAATATCTGTTAGCATGGCCTATTCGTTCAATCCCCATATTCGTATCTATTTGCCCATTGGCAATTTTTTTCCATGGGAAAGAATGAATTCCTGACGCCGAAGTCGATTGCAAAGTGAATCAAGGCGAAGTGTTTGCAGAAACTGCGATGGTATTGCAAGATGTGCCAGAAACATTGTCGGGACGAGAACAAATTCAACTGCCACTGTATGAGCAAGTGCCGCAAGAGCTAGATGCAGTTTTTCGGCCAATACCCCACCCTAGTTGTAGCGGCTATTCTGAAGAATTCGAAAGTATTTTCTCGAGCACATGAGGCCCAGCCACTGATTCAGCCGTATGGCTGCCACCGTAGTCTACAACGAGTACATCACCAATCGCCATCATGCTCGCATGAATTCCACTCAGTGGGCTATGCCGACGGAGTTCGTCAAGTATTTGGGCAAGACTGCAAAGTGTAAGGTCGAGGAGACCCCTAAGGTTTGGTTTATAACTTATATCGATGTAGATACAGAGACCCTATTTAAGGAGAAAAGATGAAAAATAAGAGTACCAAGGTGGATATTGCGGAAGAGAAGTGTAATGACGCAATTAAGTTATTATTTGGACCGGGTATTTTATTTACTTTGTTTTTTAGAAGCCCAATTCCAGAAGGGGCGCAATGGATGTCTTATAGTTGATTTGGGGCATTTTTAAGATTTCAGACAGAGTGGGAGAAGAAGGGAGAGCCAATCAGGTGAGGGAACAGGGAAAGATCTTGGACTTGCTCTAATTATCGCTTTCACTTGGAGATTTCTCAATCGGTTGTTGGTAAGTGATTCCCCTCGCTCTCCTCTCCGTATTGATATTTATTTCGTTTGGATTGGTGTTGATTGGAGAAGATTTCGATGTTAGGGTTCGTGGTGGATTTTTGATGGTTCTGGACGAATTGAAAGTTGGAATCGTCAGAGTGAAGGCCAAGAATTATTCAAGACATTGAGGCAAGGGTTATGTTTGCAATTTCTTACGTGTTGGGTGTTTCAGCGATGGTTTTCCGGCGAGTTTTTTAAACCAGAAAACAATCGGACAACCGTTCTGGTGCAGAGCGCGCGCTCGGAGGCAAGGACCGCGTGCCCAGCGCGTGGTTCCAGACAGGGCACGCGTTGGCACGCTGGGTGGACGACATGACCCTATTTAAAGTAGTACCTAACGTAAAATGGATTTTAATTATTGTCTGGTACCATAAACATGAGTGGACTTAATTGGAGAAGGCCAATTCTAAATTTATGGTACAAAATCACAGTACCAAGCAGAAATTAAATTTTAGTTATTTTTTAAAAATTGTGCACTTTGAGAAGTTGGTCTGAGTGGTATGGGGCTCTGGCAGCTTAAATAAATGTCTTTTGTTCGAGGCTTTGTGTATGCAGAATTCTACTTTGGGAGAGGCAATCGTTCAATGCCCACCCAATTTTTGAGGATTAATCTTGGTCCAATGAGTCATGGGATACACTGATATTTACCTAAAAAATTATTTTTATATATAAAATAAAATAAATAATACCACATATTCTTGTATAATAAAATCAAGCATATTAATAATAATCATAAATAGGGACCAACGCAAACCACTTTACCAATACCATAGTGTCTAGTTTACCCAAAAAAAAAAGAAAAAAAAAAGATAAATTAGCGAGCCCGCTGTTTATAAAGGCTGCATAAAACCACAAACCTATTAAGCTAAATGCCAAACCCAAGCCTATTTATAAAAAAAATATCTGTTAGCATGGCCTATTCGTTCAATCCCCATATTCGTATCTATTTGCCCATTGGCAATTTTTTTCCATGGGAAAGAATGAATTCCTGACGCCGAAGTCGATTGCAAAGTGAATCAAGGCGAAGTGTTTGCAGAAACTGCGATGGTATTGCAAGATGTGCCAGAAACATTGTCGGGACGAGAACAAATTCAACTGCCACTGTATGAGCAAGTGCCGCAAGAGCTAGATGCAGTTTTTCGGCCAATACCCCACCCTAGTTGTAGCGGCTATTCTGAAGAATTCGAAAGTATTTTCTCGAGCACATGAGGCCCAGCCACTGATTCAACCGTATGGCTGCCACCGTAGTCTACAACGAGTACATCGCCAATCGCCATCATGTTCGCATGAATTCAACTCAGTGGGCTATGCCGACGGAGTTCGTCAAGTATTTGGGTAGGACTGCAAAGTGTAAGGTCGAGGAGAACCCTAAGGGTTGGTTTATAACATATATCGATGTAGATACAGAGACCCTATTTAAAGAGAAAAGATGAAAAATAAGAGGACCAATGCGAATATTGTGGAAGAGAAGTGTAATGACCCGATTAAGTTATTATTTGGACCGGGTATTTTATTTACTTTGTTTTTTAGCAGCCCAATTCTGGAAGGGGCGCAATGGATTTTTACAGTTGATTTGGGGCAATTTTCAGATTTCAGACAAAGTGGGAGAAGAAGGGAGAGCCAATCGAGTGAGGGAAAAGGGGAAGATCTTGGACTTTCTCTAATCATCGCATTCACTTGGAGACTTCTCAATCGGTTGTTGGTAAGTGATTCTCCTCACTCTCCTCTCAGTATTGATATTTATTTCGTTTGGATTGGTGTTGATTGGAGAAGATTTCGATGCTAGGGTTCGTGGTGGATTTTAGATGTGTTCTGGACGAATTGAAGGTTGGAATTGTCAGAGTGAAGGCCAAGAATCATTCAAGACATTGAGGCAAGGGTTATGTTTGCAATTTCTTACGTGTTGGGTGCTTCAGGGATGGTTTTCCGGCGAGTTTTTTAAACCAGAAAACAATCGAACAACCGTTCTGGTGCAGAGCGAGCGCTCGGAGGCAAGGACCGCGTGCCCAGCGCGTGGTTCCAGACAGGGCACGTGTTGGCACGCTGGGTGGACGACAGGACCCTATTTAAAGTAGTACCAAACGTAAAATGGATTTTATTTTTTGTCTGGTACCATAAACATGAGTGGACTTAATTGGACAAGGCCAATTCTAAATTTATGACACAAAATCACAATACCAAGCAGAAAGTAAAATTTAATTATTTTTTAAAAATTGTTCGCTTTGAGAAGTTGGTCTGAGTGGTATAGGGCTCTGGCAGCTTAAATAAATATCTTTGTTCGAAGATTTGTGTATGCAGAATTCTACTTTGGGAGAGGCAACCGTTCAATGCCCACCCAATTTTTGAGGATTAATCTTGGTCCAATGAGTCATGGGATACACTGATATTTACCAAAAAAATTATTTTTATATATAAAATAAAATAAATAATACCACATATTCTTGTATAATAAAATCATGCATATTAATAATAATCATAAATAGGGACCATCGCAAACCACTTTACCAATACCTTAGTGTCAAGTTTACCCAAAAAAAAGAAAAATTAGCGAGCCCGCTGTTTATAAAGGCTGCATAAAACCACAAACATATTAAGCTAAATGCCAAACCCAAGCCTATTTATAAAAAATACTAGCCAAATGCGCTGTTCTAAGCACAACATTTTTATGCGAACAACTGCCCATAGCAAAAGAAGAAACAAGTGTTATCCTCAGTGGTAATTGATTTTGAGTTAGATATCTGACCTTGGATATCAAATTAGGCGTACATCCAATTTCGAACTATAAGGTCAAATATCAAATACCATTTTGGTTCATCACTACCTGGCAACCCACGCCGCCCATCGAATCCTCTGGTTTCCAGAATTCATAGCATTCGCTGCCCATCAGTATTTGCCAAGATCTTAATTCCATTGTCGCTGGTTGTAACTGCCAACAATGAGCCTTCCTTATTGAATCTTAATCTAGGGCTTGCAGGCAGTCCACCATCAGCATCAGTGTAAGTAAGCATGTTGGTAATATCAATGTCCCAGAATTTTATCTGAAACTCGTCGCAAGCAACCAAAAAGCGGTTCCTCGTTGTATCAAACTGCACAACACCCAAAGATCGTTTCCGGAAACCAGAGTATGTCCTCTTGATAGCTCCCTCACTCTCATTCCATTCAACCAGGTGAGATTCGCCTTCTTTGCTGGTTCCACAAGAGAACAGGCTGACAGGAAAATGCAAGTTAAATGGTTAGCACAACCACAAATCTATTTTAATATGTTGCATACATATTTAACATTCACAAGAAAGGCGGAAAAGTTTCACATGTGCAGTAACATGAACAATTATATGCAAAAGGTAAAAAACACTAAGTGAATAATAATTGAGTTCCCAAGGTGAGGAGATCGAGGTGGGAAAGTAAAAGAAGTGATAAAGGAAATGACAAATCACAAATTTGGAAAGTCAGAAAGTGAACCTCGCAGATCAGGTGGAGAACCAGAGCAGAGGTGGGAAAAAATGTGGTAGGACCGGGCTCCTTGGGCCAATTGAACAACCCTTGACTGCACCAAGTAACAAATTGTCTCAAATCAGTCACAAAGGAATTGTCGAATACATAGGCAAGATCAGAATTTCTATTATTTAAGAGAATTGCACTAACCTTTTCAAGGATCAACGGACCATAAATCAGGGATTGAATACATAGGCAAGATCAGAATTTCTATTATTTAAGAGAATTGCACTAACCTTTTCAAGGATCAACGGACCATAAATCAGGGATTGAAGTTTGACATGCAAAAAATAGTTGAAAAAATTCAGTTAACTACAATTAAAACTGGTTACGTATTACTCTTAAAAGTTCAACTTGCGCAGTATGAGGAAGCTTACATGTCTGTATTTTAGCCCCACATATATTCCCACTTGTGCTAAAGTATATTTCAATTAACTTTCCCTGTAGGAAATTTGAAACAGTTAGAAACATTTGTAAAGGTTGATAAAGACTGATTTACGTTATTAAATATGGTCAGTAAAACTCACAAATCTGCTAGAGTTGTTATTCCTGGCTGTTTTGGCATTACCAAATGCCTCTAATACACAGCTGGTTTGTAAAAGTTTAGATTTTATTCCATCACCACTTCCACTAATTGCAGTCAAATGTTGTAATGCGAGGTTAGCAATTCTAGTCTTCCCAGCACCACTTTCTCCACTGCAAATCAAAATATGAAATCATTTCTTTGCCCATATAGGTCTAATTCATAACATAAAGCAATATAAGATCAGACAAAAGTGAACAATAGATCTGGCCACAGAAACTGTGGGATAAATAGTAGAAAACATTGAACAAACGATACAATCATGGACTGATTTGAATTATCTACAAAATTTGCATATGCGTCAGGGAAAAACAAATGAGATTAGCACCTCAAATCAAATGATATCTGAAAAATGGTGATTAAATAATTATAAGTATTTGCTAGCACCTACCATCATTTCATCATATGCCATATCAGCGACAACATAAACATGAGGTATGTCGAAAAGCTTCTGCCTATAAGCTGTAACATAGTCATTCCCATATATCTGGTTCTCTTTGAGAGGGTTGACTGCTACCAAAACAGGGCTTGCTTTAGTCTAAGGAAAACCAAGAAAGAACATGTTCAAGACCTTATTCACAAAACTCAATCGTACAAAAATAAAATTAATACTTACATATGGTATGTCTTGTGAGTATTGTACTGAATATTGTGAAGAACTGAAGGCTCATTGAAATAACTAAGCTGAACAAGATCATTGACTCCATCAAGAATGATTGGATTAGCAGGTAGGAGCTCTTGTGAGGGAAGTGTCACAACCTACAATGACATCACAGAGTATAATAATATGTTCAAGACACCAAAAACATGGAGCAAATATTTTAAAAGGATCTAACTAACAGTTCCATCAAATAGCTGAACCAAAGTCTTTTCCCGTAAAGTTGATTTAATTTTCCCTGATTTCCAGAGGCCATCACTTGTTCGACACCAAACACTGAGTTTCTGAAGAACGTAAACACTTAATTAGTTTCCAGGATAGAATTTACATAGCACACAAATATCACAATTACACTTAGTAATACAGGGTAACATGAATCTGGATGAAGAATCCACAACTACTAAAATGCCAGGAAAAATTTATTATCCCAAATATGACTTGCATGCAACAAACATTCAGGAGAAAGGCTACTCTGATTGTTAGATTCTAGGACAATTTCAACATTAATTCTAGACACATAATTCTTTACGAAATGACATTAAAAAATAAGGATTTCCAACCATCAAGAGAAAGTGAAAAAAAAAATTGAAGATCATGAGGATGATGGGTCTCCGATGGAAATACACGCATTGGTCCGAGATGTTGTTTGACAAGTTGTTATTAAGTACTCCCTTTGTCCCATTAATTCTGCCTCAAAACTTTTGGACACGCCGTCCAATGCACTTGTTTATCAGTTAATATCTTAAAATATATAAAAGCAAAAATTCTATAAAATATATATTATAAAACTATGAAAAGACCGATCCAACAAGATCTCATTTGACATTACAGACCAACATGAAAATGCATTTCCGAAATGAAGACACATTCTTAAATTTGGAAGGGCAATCACTCATTCTTAAAATTCTTGAAACCAGCGTTCTTAAGACCAAAGAGTTGGGTTCTAAATCCGGATACAATTCCGCTAGGAAAATATAGTAGAAATGACTATAAGGCAATAATGACGACGACAATGATGAACAATATCGGAAACCTAGAAACTGAATCAGATTAACAACACAAACGAAAATCATTAACAGATACAACAGTAAACCAGCCTATCAATTCCAAGAAAAAAGAGGGGAATAAGGGAATGAGAATTTCACACGAAACCAATAAAGGGCATATACCTCAGATGTAGTATTGATATGGCTAACATCGGCGGCCAGTCCGGGAGTTCAGGCGATATCGTAAAGCGCGAGGCTGGAGACAAGTGGATTCGACTTCAATAGACGTGAGAGGGGCTGTCCGATTCCTGTAGCAGCTCCCAAAATGGGACGACCTTCCGAGTGGGGCAAGATTTGGATGAGAATGCCCGCCGCGACAAAACGGAGGAGGAGGCGGTGCTCCTCTGGAGAAGAGATCAGAGAACAGCGGCCCTCATGGGTCGAACAACAGAGGATGGACGACGGAGGAATAACGGCGGAGAGAACAAGAAGAGAAAGACTGCGATAGCGGGTCTAGGGTTTAGGCGGGTCGGGTATGGATCCGCGACTATTCATGAGAGGACAACAGCGCAGGGAAAGAGCAGCGATGAAGGAGGATCAAGAGAGCAGGTAGAGAGAGGCGGTGGCGCGAGCAAGGCAGCGACATAGTAAGGCAATGACGCGGCGGCGGCGATATTAGGGTGGAGGAAACGAAGAGCAGGGGAGCAGTCGTTTAGGTTTAGGAAGAGGAGAAAATGAGACTGCACAGAATCGATCCCAGATAAAAATAATCGAATCCACCATCATCTTGATCCAAAGGATGAAATTTCCAATTGAGCTTGCAATCGGACGGGTGGAAACCAAATTGGACTGTAGGATTCTTTTCCCTACCGTTCTTATAATATAGAAGATTTGTTAGCATGGCCTATTCGTTCAATCCCCATATTCATATCTATTTGCCCATTGGCAATTTTTTTCCATGGGAAAGAATGAATTCCTGACGCCGAAGTCGATAGCAAAGTGAATCAATGCGAAGGGTTTGCAGAAACTGCGATGGTATTGCTAGATGTGCCAGAAACAATGCCGGGACGAGAATGAATTCAACTGCCACTGTATGAGCAAGTGCCGCAAGAGCTAGATGCAGTTTTTCGGCCAATACCCTACCCTAGTTGTAGCGGCTATTCTGAAGAATTCGAAAGGATTTTCTCGAGCACATGAGGCCCAGCCACTGATTCAGCCGTATGGCTGCCACCGTAGTCTACAACGAGTACATCGCCGATCGCCATCATGTTCGCATGAATTCAACTCAGTGGGCTATGCCGACGGAGTTCGTCAAGTATTTGGGTAGGACTGCAAAGTGTAAGGTCGAGGAGACCCCTAAGGGTTGGTTTATAACTTATATCGATGTAGATACAGAGACCCTATTTAAAGAGAAAAGATGAAAAATAAGAGGACCAAGGCGAATATTGTGGAAGAGAAGTGTAATGACCCGATTAAGTTATTATTTGGACCGGGTATTTTATTTACTTTGTTTTTTAGCAGCCCAATTCTGGAAGGGGCGCAATGGATTTTTATAGTTGATTTGGGGCAATTTTCAGATTTCAGACAAAGTGGGAGAAGAAGGGAGAGCCAATCGGGTGAGGGAAAAGGGGAAGATCTTGGACTTGCTCTAATCATCGCATTCACTTGGAGACTTCTCAATCGGTTGTTGGTAAGTGATTCTCCTCGCTCTCCTCTCAGTATTGATATTTATTTCGTTTGGATTGGTGTTGATTGGAGAAGATTTCGATGTTAGGGTTCGTGGTGGATTTTAGATGTGTTCTGGACGAATTGAAGGTCGGAATTGTCAGAGTGAAGGCCAAGAATCATTCAAGACATTGAGGCAAGGGTTATGTTTGCAATTTCTTACGTGTTGGGTGCTTCAGGGATGGTTTTCCGGCGAGTTTTTGAAACCAAAAAACAATCGAACAACCGTTCTGGTGCAGAGCGCGCGCTCGGAGGCAAGGACCGCGTGCCCAGCTCGTGGTTCCAGACAAGGCATGTGTTGGCACGCTGGGTGGACGACAGGACCCTATTTAATGTAGTACCAAACATAAAATGTATTTTATTTGTTTATAAACATGAGTGGACTTAATTGGACAAGGCCAATTCTAAATTTATGGTACAAAATCACAGTACCAAGCAGAAAGTAAATTTTATTTATTTTTTAAAAATTGTGCACTTTGAGAAGTTGGTCTGAGTGGTATGGAGCTCTGGCAGCTTAAATAAATGTCTTTTGTTCGAGGCTTTGTGTATGCAGAATTCTACTTTGGGAGAGACAAACGTTCAATGCCCATCCAATTTTTGAGGATTAATCTTGGTCCAATGAGTCATGGGATACACTGATATTTACCTAAAAAATTATTTTTATATATAAAATAAAATAAATAATACTACATATTCTTGTATAATAAAATCAAGCATATTAATAATAATCATAAATAGGGACCAGCGCAAACCACTTTACCAATACCTCAGTGTCAAGTTTACCCAAAAAAAAAGAAAAAAAAAAGATAAATTAGCGAGCTCGTTGTTTATAAAGGCTGTAGAAAACCACAAACCTATTAAGCTAAATACCAAACCCAAGCCTATTTATAAAAAATATTTGTTAGCATGGCCTATTCGTTCAATCCCCATATTCGTATCTATTTGTCCATTGGCAATTCTTTTCCATGGGAAAGAACGAATTCCTGACGCCGAAGTCGATTACAAAGTGAATCAAGGCGAAGGATTTGCAGAAACTGCGATGGTATTGCCAGATGTGCCAGAAACAATGCCGGGACGAGAACGAATTCAACTGCCACTGTATGAGCAAGTGCCGCAAGAGTTAGATGCAGTTTTTCGGCCAATACCCCACCCTAGTTGTAGCGGCTATTCTGAAGAATTCGAAAGTATTTTCTCGAGCACATGAGGCCCAGCCACTCACTGATGTAACACCCCGGTTTTTGGTCACCCAGGTCGGGGTGTCACCGCCACATCTCCCTAGTAAGACACGGTTTCAAAACAGCCCATACAATCTAAGTTTGAAAATATAATCTCACATTGCAGCGGAAAATAATATTTAAGTATAATATTACAGCGGAAAATGTAAATAGGGCCAACATGGCCAAAACACGGGTTAAACAGGCCCGTTTATTCTGTAGTCTAATGCAAGAATTTAAAAATAAAGTTATCCAAAATATAATTCCCCCATGCATGTACGTGCTCAAATTCATTCAACATACTCTGTAGGAAAAAGGAAAAATAACCGGTTTGGTCAGCACAACTTGCTGAGTAAGTTAACACATGCATGATCGTAGGGTTTTAAAGCCGTTAATTTAATATTTAAATAAAAACATGATAACAATACCTCGTAAGCAATTCAATTTAAATTAATTAACTATCCAATTTGCATAATTTAATTCAGGGCTCTATTTAACAACACATTTCACATGATTTAAAATAAAGACCATAATTAATTTAAATAAAACATCTAAATAATTTACTTGAACACAATGACTAATTCAACTTAATTTAATTTAATTCCCCTTACACCCAAGATTATGTATTTAAGTGTTTCACGATTACATCGCAATTTCATCAAGTTTAGCCGGTAGCCCGGCGGCCGCAACCGTATCCGCCATACCCAGTACTACTCCGGAGCCTCGGGAAACCCATGTGGATATTCTCGAGAGTGTAGGTCCAAAATATCCCGCCGTTTTGGCGTAGTGTCTCATGTTTTCGCGCGGGGTCACCATCGTCCATCAAGGCACGAAGTGAAGTAGTTAGGGGGCACCCTGCAGAGCACTCACCCCTAATTTTAATTAATCAAGTTCGTAAGGGGATTTATTTCAGCCGTATGGCTGCCACCGTAGTCTACAACGAGTACATCACCGATCGCCATCATGTTCGCATGAATTCCACTCAGTGGGCTATGCCGACGGAGTTCGTCAAGTATTTGGGCAGGACTGCAAAGTGTAAGGTCGAGGAGACCCCTAAGGGTTGGTTTATAACTTATATCGATGCAGATACAAAGACCCTATTCAAAGAGAAAAGATGAAAAATAAGAGGACCAAGGCGAATATTGTGGAAGAGAAGTGTAATGACCCGATTAAGTTATTATTTGGACCGGGTATTTTATTTACTTTGTTTTTTAGCAGCCCAATTCTAGAAGGGGCACAATGGATTTTTATAGTTGATTTGGGGCAATTTTCAGATTTCAGACAAAGTGGGAGAAGAAGGGAGAGCCAATCGGGTGAGGAAAAAGGGGATGATCTGGGACTTGCTCTAATCATCGCATTTACTTGGAGACTTCTCAATCGGTTGTTGGTAAGTGATTCTCCTCGCTCTCCTCTCAGTATTGATATTTATTTCGTTTGGATTGGTGTTGATTGGAGAAGATTTTGATGTTAGGGTTCGTGGTGGATTTTAGATGTGTTCTGGACGAATTGAAGATTGGAATTGTCAGAGTGAAGGCCAAGAATCATTCAAGACATTGAGGCAAGGGTTATGTTTGCAATTTCTTACGTGTTGGGGTGTTCGGGGATGGTTTTCTGGCGAGTTTCGCACCAGAAAATGACCGAACAACCGTTCTGGTGCAGAGCGCGCACTCGAAGGCAAGGACCGCGCGTGAGTCCAGACAGGGCACGTGCTGGCGCGCTGGGAGCACGAGGCTCCTTCTCAAATTAGTCCCAAGCGTAAAATGGATTTTAATTATAGTCTGGTACCATAAACATGAGTGGACTAAATTGGACAAGGCCAATTCTAAATTTATGGTGCAAAACCATAGTACCAAGCGTAAAGTAGATTTTAATTATTGTTTAGAATTTGTGCACTTTGAGAAGTTGGCCTGAGTGGTATGGGGCTCTGGCAGCTTAAATAAATATCTTTTGTTCGAGGTTTTGTGTATGCAGAATTCTACTTTGGGAGAGACAACCGTTCAATGCCCACCCAATTTTTGAGGATTAATCTTGGTCCAATGAGTCATGGGATACACTGATATTTACCTAAAAAATTATTTTTATATATAAAATAAAATAAATAATACCACATATTCTTGTATAATAAAATCAAGCATATTAATAATAATCATAAATAGGGACCAGCGCAAACCACTTTACCAATACCTTTGTGTCAAGTTTACCCAAAAAAAAGAAAAAAAAAGATAAATTAGCGAGCCCGCTGTTTATAAAGGTTGCATAAAGCCATAAACCTATTCAGCTAAATTCCAAACCCAAGCGTATTTATAAAAAATGTTTGTTAGCATGGCCTATTCGTTCAATCCCGATCTTCGTGTCTATTTGCCCATCGGCAATTTTCTTCATGGGAAAGAACGAATTCCTTTCGCCGAAGTCGATTGCGAAGTGAATCAAGGCGAAGGGTTTGTAGAAACTGTAATGTATTGCCAGAAGTGCCAGAAACAATGTCGGCACGAGAACGGATTCAACTGCCAATACCCGACCCTAGTTGTAGCAGCTATTCTGATGAATTCGGAAGTACTTTCTCGAGCACATGAGGTGCATCCACCGATTCAGCTGTATCGCTGCCACCATAATCTACAACGAGTAAATCTTCGATCGCTATCATGTTCGCAGGAATTCCACTCAGTGGGGTACGCTAACGGAGTTCGTCAAGTATTTGGGCAAGACTGGAAAGTGTAAGGTCGAGGAGACCCCTAATGTTTGTTTATAACTGTAATACTCGAGACTTTTGACAATAGGAAACGAAATTAAATGCGGATAGCAAAGGAATTTTAATTCCAAAAACCCGTGAAGTAAAAAATGATTTAGATAAATATATCATTGCACGAGAATCGAAAGACGACGCATACGACGCCAACAATGTAAATTAAATGGATTCGAGAATTCGAATATGGAATCGATTAAAGACGAAATAAAATTTAGGATAGGAATCGGAATCTGAAAATGACCCGGAAAACCGAGCCCGAGAACGTCGGAGGATAGAAACCCGAACGGGAGAAGGACAGGCCTGACGGATCGCACGGCCCGGCCCACGATGCAGCCCTACCGGGGCCGCGCGGTGGCCGCACGGTCTGGAGGGATACTGCGCCACTCCACAGTGTGCGATCAACTTTCGGTTTTCGACGATTTCTTACCATATTTTCAACCCCCGACTTTGGAAACTCAATCTCGGTTGATGGAAGGTGTATATGGTCGGATTTAGAGGTCTTAGGACTCATTATTTCCGAGACTCTAACCCTAGCAGCCCCAAAAATACTCTCCAAATCTCCAAAGTTCTTCCAACACCCGAAATCACCAACTTCGAACTTTCAGATCACTTTCCGGCGACGAAAATCGATGGAGGAGGCGTGGAGAACAAGATCTTTAGTGTTCCAGATTGTGATAAGTCATTCATAGGTTTTCGTTTAAGTTTTCGAACCCGACAACTCGATCTAACATTGAATATCTTCTTTCAATTCGAATTCGTGGCCAAAGTTGGAAGCTTTGCATTGAGGAGATCCGTTCGTGTCAAATCTTAGAGTCCGGAAGACCCCGAGATAGTCTAGGACGAGATTCTAGTAAGATAATGTCTTACATATCAATATCGGTGGTTTTGAACCGATAGAAACATTAGTTTTAAACCAAACACTAAAATCGGACATAGAAGATTCAATCTTTACGCGTTTTCTGAGATTGGCCGAAAAACCCTATTTCGAGAATCCGAAACGAAAAACTCCGAACTAGAGAATTGTTCCTAACATCGTAATCTAGCTTATGTTAAATTTCATGCATTTTCATTAAGATTTGCTGTAACACCCCGGATTTGATAACCCAGGCCGGGGTGCCACCGCCACACCTCCCTAGCAAGACACGGATTCTCCGAGCTTGCTAAAGAGGTGCAAGGCTATAGGTATCGCAAAAAGATTTAAAACAAGTCCGGAATCTATTTAAAAATAATAATAAGTATCATTCACACATATAGTAGTAGTAATAATATATCGCAGCGGAAAAATGTAAAGTGGGCCGACATGGCCAAAACTCGGGATTTACATGCCCGTTATGCAAGTATCGTAAAAGCAATAAATACAGTGTTTAAGTTTTCCCATCCCCCAATGCATATGCTCATGCATTATCTTCATACTCTGAAAGGAAAAGAGAAAACAACAATTTTTATCAGTATATAAAATACTGAGTAAGTCGATCCTAACATAGCAATAAAGGGATTTAATAATTTAAAATTTCACTCCTAACATGCATTCACAAAATTTAAAGGAAATAATATTTTAAGTGTGTACTTGGACATACATTTAATCCACACTAACAATTTAAACGTAATATGGAATTTAAAGACATAATTTAAATGCATAATTTAAAGACATGCAAAATAAATAAATACTTAAAAATATTAAATCTTTTATTTCCCCCGTTACGTAACCATTTCGTAATGTTTTGTATAGCCGGTGATCCGGCGGCCGCAGCCGTGTCGTAAGTATCTTGTATAGCCGGTGATCTGGCGGCTGCAGCCGTATCTGCCATACCCCAAATACTCCGGAGCCTCGGGAAATCTATACGGACAAACCCGAGGGAGTAGGCCATGTATCTCCCGCCAATTGGCGTAATATCTCATCTAATTCTCTCGTCCATTATAGGCAACAAGAGAAAGGCTAGAGGGGCACCCTGCAGAGCACTCACCCTCCACCAAGTATCTCATGTATCGTTTAGATTTAATGTATCGGGGTTGTAACACCCCGGATTTGATAACCCAGGCCGGGGCGCTACCGCCACACCTCCCTAGCAAGACGCAGATTCTCCGTGCTTACTAAAGAGGTGCAAGGCTATAGGTATTGCAAAAGATTTAAAAACAAGTCCGGAATCTATTTAAAAATAATAATAAGCGGCATCCACACATATAGTGGTAGTAATAATGTATCGCAGCGGAAAAATGTAAAGTGGGCCGACATGGCCAAAACTCGGGGTTTACATGCCCGTTATGCAAGTATCGTAAAAGCAATAAAAACAATGTTTAAGTTTTTCCATCCCCCAATGCATATGCTCATGCATTATCTTCATACTCTGAAAGGAAAAGAGAAAACAACAATTTTATCAGTATATAAAATACTGAGTAAGTCGATCCTAACATAGCAATAAAGGGATTTAATTAGATAATTTAAAATTTCACTCCTAGCATGCATTTACAAATTTTAAAGGAAATAATAATTTTAATTGTGTGCTTGAACATGCATTTAATCCACAATAACAATTTAATCATGATATGAATTTTAAAGACATAATTTAAAAGCATAATTTAAAGACATGCAAAAATAAATAAGTACTTAAAAATATTAAATCTTTTATTTTCCCCTGTTACGTAACCATTTCTCAGTGTTTTGTATAGCCGGTGATCCGGCGGCCGCAGCCGTGTCGTAAATATCTTGTATAGCCGGTGATCCGGCGGCCAGCAGCCGTATCTGCCATACCCAGTAACACTCCGGAGCCTCGAGAAATCCATACGGACAACCCGAGAGAGTAGGCCATGTATCTCCCGCCGATTGGCGTAATATCTCATCAAATTCTCTCGTCCATTATAGGCCCGAAGAGAAAGGCTAGAGGGGCACCCTGCAGAGCACTCACCCTCCACCAAGTATCTCATGTATCATTTAGATTTAATGTATCGGGGTTTTTCAAAAGTATAGATGTATCGTATTTCAAATCTTTGATCGTTCGTTTCGAAATTTCAAAATCCTTCGATTTAAAAGTATCTTGGCGTCACAGCATACGCCTTCTCAATTTAAAAATTCGGCTTAAGTCCGAAAAATCTGAAAACTTCACAGTTTATGCAAAACACCCTAACGAACAACTTTCGTGTTTTAACTTTTTCGAAATAAGTTGAGGAAACATGTCAAAAATCGATTTTATCATACAACCAGAAATCTGTTCGGACTCAGGTTTGACACAGTTCAGAAAATTGGCTTTTTGACATATCAAATAGACTCCAAAAATTCTGAAATTTTACCCACATATACTAGACATGAATATCTAAAACTTTCATTTAGATTGTAAAGATCAAATCGGACTAGAAAGTGTAGAAACATGCTCATCAAGTTCGAGTATGAAAACTGTCAGGTTTTTCGAAAAGCCCTAGTAAACAGTTTATGTTCGGCGCAATTTGAAATAGCAAACATTAACGAAAATGTTCGAAATTTTTACACAACCTAGATTTATGTGTTAGGATTAAAAGTCTAGTTTTGAGTTTCTCGGATTGAATCCTCGAAATATGAGTTTTAGGCCGATTACAGAAACTGCGCAAGATGGGGTTTTTAAGTTCGATTTTTACGTTTCGTTACATTACGCCCATACCGGACGTCCCGAAATCACCCGTATTGATATGGAAGGCTCAACTTACAATGATTGTGGTCTTGATTCGTCCTAGAGTCGCTCGGCTCGTCCAAAACCTTACGAACGGATCTACGAAGTGCAAAGTTCCCGACTTTGGCCACGATTTCAAATCGAAAGAAGAAATCCAATGTTAGATCGAGTTTTCGGGTTCAAAAACTTAAATGAAAACCTATGAACGACTTACCACATTTTAGAATACTAAGGATCTTGTATCCTACGCCTCCTCCGTTGATTTTCGTTGCCGGGAAGTGGTCGGAAAGTTGTCGGGAAGTCGTCGGAGGGTGTTTTGGCTTTGGGGAGAGTTGGGAGAGAATTGGGGACTTGGTGGCTGATGAAAAATGTGGGGAGGCAGCCCTAGGTCGCCCTAAAGGCTTTCCCTTCGACCAAAATCTGCTTTCCAAAGTCGGGAGGTCGCATTATGGTAAGAAATCGTCGAAAACGCGTCGGTTGCGCAATTCTGGGATCCCACGCGGGGTTGGCGCACCTTTTGGCCAAACCCTGCCCGGCCAGCGCGCGGCTCCCGCCTGGACTGCGGTCCGGGCGGGTCCGTGCGATCCGATCCGTCGGGTCTTCTCCTCGCCTCTTTCGGACTTCTATCCTTCCGTGTTTTTCGCGCTCGATTTTCCGGATCATTTTCGGATTATGCTTCTCATCGTAAATTTATTCCGACTCGATTCGATTTCACGTCTTGGAACCTTAAGATGTCGGGTTCAATCGTTGTCCTATTGGATATATTCCTATTTATATATTCTAAAATTTACGGGTATTACAATCTACCCCCCTTAAGAACCAACTTCGTCCTCGAAGTTGAATTTTTTGATTAAGCGATTGTATTATTGTGTGTTGTTGTTTGTTATTATTTGACTGAACCCGGAATTGAAATTTCCGAGTTGCCTACGTACCCTGTGAAGGGATCAAGTCATTACGTAGTTCAACACAATTTGAATTTGTTTATTTGGGGTATGAAATATTCAGACAAAACATCCGGAATTATTCGGGCCGTCCGTTACATCCTCCCCCTCTTAAGATGACAGTTATGTCCCCATAACTGTGGTTGTCTCGTCTTGGAATAGGTTCGGGTATCTATCCTTCATGTCCGTCTCTAGCTCCCACGTTGCCGTCTCGGCTTCGTGGTTAGACCAAAGAACCTTGACCATTCTCACGGTCTTATTCCTCGTTACCCTCTCCTTCCTATCGAGTATTCGCACCGGAATTTCCTCGTAGCTTAAGTCGTCGTCCAGCTCCATTTCCTCCGGTTGGAGTATGTGGGTCGGATCATGGACGTATTTCTTCAGTTGTGAGACGTGGAACACGTCGTGGACACGAGCAAATTGTGGCGGTAATGCTAGTCGGTATGCAAGATTCCCCACTCTTTCTAGGATCTCGTACGGTCCTATGTACCGTGGGCTCAATTTACCCCGCTTACCAAAGCGCATCACACCCTTCATCGGTGACACCTTTAACATGACCTTATCGCCTATTTGGAATTCCAAATCTTGCCGTCTCACGTCCGCATAGCTCTTTTGCCGGTCTTGTGCGGCTTTCATCTTCCCTTGGATTATTTTGACTTGTTGAGCCATGTCCTCAACAAGTTGCGGTCCAATTACCATAGCCCTATCGCTCTCTTCCCAGCTTAATGGACTTCGGCACTTGCGTCCATACAGTGCCTCGAAGGGTGCCATGCCAATGCTAGCATGGTAACTGTTGTTGTAGGAAAATTCGATTAAGGGCAGATGATTTTCCCAATTTCCTTTGAACTCTAGTACGCATGCCCTTAGCATGTCTTCCAATGTCTGGATCGTTCTTTCCGTTTGCCCATCCGTCATGGGGTGGAATGCGGTACTCATCTTTATTTTCGTACCGAGAGCTTCCTGTAGTTTTGTCCAGAAGTGTGAGACGAATCTACTGTCTCTGTCCGAGATGATGTCATGTGGTACTCCGTGTCGTCGTACCACATTGTCGACATATGCCTTTGCCAGTTGGTCCATGGACCAGGTGTCCTTCATGGGGATAAATATGGCAGCTTTTGTCAACCTATCCACGATCACCCAGATTTTATTCATCCCCTTCGGCGAACGTGGTAACCCCGAAACGAAATCCATTGAAATGCTATCCCATTTCCAACTTGGGATTTCCAATGGTTGCATTAGTCCTAAGGGTTTTTGTCGTACGGCCTTGACCTTCTGGCAGGTGAGGCATCTTGCTACGAACTCGGCTATCTCTCTTTTCATGTTCGGCCACCAATAGTTCTTCTTTATGTCCTTGTATAGCTTCTCGCCTCCGGGATGGACCGAGTATGGGGTATTATGGCCTTCCTCCATCACTTCCCGCTTCAGGTCCTCGCATTTTCGTGGTATACACCACCTTCCCTTGAAGCGGATGCTTCCGTCCTCATGAATTTTAAAATCCATTGCCTTTCCTTCGGTAATGCTCTTCCTAATTTCCTCCATCTTTTCATCATCTTGTTGTGCTAGTCGTATTTCATCGGATATGGTAGATCCTACTACCATTGCGTTGACGACCCCGCTCACCTCGCCAGAGTGTACCAACTCTAGACTTAATTTTGCCAAGTCTCTATACAACTCGGCCGGTACCACAAGTGAATTCACCACGTGTTGAGTCTTTCGACTCAAGGCATCGGCCACCACGTTGGCTTTCCCTTCATGATACGCGATTTCCAGGTCGTAATCCTTAATCAGTTCCAACCATCTCCTTTGCCTCAGATTCAGCTCTTTTTGCGTGAATATATACTTGAGGCTCTTATGGTCGGTGAACATCCGACACTTTCGCCCATAGAGGTAGTGCCTCCATATTTTTAAGGCGAACACGACTGCGGCTAGTTCCAAGTCGTGCGTCGGATAGTTCTCTTCGTGTGGCTTTAGTTGTCGTGATGCGTAAGCTATAACCCTTTGATCTTGCATTAGCACGCATCCCAATCCTTCCTTCGAGGCGTCGCTGTACACCTCGAAGTCTCCATCCTCCGATGGTAGTGTCAACACCGGCGCTGTGGTAAGTCGTTTCTTCAATTCTTGGAATGCGGACTCGCACTCACTGGTCCAGTCGTATTTCGCCCCTTTCTTTAACAGCTGCGTCAATGGGCGTGCTATTTTTGAGAAATCCTTTATGAATCTTCGGTAGTATCCTGCCAATCCGAGAAAACTTCTTATCTCGGTTGGATTCTTCGGTGGCACCCATTCGGTCACTGCCGAGATCTTTGCTGGGTCTACTGCCACTCCGTTGGCGGATACGATATGTCCCAGAAATGCCACTTCTCGTAACCAGAAGTTGCATTTGGACAGCTTGCCATATAGCTGATTTACTCGCAAGATCCCTAGCACTTTGTGTAAGTGTTCGGAATGTTCTTCTTCGCTTTTCGAGTATATCAGGATGTCATCTATAAACACCACTACGCATTGATCCAATAATTCCCGAAATACGTTGTTCATGAGATTCATGAACATCGCTGGGGCGTTCGTCAGCCCGAATGATAGCACCGTGAACTCGTAGTGCCCGTAGCGAGTTCTGAATGCCGTCTTTGGGATATCCTTCTCGGCGATCCTTAATTGGTGGTATCCAGATCGTAAGTCGATCTTTGAAAATACTGAAGCTCCCTTCAGTTGGTCGAACAAATCTTCGATTCTGGGCAACGTGTACTTGTTCTTGACCGTGACTTGGTTAAGTCCCCTATAATCGATGCATAGTCTTAGACCTCCATCCTTCTTCTTAACGAATAAGACCGGGGCTCCCCATGGAGACGTGCTCGGCCTTATGTAGCCCTTCTCTAGCAGCTGCTCGAGTTGTTCCTTTAGTTTCTTCATTTCTAGCGGCGCCATACGGTAAGGAGCCTTTGAGACAGGCTCCGTTCCCGGGATGAGATCAATGGAAAATTCCAGATCTCTCTCAGGCGGCATGCCGGGAACGTCTTCCGGAAATACATACGGGTATTCCCTCACCACCGGAATGTTATCCACCTTGACCTCTTCGGTTCCAAGGTTATGAATGTAGCATGCATATAATGCGTAACCCTTACGCATTAAGCTACATAGCTTAAGGGCGTTAATTATCCTAGTGGACTTCTTAGGGGGCTGGGAGTAAAAGATGACTCTCCTCCCCCTGTTCTTTGACAACGTGATCTTTTGTTTTTGGCAATCGATCACGGCTTTATATTGGGTTAGCCAATCCATCCCTAGTATGACGTCAAAATCCTTTAGATCGAATTCTACCAAATTCGCGAAAAACTCTACGTTCTTTATAACTATCGGAATTCCGTTATATCGCTTAGAGCATGATACTACTTCCCCCGATGGAAGTTGAATTCCTAAGTTAATTAGTTCGCATTTAGGTAGATCTAGTTCAGGTAAGACTTTAGATGATATTATCGAACAACTAGCTCCTGAGTCAAACAGAACCCTAAGGGGTGTACTTAAGACATGGAACGTACCTCCCATTACATTCCCCTGTATAGGCACATATGCCTCATTGATGACGTTCAACCGCCCCATTGGACGCCCCGGATTGCCTTGCTGACCCCGGTTCGGGTTCTGATTCTGTTGTTGATTCGGATTCTGTGGAGGACGTTGATTTTGATTGAGATTCTGGTTCTGAGGGGGTCTATACCCCTGGTTGTTTCCATTCCGTCCATCCTGGTTGTGAGGCTGAGTTGGCCCCGTGCCTAAGTCCTCCCTCTTGGTGATGTTTTCCAGTCGAGTGCGGCACTCATTCGCCATGTGGCCGTTGCGACCACACCTGTAACAGGCGCCCTGTTGGGGGCACCCTCTGGCCAAATGGGGTCTGCCGCATCTCGGGCAAGGTGGTACCGGGTTACCCCGGAAAAGAGTTCTATTGTCATATCCTCTGTTGTTGTTTTGAGGGGGTCTGTTCAGATCTCCCCGGAAGTTGTTCCCTACAGCACTGTTACTGGAACGGTTGTCTGTAACACCCCGGTTTTGGTAACCCAGGCCGGGATGCCACCGCCACACCTCCCTAGCAAGACACGGTTTCTCCGAGCTCACTAAAGAGATGCAAGGCTATGGTTTTTCAGAATTTAAAATATTCAAACAGCCCATTCATATATAATTTAAAGATAATACATCAAAGTTGCAGCGGAAATATAAATTGTGCAGCGGAAATAAAGTATAAGGGCCGACATGGCCAAAACACGGGTTAAACAGTCCCGTTCATGCAAGTCGTAATTAAATGCAGGGATTTAAAATAAAGATTTCCCCTAATGTTCCCATGTATGCATATGACGATGCATATTCTTCGTACTCTGTAAGAAAAAGGAGATATATGGTTTGGGTCAGCAAAAACGCGCTGAGTAAGTTAACACATAGCATGGGTTAGGGGTTTCAAAGCCTTTAATTAAATTTTATTAAAAACATTTCTTGTAGGTAATTCACAATTTGAGTTAATCATCCACTATAAATAAATGGCATGATTTAAGACATGAATAATGCCGTAAGTAAGTAAATAAAAATTTGAGCTTTTAAAAATTCTCCCCGATACGCCACCATCTCAACAATGTTTAATTTAGCCGGCAATCCGGCGGCCGCAGCCAATTTCATAAAATCTGAGCTTTTTAATATATTTCCCGTTACGCCATCATCTCAACAATATATCATTTAGCCGGTGATCCGGCGGCCGCAGCCGTATCGCATCTCAAGTACTTCATTGGCCATCTTGGCACAGTTTCTCATGTCTCATGTTTCAAGTTTATATTTCAATCCCATTCGGCAAGCATTATATTTCAATTGCCTTTCGGCAAGCAAGATATTTCAATTGCCTTTCGGCAAGCAAGATATTTCAATTGCCTTTCGGCAAGCAAGATATTTCAATTGCCTTTCGGCAAGCAAGATATTTCAATTGCCTTTCGGCAAGCAAGATATTTCAATTGTATTTTATCTCAAAGGGATTCCCAATCATTTAAACCTTAAAGGCTAATTTCATGTTTCGACAAGATTTCAAGATCTCTCAAGTTTAAAACCGATCGATGTCACAGTTTACGCCTTTTTGGTTTAAAAATCCATTTCTTAGGCGATTGATTTGAAATTTGTACATCATCTCAAAAACATCCCAACAAACAACTTTCGTGTTTTAAGTTTTTCGGAAAAACGATGGGAAGCATGTCAAAAATCAAGTTTTCTTCAGAAACAAAAAGCTGTCAGGATTCAGGTTTGACAACGTTAAAAGATTTGACTTTTTATCATATCGAATGGACTCCAAAAATTCTGAAATTTTACAGAGACATACTAGACATGATTTCAAACAACTTTTGTTTAGAACTCAAAGATTGGATCGGACTAGAAATGATAGGAATAAGCTCCTCAAGATCGGTTATGAAATCTGTCATCCTTTGACAATTCCTAAAAACGCAGAATATGTCCGATACGATTTGGGGTATCAAAACTTGATGAAAATTTCTGAAATATTTACACAATATAGCTTATGATCTTAGGATCAAAATCTTAGTTTTGAGTTTTCAGGTTTGAACACTCGAAGTATTAGAAATATGCTCATCAAGTTCGGTTAAGAAATCTGTCATGGTTCTTGACATCGGTTCTAACGCAGATCGGATCGGCTCGAGTTTGGAGGTTCAAATCTCAATGAAAAATTCTAAAAACTTACAGTAATATTCCAAACTCATAGATCTACAATTCTTATGTTCAACTCCAATCCTAGATCGGTCTAGATCTAAGGTCAAAATAACCAACAAGTTTGAATAAAGAATCTATCACTATTTCAAGATCTAAGTCGATGGCAGGTCTGTTCATGGTCGTTTTCGGATATCAAAACACGATGAAAAATTATGAAATTTTTACAGTAGCTAGATTAATGTCTTAGGAATGTTTTTCATGTTTTGGGGTTTTCCGTTTGAAGACTTTTAAGGGTTCGAAAAATTCATACAAAAACGCTGCATTGAGGGTTTTCTCTTGTTGACAGATTTTTGTTAATTTCCTTGAGTTGAATCTCTATGTTTGGTTGCATTTTAAGTCACCCAAAACCATAGTAAGGTTAACTTACAGTGGGGATGATGTTTAGGAAGTCACGGGGTCGTCCGGAATCCACGGGATGTCACGAACGAATCTCTTCCACCCGATTTATTCTTCCCTTGGCTCCGATTTGTGTTCGAATATGAAGATTCGTAAGTTAGTATGATGTTTATGATCTTAAAATCATAAGGAAACTTGAATAACATCTTACCAACAATCCAAAGCCTGCAATCCTTGATCTACACACTTCCTTGGTTGGATTTGGTTGCCGGAAACTCGTCGGAAAGTCGCCGGAAGTTCGTCGGAAGAGTGTTTGGCTTTTGGGAGAGTTTTTGGAGAGTTTGGGGTGAATGATTGATGAAAATGGCTGAGAATGGGGATGGGATTGATTACATAACATCCAAAAAGATGCCACACCCGTGATAGATCAAGATTCCCACCTTTGGGACCCAAAAAATGGCAAAAAGTCCCAAAAACACATCAATCCCGACTGCTACAGTAGCATGCTACAGTAGCGTGCTACAGTAGCATGCTACAGTAACTTTTTTTTTTTTTTTTTTTTTTTTTTTTTTTTTAAATTTTTTTTTTTTATATATATATATATTAAGATTCTTATCTTAAAAAAAATCATAATGTGGGAATTTTTGTGATCTTGTAAGTCATACATAGCTTCAAAAAGGAATATATTCTTTATTTGAAAATGACAAGATATGATTAATATTCCACCCTACAATTTCAAACCATAGTCAAATTATTCCCAATTATATTATGACATTCTAGAATAATTCATAAAAAAAATATGGGTAGAATGATTAATCAAGGATATATAGAAAATAGATAATTCTCATTATAATTTAAACATGTAAATATATACATGTATATACATGTGTACATGTTTGGAAAGATTATTTCAAGACCAAGGTATATATGTGTATATAAACTTGTATATGGATTTAAAATATTCTATGAACCATATACTTATTACACTTGATATTGAAATCCATATATTTATTTGAAAAGACAAATATATATAATTTTTTTAAAGTATGTTTTGTAGAAAATAATATACTAATCTTTAAGCACATATTTGAACATATAAATATATATAGATTTGATTAAAAATCTACTTAGTGAATTGATCAAAATATATATATTCATACATATATATCGGGCAATTTCTATGGTATTACAATCTACCCTCCTTAAGAATCAACTTCGTCCCCGAAGTTGCGCGACTTATTGACCGATTGATTGATTGCGATTGTATCATTAAATTTCTTCCGACTTCACGGGTTCTTGGAATTAAAATTCTTTTCCTTCTTGAATTTAATTCCAAATTATCTTGACTCAATTCATGGAATGTCTTCGGGCTTCCTTTCCCTCTTTTATTCCATTTTGAATTTGAATCTATCGGCGTTTCATATCCGAGCAATAATTTATTGTGATAAATTATTTTCTTCTTCTCGGAGATATTTCAACATTGATCGGAATAAATTTTATTCCTTTGGGCGTTGATAAAAATTCGGGGTATTACATCCTCCCCCCCTTAAGAATCAACTTCGTCCTCGAAGTTGTGCTTCGGCTTTTCTCGCGCGAAGAGTTAGGGTTCTTTTGTTTACTTGGGATACAAACTATTCGGGTTTCAAAAATAAATGCTTATGCATCCTTACGGGGTATTACATCCTTCCCCCCTTAAGATTACAGTTATGTCCCCATAACTGCCTATGTATTATTCACAACCAGGTTCGGGTATCATCGCATATGATCCTTCCTCAGTTTTCTTCTAGGTGCCATTTCTGTCATTAAGCACGCGAAGATGAGTTCCTAAGTGAATCAAGATCTAGGACTAAGGCAACGTTAGTCTTAAGTTAGTCTAAGCCAAGACTCAAGGTCATGTCGAGTTCTGAGGTAGGACTGTTTCTTATCACCGATAATTCACATAAAAAGAGTTAGTGTAAATATTTATGTATGCATATGCATGTGTGATCTCCCCCAAAAAAAATTTTATGCATGCATTTGTTTATCCATGGGTTTTAAAAATAAATTTATTCCATGGATAGGTTAAAATAAGGATAAAAGGTTTGGGCCACTATATTGGGCCGAAAGAAATAAATTGTTTGGGCTTTAAATAAAAACAAGGCTATTGGGCCAAGATAATTTCTTGGGCTTCTAAAAAAAAAAATTTTGGGCTAAAAATTTGGGCTTTAACTTTAAAATAATAATTGGGCTCTTTAAAAGATAATAGCTTCAAAATAATCCGGGCTCTGATACCACATTGGTATCAGATATTTTCTTTAAAATAAATAGCTTTAAAATAGTCTGGGCTCTGATACCAACTTGTAACACCCCGGTTTTGGTAACCCAGGCCGGGATGCCACCGCCACACCTCCCTAGCAAGACACGGTTTCTCCGAGCTCACTAAAGAGATGCAAGGCTATGGTTTTTCAGAATTTAAAATATTCAAACAGCCCATTCATATATAATTTAAAGATAATACATCAAAGTTGCAGCGGAAATATAAATTGTGCAGCGGAAATAAAGTATAAGGGCCGACATGGCCAAAACACGGGTTAAACAGTCCCGTTCATGCAAGTCGTAATTAAATGCAGGGATTTAAAATAAAGATTTCCCCTAATGTTCCCATGTATGCATATGACGATGCATATTCTTCGTACTCTGTAAGAAAAAGGAGATATATGGTTTGGGTCAGCAAAAACGCGCTGAGTAAGTTAACACATAGCATGGGTTAGGGGTTTCAAAGCCTTTAATTAAATTTTATTAAAAACATTTCTTGTAGGTAATTCACAATTTGAGTTAATCATCCACTATAAATAAATGGCATGATTTAAGACATGAATAATGCCGTAAGTAAGTAAATAAAAATTTGAGCTTTTAAAAATTCTCCCCGATACGCCACCATCTCAACAATGTTTAATTTAGCCGGCAATCCGGCGGCCGCAGCCAATTTCATAAAATCTGAGCTTTTTAATATATTTCCCGTTACGCCATCATCTCAACAATATATCATTTAGCCGGTGATCCGGCGGCCGCAGCCGTATCGCATCTCAAGTACTTCATTGGCCATCTTGGCACAGTTTCTCATGTCTCATGTTTCAAGTTTATATTTCAATCCCATTCGGCAAGCATTATATTTCAATTGCCTTTCGGCAAGCAAGATATTTCAATTGCCTTTCGGCAAGCAAGATATTTCAATTGCCTTTCGGCAAGCAAGATATTTCAATTGCCTTTCGGCAAGCAAGATATTTCAATTGCCTTTCGGCAAGCAAGATATTTCAATTGTATTTTATCTCAAAGGGATTCCCAATCATTTAAACCTTAAAGGCTAATTTCATGTTTCGACAAGATTTCAAGATCTCTCAAGTTTAAAACCGATCGATGTCACAGTTTACGCCTTTTTGGTTTAAAAATCCATTTCTTAGGCGATTGATTTGAAATTTGTACATCATCTCAAAAACATCCCAACAAACAACTTTCGTGTTTTAAGTTTTTCGGAAAAACGATGGGAAGCATGTCAAAAATCAAGTTTTCTTCAGAAACAAAAAGCTGTCAGGATTCAGGTTTGACAACGTTAAAAGATTTGACTTTTTATCATATCGAATGGACTCCAAAAATTCTGAAATTTTACAGAGACATACTAGACATGATTTCAAACAACTTTTGTTTAGAACTCAAAGATTGGATCGGACTAGAAATGATAGGAATAAGCTCCTCAAGATCGGTTATGAAATCTGTCATCCTTTGACAATTCCTAAAAACGCAGAATATGTCCGATACGATTTGGGGTATCAAAACTTGATGAAAATTTCTGAAATATTTACACAATATAGCTTATGATCTTAGGATCAAAATCTTAGTTTTGAGTTTTCAGGTTTGAACACTCGAAGTATTAGAAATATGCTCATCAAGTTCGGTTAAGAAATCTGTCATGGTTCTTGACATCGGTTCTAACGCAGATCGGATCGGCTCGAGTTTGGAGGTTCAAATCTCAATGAAAAATTCTAAAAACTTACAGTAATATTCCAAACTCATAGATCTACAATTCTTATGTTCAACTCCAATCCTAGATCGGTCTAGATCTAAGGTCAAAATAACCAACAAGTTTGAATAAAGAATCTATCACTATTTCAAGATCTAAGTCGATGGCAGGTCTGTTCATGGTCGTTTTCGGATATCAAAACACGATGAAAAATTATGAAATTTTTACAGTAGCTAGATTAATGTCTTAGGAATGTTTTTCATGTTTTGGGGTTTTCCGTTTGAAGACTTTTAAGGGTTCGAAAAATTCATACAAAAACGCTGCATTGAGGGTTTTCTCTTGTTGACAGATTTTTGTTAATTTCCTTGAGTTGAATCTCTATGTTTGGTTGCATTTTAAGTCACCCAAAACCATAGTAAGGTTAACTTACAGTGGGGATGATGTTTAGGAAGTCACGGGGTCGTCCGGAATCCACGGGATGTCACGAACGAATCTCTTCCACCCGATTTATTCTTCCCTTGGCTCCGATTTGTGTTCGAATATGAAGATTCGTAAGTTAGTATGATGTTTATGATCTTAAAATCATAAGGAAACTTGAATAACATCTTACCAACAATCCAAAGCCTGCAATCCTTGATCTACACACTTCCTTGGTTGGATTTGGTTGCCGGAAACTCGTCGGAAAGTCGCCGGAAGTTCGTCGGAAGAGTGTTTGGCTTTTGGGAGAGTTTTTGGAGAGTTTGGGGTGAATGATTGATGAAAATGGCTGAGAATGGGGATGGGATTGATTACATAACATCCAAAAAGATGCCACACCCGTGATAGATCAAGATTCCCACCTTTGGGACCCAAAAAATGGCAAAAAGTCCCAAAAACACATAAATCCCGACTGCTACAGTAGCATGCTACAGTAGCGTGCTACAGTAGCATGCTACAGTAACTTTTTTTTTTTTTTTTTTTTTTTTTTTTTTTTAAATTTTTTTTTTTTTTATATATATATATATTAAGATTCTTATCTTAAAAAAAATCATAATGTGGGAATTTTTGTGATCTTGTAAGTCATACATAGCTTCAAAAAGGAATATATTCTTTATTTGAAAATGACAAGATATGATTAATATTCCACCCTACAATTTCAAACCATAGTCAAATTATTCCCAATTATATTATGACATTCTAGAATAATTCATAAAAAAAATATGGGTAGAATGATTAATCAAGGATATATAGAAAATAGATAATTCTCATTATAATTTAAACATGTAAATATATACATGTATATACATGTGTACATGTTTGGAAAGATTATTTCAAGACCAAGGTATATATGTGTATATAAACTTGTATATGGATTTAAAATATTCTATGAACCATATACTTATTACACTTGATATTGAAATCCATATATTTATTTGAAAAGACAAATATATATAATTTTTTTAAAGTATGTTTTGTAGAAAATAATATACTAATCTTTAAGCACATATTTGAACATATAAATATATATAGATTTGATTAAAAATCTACTTAGTGAATTGATCAAAATATATATATTCATACATATATATCGGGCAATTTCTATGGTATTACAATCTACCCTCCTTAAGAATCAACTTCGTCCCCGAAGTTGCGCGACTTATTGACCGATTGATTGATTGCGATTGTATCATTAAATTTCTTCCGACTTCACGGGTTCTTGGAATTAAAATTCTTTTCCTTCTTGAATTTAATTCCAAATTATCTTGACTCAATTCATGGAATGTCTTCGGGCTTCCTTTCCCTCTTTTATTCCATTTTGAATTTGAATCTATCGGCGTTTCATATCCGAGCAATAATTTATTGTGATAAATTATTTTCTTCTTCTCGGAGATATTTCAACATTGATCGGAATAAATTTTATTCCTTTGGGCGTTGATAAAAATTCGGGGTATTACATTGTCTCTACTCCTCTTATCCGGCCCTTGAGATCCTCGACCGGGTTCCCCACTCACTTTCCTTTTCAGTTGTTGCACTCTTGCCACAGCTACCGCACGATCGTATACCGACTGCAGGTCTGGGTATTGGACGCCAGTGATCACTTCCCGTATAGCTAGGTTTAGCCCCATTTCGAATTTCTGTGCCTTCTCCGCATCAGTCGGCACGAGTCTCGGTGCGAAACGCACCAACTCCTTGAAACGGGTGTAGTATTCCTGGACCGTTTGCCCGCCTTGTTTCAGAGATAGAAACTCCTCGTACATGGCTGAATTTGTGCTCATGGGGTAAAAGCGATCCCTGATTAAACCCATGAATTCCTCCCAAGAATAGGGTTCCTCGTCCTCGGCTAACTTATCTTGCATGGCACGCCACCAGTCATCTGCCTCCCCTCCGAGATAGTACGATGCCACAGACACCTTCTCGCCAATTGGGCACTTCACTGCGTTTAGTAGCTTGTCGAATGTTCGGATCCATTCGTCGAGTTTAGCCGGGTCCTCTTCTCCGGCGTAGTGCGGCGGGTGATACGAGTTTACCATAGCTAAATAGTTAATGCGGGCCTCGGGTGGGGGTACCGCAGCTGCCTGGCCTTGGTTCACATGTGTGTTCCCTATCGCAATGAGAATCTCTTCTAGAGTGCGTAAGCGTGCGTCCATGTTGTTTGGCATAGGGTTTGCCGGCTCCTCTTGAGCGTGTACCCCTTCGCCGGGTATATGCATTTCTGGTTGCATGGGGGTTTCGTTGGTGTTTGGAGTAGTGGGCTGGGCGCGTGGTCTTCCTCTCGGTGCCATGCTGTTGCAAGAACAAGAGAGTTTAGATCCTTTTTGTTGAAGTATTATGTAATGCTTATGAAATAGTTTGACTAAATAAACGACGATATTAACAGGTATCAGTCTGTTGGAACCTGTTAGTGTAGGTTGTTGGAGTTTAGCGTATTGTTTGTTGTTATTCGGGGTTGGTTCTTCTTACTGCTTTGTTTTTGTTTTGTTTTTTTTTTTTGAGACCCTAGGGTTCAGGGCGTTGGGGTTTAGGGTTTTAGGGTTTAGGGTTTTAGGGTTTAGGGTTGGAGATACCCTTGTTCGATAGTTATCTCCATATTATGTATATGTATATATATTTACTGCTTGTATTTTTGTTTAGTTGTCATCCATAGGTCATTGATGTATTTTTTTTTTTGTTATTGATTGATTTGATTGGTCAGGTTTTAACAAGGTATTTGAAGAGAAATAATTTAACTAAAATGTAGGGAATACTTTAAATATACTTGTATAAAAAAGGAATGCTTGTAGATTTATTACTTGAGAGAAAATTTTTCAGTCGATTACAAGTATTCGTAACGGGAATGAAATAGTAGTGCTGGTAATAGTTTTAAAAAAAAAGGAACATAGATAGTAGTGCATCCGCGTAGGGCTCCAAGCCTAGAGGGAATGGGTAGGTGCATCCTCGATGGGATCGTCCTCGTCGCTGGATACGTCAATCGGTGCTGCAGCATTAGGGTGAGGTCCCGAGTTCTGAAGGACCCCTCCGTCAATCTCATTGGCTAAGGTAGTCAATTCCCAGGCTACGTCCCCTATTTGTTCCTCCAAGTCATCACCCTTGTCTTGGAGTTGGGCCACTTGGGCTTGGAGTTGCGTGACTTGATTTTGCAGTTGGGTTATGTTATGATGATCAGTCTCCCTAAGATGCCCCAGATGGGCCACTTGGCCCTCTAGTTGCCCTACTCGAGTTTTAAAATAGTTGATATGTTGTTGGGCCTCTAAGTACGCGTTAGTCAGTTTCATCATCAAGTTGACCATGTTCGTGTTGGGTTCGGCCATCTAATGTCAACAAGGAGGTTAGAGTTAGGACATGTTTCGAATATAAGTTATGATATGCAGGAATTTAAATCTATATGAATATGCACATGCAATCCCCTCCCCAAAATTAATTTAATTTAATCATGGATTTAAAAGTTGGGCCTCTATGTTGGCCAAAAATAATAATTTGGATTTTAAGAAGTAAAAACATGGGTATTTTGGCCGAAATGGTTGGGCTTAAAATAAATAATTATAATTATTGGGTCAAAATAATTTAACCCCCTTTGGGCTCAAAATTTTATACTAATTTGGATAGGAAAAATTTTGGGTTCAAATTTTGGGCTAAAATAATAATACTAGTAGTCTCAAAAATAATAATGATGATAATAAATTTTAAAAATAATATTTAGTTTAAAATATTTTAAAGTAATAATAATAGTAGCTTTAAAATATTCCGGGCTCTGATACCAACTTGTAACACCCCGGATTTGATAACCCAGGCCGGGGCGCTACCGCCACACCTCCCTAGCAAGACGCGGATTCTCCGTGCTTACTAAAGAGGTGCAAGGCTATAGGTATTGCAAAAGATTTAAAAACAAGTCCGGAATCTATTTAAAAATAATAATAAGCGGCATCCACACATATAGTGGTAGTAATAATGTATCGCAGCGGAAAAATGTAAAGTGGGCCGACATGGCCAAAACTCGGGGTTTACATGCCCGTTATGCAAGTATCGTAAAAGCAATAAAAATAATGTTTAAGTTTTTCCATCCCCCAATGCATATGCTCATGCATTATCTTCATACTCTGAAAGGAAAAGAGAAAACAACAATTTTATCAGTATATAAAATACTGAGTAAGTCGATCCTAACATAGCAATAAAGGGATTTAATTAGATAATTTAAAATTTCACTCCTAGCATGCATTTACAAATTTTAAAGGAAATAATAATTTTAATTGTGTGCTTGAACATGCATTTAATCCACAATAACAATTTAATCATGATATGAATTTTAAAGACATAATTTAAAAGCATAATTTAAAGACATGCAAAAATAAATAAGTACTTAAAAATATTAAATCTTTTATTTTCCCCCGTTACGTAACCATTTCTCAGTGTTTTGTATAGCCGGTGATCCGGCGGCCGCAGCCGTGTCGTAAGTATCTTGTATAGCCGGTGATCCGGCGGCCAGCAGCCGTATCTGCCATACCCAGTAACACTCCGGAGCCTCGAGAAATCCATACGGACAACCCGAGAGAGTAGGCCATGTATCTCCCGCCGATTGGCGTAATATCTCATCAAATTCTCTCGTCCATTATAGGCCCGAAGAGAAAGGCTAGAGGGGCACCCTGCAGAGCACTCACCCTCCACCAAGTATCTCATGTATCATTTAGATTTAACGTATCGGGGTTTTTCAAAAGTATAGATGTATCGTATTTCAAATCTTTGATCGTTCGTTTCGAAATTTCAAAATCCTTCGATTTAAAAGTATCTTGGCGTCACAGCATACGCCTTCTCAATTTAAAAATTCGGCTTAAGTCCGAAAAATCTGAAAACTTCACAGTTTATGCAAAACACCCTAACGAACAACTTTCGTGTTTTAACTTTTTCGAAATAAGTTGAGGAAACATGTCAAAAATCGCTTTTATCATACAACCAGAAATCTGTTCGGACTCAGGTTTGACACAGTTCGGAAAATTGGCTTTTTGACATAACAAATGGACTCCAAAAATTCTGAAATTTTAACCACATATACTAGACATGAATATCTAAAACTTTCATTTAGATTGTAAAGATCAAATCAGACTAGAAAGTGTAGAAACATGCTCATCAAGTTCGAGTATGAAAACTGTCAGGTTTTTCGAAAAGCCCTAGTAAACAGTTTATGTTCGGCACGATTTGAAATAGCAAACGTTAACGAAAATGTCCGAAATTTTTACACAACCTAGATTTATGTGTTAGGATTAAAAGTCTAGTTTTGAGTTTCTCGGATTGAATCCTCGAAATATGAGTTTTAGGCCGATTACAGAAACTGCGCAAGATGGGGTTTTTAAGTTCGATTTTTACGTTTCGTTACATTACGCCCATACCGGACGCCCCGAAATCACCCGTATTGATATGGAAGGCTCAACTTACAATGATTGTGCTCTTGATTCGTCCTAGAGTCGCTCGGCTCGTCCAAAACCTTACGAACGGATCTACGAAGTGCAAAGTTCCCGACTTTGGCCACGATTTCAAATCGAAAGAAGAAATCCAATGTTAGATCGAGTTTTCGGGTTCAAAAACTTAAATGAAAACCTATGAACGACTTACCACAGTTTAGAATACTAAGGATCTTGTATCCTACGCCTCCTCCGTCGATTTTCGTTGCCGGGAAGTGGTCGGAAAGTTGTCGGGAAGTCGTCGGAGGGTGTTTTGGCTTTGGGGAGAGTTGGGAGAGAATTGGGGACTAGGTGGCTGATGAAAAATGTGGGGAGGCAGCCCTAGGTCGCCCTAAAGGCTTTCCCTTCGACCAAAATCTGCTTTCCAAAGTCGGGAGGTCGCATTATGGTAAGAAATCGTCGAAAACGCATCGGTTGCGCAATTCTGGGATCCCACGCGGGGTTGGCGCGCCTTTTGGCCAAACCCCGCCCGGCCAGCGCGCGGCTCCCGCCTGGACTGCGGTCCGGGCGGGTCCGTGCGATCCGATCCGTCGGGTCTTCTCCTCGCCTCTTTCGGACTTCTATCCTTCCGTGTTTTTCGCGCTCGATTTTCCGGATCATTTTCGGATTATGCTTCTCATCGTAAATTTATTCCGACTCGATTCGATTTCACGTCTTGGAACCTTAAGATGTCGGGTTCAATCGTTGTCCTATTGGATATATTCCTATTTATATATTCTAAAATTTACGGGTATTACAGGGGTTTTTCAAAAGTATAGATGTATCGTATTTCAAATCTTTGATCGTTCGTTTCGAAATTTCAAAATCCTTCGATTTAAAAGTATCTTGGCGTCACAGTTTACGCCTTTTTAATTTAAAAATTCGGTTTAAGTCCGAAAAATCTGAAAATTTCACAGTTTATGCAAAACACCCTAACGAACAACTTTTGTGTTTTAACTTTCTCGAAATAAGTTGAGGAAACATGTCAAAAATCGAGTTTATTACGGAAACAGTTTACTGTCTCAAAACAGGTTTGTCACAGTTCGGAAAATTGGCTTTTTGACATATTAAATGGACTCCAAAAATTCTGAAATTTTAACCACATATACTAGACATGATTATCTACAAATTTCATTTAGATTGTAAGGATCAAATCGGAATACAAAATATAGAAACAAACTCACTAAGTTCGAACATGTTCATAGGCAGATTTCAAACACGTTTTGTCAAAACAGTTTCTTTTCGATGCGATTTAAAATAGCAAACGTTAACGAAAATGTCTGAAATTTTTACACAACCTAGATTTATGTGTTAGGATTAAAAGTCTAGTTTTGAGTTTCTCAGATTGAATCCTCGAAATATGAGTTTTAGGCCGATTACAGAAACTGCGCAAGTTGGGGTTTTTAATTTCGATTTTTACGTTTCGTTACATTACGCCTATACCGGACGCTCCTAAATCACCCGTATTGATATGGAAGGCTCAACTTACAGTAATAGGGAGTTTTGGTCGTCCTAAGGTCGCTGGCTCGTCTAAATTTGCTACGAACGGATCTCCTCAACGTCAAGCTTCCGACTTTGGCCACGATTTCAAATCGGACGAAGAAATCTAATGTTAGATCGAGTTTTCGGGTTCAAAAACTTAAATGGAAATCTATGAACGACTTACCACAGTTTAGAATACTAGGGATCTTGTATTCCATGCCTCCTCCGTCGGTTTTCGTCGCCGGGAAGTGATCGGAAAGTCGTCGGGGAGTCGCCGGAAGGTGTTTTGGCTTTGGAGAGAGTTTGGGAGAGTGGAGGGTGATTTGTGACTGATGAAAAGGGTGGGGAGGCAGCCCTAGGTCGCCCTAAAAGCTTTCCCTTCGACCAAAATCTGCTTTCCAAAGTCGGAGGGTCGATTTATGGTAAGAAATCGCCGAAAACGCGCAAGTTGCCAAAACCTGTAGAGCCACGCGGGGTTGGCGCGCCTTTTGGCCAAACCCCGCCCGGCCAGCGCGCGGTCCCCGCCTGGACTGCGGTCCGGGCGGGTCCGTGCGATCCGATCCGTCGGGTCTTTTTCTCATCTCTTTCGGACTTCTATCCTTCCACGTTTCCGCGCTCGATTTTTCGGGTCATTTTCGGATTATGCTTCTCATCATAAATTTATTCCGACTTAATTCGATTTCACGTCTGAAATCTTAGGTTTGGGTCCGTCGGGTCTAAATCGTCGTCTTTCGATCTCCGAGCATTTCCGAGTTTATGGGTTCTCGGAAACAAAACTTTCTTCCCTATTGGATTAATTCCTATTTTTATATTCTAAAATTTACGGGTATTACAATCTACCCCCCTTAAGAACCAACTTCGTCCTCGAAGTTGCGCTTCATCCTCTCGCGAGTTCGGGAATTTTCTGACTAAGCGATTGTGTTGTTGTGTGTTGTTGTTTGTTATGATTTGACTGAACCCAGAATTGAAATTTCCGAGTTGCCTACGTACCCCGTGAAGGGATCAAGTCATTACGTAGTTCAAAACAATTTGAATTTGTTTATTTGGGGTACGAAATATTCGGACAAGATATCCGGAATTATTCGGGCCGTTACATCCTCCCCCTCTTAAGACGACAGTTATGTCCCCATAACTGTGGTTGTCTCGTCTTGGAATAGGCTCGGGTAACGATCCTTCATTTCCGTCTCTAGCTCCCACGTTGCCGTCTCGGTTTCGTGGTTAGACCAAAGGACCTTGACCATTCTCACGGTCTTATTTCTTGTTACCCTCTCCTTCACGTCGAGTATTCGTACCGAAATTTCTTCGTAGCTTAAGTCATCGTCCAATTCAATCTCTTCCGGTTGGAGTACGTGGGTCGGATCGTGCACATATTTCTTTAGTTGTGAGACATGAAATGCGTTATGGACACGAGCGAATTGTGGTGGTAATGCTAGCCGATATGCGAGATTTCCTACTCTTTCTAGGATCTCGTATGGTCCTATGTACCGTGGGCTCAATTTCCCTCGCTTGCCAAAGCGCATCACCCCCTTCATCGGCGACACCTTTAGCATGACCTTATCGCCTACTTGGAATTCCAGTTCTTGCCGTCTCACGTCGGCATAGCTCTTTTGCCGGTCTTGTGCGGCTCTCATCTTTCCTTGGATTGTTTTGATTTGTTGGGCCATATCCTCAACAAGTTGCGGTCCAACTACCATAGTCCCATCGCTCTCTTCCCAGCTTAATGGACTTCGGCACTTGCGTCCATATAGTGCCTCGAAAGGTGCCATGCCAATACTAGCATGATAGCTGTTATTGTAGGAAAATTCGATTAAGGGTAAATGATTTTCCCAGCTTCCCTTGAACTCTAATACGCATGCCCTTAGCATGTCCTCCAAAGTTTGGATCGTCCTTTCCGTCTGCCCATCCGTCATGGGGTGGAACGCGGTACTCATCTTTATCTTTGTACCGAGGGCTTCTTGTAGTTTTGTCCAAAAATGTGAGATGAATCTACTGTCTCTGTCTGAGATGATGTCATGTGGTACCCCATGTCGTCGTACTACGTTGTCGACATATGCCTTTGCCAATTGGTCCATGGACCAGGTATCCTTCATAGGGATAAATATGGCAGCTTTTGTCAACCTATCCACGATCACCCAGATTTTATTCATCCCCTTCGGCGAACGTGGTAATCCTGAAACGAAATCCATTGAGATGCTATCCCATTTTCAACTGGGGATTTCCAAGGGTTGCATTAATCCCAGGGGTTTTTGTCGTACGGCTTTGACTTTCTGACAGGTAAGGCATCTTGCCACAAACTCGGCTATCTCTCTCTCTTCATATTCGGCCACCAATAGTTCTTCTTCACGTCCCTGTATAGCTTTTCGCCTCCGGGATGGACCGAGTATGGGGTATTATGGCCTTCCTCCATCACTTTTTGCTTCAGGTCCTCGCGTTTACGGGGTATGCCCCACCTTCCCTTGAAGCGGATGCTTCCGTCCTCATGAATTTTAAAATCTACTGCCTTTCCTTCGGCAATGCTCTTCCTAATTTCCTCCATCTTTTCATCACCTTGTTGTGCTAGTCGTATTTCATCGGATATGATGGATCCTACTATCATCGCGTTGACGACCTCGCTCACTTCGCCAGAGTGTACCAACTCTAGACTTAATTTTGCCAAGCTCTATACAACTCGGCCGGTACCACAAGTGAATTCGCCACGTGTTGAGTCTTTCGACTCAAGGCATCGGCCACAACGTTGGCTTTTCCTTCATGATACGCGATTTCCAGGTCGTAATCCTTAATCAGTTCCAACCATCTTCTCTGCCTCAGATTCAGCTCTTTTTGCGTGAATATATACTTGAGGCTCTTATGGTCGGTGAACATCCGACACTTTCGCCCATAGAGGTAGTGCCTCCATATCTTTAAAGCGAACACGACTGCGGCTAGTTCCAAGTCGTGCGTCGGATAGTCCTCTTCGTGTGGCTTTAGTTGACGTGATGCGTAAGCTATAACCCTTTGGTCTTGCATTAGCACGCACCCTAATCCTTCCTTCGAGGCGTCGCTGTACACCTCGAAGTCTCCGCCCTCCGATGGTATTGCCAACATCGGCGCTGTAGTAAGCCGTTTCTTCAATTCTTGGAATGCGGAATCACACTCAATGGTCCAGTCGTATTTCACCCCTTTCTTTAACAGCTGTGTCAATGGGCGAGCGATCCTTGAGAAATCCTTTACAAACCTTCGATAGTACCCTGCTAATCCGAGAAAACTTCTTATCTCAGTTGGATTCCTCGGTGGCACCCATTCGGTCACTGCCGAGATCTTTGCTGGGTCTACTGCCACTCCGTTGGCGGATACGATATGCCCCAGAAATGCCACTTCTCTTAGCCAGAAGTCGCATTTGGACAGTTTGCCATACAGCTGATTCGCTCGTAAGATCCCTAGCACTTTGTGTAAGTGTTCGGAATGTTCCTCTTCGCTTCTCGAGTAGATCAGGATGTCATCTATAAACACCACTACGCATTGATCTAATAATTCCCGAAACACGTTGTTCATGAGATTCATGAACATCGCTGGGGCGTTCGTCAGCCCGAATGATAGCACCGTGAATTCATAGTGTCCGTAGCGAGTTCTGAACGCCGTCTTTGGGATGTCTTTTTCGGCGATTCTTAACTGGTGATATCCAGATCGCAGGTCGATCTTTGAGAATACTGAAGCTCCCTTCAGTTGGTCGAATAAATCCTCGATTCTGGGCAACAGATACTTGTTCTTAACCGTGACTTGATTAAGTCCTCTATAGTCAATGCATAGTCGTAGACCTCCGTCTTTCTTCTTAACGAATAAGACGGGGGCTCCCCATGGGGACGTGCTCGGCCTGATGTATCCCTTCTCTAACAACTCCTCGAGTTGTTCCTTTAGTTCCTTCATTTCTAGTGGCGCCATCCGGTAAGGAGCCTTTGAGACAGGCTCCGTTCCCGGGATGAGATCTATGGTGAATTCCAGATCTCTCTCAGGCGGCATGCCTGGAACGTCTTCCGGAAATACATCCGGGTACTCTCTCACCACCGGAATGTTATCCACCTTGGCCTCTTCGGCCCCAAGGTTATGAACGTAGCATGCATATAATGCGTAGCCCTTACGCATTAAGCTACATAGCTTAAGGGCGTTAACTATTTTGTTAGACCTCTTAGGGGGCTGGGAGTAAAAGATGACTTTCCTCCCCCTGCTTTTTGACAACGTGATCTTTTGTTTTTGGCAATCGATCACGGCTTTATATTGGGTTAGCCAATCCATCCCTAGTATGACGTCAAAATCCTTTAGATCGAATTCTACCAAATTCGCGAAAAATTCTACGTTCTTTATAACTATCGGAATCCCGTTAGTATAGGTTTTTGGAGTTTAGCGTGTCGTTTGTTTGTTATTTGGGGTTGGTTCTACTTGTTGCTTTGTTTGTTTTGGTTGGTTGGTTTTTTTTTTTCTTTTTTTTTTGAACAGTAAACTGTTCAGTTTTTTTTTTTTTTTTTTTTTTTTTTTTTTTTTTTTTTGGGACCCCAGGGTGTTGGGGTTTGGGGTTTAGGGTTGGAGATACCCTTGTTTGATGATTATCCCTATATAATATATATATACTTACATATTTATGTTGTTTATTTATCAATACTTGAATTTTGTTTGGTGGTTATCTATAGGCTATTGATTATTAATTTCTTTTTCATTTGTTTGGTTGGGTTTTAACAAGGTATTTGAAGAGAATAATTAAAACGTAAGGAATAATTTGAATATACTTGTATAAGATAAATACTTGTATATTTATTACTCAAGAGAAAAATTTATTTGGTTACAAGCATTCGAAACGGGAATGAAATGGTAGTGCTGATAATAGTTTGGAAAGGGGAAAAAAAAATATAGCTAGTGGTGTATCCATACGGGCCTCTAACTCTAGGGAGGATGGGTAGGTGCATCCTCGATGGGATCGTCCTCGTTGCTGGACACGTTAATCGGGGTGGGCGTTCCAACAGGTGAGGGGCTCGGAGGAAATACGTCAGCCTCCAAGCTCAGCAGTTCCCCTCCTAAGTGTCCTATTTGGAGCATCAGTTCGTAATCCTTGTCATGAAGTGCAGCCACTTGGGTTTGGAGTTCGGCGACTTGGGCCTTGAGTTGGGTTATTTCGTGGTGGTCAGTCTCCCTAAAATGCCCCAGATGGGCCACTTGACCTTCTAGTTGCCCTACTCGGGCCTTGAAATGATTGATATGTTGTTGGGACTCTAGGTACGCGTTAGTCAGTTTCATCATCAAGTTGATCATGTTCGTGTTGGGTTCGGCCATCTAATGTCAACAAGGAGGTTAGAGTTAGCACATGTTTTGAGTAACAGTCAAGATATGCAGGAATTTAAATCTACATGAATATGCATATGAACCCCCCCCCCAAAAAAAAAAAAAAAAATTTAATGTGTTTTTAATTTAAATTTATTCATGGTTTTAAGTAATTAAAAAAATTTGGGCCTCTATACTGGCCAAAAATAATAATTTGGACTTAAGAAATAAAAACATGGGTATTTGGGCTGAAATGGTTGGGCTTATAATAAATAATTATTGGGTCAAAATAGTTTAACCCCCTTTGGGCTCAAAATATTACACTAATTGGGTAGGAAAATTATTGGGCTCAAATTTTGGGCTAAAATAATAACACTAGTAGTCTTAATAATAATGATAATAATAAGTTTAAAAATAATACTTAGTTCAAAATATTTTAAAATAATAATAATAGTAGCTTTAAAATATTCCGGGCTCTGATACCAACTTGTAACACCCCGGATTTGATAACCCAGGCCGGGGTGCCACCGCCACACCTCCCTAGCAAGACACGGATTCTCCGAGCTTGCTAAAGAGGTGCAAGGCTATAGGTATCGCAAAAAGATTTAAAACAAGTCCGGAATCTATTTAAAAATAATAATAAGTATCATTCACACATATAGTAGTAGTAATAATATATCGCAGCAGAAAAATGTAAAGTGGGCCGACATGGCCAAAACTCGGGATTTACATGCCCGTTATGCAAGTATCGTAAAAGCAATAAAAACAGTGTTTAAGTTTTCCCATCCCCCAATGCATATGCTCATGCATTATCTTCATACTCTGAAAGGAAAAGAGAAAACAACAATTTTTATCAGTATATAAAATACTGAGTAAGTCGATCCTAACATAGCAATAAAGGGATTTAATAATTTAAAATTTCACTCCTAACATGCATTCACAAAATTTAAAGGAAATAATATTTTAAGTGTGTACTTGGACATGCATTTAATCCACACTAACAATTTAAACGTAATATGGAATTTAAAGACATAATTTAAATGCATAATTTAAAGACATGCAAAATAAATAAATACTTAAAAATATTAAATCTTTTATTTCCCCCGTTACGTAACCATTTCGTAATGTTTTGTATAGCCGGTGATCCGGCGGCCGCAGCCGTGTCGTAAGTATCATTTATAGCCGTTGATCCGGCGGCCGCAGCCGTATCTGCCATACCCCAAACACTCCGGAGCCTCGGGAAATCCATACGGACAAACCCGAGGGAGTAGGCCATGTATCTCCCGTCGATTGGCGTAATATCTCATCTAATTCTCTCGTCCATTATAGGCAACAAGAGAAAGGCTAGAGGGGCACCCTGCAGAGCACTCACCCTCCACCAAGTATCTCATGTATCGTTTAGATTTAATGTATCGGGGTTTTTCAAAAGTATAGATGTATCGTATTTCAAATCTTTGATCGTTCGTTTCGAAATATCAAAATCCTTCGATTTAAAAGTATCTTGGCGTCACAGTTTACGCCTTTTTAATTTAAAAATTCGGTTTAAGTCCGAAAAATCTGAAAATTTCACAGTTTATGCAAAGCACCCTAACGAACAACTTTCGTGTTTTAACTTTCTCGAAATAAGTTGAGGAAACGTGTCAAAAATCAAGTTTATTACGGAAACAGTTTACTGTCTCAAAACAGGTTTGTCACAGTTCGGAAAATTGACTTTTTAACATAATAAATGGACTCCAAAAATTCTGAAATTTTAACCACATATACTAGACATGATTATCTACAAATTTCATTTAGATTGTAAGGATCAAATCGGATATAAAATATAGAAACAAACTCACTAAGTTCGAACATGTTCATAGGCAGATTTCAAACACGTTTTGTCAAAACAGTTTCTTTTCGATGCGATTTAAAATAGCAAACGTTAACGAAAATGTCTGAAATTTTTACACAACCTAGATTTATGTGTTAGGATTAAAAGTCTAGTTTTGAGTTTCTCGGATTGAATCCTTGAAATATGAGTTTTAGGCCGATTACAGAAACTGCGCAAGTTGGGGTTTTAATTTCGATTTTTACGTTTCGTTACATTACGCCTATACTGGACGCCCCTAAATCACCCGTATTGATATGGAAGGCTCAACTTACAGTGCTAGGGAGTTTTGGTCGTCCTAAGGTCGCTGGCTCGTCTAAATTTGCTACGAACGGATCTCCTTAACGTCAAGCTTCCGACTTTGGCCACGATTTCAAATCGGACGAAGAAATCCAATGTTAGATCGAGTTTTCGGGTTCAAAAACTTAAATGGAAATCTATGAACGACTTACCACAGTTTAGAATACTAGGGATCTTGTATTCCACGCCTCCTCCGTCGGTTTTCGTCGCCGGGAAGTGATCGGAAAGTCGTCGGGGAGTCGCCGGAAGGTGTTTTGGCTTTGGAGAGAGTTTGGGAGAGTGGAGGGTGATTTGTGACTGATGAAAAGGGTGGGGAGGCAGCCCTAGGTCGCCCTAAAAGCTTTCCCTTCGACCAAAATCTGCTTTCCAAAGTCGGAGGGTCGATTTATGGTAAGAAATCGCCGAAAACGCGCAAGTTGCCAAAACCTGTAGAGCCACGCGGGGTTGGCGCGCCTTTTGGCCAAACCCCGCCCGGCCAACGCGCGGTCCCCGCCTGGACTGCGGTCCGGGCGGGTCCGTGCGATCCGATCCGTCGGGTCTTTTTCTCCTCTCTTTCGGACTTCTATCCTTCCACGTTTCCGCGCTCGATTTTTCGGGTCATTTTCGGATTATGCTTCTCATCATAAATTTATTCCGACTTAATTCGATTTCACGTCTGAAATCTTAGGTTTGGGTCCGTCGGGTCTAAATCGTCGTCTTTCGATCTCCGAGCATTTCCGAGTTTATGGGTTCTCGGAAACAAAACTTTCTTCCCTATTGGATTAATTCCTATTTTTATATTCTAAAATTTACGGGTATTACATTTGCTATCCCAAATCGCGCCAAACAGTTTCTGTAATAAACGAACTTTTCAAAAACTGTGACAGATTATGTAGTCGAATTTGTTGTGCGTATTTCTATCACTTGTGTTCAAAACTAATCGTTGGTGAAATTATAAAAGTTGTAGATAAATGTCTTAAGAATATGCCTGTAAAATTTCGTGCATTTTCATTAACGTTTGAATAGTCAAAACCCGATTTGAATACACTATGTCCGAGAGGAAAAATTTGACAGATTTTAAGACCGAACTTAATGAATTATTCTGATTTGATCCGTAAGGAATTAGCATATTTTTCCTCTAATTAAACTTGTTTATTTTTGGTTCTTTTAAGTGCCTGTAAAATTTCGTAAGTTTTGGAGGTCGTTTGCTATGTCAAAAAATCTTTTGAAAATCAGTGCGCTGTGTAGACAAAGTTGACAGATTTTATACTTTGTAAAGATTATAAAATTTCACCCGTTTCCTCACATAATTTCAAAAAACTTTAAACAAGAAAGTTGTTCGTTAGCGTGTTTTTGAGCTACTTGAAAATTTCGAGTCAATTTCCTTTAAAATGAATTTTTAAACTGAGATGGCGTAAATTGTGGCAATGGCTTGGTCGAAATGTTGAGAAACTCGATTTTTGAGAAACAAATGATTTATGAGAAATGTCTAAACACTAAAATATTGTCTCTACAAAATCCCGTTAATGTAGGCTGAGCTAGATCTCCACGTAAGTAGGGGGTTTGTGCTCTGCAGGGTGCCCCTCTATCTTGAAATTCGTGCCCGAGTGGACGAAATGTGATATATTGTGAAATTGTGCCAAAACGGCCATTGTGAAATTAGTCTACTCGAGGCTCCGGAGTGGTACTGTGTATTGCATGATACTCGGATTGCTTGAGAAACTTGATACTTGAGAAACTTGATACTTGAGAAACGAGATACTTGAGATATATGGTTGTGGCGTCCTCTTCTTAGTTAACGGGAGAAAATTTAAATGTCTTAAATTATTGTTTATTTATGCTATTAATTATACTTTTTAAATTATGTCCTTAAATTTATGCCTATGCCTTATATCATCGTTTTTAAAATAAAATTGATTATGAGGAATTCTGGAATTTAGTATTGTTTAAACATGCATGCTTAAAAATGATTTTTTTTAAATTTAATAATTAAATGCCCCTTTATTGCTATGCTAGGAATTGTCTTACTCAGTATTCTTTAATACTGATAAGTGTTGTTTATGTTTTTCTATGACAGAGTATGAAGCATGAGCATTCATCCGGGGGGGGGGGGAATATTTTTGGACATTTGTTAATTTCTGCATGATACTGCATACGGGCTTGTTAACCCGTGTTTTTATAAATCCTAAATTTTGAGCCCAAAAATTTTAGCCCAATTTTTTTTTTTACTTAGCCCGATATTCTAAACCAAAGATTTATTAAATTTTGGCCCAATATAGAGGCCCAACTTTTAAATTATTATTATCCATGAAGAAAATTTATTTTAAACACATGGATAAAAATTTATTTTTTTTGGGGGGGGGGGGGTTGCACATGCATACTTGCATGTAGATTTAAATTTCTGCATCTCCTAACTATACATTTGGCATGTTCTAACTCTAACCTACTTGTTGACACTAGATGGCTGAACCAAATACGAATATGGTGAACTTTGTGATGAAACTAGCCAATGCTTATCTCGAATTTCAACAACATATAAACTATTTCAAGACGCGAGTAGGACAGCTAGAAGCTAACATGACCCATCTGGGACACCTTAGGGAAGCTGATCATCATGACATAACCCAACACAAGGCCCAAATCGCCGAACTTCAAGCCCAATTGGTGGCACTCCAAAACAAGAACACTAATCTAGAAGAACAAGTAGAACACTTGGGGTGGGAACTGACCCACTTATCTGATGAAGTATTTCCTCATAGCCCTGAGCCTACTCCCGATGCCTGGCCATCCAGCCCAATTGACATATCCAGCGACGAGGATGCACCTACCTATTCACTCTAGATTTAGAGATATATATCTTGATGCACTATATATCTATTAGTACTATTCCTATTTATTTCTAGTACTACCATTCCATTCCTATGATTGTACCCGAGAAAAGTTTTCTATTGAGCAATAAAAAAAAAATTTCGAGCATTATTAAATTACACAAGTATATTCAAATAATTATTTATATCATATTATATTAGAATTATTTTTCAAGTGCCTTGATGAGACTCAATCAAACAACATATAAGGTACTTGTTAAATAAATAATATATAAGTATATACAATAATAAAAAAATCAAACAAGGGTACCCTCAACCCTGAAAACCTGAAAACTCTAAACCCTAGACCCTAGGGTCTCGGAAAAAAATCTGAACAGGTTACTCTTCACGAGAAAAAAAAACCGAAAAGAAAACAACAAGTAGTATATTAGACTTGTTAATACCATTCTTTCATTTAGTAAACCCCTTTACAAGCATTACATCATACTTTTATAAGAAAAATCTAACCTCTTGTGCTTGTAACAGAATGGCACCAAGAGGCAGACCCCGTAACGAGCCCGTCTCACCCAACACAAATGAGGCCCCGAGACAAACCGATTTGCCAAACCCAAATGAGGGTGTGCACGCACAAGAGGAGCCGGTAGCTCCTGAACCAAACAACATAGGCGACCGCCTACGCACCTTAGAGGAGGTTCTCATCGCGTTAGGGAACACGCAGGTGAACCAAGGTCAAGCGGCTGCTGTGCCTTCACAGCAAGCCTGCATCAATTACCTGGCCATGGTAAACCAATATCACCCGCCACACTATGCCCGTGAAGAGGACCCTGCAAAGTTAGAAGAGTGGGTGAGTACGTTCGACAAGTTGTTGAACGCAGTCAAATGCCCAGACGGGGAGAAGGTGCATATAGCCTCATACTATCTAGGGGGCGAGGCTGATGACTGGTGGCGAGCCACTCTAGGAAAGTTAGGTGAAGACGATGAACCCTACTCTTGGGACGTGTTCATGGAACTGCTTCGGGATCGCTTTTATCCCTCAAGCACCAAGGCCTCGATGTACGAGGAGTTCCCATCTCTAAAGCAAGGAGGACAAACCGTGCAGGAGTACTACGCATGATTTAAGGAGCTAGTGCGGTTTGCACCGAGGCTAGTGCCCACCGACTCTGAGAAGGCCCAAAAGTTTGAAATGGGACTCAATCTAGCCATTCGGGAAGTGATCACAGGAGTTTACTACCCGGATCTGCAAGCAGTCTATGATCATGCGGTAGCAGTGGCACGCGTGCAACAGCTGAAGCGGAGAGTGAGCGGGGAATCCAGTCGCGGTCCCCAAGACAAGAAGGTTAGGGACAATCGGAACGAGAACAATGCAAGGAGGAATGATTATCGGGGAGGACAAAATAGACCCCAGTAGACAAACAACGGAGGGAATAATGGGGGGAACGATAATCGAGAAGGCTTCATACTGCCATGCCCAAGGTGCGGCAGACCTCACTTAGCGAGGGCCTGCCCACAACAGGGAGCATGTTTCCGATGCGATCGGATGGGACATCTGAGGCGTGACTATCGCACTCGCCTCGAGAATATCACCAAGAGGAATGATTTGGTTGCGGGACCAGCATAACCTCGTAATCAAAATGGTCGGGAAGGCAACAATCAGGGATTCCGACCCCCTCAAAATCCTAATCCCAACCAGAACTAGCGCCCGCCGCAGAACCCGAACCCGAACAATCAGCCAAATCAGCAGGGCAACTAGGGACGCCCCATGGGACGGCTAAATGTGATAAACCAAGCCGACGTGCCTGAGTAAGGCGACGTGATGGCAGGTATGTTTCATGTTTTAAGCATGCCTCTTAAAGTTTTGTTCGACTCAGGAGCTAGTTGTTCTTTTATATCTACACGAGTTTTGCCTGAACTAGATCTATCTAAGTGCGAGATGATTAGTTTCGGAATTCAAATGCCTTCAGGAGAAGTAGTAACATGCTCAAAAGGCTATATTGGAATTCCTGTAGTTATAAAAAACGTAGAATTCTTCGCAAACCTGGTAGAGTTTAACTAAAAGACTTCAACGTTATACTGGGGATGGGTCCCAGTATAAAGAGGTGATTGAATGTCAGAAGCAGAAAATCACCCTGTCGAAAAGTAGAGGATGAGAGTCGTCTTTTACTCTCAACCCCCTAAGAGACGTAACAAGATTGTTAACGCTCTCAAGTTATGTAGCTTGATGCATAAGGGATACGCGTTACATGCATGCTACGTTGATAACCTTGAGGCGGAAGAGGACAAGGTTGACAATATCCCAGTGGTAAGAGAATACCCGGATGTGTTTCCTGAAGACATCCCGGGTATGCCACCTGAGAGAGATCTCGAATTCACCATAGATCTCATTCCGGGAACGGAGCCCGTTTTCAAGGCTCCTTACCACATGGCGCCACTGGAGATGAAGGAGTTGAGCAACTCGAGGAATTACTGGAGAAAGGATATATAAGACCAAGTACGTCTCCGTGGGGAGCACCGGTCTTATTCGTTAAGAAGAAAGACGGAGGACTATGTCTCTGCATCGACTATAGGGGACTGAACCAAGTGACCGTTTAGAACAAGTATCCACCACCGAGGATCGAAGACTTATTTGACCAACTAAAAGGAGCTTTAGTGTTTTCGAAGATTGACTTGCGATCTGGTTATCATCAACTGAGGATCGCCGAGAAGGATAATCAGAAGACGGCGTTTCGAACTCGGTATGGACATTACGAGTTCACAGTGTTATCCTTTGGATTAACAAACGCACCGGAAATGTTCATGAACCTCATGAACAATGTCTTTAGAGAGTTTTTAGATAAATGCATCGTGGTGTTCATCGACGACATCCTGATCTACTCGAAAAGCGAGGAAGAGCATTCCCAACATTTGCACCAAGTGTTAGGGATTTTGCGCAAGAACCAACTCTATGGAAAGTTGTCCAAATGTGAATTTTGGTTGAAGGAAGTAGCATTCCTTGGACACATAGTAACCGCCAATGGAGTTTGAGTAGATCCGGCAAAGGTTTCGGCAATAACCGAGTGGGTATCGCCGACAAGTCCAACTGAAACAAGGAGTTTTCTTGGTCTAGCTGGGTACTATAGACGATTTGTTAAGGACTGCTCAAAAATCGCATGACCCCTAACTCAGCTACTGAAAAAGGGAGTGAAATACGAGTGGACTAGTGAGTGTGAGTCCGCGTTTCAAGAACTAAAGAAACGACTCACCACTACACTCGTGTTAGCACTACCATCGGAGGATGGAGATTTTGAGGTTTATAGTGACGTTTCGAATGAAGGTCTAGGATGCGTTTTGATGCAAGATTCGAGGGTCATTGCATACGCATCGCGTCAATTGAAACCTCATGAGACGAATTACCCGACACACGACTTGGAGTTGGCAGCAGTCGTATTCGCTCTGAAGATATGGAGACATTATCTATATGGGAAAAAGTGTCGAATGTTCACCGACCACAAGAGCCTCAAGTACATATTCACTCAGAAGGAGTTGAATTTAAGGCAAAGAAGGTGGTTGGAACTAATAAGGGACTACGATCTCGAAATTGCCTATCACAAAGGAAAGGCCAACGTGGTAGCCGATACCCTAAGTCGGAAAACCCAACATGTGGCGAACTCGCTGGTAATTCCGCCGGCATTGTATAAGGACTTGGCGAGATTGAGCTTAGAGCTGGTGCACCCAGGCACCGTAAGAGAAGTACTAAATGCCATGGTGGTCGAATCGACCATATTTGACGAGATCAAGCTCGCCCAACCGGGTGACGAGAAGTTGAAAAAGATTAAGGAGAGCATTGCCGATGGAAAGGCGATAGGATTTGCTGTCCATGAGGATGGAAGCATTCGTTTCAAGGGAAGGTGGTGCATACCGCAAGGATGCGGAGAATTGAAACGAAGATTGATGGAGAAAGGACATAACACGCGATATTCGGTTCACCCCGGAGGTGACAAGCTTTACAAGGACCTGAAGAGGAATTACTGGTGGCCGAATATGAAGAGAGAAGCAGCGGAGTTTGTAGCAAGCTGTCTCACGTGCCAAAAGGTCAAGGCCGTGCGACGAAAACCCCTAGGACTGATGCAACCCTTGGAAATCCCGAGTTGGAAATGGGATAGTATCTCGATGGACTTTGTTTCGGGATTACCGCAATCACCTGAAGGGATGAACAAGATATGGGTAATTGTCGATAGGCTAACAAAGACGGCCATATTCATTCCAATGAAGGACACTTGGACTATGGACCAATTAGCCAAAGCATATATGGACAATGTGGTACGACGACATGGGGTAATACATGACATCATTTCCGATAGAGACAATAGATTCGTCTCTCACTTTTGGACTACGCTACAAGAAGCGCTCAGTATGCAACTCAAGATGAGTACCGCATTCCACCCAATGATGGATGGACAAACGGAAAGGACGATCCAAACGTTAGAAGACATGCTAAGAGCGTGCGTCCTAGAGTTTAAGGGTAGTTGGGAAAATCATTTACCGTTAATTGAATTTTCCTATAACAATAGCTACCATGCTAGCATCGGCATGGCGCCGTTCGAAGCACTGTATGGATGGAAGTGCCGAAGTCCGTTAAGTTGGGTAGAAAATGATAAGGCAATGGTAGTAGAACCGCAACTCGTTGAGGATATGGCTCAAGATCATCCAAGGGAAGATGAAGGCGGCACAAGACCGACAGAAGAGTTACGCCAATGTGAGACGGCAAGACCTGGAATTTCAAGTTGGAGACAAGGTCATGCTAAAGATATCACCAATGAAGGGGATGATGCTCTTTGGCAAACAGGGAAAGTTAAGTCCTCGATATATAGGACCTTACGAGATTATAGAAAAAGTCGGTACTTTAGCATATCGACTAGCCTTACCGCCACAACTGGCTCGAGTGCACAATGTGTTCCATGTATCACAACTGAAGATGTATGTGCACGACTCAAAACATGTACTCCAACCGAAGGAAATTCAACTGGATGATGACTTGAGCTACGAAGAAATTCCGATGCGAATACTCGATGTGAAGGAGAGAGCAACGAGAAATAAGGCCGTGAAGATGGTTAAGGTTCTTTGGTCAAACCACGAGAGCGAAACGGCTACATGGGAAGTTAAAGCAGACATGAGGGAGCTATACCCAACCCTATTCCAAGATGATGCGACCACAGTTATGGGGACATAACTGTAATCTTAAGGGGGGGAGGATGTAACGACCCGAGCATTTTGTATCCCAAAATAAACAAATTTGAATTGTTTTGAACTACTCATGGCTTGATCCCTTCACAGGGTACGTAGGCAACTTGAAAATTTCAATTCTGGGTTCAGTCAAATAATCAACAAACAATCAACAAATAATCAATCAATCAAACAATCGAACATTAAGTCGCGCAACTCCGAGGACGAAGTTGTTTCTTAAGGGGGGTAGACTGTAATACCCGAGACTTTTGACAATAGGAAATGGAATTAAATGCGGATAGCAAAGGAATTTTAATTCCAAAAACCCGTGAAGTTGAAAATGATTTAGATAAATAAATCATTGCACGAGAACCGAAGGACGACGCATTCGACGCCAACGAATGTAAATTAAATGGATTCGAGAATTCGAATAAGAAATCGATTAAAGATGAAATAAAATTTAGGATAGGAATCGGAATCCGAAAATGACCCGGAAAATCGAGCCCGGGAACGTCGGAGGATAGAAACCCGAACGGGAGAAGGAAAGGCCCGACGAATCGCACGGTCCGGCCCATGATGCAGCCCTACCGGGGGCCGCGCGGTCTGGAGGGATACCGCGCCAACACCGCGCCACTCCACAGTGTGCGATCAACTTTCGGTTTTCGACGATTTCTTACCATATTTTCGACCCCCGACTTTGGAAACTCAATCCAGGCTGATGGAAGGTGTATATGGTCGGATTTAGAAGTCTTAGAACTTATTATTTTCGAGACTCTAACCCCAGCAGCCCCAAAAACACTCTCCAACTCTCCAAAGTTCTTCCAACACCCGAAATCACCAACTTCGAACTTTCCGATCACTTTCTGGCAACGAAAATCGACGGAGGAGGCGTGGAGAACAAGATCTTTAGTGTTCCAGATTGTGGTAAGTCGTTCAATGATTTTCGTTTAAGTTTTCGTACCCGAAAACTCGATCTAACATTGGATTTCTTCTTTCAATTCGAATTCGTGGCCAAAGTAGGAAGCTTTGCGTTGAGGAGATCCGTTCGTGTCAAATCTTAGAGCACGGACGACCCCGAGACAGTCTAGGATGAGATTCAAGTACGATAATGCCTTACATATCAATATCGGTGGTTTTGAACCGTTAGAAACATTAGTTTTAAACCAAACACTATTCAATCTTTACGCGTTTCCTAAGATTGGCCAAAAAACCCTATTTCGAAAATCCGAAACGAAAAACTCAGAACTAGAGAATTGTTCCTAACATCTTAATCTAGCTTGTGTTAAAATTTCATGCATTTTCATTAAGATTTGCTATCCCAAATCGTGCCAAACAGTTTCTGTAATAAATGAACTTTTCGAAAACTGTGACAGATTATGTAGTCGAACTTGTTGTGCGTTTTTCTATCACTTGTGTTCAAAACTAATCGTTGGTGAAAACATAAAAGTTGTAGATAAATTTCTTGAGAATATGCTTGTAAAATGTCGTGCATTTGCATTAACATTTGTATAGTCAAAACCCGATTTGAATACACTGTGTCCGAGAGGAAAAATTTGATAGATTTTAAGACCGAACTTAATGAATTATTTTATTTGATCCGTAAGGAATTAGCATATTTTGCCTCTAATAAAGAGGTCTTTTGCTATGTCAAAAACTCTTTTGAAATCAGTGTGCTGTGTGAACAAAGTTGACAGATTTTATACTCTGTAAAGATTGTAAAATTTCACCCGTTTCCTCACATATTTCGAAAAACTTAAAACACGAAAGTTGTTCGTTAGCGTGTTTTTGAGCCACTGTGAAAATTTCGAGTCAATTGCCTTTGAAATGAATTTTTTAACTGAGATGGCGTAAACTGTAGCAATGACTTGGTCGAAATGTTGAGAAACTCGATTTTTGAGAATCACATGATTTGTGAGAAATGTCTAAACACTAAACTACTTTTTCTACAAAATTCCGTTAATCTAGGCTGAGCTAGATCTCCACGTAAGTAGGGGGTGAGTGCTCTGCAGGGTGCCCCTCTATCTTGAAATTCATGCCCGAGTGGACGAAATGTGATATATTGTGAAATTGTGCCAAAACAGCCATTGTGAAATTAGTCTACACTCTCGGGTGTATCCGTATGCGTTACTCGAGGCTCCGGAATGGTACTGTGTATGGCGTGATACTCGGATTGCTTCGGCAATTCTGAAACTTGATACTTGAGAAACTTGATACTTGAGAAACGAGATACTTGAGATATATGGTTGTGGCATCCTCTTCTTAGTTAACGGGAGAAAATTTAAATGTCTTAAATTATTGTTTATTTATGCTATTTATTATGCTTTTCAAATTATGTCTTTAAATGTATGCCTATGCCTTAGATCATCTTTTTTTAAATTAAATTGATTATGAGGAATTATGGAATTTAGTATTGTTTGAACATGCATGCTTAAAAATGGAATTTTTTTTAATTTAATAATTAAATGCCCCTTTATTGCTATGCTAGGAATTGTCTTACTCAGTATTCTTTAATACTGATAAATGTTGTTTATATTTTTCTATGACAAAGTATGAAGCATGAGCATTCATCGGGGGGGGGGGGGGGGATATTTTTGGACATTTGTTAATTTGCATGATACTGCATACGGGCCCGTTAACCCGTGTTTTGGCCATGTCGGCCCTATAATTAAATTGCGCTGCATAAACTTATACTTCCGGTCATGTAGTATATTTTTTCGCTGCGTATTGCTTGATATGGATGATTATTATTTTTAAATAAAAGTACTTCCGGTCTTGGTTGTTTTAAATTATTTTATACCATTAGCCTTGCATCTCTCAAATGAGCTCGAATGAAGTCGTGTCTTGCTTGGGAGGTGTGGCGATGGCATCCCGACCTGGGTGATCAAATCCGGGGTGTTACAATAACTTACATCGATGCAGATACAGAGACCCTATTTAAGGAGAAAAGATGAAAAATAAGAGGACCAAGGCGGATAATGTGGATGAGAAGTGTAATGGCCCGATTAAGTTATTATTTGGACCGGGTATTTTATTTACTTGGTTTTTTAGCAACCCAATTCCGGAAGGGGCGCAATGGATGTTTTATAGTTTATTTGGGGCATTTTTCAGATTTCAGACGGAGTGGGAGAAGAAGGGAGAGCCAATCGGGTGAGGAAAAAGGGGAAGATCTTGGACTTGCTCAAATCTTCGCGTTCACTTGGAGACTTCTCAATCGGTTGTTGACTTCTCAATCGGTTGTTGATAAGTGATTCCCCCCACTCTCCTCTCAGTATTGATATTTATTTTATTTGGATTGGTGTTGATTGGAGAAGATTTCGATGTTAGGGTTCGTGGTGCATTATTGATGTGTTCTGGACGAATTGAAGGTTGGAATCGTTAGAGTGAAGGCCAAGAATCATTCAAGACATTGAGACAAGGTTTATGTTTGCAATTTCTCACGTGTTGGGTGCTTCGGGGATGGTTTTCCGACGAGTTTTTTAAACTAGAAAACAACCAGACAACCGTTCTGGTGCAGAGCGCGCGCTCGTAGGCAAGGACCGCGCGGCCAGCGTGATGGTCAAGACAGGGCACGTGCTGGCACGCTGGGTGCACGACAGGACCTGTTTAAAGTAGTACTAAGTGTAAAATTGATTTTAATTATTGTCTGGTACCATAAACATGGGTTGACTAAATTGGACAAGGCCAATTCTAAGTTTCTGGTACAAAACCATAGTACCAAGTGTAAAGTAGATTTTAATTATTGTTTAAAATTTGTGCACTTTGAGAAGTTGGCCTGAGTGGTATGGGCCTCTGGCAAGCTTAAGCAAGTGTCTCTTGTTCGAGGTTTTGTGTTTGCAGAATTCTACTTTGGGAGAGGCAACCATTCAATGCCCACCCGATTTTCGAGGATTAATCTTGGTCCAATGAGTCCTGGGATAAACTGATGTTCACCTAAAAAAATTATTTTTATATATAAAATAAATAATAATACGACATATTTTTGTATAATGAAAATAAGCATATTAATAATAATGATAAATAGGGACCAGCGCAAACCACTTTACCAATACCTTAGGGTTAAGTTTACCGGAAAAAAAAAAGCAAAGTAAAAAAGGATAAATTAGCGAGCCTGCTGTTTATAAAGCCTGCATAAAGCCATAAACCTATTCATAAACCTATTCAGCTAAATGCCAAACCCAAGCCTATTTATTAAAAAATGTTTGTTAGCATGGCCTATTCGCTCAATCCCCATATTCATATCTATTGGCCCATCAGAAATTTTCTTCATGGGGAAGAGCGAATTTATGACGCCGAAGTTAATTGAGAAGAGAATCAAGGCAAAGGGTTTGCAGAAACTTCGATGGTATTGACAGATGTGCCAGAAACAATGCCGGGACGAGAACGGATTCAACTGCCACTGTATGAGCATGTCCCGCTAGAGCTAGATGCAATTTTTCGGCCAAAAACCGACCTTAGTTTTAGCGGCTATTCTGAAGAATTCGAAAGTAATTTCTCAAGCACATGAGGCGCAGCAACTGATTCAGCCGTATAGCTGCCACCGTAGTCTAAAACGAGTACATCATCGATCGCCATCATGTTCGCATAAATTCCACTCAGTGGGCTACGCTGAGGGAGCTCGTCAAGTATTTGGGCAGGACTGGAAAATGTAAGGTCGAGGAGACCCCTAAGGTTTGGTTTATAACTTATATCGATGCAGATACAGATACCCAATTTAAGGAGAAAAGATGAAAAATAAGAGGACCAAGGCGGATATTGTGGAAGAGAAGTGTAATGACCCGATTAAGTTATTATTTGGATCGGGTATTTTATTTACTTGATTTTTTAGCAACCCAATTCCGTAAGGGGCGCAATGGATGTTTTATAGTTGATTTGGGGCATTTTTCAGATTTCAGACAGAGTGGGAGAAGAAGGGAGAGCCCATCGGGTGAGGGAAAAGGAGAAGATCTTGGGCTTGCTCTAATCATCGCTTTCACTTGGAGATTTCTTAATCGGTTGTTCGTAAGTGATTCCCCTCGCTCTCATCTCCGTATTTATATTATTTCGTTTGGATTGGTGTTGATTGGAGTAGATTTCTATGTTAGGGTTCGTGGTGGATTTATGATGTGTTTTGGACGAATAGATGGTTGGAATCATCAGGGTGAAGGCCAAGAATCATTTAAGACATTGAAGCAAGGGTTATGTTTGCAATTTCTTATGTGTTGGCGTGTTCAATAATGGTTTTCCGGCTAGTTTCACACCAGAAAACGGCCGAACAACCATTCTGGTGCAGAGAGCGCTTGGAGGCAAGGACCGCGCACCCAGCGCGAGGGTCCAGATAGGGCACACACAGGCTGCGCGCTGGCGAGCTGGGTGCACGACAGGACCCTATTTAAAATAGTACCAAGCGTAAACTGGATTTTAATTATTTTCTGCTACCATAAACATGAGTGGACTAAATTGGACAAGGCCAGTTCTAAATGTATGGTACAAAACCATAGTACCAAACGTAAACTGGATTTTAATTATTTTATAAAAAATGTGTATTTTGACAAGTTGGCCTGAGTGGTATGGGACTCTGACAGCTTAAGAAAATGTCTCTTGTTCGAGACTTTGTGTATATAGAATTCTGCTTTGGAAGAGGCAGCCGTTCAATGCTCACCCAATTTTCGAGTATTAATCATGGTCCAATGAGTCCTGAGATACACTGATATTCACCTAAAAAAATTATTTTCATATATAAAATAAAATAATAATACCACATATTATTGTATAATAAAAATAAGCATATTAATAATAATGATAAATAGGGACCAGCGTAAACCACTATACCAATACCTTAGTGTAGAGTTTACCCAAAAAAAAGAAAAAAGAAAGATAAATTAGCGAGCCCGCTGTTTATAAAGCTTGCATAAAGCCATAAACCTATTCAGCTAAACGGCAAACCCAAACCTATTTATGTAAAATGTTTGTTAGCATGGCCTATTCGTTCCATCCCATATTCGTATCTATTTGCCCATCGACAATTTTCTCCATGGGGAAAAATGAATTCCTGACGCCGAAGTCGTTAATCGGATCAAGGCAAAGGGTTTGCAGAAACTGCGATGATATTGCCAGATGTGCCAGAAACAATGTCGGGAAGAGAACGGATTCAACTGCCACTGTATGAGCAAGTCCCACAAGAGCCAGATGCAGATTTTCGGCCAAAACCTGACCCTAGTTGTTAGCGGCTATTCTGAAGAATTCGAAAGTACTTTTTTCGAGCACAAGAGGCGCTGCCACCGATTCAGCCAAATCGCTGCAACTGTAGTCTACAACGAGTACATCGCCAATCGCCATGTAATACCCGTAAATTTTAGAATATAAAAATAGGAATTAATCCAATAGGAAAGAAAGTCTCGTTCCAAGAACCCGTAAAAATCGGAAATGCACGGAAGTCAAAGGACGACGATTTAGAACCCCACGAACCCGAACACATGCAATCGGAATAAATTTATGATGAGAAGCATAATCCGAAAATAACCCGGAAAATCGAGTGCGAAAACATGGAAGGATAGAAGTCTGAAAGAGAGGAGAAAAAGACCCGACGGATCGGATCGCACGGACCCGCCCGGACCGCAGTCCAGGCGGGAACCGCGCACTGGCCGGGCGGGGTTTGGCCAAAGGGCGCGCCAACCCCGCGTGGCTCCCCAGAATCGTGCAAGTTACGCGTTTTCGGCGATTTCTTGCCATAATTCAATCCCCGACTTTGGAAAGTGGATTTTGGACAGGGGAAGGTGTATTAGGTCGACCTAGGGTTGTCTTCCCACCCCAATTGTCAGCCTCCATTCACCCCATTCTCTCCCAAACTCTCCCCAAAGCCAAAACACATTCCGACGAACTTCCGACGGACTTCCGATCACTTCCCGGCGACGAAAATCGACGGAGGAGGCGTGGAACACGAGATCCTTAGTGTCCTAAACTGTGGTAAGTCGTTCATAGTTTTCATTTAAGTTTTTAGAACCGAAAACTCGATCTAACATTGGATTCTTCTTCCGATATGAATTCGTGGCCAAGTCGGGAACTTTGCGTTCGTAGAACCGTTCGTAGGAGTTTGGACGAGCCGAGCAGCCCTAGGACGACTCAAGAACTTCACTACTGTAAGTTGAGCCTTCCATATCAATACGGGTGGTTTAGGGGCGTCCGATTTAGTCGTAATGTAACGAAACGTAAAAAAAACCGAAATTAAAAACCCTATCTCGTACAGTTTTTGAAATCTGTCTAAAACTCATATTTCGAGGGTTCAATCCGAGAAACTCAAAACTAGACTTTTAATCCTAACACATAAATCTAGGTTGTGTAAAAATTTCAGACATTTTCGTTAATGGTTGCTATTTCAAATCGCATCGAAAAGAAACTGTTGTGACAAAACGTGTTTGAAAACTGCCTATGAACATGTCCGAACTTAGTGAGTCTGTTTCTATATTTTCTGGTCCGATTTGATCTTTGAAATCTAAATGAAAGTTGTAGATAATCATGTCTAGTTTGTGTGTTTAAAATTTCAGAATTTTTGGAGTCCATTTGATATGTCAAAAATCCGATTTTCCACACTGTGTCAAATCTGTTTCGGAACAGTGAACTGTTTTTGCATTAAACTCGATTTTTGACATGTTTTCTCACCTTATTTCGAAAAGGTTAAAACACAAAAGTTGTTCGTTAGGGTGTTTTGCATAAACTGTGAAATTTTCAGATTTTTCGAACTTAAAACGACTTTTTAAAGTAAAAAGGCGTAAACTGTGACGCCAAGTGATTTTTAAATCAAAGGATTTTTGAAATTTCGAAACGAACGATCAAAGATTTGAAATACGATACATCTTTGAAATCTAAATGAAAGTTGTAGATAATCATGTCTAGTTTGTGTGTTTAAAATTTCAGAATTTTTGGAGTCCATTTGATATGTCAAAAATCCGATTTTCCACACTGTGTCAAATCTGTTTCGGAACAGTGAACTGTTTTTGCATTAAACTCGATTTTTGACATGTTTTCTCACCTTATTTCGAAAAGGTTAAAACACAAAAGTTGTTCGTTAGGGTGTTTTGCATAAACTGTGAAATTTTCAGATTTTTCGAACTTAAAACGACTTTTTAAAGTAAAAAGGCGTAAACTGTGACGCCAAGTGATTTTTAAATCAAAGGATTTTTGAAATTTCGAAACGAACGATCAAAGATTTGAAATACGATACATCTATACTTTTGAAAACCCCGATACATTAAATCTAAATGATACATGAGATACTTGGTGGAGGGTGAGTGCTCTGCAGGGTGCCCCTCTAACCTTTCTCTTCGGGCCTATAATGGACGAGAGAATTAGATGAGATATTACGCCAATCGGCGGGAGATACATGGCCTACTCTCTCGGGTTGTCCGTATGGATTTCTCGAGGCTCCGGAGTGTTACTGGGTATGGCAGATACGGCTGCTGGCCGCCGGATCACCGGCTAAACGAGATACTTACGAAACGGCTGCGGCCGCCGGATCACCGGCTATACAAAACATTGAGAAATGGTTACGGAACGGGGAAATAAAAGATTTAATATTTTTTTAAAGTATTTATTTATTTATGCATGTTTTTAAATTATGCATTTAAATTATGTCTTTAAATTTCATATCATGACTAAATTGTTATTGTGGATTAAAGGCATGTTCAAGTACACGATTTAAGTATTATTTCCTTTAAATTGGTAAATGCATGTTTAGGAGTGGAATTGTAATTATCTAATTAATCCCTGTATTGCTATGTTAGGATCGACTTACTCAGTATTTTATATACTGATAAAAATTGTTGTTTTTCTCTTCCTTTCAGAGTACGAAGATAATGCATAGCATGTGCATTGGGGGATGGAATTATTAAACATTGCTTTATCGTTTTTTTTTTATGACACTTGCATAACGGGCATGTAAATCCCGAGTTTTGGCCATGTCGGCCACTTTACATTTTCCGCTGCGATATATTATTATTACTACTATATGTGTGGATGATACTTATTATTACTTTTAAATAGATTCCGGACTGTTTTTAAAACCTTTTTGCAATACCCATAGCCTTGCATCTCTTTAGCAAGCTCGGAGAATCCGTGTCTTGCTAGAGAGATGTGGCGGTGACATCCCGGCCTGGGTTATCAAATCCGGGGTATTACAAGTTGGTATCAGAGTCCGGAATATTTTAAAACTACCACTATTATTTTAAACCACTATTTTAAATTTAATATTATTTTTAAAAATTATTCTTGACTACTAGAATTATTTTAATCCAATATTTAATTATTATGTAAAGACCAAATTATTATTTTCGGTCCACATGGAGGCCCAACTTTTAAATTACTTAAGTCCAGGATTGAATTTAAACTTTAAGTAAATTTTTATTGGGGGGCATTGCATATGCATATTCATGTAGATTTAAATTCCTGCATATCTTGACTTTTGCTCAAAACATACTCTAACTCTAACCTCCTTGTTGGCATTAGATGGCCGAACCCAACCCGAACATGGTCAACTTGATGATGAAAGTAATGAAAGCCTATCTAGAGTCGCAACAACACATTAATTACTTCAAGACCCGGGTACAACAACTAGAGGGTAACGTGGCCCATCTGGGGCATCTTAGGGAGACTGACCATCACAACATAACCCAGCTGCAAAATCAAGTCACGCAGCTCCAAGCCCAAGTCGCCCAACTCCAAGACAAGAGTGATGACTTGGAAGAACAAATAGATGACGTAGCCTGGGAATTGACTACCTTAGCCAATGAGGTCGATGGAGGGGTTCTTCAGAACCCGGGGCCTGACCCCAATGTTGCTGCACCCATTGACGTGTCGAGCGATGAGGATGATCCTATTGAGGACGCACCTACCTATTCATTCTAGACTTAGTGATCTAGCTATGCACTATTTTTCATTATATTCCCTTTCGAACTATTGTCGGCGCTACTATTTCCGTTTCCCTTGCTTGTAAACAAATAAAAAGTTTCCATTGAATAATAAATTTACAAGCATTTATTTTACTTAAAGTATTCCCTACATCTTATCAAATTATTTCTCTTCGATTACCTTGTTAGGATTCAATCAAACAAATAAGGTAATAATAAGCAATGACCTATAGATAACAACTAAACAAAAACACAAGTATTGATAAATAAATAACATAAATATGTAAATATATATTATAATCATCAAACAAGGGGATCTCCAACCCTAAACCCCAACACCCTGGACCCTAGGGTCTCCAAAAAAAAAAAAAAAAAAACTGAACAGTTTACTGTTCATGAAAAAAAAAACAAAAAAAACAAAAAAAACAAAACAAAACAAAACAAACAAACCAAAACAAACAAAGCAACAAGTAGAACCAAATAACAAACAAACGACACGCTAAACTCCAACAACCTATACTAACGGGTTCCAGTAGACTGATACCTGTTAATACCGTCATTTATTTAATTAAATTATTTCATAAGCATTACATAATACTTCAATAAAAAGAATCTAAACTCTCTTGTTCTTGCAACAGCATGGCACCGAGAGGAAGACCACGCGCCCAGCCCACTACTCCAAACACCAACGAAACACCTATGCAACCAGAAATGCCTATACCCGACGAAGGGGTACACGCTCAAGAGAAGCCGACAAACCCGATGCCCAACAACATTGACGCTCGCCTACGCACTCTCGAAGAGATTCTAATTGCGAGAGGAAACGCACATGTGAATCAAGGCCAAGCGGCTGCGGTACCTCCACCCGAGGCCCGCATTAACTACTTAGCCATGGTGAACTCCTATCACCCTCCGCATTACGCCGGCGAAGAGGACCCGGCCAAACTCGAAGAATGGATCCGGACGTTCGACAAGCTACTAAACGCGGTGAAGTGCCCAATTGGCGAGAAGGTGCCTGTGGCATCGTACTATCTCGGAGGGGAGGCGGATGACTGGTGGCGTGCCACGCAAGATAAGTTAGCCGAAGACGAGGAACCCTATTCTTGGGAGGAATTCATGGGACTGATCAGGGATCGCTTTTATCCCATGAGTACAAAGTCAGCCATGTATGAGAAGTTCCTATCTCTGAAACAAGGAGGGCAGACAGTCCAGGAGTACTACGCCCGTTTCAAGGAGTTGGTGCGTTTCGCACCGAGACTTGTGCCGACAGACGCGGAAAGGGCACAGAAATTTGAAATGGGGTTGAACTTGACCATACGGGAAGTAATCACTGGCGTCCATTACCCAGACCTGCAATCGGTGTATGATCGCGCGGTAGCTGTTGCAAGGGTGCAACAACTGAAAAGAAAAGTGAGCGGAGAACCCAGTCGGGGATCTCAGGGACAGGATAAGAGGAATAGAGACAACCGTTCCGGTAACAATGCAGTAGGGAACAACTTTCGGGGAGATCTGAACAGACCCCCTCAAAACAACAATAGAGGAAATGACGATGGAACCCTTTTCCGGGGTAACGCGGTACCACCTTGCCCGAGGTGCGGCAGGCCTCATTTGGCCAGAGGGTGCCCCCAACAAGGCGCCTGCTACAGGTGTGGTCGCATGGGCCACATGGCGAATGAGTGCCGCACTCGGCTGGGAAACATCACCAAGAGGGAGGACTTAGACACGGGACCAACTCAGCCTCGCAACCAAGATGGGCGGAATGGAAACAACCAGGGGTATAGACCCCCTCAGAACCAGAATCTCAATCAAAATCAACGTCCTCCACAGAATCCGAATCAGCAACAGAATCAGAACCCGAACCGGGGTCAGCAAGGCAATCCGGGACGTCCAATGGGGCGGTTGAATGTCATCAATGAGGCAGATGTGCCTATGCAGGGGGACATAATGGGAGGTACGTTCCATGTCTTAAGTACACCCCTTAGAGTTCTGTTTAACTCAGGAGCTAGTTGTTCGGTAATATCATCTAAAGTCTTACCTGAACTAGATCTACCTAAGTGCGAACTGATTAACTTAGGAATTCAACTTCCGTCGGGGGAAGTAGTATCATGCTCTAAGCGATATAACGGAATTCCAATAGTTATAAAGAACATAGAGTTTTTCGCGAATTTGGTAGAATTCGATCTAAAGGATTTTGACGTCATACTAGGGATGGATTGGCTAACCCAATATAAAGCCGTGATCGATTGCCAAAAACAAAAGATCACATTGTCAAAAAGTAGGGGGAAGAGAGTCATCTTTTACTCCCAGCCCCCAAAGAAGTCTAACAAGATAGTTAACGCTCTTAAGCTATGTAGCTTAATGCGTAAGGGTTACGCATTATATGCATGCTACGTTCATAACCTTGGGGCCGAAGAGGCCAAGGTGGATAACATTCCGGTGGTGAGAGAATACCCGGATGTATTTCCGGAAGACGTTCCCGGCATGCCGCCTGAGAGAGATCTGGAATTCACCATAGATCTCATCCCGGGAACGGAGCCTGTCTCAAAGGCTCCTTACCGGATGGCGCCATTAGAAATGAAGGAACTAAAGGAACAACTCGAGGAGTTGTTAGAGAAGGGATACATAAGGCCGAGCACGTCCCCATGGGGAGCCCCGATCTTATTCGTTAAGAAGAAAGACGGAGGTCTACGACTATGCATTGACTATAGAGGACTTAATCAAGTCACTGTCAAGAACAAGTACCCGTTGCCCAGAATCGAGGATTTATTCGACCAACTGAAGGGAGCTTCAGTATTCTCAAAGATCGACCTGCGATCTGGATATCACCAGTTAAGAATCGCCGAAAAGGACATCCCAAAGACGGCGTTCAGAACTCGCTACGGACACTACGAATTCATGGTGCTATCATTCGGGCTGACGAATGCCCCAGCGATGTTCATGAATCTCATGAACAACGTGTTTTGAGAATTATTAGATCAATGCGTAGTGGTGTTCATAGATGACATCCTGATCTACTCGAAGAGCGAAAAAGAACATTCCGAACACTTACACAAAGTGTTAGGGATTTTACGAGTAAATCAGCTGTATGGCAAGCTGTCCAAATGCGACTTCTGGTTAAAGGAAGTGGCATTTCTTGGGAATATAGTATCCGCCAACGGAGTGGCAGTAGACCCAGCAAAGATCTCGGCAGTGACCGAATGGGTGCCACCGAAGAATCTAACCGAGATAAGGAGTTTTCTTGGATTGGCGGGATACTACCGAAGATTTGTAAAGGATTTTTCAAAAATTGCTCGCCCGTTAACACAGCTGTTACAGAAAGGGGCGAAATACGACTGGACCAGTGAGTGTGAATCCGCATTCCAAGAATTGAAGAAACGACTTACCACAGCGCCGGTGTTTACCTTGCCATCGGAGGATGGAGACTTCGAGGTGTACAGCGATGCCTCGAAGGAGGGCTTGGGATGCGTGCTAATGCAAGATCAAAGGGTTATAGCATACGCATCACGTCAACTAAAGCCACACGAAGAGAACTATCCGACGCACGACTTGGAACTAGCCGCGGTCATGTTCGCTTTAAAAATATGGAGGCACTACCTCTATGGGCGTAAGTGTCGGATGTTCACCGACCATAAGAGCCTCAAGTATATATTCACGCAAAAAGAGCTGAATATGAGGCAAAGAAGATGGTTGGAACTGATTAAGGATTACGACCTGGAAATCGCGTATCACGAAGGAAAAGCCAACGTTGTGGCCGATGCCTTGAGTCGAAAGACTCAACACGTGGCAAATTCACTTGCGGTACCGGCCGAGTTGTACAAAGACTTGGCGAAATTAAGTCTGGAGCTAGTACACTCTGGCACAGTAAGCGAGGTCATCAACGCGATGGTAATAGGATCTACCATATTCGATGAAATACGACTAGCTCAACCAGGCGATGAAAAGCTGGAGGAAATCAGGAAGAGCATTGCCAAAGGAAAGGCAATGGATTTTAAAATTCATGAGGACGGAAGCATCCGCTTCAAGGGAAGGTGGTGTATACCACGAAAATGCGAGGACCTGAAGCAGAAAGTGATGGAGGAAGGCCATAATACCCAATACTCGGTCCATCCCGGAGGCGAGAAGCTATACAAGGACATAAAGAAGAACTATTGGTGGCCGAACATGAAGAGAGAAATAGCCGAATTTGTGGCAAGATGCCTCACCTGCCAGAAGGTCAAGGCCGTACGACAGAAACCCTTAGGACTAATGCAACCATTGGAAATTCCAAGTTGGAAATGGGATAGCATTTCAATGGATTTCGTTTTGGGATTACCACGTTCACCGAAGGGGATGAATAAAATCTGGGTGATCGTGGATAGGTTGACAAAATCTGCCATATTTATCCCCATGAAGGACACCTGGTCCATGGACCAATTGGCAAAGGCATATGTCGACAATGTGGTACGACGACATGGAGTACCACATGACATCATCTCGGACAGAGACAGTAGATTCGTCTCACATTTCTGGACAAAACTACAAGAAGCCCTCGGTACGAAAATAAATATGAGTACCGCATTCCACCCCATGACGGATGGGCAAATGGAAAGAACGATCCAGACATTGGAAGACATGCTAAGGGCATGCGTACTAGAGTTCAAAGGAAGTTGGGAAAATCATCTACCCTTAATCGAATTTTCCTACAACAACAGTTACCATGCTAGCATTGGCATGGCACCTTTCGAGGCACTGTATGGACGCAAGTGCCGAAGTCCATTAAGCTGGGAAGAGAGCGATAGGACTATGGTAATTGGACCGCAACTTGTTGAGGACATGGCTCAGCAAATCAAAATAATCCAAGGGAAGATGAAAGCCGCACAAGACCGGCAAAAGAGCTACGCCGACGTGAGACGGCAAGAATTGGAATTCCAAATAGGCGATAAGGTTATGCTAAAGGTGTCACCGATGAAAGGGGTGATGCGCTTTGGCAAGCGAGGGAAATTGAGCCCACGGTACATAGGACCATACGAGATCCTAGAAAGAGTAGGAAATCTCGCATATCGGCTAGCATTGCCACCACAATTTGCTCATGTCCATGACGTATTTCATGTCTCGCAACTAAAGAAATATGTGCACGATCCGACCCACGTACTCCAACCGGAGAAGATCGAATTAGACGATGACTTAAGCTACGAAGAAATTCCAGTACGAATACTCGACGTGAAGGAGAGAGTAACAAGAAATAAGACCGTGAGAATGGTCAAGGTTCTTTGGTCTAACCACGAAGCCGAGACGGCAACGTGGGAGCTAGTGACGGACATGAAGGATCGATACCCGAGCCTATTCCAAGACGAGACAACCACAGTTATGGGGACATAACTGTCATCTTAAGAGGGGGAGGATGTAACGGCCCGAAAAATTCCGGATATTTTGTCCGAATATTTTGTACCTCAACCAAACAAATTCAAATTGTTTTGAACTACGTAATGACTTGATCCCTTCACGGGGTACGTAGGCAACTCGAAATTTCAATTCTGGGTTCAGTCGAATAATAACAAACAACAACACACAATAATACAATCACTTAGTCAAACAATTCCCAAACTCGCGAGAAGATGAGGCACAACTTCGAGGACGAAGTTGATTCTTAAGGGGGTAGATTGTAATACCCGTAAATTTTAGAATATAAAAATAGGAATTAATCCAATAGGAAAGAAAGTCTCGTTCCAAGAACCCGTAAAAATCGGAAATGCACGGAAGTCAAAGGACGACGATTTAGAACCCGACGAACCCGAACACATGCAATCGGAATAAATTTATGATGAGAAGCATAATCCGAAAATAACCCGGAAAATCGAGCGCGAAAACATGAAAGGATAGAAGTCCGAAAGAGAGGAGAAAAAGACCCGACGGATCGGATCGCACGGACCCGCCCGGACCGCAGTCCAGGCGGGAACCGCGAGCTGGCCGGGTGGGGTTTGGCCAAAGGACGCGCCAACCCTGCGTGGCTCCCCAGAATCGTGCAAGTTACGCGTTTTCGGCGATTTCTTGCCATAATTCAACCCCCCGACTTTGGAAAGTGGATTTTGGACGGGGGAAGGTGTATTAGATCGACCTAGGGTTGTCTTTCCACCCCAATTGTCAGCCTCCATTCACCCCATTCTCTCCCAAACTCTCCCCAAAGCCAAAACACATTCCGACGAACTTCCAACGGACTTCCGATCACTTCCCGGCGACGAAAATCGACGGAGGAGGCGTGGAACACGAGATCCTTAGTGTCCTAAACTGTGCTAAGTCGTTCATAGTTTTCACTTAAGTTTTTAGAACCGAAAACTCGATCTAACATTGGATTCTTCTTCCGATATGAATTCGTGGCCAAGTCGGGAACTTTGCGTTCGTAGAACCGTTCGTAGGAGTTTGGACGAGCCGAGCAGCCCTAGGACGACTCAAGAACTTCACTACTGTAAGTTGAGCCTTCCATATCAATACGGGTGGTTTAGGGGCGTCCGATTTAGTCGTAATGTAACGAAACGTAAAAAAAAACCGAAATTAAAAACCCTATCTCGTACAGTTTTTGAAATCTATCTAAAACTCATATTTCGAGGGTTCAATCCGAGAAACTCAAAACAAGACTTTTAATCCTAACACATAAATCTAGGTTGTGTAAAAATTTCAGACATTTTCGTTAACGTTTGCTATTTCAAATCGCATCGAAAAGAAACTGTTGTGACAAAACGTGTTTGAAAACTGCCTATGAACATGTCCGAACTTAGTGAGTCTGTTTCTATATTTTCTGGTCCGATTTGATCTTTGAAATCTAATGAAAGTTGTAGATAATCATGTCTAGTTTGTGTGTTTAAAATTTCAGAATTTTTGGAGTCCATTTGATATGTCAAAAATCCGATTTTCCACACTGTGTCAAATCTGTTTCGGAACAGTGAACTGTTTTTGCATTAAACTCGATTTTTGACATGTTTCCTCAACATATTTCGAAAAAGTTAAAACACAAAAGTTGTTCGTTAGGGTGTTTTGCATAAACTGTGAAATTTTCAGAATTTTCGAACTTAAAACGAATTTTTAAAGTAAAAAGGCGTAAACTGTGACGCCAAGTGATTTTTAAATCAAAGGATTTTTGAAATTTCGAAACGAACGATCAAAGATTTGAAATACGATACATCTACACTTTTGAAAACCCCGATACATTAAATCTAAATGATACATGAGATACTTGGTGGAGGGTGAGTGCTCTGCAGGGTGCCCCTCTAACCTTTCTCTTCGAGCCTATAATGGACGAGAGAATTAGATGAGATATTACGCCAATCGGCGGGAGATACATGGCCTACTCTCTCGGGTTGTCCGTATGGATTTCTCGAGGCTCCGGAGTGTTACTGGGTATGGCAGATACGGCTGCTGGCCGCCGGATCACCGGCTAAACGAGATACTTACGAAACGGCTGCGGCCGCCGGATCACCGGCTATACAAAACATTGAGAAATGGTTACGGAACGGGGAAATAAAAGATTTAATATTTTTTTTAAAGTATTTATTTATTTATGCATGTTTTTAAATTATGCATTTAAATTATGTCTTTAAATTTCATATCATGACTAAATTGTTATTGTGGATTAAAGGCATGTTCAAGTACACGATTTAAGTATTATTTCCTTTAAATTGGTAAATGCATGTTTAGGAGTGGAATTGTAATTATGTAATTAATCCCTGTATTGCTATGTTAGGATCGACTTACTTAGTATTTTATATACTGATAAAAATTGTTGTTTTTCTCTTCCTTTCAGAGTACGGAGATAATGCATAGCATGTGCATTGGGGGATGGAATTATTAAACATTGCTTTATCGTTTTTTTTTTTTGTGACACTTGCATAACGGGCATGTAAATCCCGAGTTTTGGCCATGTCGGCCACTTTACATTTTCCGCTGCGATATATTATTATTACTACTATATGTGTGGATGATACTTATTATTACTTTTAAATAGATTCCGGACTGTTTTTAAAACCTTTTGCAATACCCAGAGCCTTGCATCTCTTTAGCAAGCTCGGAGAATCCGTGTCTTGCTAGAGAGATGTGGCGGTGACATCCCGGCCTGGGTTATCAAATCCGGGGTGTTACACGCCATCATGTTCGCATGAATTCCACTCAGTGGGCTACGTTGACAGAGTTCGTCAAGTATTTGCGCAGGACTGGAAAGTGTAAGCTCGGGGAGACCCTTTATAACTTATATCGAACAAGATACAGAGACCCTATTTAAGGAGAAGATGAAAAATAAGAGGACCAAGGCGAATATTGTGGAAGAGAAGTGTAATGACCCGATTAAGTTATTATTTAGACCGGGTATTTTATTTAGTTATTTTTTTAGCAGCCAATTCCGGAAGGGGCCCAAATGGATGTTTTATAGTTGATCTGGGGCATTTTTCAGATTTCGGACCGAGTGGTAGAAAAGGGGAGAGCTGATCGAGTGAGGGATAAGGGAAGATCTTGGACTTGCTCTAATCACCGCATTCTCTTGGAGATTTCTCAATCGGTTGTTGGTAAGTGATTCTGCTCGCTCTCCTCTCCATATTGATATTTATTTCATTTGGATTGGTGTTGATTGGAGAGGATTTCGATGTTAGGGTTCGTGGTGGATTTTGATGTGTTTTGGACGAAATGGAGATTGGAATCGTCGGAATGAAGGCCAAAAATCATTCCAGACATTGAGGAAAGGGATATGCTTGTAATTTCTTACGTGTTGGGGTGTTCGGGGATGGTTTTCCGGCGAGTTTCGCACCACAAAATGGCCGAACAGCCGTTCGGGTGTAGAGCGCCCGTCGGAGGTGAGGACCGCGCGTCCAGCGCACGGGTCCCGACAGGGCACGCACAGGTGGCGCGTGGGCACGCGCTGGCGCGCTGGGTGCATGACAGACCCTATTTGAAATAGTACCAAGCGTAAACTGGATTTTAATTATTGTCTGGTACAATAAACCTGAGTGGACTAAATTGGACAAGGGCATTTCTAAATGTATGATACAAAACCATAGTACCATGTGTAAAGTGGATTTTAATTATTGTTCAAAATTTGTGTACATTGACAAGTTGGCCGGAGTGGTATGGGGCTTTGGCAGCTTAAGCAAATGTCTCTTGTTCGAGACTTTGTGTATGCAGAATTCTGCTTTGGGAGATGCAACCGTTCAATGCCCAACCGATTTTTTAGGATTAATCTTTGTCCAATGAGTCCTGGGATACACTGATATTGTAACACCCCGGATTTGATAACCCAGACCGGGATGTCACCGCCGCATTTCCCTAGCAAGACACGGCTTCCCGAGCTCGCTAAGGAGATGCAAGGCTTGTGGGTATGAAAAAGATTTAAAACAATTCAAGATTTAGTCCGGAAATTTATAATACTTAGTACGATAGTAGAAATTATCATGCGCCGAAGATAAATAAAGTAAGTGCAGCGGAAAGTAAAGTCACGGCCAACATGGCCAAATCCTCGGGTTTAACAGACCCGGTAAAAACAGTACGATGCAGAAATGTAAAAGTCCATTATGATTCCCCCCAAGTGCACATGCAATGCGTCACTCGACGTACTCTGAAAAAAAAAAGAAATGGCAACGGTTGTCAGTATAAAAATATACTGAGTAAGTTAATCCCTAACTACAAATAAAAGGGGTTACAAGTGTTTAAACTAAAGATTTCGCTTGCCGTACGAGAATTTAGAAATACATGATTTATTAGCAGCGGAAAACATGATTAAAGGACTTAATTTTAAAAGCGTAACTTAAAGCATGATTTAAGATGCATAAATTTTAAATACATAATTAAAGACATGATAAATACGATTTAAGCAAAATGAAACACTCACACAAGTCTTTTACTTTTCATCCCGTAAACTAAGAAGAGGACACCATACCGGGAGATCACTAACGAGGCAATCTCAACATAGGACCACTAACGAGGCAGTCCAAACAATGGGAGACCACTAACGAGGCAGTCTCAAAGATAGTAGGACCACTAACGAGGCGATCCAAAAAGATAGTAGGACCACTAACGAGGCGATCCAAAAAGATAGTAGGACCACTAACGAGGCAGTCCACAAATACAGCGCGCGAGATCACTAACGAGGCAATCTCAGATAGTAAGGAGACCACTAACGAGGCAGTCTCAAAGATAATGATAGTATGAAGATCGGCTCAGCCTAGTGAACGGGATTTTTCGAAAGTTCGTATTTCAAAGTTATCAAATGGTCGATATCGCGTTTTCATAGTTCGAGTTTTCTCAAGTTCGAAAAATCCTGTTCGAGGCAGTTTACGCCTTTCTTAATTAAAAATTCGTCTTTTCTTCAAAAATTCTGAAACTTGGTCAGTAATTCAAAAACACACACACGAACAACTTTCATGTTTTAAGTTTTTAGAAATAAGGTTCCGAAGTGAGTTGAAATTCGAGTTTATTGCAAAGAATAACTTATGTCTTAAAAACTGTTTTCGTCACAGGTTCGTGCAACGCCGATTAAAAATTCATTTCAAAACCAATCGATGTGAAATTTTTACAGTAACTACACAACACATTAAGGAACAACTTTCATGTTTTAAGAATTTGGAAATAATGAACTCTTGGAACTCAAAAATCGAGTGCAACTCACTGCATACTCATGGCCCTTTAAACGATTTCAAAACAGTTTTAAAAACTCGGCCGTTTGACATATCAAATGAACGCCAAAATCCGTGAAATTTTATATACATAATCTAGACACAATTATCTACAACTTTCGTTTAGGAATGCAAGGTTAAATCATTCGAAAAATGGGTGAAAAACATGCATCAAGTTGAATGAAGGAATCTGCCACAGATTTAAAACGTTCGGGTTGTCACAGAAAGTTTACGGCGGGATTTGGGATAGCAAAACTTAATGTCAACGGCTGAAATTTGGACACAAGATAGATAAAGGTGTTAGGAACAACTTTTATGTTGAAAAGTTTTCGGTTTGAATTCCCGAAGGTCGAGTTTTTGGCGAGTCTTTAAAATTGGACGAAAATAGGGTTTTTGAAAACCGATTTTTGTTACAAGCCTATATCTTGAGATTTAAACAACAAACAACCACGAAAATTTGTGAGTAAGGTTTTAACTTACTTAGAATGATGATAGGGTCGCTGGATTGGGTTTCCGGACGTCCTAGGGTCACGACAAACGGCCAACTTCTCCGATCTCTTTTTGTTCGTTTTCCGACGGGAAATCGTAGTAAGGAAATAGTGTTAGAATTCGAGTTTCTGAGACTTATGGACGGATGGAATGCTATATTGAGACTTACCAAGGTTCTATGAAGCCGTGGCTCAGTCCCGTTCTCCTCGTCGTCGCCGGAATGTTCGCCGGAAAGCTTCGTCGGGAGAGTTTGGCTTGGAGAGGGAGTTTGTGAGTATGGTGGGGATGGGTTTCTGTGGGATTAGGGCTTTTGAGGCTCCCCAGCCGCCCTTAAGCCTTCCTTAAGGCTGGAATTTGGTTTCCCTTGAAGGGAATTGTAATTTAGGCAAGAAAATCACCCCCGAATGGAAAGATTACACCTTCAGCCCTTCTGGCGCGGAGGTGGCGCGCACCCACCCCTATGGCCGCGCGGAGCACGCGTGCCAGGCCGGGCGTCGCGACGCCCTTGGCCGCGCGGTGGCCGCGCGGCGGCGCGCGGACAGCGCGGGCCGGCCGGACCGGCCGGTTCGGCGGTCCGCGTGTTTCGTCGATTCTTCCCTCGCTTTCCCCTATCGGTTTTCTACGTGTTAGCTCGATTCCCTGTGTCGTCTCCGTTTCGGAATCTTTTCTTAAACATGTTACGAGTCCGGCTTATCGCCCGCAGCATTTCCGTGTCCTACTTAGCCTAGTCTAAATTGGTTCCACCACCTCCTATCGTCCTTGTGATCTAATTCGTGATGTATTTTGTGATTTATTTCGTGACTGAACTTAGAAATTAGTTCTAAGCTGCCTACGTACCCTGTGAAGGGATCAAGTCATGACGTAGTTCAAAACGTTTTGAATTTGTTTTTCCTCGGGTGTTACATCCTCCCCCCCTTAAGAATACAGTTATGTCCCCATAACTGTGGTCGGGTCGTTTTGGAAGAGGGCAGGGTAACGTTGCCTCATGTCGGCTTCCAATTCCCAGGTTGCCGTCTCCGTCTCGTGGTTGGACCACAGGACCTTGACCATCCTTACAGTTTTATTCCTTGTCACCCTTTCCTTGTAGTCGAGTGTTTTCACCGGGGTTTCTTCATAGGTCAAGTCATTATCCAATTCGGTCACGTCCGGTTGGAGTACATGCGACGTGTCGGCACATACTTCTTTAGTTGGGGGTCGTGGAACACATTGTGGTTACGAGCAAACGGTGGTGGGGACGTTAGTTAACACGCCGTTTTCATTTCCCTACGGAATTTCTCAGGGTCCCTAGGTATTTACGTCCCGGGGGTTTCCTGTAGTCCTGCGAAAGGAGGGCGTGAGGCAATCCCGCTGTCCTTGCCCGGAATAATGCCAGGTGGTGCTCCATGTCGACGTATTTCTCTGTCAATGTATGCCCGGGTTCAGTGAGGAGCGTATAGCAAAAGAGATTGAGCAGAACAAGAAAGATAAAACTCCACCCGGGTCCCGCGCAGTGGCCGCGCGTTGGCGCGCGGAGAGCGCGCGGCCCCCCTCTGTTCGAGAAAATGGGGCTCGCGCTCCGCGCGAGCTACTTCCCCCATTTCCCATTCGAGAACACACCCCCAATTCTCTCTAAATCCGGCGAGTTACCTTCCTGTTTGCTCGATTTCGACTTCAATTTCGCTCATCCAGGTACGATTCTACTAAACCCACTTACTAATTTCAACTTTTATGTTTTGAATGATTTGATTTGTGAAGGGATTTAGGAAATTAGGGTTCGTGTACAAAATTGGGGGTTTATGATTTTTAGGCTTGATTTGTGCAATTTAGCAAGTGTATGTGGCAATTGTCGTTACCCTTGTTGCCTTGCCTATGTTTATGTTATAATGTGTTTATGTTTTTGGCAAATTCTTGTTGAATTCGGATCCTTAGAAAGGCTATGAAGTTATTGATGCTTGGTTGCTATTGGGGTGTGATTATTAGTTCGTTCCCCCGTTGTTTGGTGCTGTAGGATTTGCCGTATTGTTATTAGAATGATTATTTCATTCTGTGGGCGACTTCCGTGTGTTGTCAGTAACTTAGGCTTTGGTTTATTGCGTACATAACGTGTTCGACGAAATGCCACAAAGGGTTTAGGCACTAGTCTGAGCATATCCTTTGTCTAGGTTACCTCCTGGTTGGTCTTAGTAAACGGTAGGATTTGTTGTTCTTACGGTACATTCGCGTTGGAAATGTATATTAATGCCCTTTTCGTATTTTCGCCTGACTTCTGTGTGGGACTTGGCCTTATAATCGGTGTTTGGTAACTTGCAGGATGTTGCTCTTTTCGTGGGTCGTTTTGGCGTCCCTCATGTCTCCTCCGAGGACTAGGAGACGAGTTGCTGATGAGGCTGGCCCCAGTCATGCTGCTCCGGCGATGCCGGATTTCGACGAGAGCGAGTCAGAGGAGGACGAGGCGCGGCGGGGCCCGCGTCTCAGGGGTCTCCCGGACGAGGTGCGTCCTCACCGGCACGACAGGTTCCGGTTTAGGACGAAGGCTGCCCAGGACTTTTATTTCGACGAGCTTCGTCGAAACAGGGCTTACGTCCCTGAGAGAGGCATATATCCTCTTCATATGGGCGATGACAGGGTCAGTGCGGTCTTGGAGTATTTGCAGTGGACTGGTCTGGCACGTCACCCCGAGGGCGTTGCCTCCGGTTATTTGGCTATGGAGGTTATTGCCAACATTGGCGGTCTCGGGGAGGGTGACGATCTATCCCGGGTATGGGTCCGTGGTCGCTATCTCGACTTCAGTGCTCGGGCGATCAATGTCTATTTTGGTTTGCCCGACGATGGCGTATTCCGGCCCCTGCCTGAGGGGCGCGTTCTTGCTCCTGCGTGGAACACCTTATGCACCCTAGTGCCTCCTCAGTTCGATCATAGTCATGAGCTTCGTTTGACGTCAATGGACTCCCCTTGGCGAGAGCTTGCTCAGCTGTGGCTCGGGCGTGTCTGGCCGGTGTCCCGGAGCCACATTGTCTTGGATCACGTCTACGAGACCATTTGCTTCATCGCGCGGGACGGTAGGGTGAATGTAGGGGCTTGCATCGAGGACAACTTGTGGGGTATGCGCAGAGGACGAGGGAGTAGGGTGATTACCCACGCTCACCTCATCTGTGGGTTGTGCGCGGCACAGGGGATTCGCACTACACCGGAGACAGACCCGTACGATCTAGCACCTGGCCGTTGCTACCGTATCCCGTCTCATGCTGAGCGGCGTAGCGCCTTACGTCGTGGGGCTCCCCGTGCTGTACTTCGCCCGCAGCCTGATGACGGCGGCCTGATTCTCGTTGTACCACCGGAGCAGCCACCCCCTCCCCCAGTAGTTCTACCTCCTGCTGTGGCACCTCCTGCTGTGGCACCTCAGGGGCAGGAGATGATTCAAATGCTGCAGATGATGCAGGAGATGCGGGTCAGTATGGACGCCGGGTTTGCTGCTGGGCAGGCTCGCTATGACGCCCTCGACGCTAGGTTGGACCTCTATCAGACCCGCATGGACTTGTTTGCTACGAGGCAGGCTCAGCAGCAGTCCACCATGTCTGACATGTACGCCTATGTGCGGCAGATGGACGACTACATGCGCCGACAGTTCCCGCCTCCCGATCAGTGATGTCTCCCTTTGGTTTCGTGTTTTCGGTTAGGTTTTGCATTTAGACGTACTTTGCTTAGATTCCTTCTTATGAGGACGTTGCTGTTGCCTGGTGTTTGTGATTTATATTTTCGTTATGTTATTGCTTAGTTAGGTGTCTGACATGTGTTGGTCGTGTGCTGCTGTTTCGGAACCATGGTTTAATTGTTCTGTCCGTTTTATGGTTTGAGATGTTCAGGATTTACTATTACCTTCCTATCGTGTCTGCATGTGTGTGGATTGCCCGACAATACCTACGCCGTTGCTTGACTAAATCGCTTGGTTAAATTAGCGTGATAAGATACACGGGATTAGAGTTTATATGTAGAGTGTATATAGTTGCTCTTAAGGGGAAAATTTCTATTGAGCGAAGATTAGTCCTTTAATAGGTAACAATTTATCAGGGTGTTTTTCTTGTATAGGTTGTTGGAATTTATTTATTTATTCTTATATGCGCATATTTACGTATTTGCATATATTTTATTATTATTATTATTATTATTATTTTTATTATTATTTTTATTTTATATATATATATATACATATATATATATATATATATATTTTTCAGGGTTGTAGGTTCCCCTCTTTGATTATGGTGGTTAAAGAACTAAATAAAATGCATGGAATAAATTTAAATAGGCTTGTATTTTTATTACTCAAGAATTTTGGTTTACAAGAATTCGAAATAGAAATAGGTGTGCTGCTAATAGTACGGAAGGGAAAGTATACTAATAATGCGTAGCTGGATCACTAGATCTAAAACGAGTGGGCAGGCTCGGCCTTGATGGGATCATCCTCATCGCTCGACACATCGATGGGTGTGGCGACATTGGGAGCAGGCCCCGGGTTCTGAAGGACCGCTCCGTCCACGTCCTGGGCTAGGTTAGTCAGTTCCCAGCCTATGGTCTCTATCTGCTCCTCCAAACCATCTCCCTTGTCTTGGAGCTGGGCCACTTGGGCTTGGAGGTGTGTGACTTGCTCCTGCAGCTGGGTTATGTGGTGATGGTCTGTTTCCCTAAGGTGACCCAAATGGGCCAGGTTACCCTCCAACTGTCCTACCCGCGTTTTGAAGTAATTGATGTGCTGTTGGCCCTCAAGGTATGCGTTCATTAATTTCACCATCAGATTGACCATGTTCGCGTTGGGCTCGGCCATCTAATGTCAACAAGGGAGGTTAGAGTTAGACATTTTTCAGGCAAGGTTAAGATATGCACAAATTTAAATCTATATGCAACATGCAAGTGCAAGTCCCTTCCCCATAGAAAAAAAAAAACTCAATTTATTTTTAAAGTAAATTGCTAAAGGTTGGGCCTCTATAGTGGGCCAAAATTTAATATTTCCTTGGCTAAGATTTTGGGCTAAAAATAATACTAGTAGTCAAATAAATAATTTTAAAAGAAATGACACTTGGGTTTAAAAATAATGGTTTAAAATAGTAGTAGCTTTAAAAATTTTCCGGGCTCTGATACCAACTTGTAACACCCCGGATTTGATAACCCAGGCCGGGATGTCACCGCCGCATTTCCCTAGCAACACACGGCTTCCCGAGCTCGCTAAGGAGATGCAAGGCTTGTGGGTATGAAAAAGATTTAAAACAATTCAAGATTTAGTCCGGAAATTTATAATACTTAGTACGATAGTAGAAATTATCATGCGCGGAAGATAAATAAAGTAAGTGCAGCGGAAAGTAAAGTCACGGCCAACATGGCCAAATCCTCGGGTTTAACAGACCCGGTAAAAACAGTACGATGCAGAAATGTAAAAGTCCATTATGATTCCCCCCAAGTGCACATGCAATGCGTCACTCGACGTACTCTGAAAAAAAAAAGAAATGGCAACGGTTGTCAGTATAAAAATATACTGAGTAAGTTAATCCCTAACTACAAATAAAAGGGGTTACAAGTGTTTAAACTAAAGATTTCGCTTGCCGTACGAGAATTTAGAAATACATGATTTATTAGCAGCGGAAAACATGATTAAAGGACTTAATTTTAAAAGCGTAACTTAAAGCATGATTTAAGATGCATAAATTTTAAATACATAATTAAAGACATGATAAATACGATTTAAGCAAAATGAAACACTCACACAAGTCTTTTACTTTTCATCCCGTAAACTAAGAAGAGGACACCATACCGGGAGATCACTAACGAGGCAATCTCAACATAGGACCACTAACGAGGCAGTCCAAACAATGGGAGACCACTAACGAGGCAGTCTCAAAGATAGTAGGACCACTAACGAGGCGATCCAAAAAGATAGTAGGACCACTAACGAGGCGATCCAAAAAGATAGTAGGACCACTAACGAGGCAGTCCACAAATACAGCGCGCGAGATCACTAACGAGGCAATCTCAGATAGTAAGGAGACCACTAACGAGGCAGTCTCAAAGATAATGATAGTATGAAGATCGGCTCAGCCTAGTGAACGGGATTTTTCGAAAGTTCGTATTTCAAAGTTATCAAATGGTCGATATCGCGTTTTCATAGTTCGAGTTTTCTCAAGTTCGAAAAATCCTGTTCGAGGCAGTTTACGCCTTTCTTAATTAAAAATTCGTCTTTTCTTCAAAAATTCTGAAACTTGGTCAGTAATTCAAAAACACACACACGAACAACTTTCATGTTTTAAGTTTTTAGAAATAAGGTTCCGAAGTGAGTTGAAATTCGAGTTTATTGTAAAGAATAACTTATGTCTTAAAAACTGTTTTCGTCACAGGTTCGTGCAACGCCGATTAAAAATTCATTTCAAAACCAATCGATGTGAAATTTTTACAGTAACTACACAACACATTAAGGAACAACTTTCATGTTTTAAGAATTTGGAAATAATGAACTCTTGGCACTCAAAAATCGAGTGCAACTCACTGCATACTCATGGCCCTTTAAACGATTTCAAAACAGTTTTAAAAACTCGGCCGTTTGACATATCAAATGAACACCAAAATCCGTGAAATTTTATATACATAATCTAGACACAATTATCTACAACTTTTGTTTAGGAATGCAAGGTTAAATCATTCGAAAAATGGGTGAAAAACATGCATCAAGTTGAATGAAGGAATCTGCCACAGATTTAAAACGTTCGGGTTGTCACAGAAAGTTAACGGCGGGATTTGGGATAGCAAAACTTAATGTCAACGGCTGAAATTTGGACACAAGATAGATAAAGGTGTTAGGAACAACCTTTATGTTGAAAGGTTTTCGGTTTGAATTCCCGAAGGTCGAGTTTTTGGCGAGTCTTTAAAATTGGACGAAAATAGGGTTTTTGAAAACCGATTTTTGTTACAAGCCTATATCTTGAGATTTAAACAACAAACAACCACGAAAATTTGTGAGTAAGGTTTTAACTTACTTAGAATGATGATAGGGTCGCTGGATTGGGTTTCCGAACGTCCTAGGGTCACGACGAACGACCAACTTCTCCGATCGCTTTTTGTTCGTTTTCCGACGGGAAATCGTAGTAAGGAAATAGTGTTAGAATTCGAGTTTCTGAGACTTATGGACGGATGGAATGCTATATTGAGACTTACCAAGGTTCTATGAAGCCGTGGCTCAGTCCCGTTCTCCTCGTCGTCGCCGGAATGTTTGCCGGAAAGCTTCGTCGGGAGAGTTTGGCTTGGAGAGGGAGTTTGTGAGTATGGTGGGGATGGGTTTCTGTGGGATTAGGGCTTTTGAGGCTCCCCAGCCGCCCTTAAGCCTTCCTTAAGGCTGGAATTTGGTTTCCCTCGAAGGGAATTGTAATTTAGGCAAGAAAATCACCCCCGAATGGAAAGATTACACCTTCAGCCCTTCTGGCACGGAGGTGGCGCGCACCCACCCCTATGGCCGCGCGGAGCACGCGTGCCAGGCCGGGCGTCGCGACGCCCTTGGCCGCGCGGTGGCCGCGCGGCGGCGCGCGGACAGCGCGGGCCGGCCGGACCGGCCGGTTCGGCGGTCCGCGTGTTTCGTCGATTCTTCCCTCGCTTTCCCCTATCGGTTTTCTACGTGTTAGCTCGATTCCCTGGGTCGTCTCCGTTTCGGAATCTTTTCTTAAACATGTTACGAGTCCGGCTTATCGCCCGCAGCATTTCCGTGTCCTACTTAGCCTAGTCTAAATTGGTTCCGCCACCTCCTATCGTCCTTGTGATCTAATTCGTTATGTATTTTGTGATTTATTTCGTGACTGAACTTAGAAATTAGTTCTAAGCTGCCTACGTACCCTGTGAAGGGATCAAGTCATGACGTAGTTCAAAACGTTTTGAATTTGTTTTTCCTCGGGTGTTACAGATATTCCCTAAAAAAATTATTTTTATATTAAATAAAATAATAATACCACATATTCCTGTATAATAAAAATAAGCATATTAATAATAATGATAAATAGGGACCAACGCAAACCACTTTGCCAATACCTTAGTGTCAAGTTTACCCAAAAAAAGAAAAAAAAAAAGATAAATTAGCGAGTCCGCTGTTTATAAAACATTCATAAAGCCATAAATCTATTCAACTACATGGCAAACACAAGCCTATTTACAAAAAATGTTTGTTAGCATCGCCTATTCGTTCAATCCCCATATTCGTATCTATTTTCCCATCGGCAATTTTCTCCATGAGGAAGATGAATTCTTGACGCCGAAGTCGATAAGCGAATCAAGGCGGAGGGTTTGCAGAAACTGCGATGGTATTGCCAGATGTGCCAGAAACAGTGCCGGGACGAGAATGGATTCAACTGCCACTGTATGAGCAAGTACCATAAGAGCCAGATGCAGATTTCCGGCCAAAACCCGACCCTAGTTGTTAGTGGCTATTTTGAAGAATTCGAATGTGCTTTTCTCGAGCATATGAGGCGCTGCCACCGATTCAACCAAATCGCTGCCACCGTAGTCGACAACGACTACATCGCCTATCACCATCATGTTCGCATGATATCCACTCAGTGGGCTACGCTGACGGAGTTCGTCAAGTATTTGGGCAGGACTGGAAAGTGTAAGGTCGGGGAGACCACTAAGGGTTGGTTTATAACTTATATTGATCGAGGTACAGAGACCCTATTTAAGGAGAAGATGAAAAATAAGAGGACCAAGGCGGATATTATGGAAGAGAAGTGTAATGACCCGATTAAGTTGTTATTTGGACCGATATTTTATTACTTGGTTTTTTAGCAGCCCCATTCCGGAAGGGGCCCAGATGGATGTTTAATAGTTGATTTGGGGCATTTTTCAGATTTCAGACAGAGTGGGAGAAAAAGGGAGAGCCAATCGGGTGAGGGAAAAGAGGAAGATTTAGGACTTGCTCGATTCCTCACGTTCTCTCGGAGATTTCTCAATCGGTTGTTGGTAAGTGATTCCCTTCGCTCTCCTCTCCGTATTGATATTTATTTCGTTTGGATTGGTGTTGATATGGGAATATTTCGATGTTAGGGTCCGTGGTGGATTTTGATGTGTTTTGGACGAATTGGAGGTTGGAATCGTCAGAGTGAAGGCGAAGAATCATTCACGACATGGAGGCAAGAGTTATATTTGCAATTTCTTATGTGTTGGGGGTGTTCGGGGATGGTTTTCTGTCAAGTTTCGCACCAGAAAATGGCCGAACAACCGTTCTAGTGTAGAGAATCGCGCTCGGAAGCAAGGACTGCGCGCCCAGCGCGTGGTGCAGAAAGGGCACACGCTTGGTGCACGACAGGACCCTGTTTTGGTTCGTTTTATGTGATTTTTGATGTCTAAATGCCTAAGTTATTTCTCTTAGTTGTGTTTCGACTTCTCCCTACCTTATTGATGATTCATTGAGTGATTAAATAGCGGTGAGGGTTGTTGAATAGACTTGAGCAATTGTTAAATTGTGACATTGTTAATTAATCATTGTGTAATGAATTGTGACGTTAATGTCTTAGCCTAGGGGCTATGTATTGAATATTTTATGCGTTGAGAAGCATGCGAACCTAGTGATTAGGTGTCGGGACATCTTGGTATTTTGCATATACATTATATTGCATTGGAATTGACTGATATGTAACTCGATGGGTTGTTATGATGTTTATGTTTCGTCGGAAACCTTCACAGGTGTTGTTGAGTCTTGATGGCCCTGCGGGGTGGATTATTGGCTGTTATGCCTGTAATATGATTGATCGGGTAGGCTTCATGGGTGTTGTTGAATCCCGATGACCCTAAGGGGTGTATGATTTAGCTGTTATTGCCTTCGATTTGGCTGTTATTGCCTGTGATTTGGCTTATACCAGTGATTTGGCTGTGATGCCTATGATCTCTGCAGGGATGTTATATGGTACCTTGTAACGGGCTAGAGTTGATGGTATCCTCACCCGTAGGTTCATACCGCCTGGGTTTTAGGTGTCGGCTAGGCATACTTATTTGCATTTGCATATAGGGTAGATAAGTGTATGTTAGACCATGCATCACGTGCATAAATTGTATGATTGTGGTTAAAGCACCGATATGGGACGGTGATGTTTATTTTGCTTTAATTACATTATGTTCTTTTATTTATATTATTATTTATTATTATTAACTGTTTTTCCCTTACTCCCCTGCACGTAGCCCTTGCTCAGTACGTTGTAGTTACTCCCTTTGCTTTGTTTGTTTTATAGATCCTGCTGGAAGCGCTGGAGCATGACTGCATTTTGGGTGTTGAGAGATCAAATAGATATGATTCCTTTGTTTATTTTATTATATGTGTTAAGGTGATACTTTGCTGCTGCTTTATTATTTGGTATTTGTATTATTGCTAGTTGAGGCCTGTGAGTTTAGGATTTATTTTATGTCGGCATGTGGCCCTATGTGCTTTACTGCTTTGGGCTGGTCGCCCTGTTTTGATATATTGGAATGTTGCCTGGTATTGATTTGTGACGCTTGCAGCCTGGATAAGTTTGCTGGGATTATTATTTGGTTTTATGTGAGATGCTATTCATGTTTATGTGTTTTATTTGTTTTTAGCTTCTGCATTTAATATGATTAATCAGATAATCACTTTAGGTCTCTACTCAGTCTTGTACTAACTGTTTTAAATTAGCTGGCCACTAGTTTAGGATAGTTAGTATGGCATTAATGATTGCGAAAATCAGGTTTAAATTTTCGGGGTGTTACAAAAAGAAGTAAGAGAAGGAGATTTAAAGACAAATTGAGCGGGCCAAGCAGATGCGGATGATGGGTTGGGATGAGAAGCGTGAAGAAGATGAGACATTAAATCAAGAATGCTGGAGAAAAGTGATGTGATGGGTGATAACAAAATCAAGTTGAGCTTAGGATTGTCGAAGAAAGCCGGAGAATCGAATGAGATGCTGGAGGGCTCTAGAATAATGTTTGGCGATGGGGAATATGAGGGTAAGAGTGGGAAGAGGAAAAGGGAAGGCAGTCCATCAACAAAGAATGTATCAGTGTTGGATGAGTTGATGAAGGAGGAATAGAAGGCGAAGGAGAAGATCAATAGGAAAGATTATTGGCTGTTTGAGGGGATTATTGTGAAGGTTATGACTAAAGCATTGGCAGATAAATGGTATTATAAGAACTATTATAACCTCCGCCCAGATGGACGGGGATTTGGTAGGTAATGAGAAAATAAATTGAGAAAACCGCCGATGTTTGGCAATGAACTTCTAATATCCATAGCTTAATTTGGCTTGCGCAATTCCAATCGAGATATTAATATACGTAAACAAATAACGATTAGCATAAAGCCACAAAGTCATGGACATACAATCACCCAAATCCAATTTATCTAGAATACCAACCTTTTAATTCAAAGCAGAACAATAGGTAACACATCCTATCACTATCAACAAACAAACTTGCCCTCAAAGTGGGGAAGGGAAATGTGACAAAGGCTAAATGTATGAGCAAGTCCCACAAGAGCCAGATGCAGATTTTCGGCCAAAACCTGACCCTAGTTGTTAGCGGCTATTCTGAAGAATTGGAAAGTACTTTTTTCGAGCACAAGACGCGTGCCACCGATTCAGCAAAATCTCTGCCACCGTAGTCTACAACGAGTACATCGCCAATCGCCATCATGTTTGTAATACCCGAGAATTTTATCACATAAATAAATAAATAAATAAATAAAATGAAGATGAAAAGAGAAGGGGAAATTTAATTCAAAGGTTAAAGGGGAATTTAATTTACAAGAAACCGTGAAGACGAAGGTAATTTAATTTATTTATCGCACGGGAGCCAAATACTAATGGATTTAATATTTCGAACCCGAAATTAATTTGAGATCCCAAATGAATTTAAAAGAGGATTTAAAGTTCAAGAGATAGCCCAAGAAAATAGAAGGAGAAAGGCCCAAAAGAGAAGGACAAATGCCTAATAGAGAGGAGGAAAAGAAAAGGTCCAAAGGGATAGCACGGTCCAGCCCAGACTGCGGCCCAGCTGGGGTCCGCGCGGTCTCCGCGCGGTCTAGGGGAAAGAGCGCGCCAAGACCGCGCCACTACAGAGGCAGCTGTCAACTTGCGCGATTTCAGCGATTCTTGCCAAAATTTCGACTCCCGACTAAGGAAACTCGATCCCAGTCGGGGGAAGGACATTTAGGACGAGGTTGGATGAACCCTCATTTTCCTCAGTCTTCATGTAACACCCCGGATTTGATAACCCAGGCCGGGATGTCACCGCCACACCTCCCTAGCAAGACACGGTTTCTTCGAGCTTGCTAAAGAGATACAAGGCTATGGTTTTTCAGGATTTAAATCATTCAAACAGCCCATTGCAATATAACTTAAAAATCATAATATCAAAGTTGCAGCGGAATGTAATATTTACATGTATATATAATTGTAATGCAGCGGAAATTTGAATACTGGGCCAACATGGCCAAAACACGGGTTAAACAGGCCCGTCCATGCTAATTCTAAAATAATGTATCTTCCCAAAATTCCCATGTATGCATATGATGATGCATAATCCTCAACTCTGAAAGAAAAAGGAAAAATGTGGTTTGGTCAGCAAAAACGTGCTGAGTAAGTTAACACCTAATATGATCAAGGGGTTTCAAAGCCTTTAATTAAATTTAGGAAAACATGTGCATACAAGACATGATTTAAATTTTATTCATCTAATAATAATTTAATTACATATTTGAAAAGATAAGGATTTCCACAAGATCATAATTTAACACACGTGTAAAGAGGTTTAATTAAATAATTAAATTTTACTCCTAGGCATGCATACAAACAATTCATCTATCAATTTAAAATTAATAATTTAATTGTGTACCTGGACATGCATTTAATCCATAATAATAATTTAATAAGATATGAAAATTTAAAAACATAATTTTTAAATGCATAAATTAAAGAAGGGTATAAATAAATACTCAAAAATATTAAATCTTTTATTTCCCCGTTACGTAACCATTTCTCAATATTTTGTATAGCCGGTGATCCGGCGGCCGCAGCCGTGTCGTATTTCAAGTATTTCATTGGCCGTTTTGGCACAGTTTCTCATAACATTCACCCTCGGCCGTTTTGGCACGAAGCGAAAAGCTAGGGGGCATTCTATTGAGCATTTTCCCCCTACGTCGGTTACTCTCGGCCGTTTTGGCACGAAGCGAAAAGCTAGAGGGGCACTCCATCGAGCACTCACCCCCTACATAGGTCACATTCGTCCGTCTAGGCACGATGCGAAAAGCTAGAGGGGCACTCTATCGAGTACTCACCCCCTACATAGCCAAGTATCTCATATGTTTTAATTTAGTGTAACGGGATTTTTCAAAAGTATAGATATATCGTATTTCAAGGTCTCGACCGTTTGTTTCGATATTTCAAAATCTCTTGGATTTAAAATCATTTGACGTCACAGTTTACGCCTTTTTAATTCAAAAATTCATTTCAAGTCCAAAAATTCTGATATTTTCACAGTATATCAAAAACACCTAACGAACAACTTTCGTGTTTTAACTTTTTCGAAATAAGTTGAGGAAACATGTCAAAAACCGAGTTCATTGCAAAAATAGTTCACTGTCCAATTACAGTTTTGACACAGTTTAGAAAATTGACTTTTTGACATATCAAATTGACTCCAAAAATTCTGAAATTTTATATGCACATACTAGACATGATTATCTACAACTTTCATTTAGATTGCAAAGATCAAATCGGACTAGCAAACATCGAAGAAAATGCCTGAAATTTTTACAAAACATAGATTAATATGTTAGAATCAAAGTTCTAGTTTTGAGTTTTTCGGTTTGAACTCTCGAAATAGGGGTTTTGGTCCGATTTCAAATCTGTCACAGTTTCAAGTTCAACTCTCAAGGCAGGTTGTTTCTCGGCCGTTTTCAGTCATCAAAACGCAATGAAAAATTATAAAAATTTTACATGAACTAGATCTATGTCTTAGGAACGTTTTTCATGTTTTGGGTTTTTCTGTTTGAGCAGTTTTAAGGGTTCGAAAAATTCGCACAAAATCGCTGCGCCGGGGGTTTTTCGTGTTGACAGATTTTAGAGTTGTTAAATCCCTATGTTTGGTTGCATTTTAAGTCACCCAAAACCAAGTAAGCATTAACTTACAGTGGGGATGATGTCTAGGAGGTCACGGGGTCGTCCGGAATCCACGAGATGTCACGAACGAATCTCCTCAAGTCGATTTCCTCTTCCAACGTCCTCGAACCGAATCCGCAAGTAAAAATCCTTATTAGATCAGATTTTTGGATTCAAAAATGGTTGGATAAACTCAAAAACCACTTACCAACGTCCTAGGGGACTGTCTTCTCCTTCTCAAGTCCCTCTTGTTCGAATTTCGTCGTCGGCACTTCAAGAACGCAAGGGATTTTGGGGTTTTCGGTTTTGGATGAACAAGGGAGAAGTTTTTTGAGAGTTTGGGAGGAATGGGGGCTGCCAACTTCGAAAATTAGGGTTAGGGAGCAGCTAATATCGTCCCCAATATCCTTCCATAGCCCGGGATTGAGTTTCCATCGTCGGGACACGAAAATATGGTAAGAAAATCGCCAAAACGCGTCTTGGCCGGCTGTCCTGTGTCACCCTGCGGTGGTGGCGCGGTATTGCCCCAGACCGCGCGGATACACCGCGGATACCGTGCGGATCCAGCCTGGGCCGGGTCGTGCGATCCGTCGGGCATTTTTTTCCTCTCTTTCGGACTTCTGTTCTCCTACGTTTTCATGCTCGACTTTTCGGGTCATTCTCGGATTATAAATTCTTATCTTAAATTTATTTCGACTCACATAAATTTTGTATTCGAAATCTTGAATCCGTCGAGTTTGAATTCGTCGGCTTCTAATTCATCGTCTTTTGACTCCCGTGTAATAATTTATTTATTTAAATAGTTTCCGACTTCGCGGGTTCTTGGAATTAAAATTCTTTTCTTTCTTGAATTTAATTCCAATTCTTTTGACTCCATTCATGGAATGTCTTCGGGCTTCCTTTCCCTCTTTTATTCCATTTTGAATTTTGAATCTATCGGCGTTTCATTTCCGAGCAATAATTTATTGTGATAAATTATTTTCTTCTTCTCGGAGATATTTCGACATTGATCGGAACAAATTTTATTCCTTTGGACGTTGATAAAAATCTGGGGTATTACACTTCAAACCCTCCCCCATCCAAAACTTTCCCAAAAACCGAAAACACAAGTTCTTCACTTTCCAACGACTCTCCGATCAGTTTCCGGCGACGAAAATTGACGAAGGAGGCGTGGAGAACAACATCTTTAGTGTTCCAGATTGTGGTAAGTCGTCCATAGGTTTTCGTTTAAGTTTTGGAGTCCGAAAATCCGATCTAACCCTAGATTTTTTTTTACTTTCGATTTCGTTTCGGGGCCAACGGAGAGGAGGCGGAGTAATTGGGACGTGTTCGTAGAAAGCGTGGGCGCCCCGATCAATCCAGAGACGTCCTAGACATCATCCCCACTGTAAGTTATCACTTACTTGGTTTTGGGTGATTTAAAATGCAACCGAACATAGGGAATGAATAACTCTAAAATCTGTCAACACGAAAAACCCTCAGCGCAACGACTTGGTATGAATTTTTCGAACCCTTAAAACCGTTCAAACAGAAAAACTTAAAACACGAAAATGTTCCTAAGGCACTGATCTAGTTCGTATAAAATTTTCATAATTTTCCATTGTGTTTTGATATTCGAAAACGGCCTCCAACGAACCTGCCCTAAAAGTCGAACTTGAAACTGTGACAGATTTGAAATCGGACCAAAACCCCTATTTCGAGAGTTCAAACCGAAAAACTCAAAACTCGACTTTTGATCCTAACAGATTAATCTATGTTGTGTAAAATTTCAGACATTTTCGTCAACGTTTGCTATTTTAAATCGCATCGAGCATAAGTTGCCTTGTTAAAACTTTTCCAAAAATTGACAGTGAACATGTCCAAACTTGATGAGCATGTTTCCATATCTTTTACGCCGAATTGATCTTTGCCATCTAAATGAAAGTTGTAGATAATTATGTCTAGTATGTGCATATAATATTTGAGAATTTTTGGAGTCTATTTGATATGTCAAAAAGCCGATTTTCTGAACTGTGTTAAAACTGAATCCGGGCAGAACACTGCCTGTGTAATGAACTCGATTTTTGATATGCTTCCTCACCTTATCTCGAAATTGTTAAAATACAAAAGTTGTTCGTTAGTGTGTTTTTGATATACTGTAAAAATTTCAGATTTTTCGGGATTGATATGAATTTTTAAATCAAAAAGGAGTAAACTGTGACGCCAAACGATTTGAAATTTATGAGATTTTGAAATTTCGAAACAAACGATCGAAAACTTGAAATACGATAAAGATATACTTTTTTGAAAATTCCCGTCATACTAAGTTAAAACGATATCGGTTACATATGTAGGGGGTGCACGCTCAATAGAGAGCCCCTCTAGCTTTTCGCCTCGTGCCTAGACGGACGAGGGTGACCTATGTAGCGGATGAGTGCTCGATGGAGTGCCCCTCTAGCTTTTCGCTTCGTGCCTTGATGGACGAGGGTGACCTACATAGGGGGAAAGCGTTCAATAGAATGCCCCCTAGCTTTTCGCTTCGTGCCAAAACGGCCGAGGGTGAATGTTATGCGAAATTGTGCCAAAACGGCCAACGAAAACTAGCCTACACTCTCGTGTGTACCTGTATGGGTTACACGAGGCTCCGGAGTGTTACTGGGTATGGCGGATACGGCTGCGGCCGCCGGACTACCTGCTAAACAAAACTTACTAAATTGGCTGCGGCCGCCGGATGACCGGCTACAATAAATATTGATAAATGATGCAGTAACGGGAAGAAATAAAAGACTTAATACTTTTTACGTATTCATTTATCCTTGTCTTTAAATTTTGTATTTAAAATTCATGTCTTATAACATGTTAAATTCATGAATTTAATGCACGTTCAAGTATACATTTAAATTATTTACTCTTAAATTGGTAAATGGAATGTTTTGTATGCATGCCTAGGAGTAAATTTTAATTATTTAATTAAACCCCTTTACACGTGTGTTAAATTATGATCTTGTGGAAATCTCTGTCTTCTAAATTATGTAATTAAATTATTATTAGATGAATAAAATTTAAATCATGTCTTGTATGCACATGTTTTCCTTAAATTTAATTAAAAGTTTTGAAACCCCTTGATCATAATAGGTGTTAACTTACTCAGCACGTTTTTGCTGACCAAACCACATTTTTCCTTTTCCTTGCAGAGTTGAGGATTATGCATCATCATATGCATACATGGAAATTTTGGGAAGATACATCATTTTAGAACTTGCATGGACGGGCCTGTTTAACCCGTGTTTTGGCCATGTTGGCCCAGTGTTTAAATTTCCGCTGCATTACAATTATATATATGTAAATATTACATTCCGCTGTAACTTTGATATTATGACTTTTAAGTTATATTGCATTGGGCTATTTGAATGTTTTAAATTCTGAAAAACCATAGCCTTGCATCTCTTTAGCAAGCTCGGAGAAACCGCATCTTGCTAGGGAGGTGTGGCGGTGACATCCCGGCCTGGGTCATCAAAACCGGGGTGTTACAATGTTCGCATGAATTCTACTCAGTGGGCTACGTTGACGGAGTTCGTCAAGTATTTGCGCAGGACTGGAAAGTGTAAAGTCGGGGAGACCCTTTATAACTTATATCGAACGAGATACAGAGACCCTATTTAAGGAGAAGATGAAAAATAAGAGGACCAAGGTGAATATTGTGGAAGAGAAGTGTAATGACCTGATTAAGTTATGATTAAGTTATTATTTGGACCGGGTATTTTGTTTAGTTATCTTTTTAGCAGCCAATTCCGGAAGGGGCCCAAATGGATGTTTTATAGTTGATCTGGGGCATTTTTCAGATTTCGGACAGAGTGGTAGAAAAGGGGAGAGCTGATCGAGTGAGGGATAAGGGGAAGATCTTGGACTTGCTCTGATCACCGCATTCTCTTGGAGATTTTTCAATCGGTTGTTGGTAAGTGATTCTCCTCGCTCTCCTCTCCATATTGATATTTATTTCGTTTGAATTGGTGTTGATTGGAGAAGATTTCGATGTTAGGGTTCGTGGTGGATTTTGATGTGTTTTGGACGAAATGGAGATTGCAATCGTCGGAATGAAGGCCAAAAATCATTCCAGACATTGAGGAAAGGGATATGCTTGTAATTTCGTACATTTTGGGATGTTCGGGGATGGTTTTCCGGCGAGTTTCGCACCACAAAATGGCCGAACAACCGTCCGGGTGCAGAGCGCCCGCTCGGAGGCGAGGACCGTGCGTCCAGCGTATGAGTCCCGACAGGGCACGCACAGGCGGCACGTGGGCACGCGCTGGCGCGCTAGGTGCATGACAGACCCTATTTGAAATAGTACCAACGTAAACTGGATTTTAATTATTGTCTGGTACAATAAACCTGAGTGGACTAAATTGGACAAGGCCAGTTCTAAATGTATGGTACAAAACCATAGTACCATGCGTAAACTGGATTTTAATTATTGTTTAAAATTTGTGTACATTGACAAGTTGCCCTGAGTGGAATGGGGCTCTGGCAGCTTAAGCAAATGTCTCTCGTTCGAGACTTTGTGTATGCTGAATTCTGCTTTGGGAGAGGCAACCGTTCAATGCCCACCCGATTTTTTAGGATTAATCTTGGTCCAATGAGTCCTGGGATACACTGATATTCCCCAAAAAAATTATTTTTATATTAAATAAAATAATAATACCACATATTCCTGTATAATAAAAATAAGCATATTAATAATAATGATAAATAGGGACCAGTGCAAACCACTTTGCCAATACCTTAGTGTCAGATTTACCCAAAAAAAAAGAAAAAAAAAAGATAAATTAGCGAGCCCGCTGTTTATAAAACCTTCATAAAGCCATAAATCTATTCAGCTACATGGCAAACACAAGCCTATTTACAAAAAATGTTTGTTAGCATCGCCTATTCGTTCAATCCCCATATCCGATCTATTTGCCCATCGGCAATTTTTTCCATGAGGAAAATGAATTCTTGACGCCGAAGTCGATAAGCGAATCAAGGCGGAGGGTTTGCAGAAAACTGTGATGGTATTGCCAGATGTGCCAGAAACAGTGCCGGGACGAGAACGGATTCCTCTGCCACTGTATGAGCAAGTACCATAAGAGCCATATGCAGATTTCCGGCCAAAACCCGACCCTAGTTGTTAGTGGCTATTTTGAAGAATTCGAATGTGCTTTTCTCGAGCATATGAGGCGCTGCCACCGATTCAACCAAATCGCTGCAACCGTAGTCTACAACGAGTACATCGCCTATCACCATCATGTTCGCATGATATCCACTTAGTGGGCTACGCCGACGGAGTTCGTCAAGTATTTGGGCCGGACTGGAAAGTGTAAAGTCGGGCAGACCACTAAGGGTTGGTTTATAACTTATATTGATCGAGATACAGAGACCCTATTTATGGAGAAGATGAAAAATAAGAGGACCAAGGCGGATATTATGGAAGAGAAGTATAATGACCCGATTAAGTTGTTATTTGGACCGATATTTTATTCACATGGTTTTTTAGCAGCCCCATTCCGGAAGGGGCCCAGATGGATGTTTAATAGTTGATTTGGGGCATTTTTCAGATTTCTGACAGAGTGGGAGAAAAAGGGAGAGCCAATCGGGTGAGGGAAAAGGGGAAGATCTAGGACTTGCTTGATTCCTCACGTTCTCTTAGAGATTTCTCAATCGGTTGTTGGTAAGTGATTCCCTTCGCTCTTCTCTCCGTATTGATATTTATTTCGTTTGGATTGGTGTTGATTGGAGAATATTTCGATGTTAGGGTCCATGGTGGATTTTGATGTGTTTTGGACGAATTGGAGGTTGGAATCGTCGGAGTGAAGGCCAAGAATCATTCACGACATGGAGGCAAGAGTTATATTTGCAATTTTTTACGTGTTGGGGGTGTTCGTGGATGGTTTTCTGTCAAGTTTCGCACTAGGAAATGGCCGAACAACCGTTCTAGTGCAGAGAATCGCGCTCGGAAGCAAGGACTGCGCGCCCAGCGCGTGGGTGCAGAAAGGGCATGCGCTGGCGCGCTTGGTGCACGACAGGACCCTGTTTTGGTTCGTTTTATGTGATTTTTGATGTCTAAATGCCTAAATTATTGCTCTTAGTTGTGTTTCAACTTCTCCCTACCTTATTTATGATTCATTGAGTGATTAAATAGCGGTGAGGGTTGTTGAATAGAGTTGAGCAATTGTTAAATTGTGACATTGTTAATTAATCATTGTGTAATGAATTGTGACGTTAATGTCTTAACCTAGGGGCTATGTATTGAATCTTTTATGCGTTGAGAAGCATGCGAACCTAGTGATTAGGTGTCGGAACATCTTGGTATTTTGCATATACATGTTATTGCATTGGAATTGACTGATATGTAACTCGATGGGTTGTGTGTTATGATGTTTATGTTTGGTTGGGACATCTTCACAGGTGTTGTTGAGTCTTGATGGCCCTGCGGGGTGGATTATTGGCTGTTATGCCTGTAATATGATTGATCGGGTAGGCTTCATGGGTGTTGTTGAATCCCGATGACCCGACGGGGTGTATGATTTAGCTGTTATTGCCTTTGATTTGGCTGTTATTGCCTGTGATTTTGGCTTATGCCTGTGATTTGGCTGTGATGCCTATGATCTCTGCGGGGATGGTATATGGTACCTTGTAACGGGTTAGAGTTGATGGTATCCTCACCCGTAGGTTCATACCGCCTGCGTTTTAGGTGTCGGTTAGGCATACTCATTTGCATTTGCATATAGGGTAGATAAGTGTATGTTAGACCATGCATCACGTGCATAAATTATATGATTGTGGTTAAAGCATCGATATGAGACGGTGATGTTTATTTTGCTTTAATTACATTCTATTCTTTTATTTATATTATTATGTATTATTATTAATTGTTTTTCCCTTACTCCCCTACACGTAGCCCTTCCTCAGTACGTTGTAGTTACTCCCTTTGCTTTTTTTGTTTTATAGATCCTGCTGGAAGCGCTGGAGCATGACTGCGTTTTCGGTGTTGAGAGATCAAATAGATAGGATTCCTTTGTTTATTTTGTTATATGTGTTAAGGTGATACTTTGCTGCTGCTTTCTTATTTGGTACATGTATTATTGCTAGTTGAGTCCTGTGAGTCTAGGATTTATTTTATGTCGGCATGTGGCCCTATGTGCTTTACTGCTTTGGGCTGGTAGCCCTGTTTTGATATATTGACATGTTGCCTGGTATTGATTTGTGATGCTTGCAGCCTGGATGAGTTTGCTGGGATTATTATTTGGTTTTATGTGAAATGCTATTCATGTTTATGTGTTTTATTTGTTTTTAACTTCTCCATTTAATATGATTAATCAGATAATCACTTTAGGTGTTTACTCAGCCTTGTACTAACTGTTTTAAATTAGCTGGTCACTAGTTTAGGATAGTTAGTATGGCAGTAATGATTGCGAAAATCAGGTTTGAATTTTTGGGGCGTTACAAAAAGAAGCAAGAGAAGGAGATTTAGAGACAAATTGAGCGGCCCAAGCAGATGCGGATGATGAGTTGGGATGAGAAGCGTGAAGAAGATGGGACATTAAATCAAGAATGCTGGAGAAAAGTGATGTGATGGGTGATAACAAAATCAAGTTGAGCTTAGGATTGTCGAAGAAAGCCGGAGAATCGACTGAGATGCTGGAGAGCTCTAGAATAATGTTTGGCGATGGGGAATATGAGGATAAGAGTGGGAAGAGGAAAAGGGAAGGCAGTCCATCAACAAAGAATGCATCAGTGTTGGATGAGTTGATGAAGGAGGAAGAGAAGGCAAAGGAGAAGATCAATAGGAATGATTATTGTGAAGGTTATGAGTAAAGCATTAGCAGATAAAGGGTATTATAAGAACTAGTATAACCCCCGCCCAGATGGGCGAGGATTTGGTAGGTAATGAGAAAATAAATTGAGAAAACCGCCGATGTTTGGCAATGAACTTCTATTATCCATAGCTTTATTTGGCTTGCACAATTCCAATCGAGATATGAATATACGTAAACAAATAACGATTAGCATAAAGCCACAAAGTCATGGACATACAATCACCCATATCTAATTTATCTAGAATACCAACCTTTTAATTCAAGCAGAACAATAGGGAACACCTCCTATCACTATCACAAAACAAACTTGCCCTCAAAGTGGGGAAGGGAAATCTGACAAAGGCCAAATGTATGAGCAAGTCCCACAAGTGCCAGATGCAGATTTTTGGCCAAAACCTGACCCTAGTTGTTAGCGGCTATTCTGAAGAATTGGAAAGTACTTTTTTCTAGCACAAGAGGCGCTGCCACCGATTCAGCCAAATCACTGCCGCCGTAGTCTACAACGAGTACATCGCCAATCGCCATCATGTTCGCATGAATTCTACTCAGTGGGCTACATTGACAGAGTTCGTCAAGTATTTGCAAAGGACTGGAATGTGTAAGGTCGGGGAGACCCTTTTGTACCTTATATCGAAAGAGATACAGAGACCCTATTTAAGGAGAAGATGAAAAATAAGAGGACCAAGGCGAATGTTGTGGAAGAGAAGTGTAATGACCCGATTAAGTTATTATTTGGACCGGGTATTTTATTTAGTTGTTCTTTTAGCAGCCAATTCCGGAAGGGGCCCAAATGGATGTTTTATAGTTGATCTGGGGCATTTTTCGGATTTCAGATAGAGTGGTAGAAAAGGGGAGAGCTGATCGAGTGAGGGGTAAGTGGAAGATCTTGGACTTGCTCTGATCACCGCATTCTCTTGGAGATTTCTCAATCGGTTGTTGGTAAGTGATTCTCCTCGCTCTCCTCTCCATATTGATATTTATTTCGTTTGGATTGGTGTTGATTGGAGAAGATTTCGATGTTAGGGTTTGTGGTGGATTTTGATGTGTTTTGGACGAAATGGAGATTGGAATCGTCAGAATGAAGGCCAAAAATCATTCAAGACATTGAGGCAAGGGATATGCTTGTAATTTCTTACGTGTTGGGGTGTTCGGGGATGGTTTTCCGGCGAGTTTCGCACCACAAAATGGCCGAACAGACGTTCGGGTGCAGAGCGCTCGCTCGGAGGCGAGGACCGCGCGTCCAGTGCATGGGTCTCGACAGGGCACGCACAGGCGGCGCGCTGGCGCGCTGGGTGCATAACAGACCCTATTTGAAATAGTACCAAGCGTAAACTGGATTTTAATTATTGTCTGGTAAAATAAACCTGAGTGGACTAAATTGGACAAGGCCAGTTCTAAATGTATGGTACAAAACCATAATACCATGCATAAACTGGATTTTAATTATTGTTTAAAATTTGCGTACATTGAAAAGTTGGCCTGAGTGGAATGGGGCTCTGGCAGCTTAAGCAAATGTCTCTTGTTCGAGACTTTGTGTATGCAGAATTCTGTTTTGGGAGAGGCAACCGTTCAATGTCCAACCGATTTTTTAGGATTAATCTTAGTCCAATGAGTCCTGGGATACACTAATATTTCCCTAAATAATAATACCACATATTCCTGTATAATAAAAATAAGCATATTAATAATAATAATAAATAGGGACCAGCGCAAACCACTTTGCCAATACCTTAGTGTCAAGTTTACCCAAAAAAAGAAAAAAAAAAGAAAAGATAAATTAGCGAGCCCGCTGTTTATAAAACCTTCATAAAGCCATAAATCTATTCAGCTACATGGCAAACACAAGCCTATTTACAGAAAATGTTTGTTAGCATCGCCTATTCATTCAATCCCCATATTCGTATCTATTTGCCCATCGGCAATTTTCTCCACGAGGAAGACGAATTCTTGATGCCGAAGTCGATAAGCGAATCAAGGCGAAGGGTTTGCAGAAACTGCGATGGTATTGCCAGATGTGCCAGAAACAGTGCCGGGACGAGAACGGATTCAACTGCCACTGTATGAGCAAGTACCATAAGAGCCAGATGCAGATTTCCGGCCAAAACCCGACCTAGTTGTTAGCGGCTATTTTGAAGAATTCGAATGTGCTTTTCTCGAGCATATGAGGCGCTGCCACCGATTCAACTAAATCGCTGCCACCGTAGTCTACAACGAGTACATCGCCGATCACCATCATGTTCGCATGATATCCACTTAGTGGGCTACGCTGACGGAGTTCGTCAAGTATTTGGGCAGGACTGGAAAGTGTAAGGTCGGGGAGACCACTAAGGGTTGGTTTCTAACTTATATTGATAGCGATACATAGACCCTATTTAAGGAGAAGATGAAAAATAAGAGGACCAAGGCGGATATTATGGAAGAGAAGTGTAAGGACCCGATTAAGTTGTTATTTGGACCGATATTTTATTCACTTGGTTTTTTTAGCAGCCCCATTCCGGAAGGGGCCCAAATGGATGTTCAATAGTTGATTTGGGGCATTTTTCAGATTTCAGCCAGAGTGGGAGAAAAAGGGAGAGCCAATCGGGTGAAGGAAAAGGGGAGGATCTAGGACTTGCTCGATTCCTCACGTTCTCTTGGAGATTTCTCAATCGGTTGTTGGTAAGTGATTCCCTTCGCTCTCCTCTCTGTATTGATATTTATTTCGTTTGGATTGGTGTTGATTGGAGAAGATTTCAATGTTAGGGTCCGTTGTGGATTTTGATGTGTTTTGGATGAATTGGAGGTTCGAATCGTCGGAGTGAAGGCCAAGAATCATTCACGACATGGAGGCAAGGGTTATATTTGCAATTTCTTACGTGTTGGGGGTGTTCGGGGATGGTTTTTTTGTCAAGTTTTGCACCAGAAAATGGCCGAACAGCCGTTCTAGTGCATAGAATCGCGCTCGGAAGCAAGGACTGCGCGCCCAGCGCGTGGGTGCAGAAAGGGCACGCGCTGGCGCGCTTGGTGCACGACAGGACCCCGTTTTGGTTCGTTTTATGTGATTTTTGATGTCTAAATGCCTAAATTATTGCTCTTAGTTGTGTTTCGACTTCTCCCTACCTTATTTATGATTCATTGAGTGATTAAATAGTGGTGAGGGTTGTTGAATAGACTTGAGCAATTGTTAAATTGTGACATTGTTAATTAATCATTGTGTAATGAATTGTGACGTTAATGTCTTAGCCTAGGGGCTATGTATTGAATCTTTTATGCGTTGAGAAGCATGCGGACCTAGTGATTAGGTGTTGGAACATCTTGGTATTTTGCATATACATGTTATTGCATTGGAATTGACTGATATGTAACTCGATGGGTTGTTATGATGTTTATGTTTGGTCGGGCAACCTTCACAGGTGTTGTGAGTCTTGATGGCCATGTGGGGTGGATTATTGGCTGTTATGCCTGTAATATAATTGATCAGGTAGGCTTATGGGTGTTGTTGAATCCCGATGACCCTACGGGGTGTATGATTTAGCTGTTATTGCCTTTGATTTGGCTGTTATTGCCTGTGATTTGGCTTATGGCTGTGATTTGGCTGTGATGCATATTATCTCTGTGGGGATGTTATATGGTACCTTGTAACGGGTTAGAGTTGATGGTATCCTTACCCGTAGGTTCATACCGCCTGGGTTTTAGGTGTCGGCTAGGCATACTCATTTGCATTTGCATATAGGGTTGATAAGTGTACGTTAGACCATGCGTCACGTGCATAATTTGTATGATTGTGGTTAAAACACCGTTATGGGACGGTGATGTTTATTTTGCTTTAATTACATTCTGTTCTTTTATTTATATTATTATTTATTATTATTAACTGTTTTTCCCTTACTCCCCCGCATGCAGCCCTTGCTTAGTACGTTGTAGTTACTCCCTTTGCTTTGTTTGTTTTATAGATCCTGCGGGAATCACTGGAGCATGACTGCGTTTTGGGTGTTGAGAGATCAAATAGATAGGATTCCTTTGTTTATTTTATTATATGTGTTAAGGTGTTACTTTGTTGTTGCTTTCTTATTTGGTACTTGTATTATTGCTAGTTGAGGCCTGTGAGTCTAGGATTTATTTTATGTCGGCATGTGGCCCTATGTGCTTTACTGTAATACCCGTGAATTTTATTACATAAATAAATAAATAAATACATACAATAAATAAATAAATAAATACATACAATAAATAAATAAATAAATAAATACAATAACCAAATAAATACAATAAAGAAATAAATAAATAAATAAGTAAATATATTAAAATGAAATAATTAAATATAGACGAAATGAGAAATGGAATTAATTAAATTAAACAAGGGAAATTAAACAAAGTCGTACACGGAAACCCGACATCAATAAACTCGAGAATTCGAGCCAAAATGTGAAATTAGATCCGAAAGAAATGACGACACGAAATAGGAACCCAAGGAGAGTCCGGAAATCGGAATCCGGGAACATAGGGGGATAGAAACCCGAAAGAGAGGAGGGAACGCACGACGGATCGCACGACCCGCCCGGACCGAAGTCCAGGCGAGTCTGGCGCGCTGGCCGCGCGCTTAAGGGGCAAATAGCGCGCCAACCCCGCGCCAGCTCCCAGATTTGGCCGTTGTGTGAATCTCTCGCCCGAACGCGGATTTTCCGACTTCGGTTGAACGTCTTGCGGCTCAAGACCTTAGACTCGGTCTTTGGACGCCCTAGGACTCAGACCTCTATAAATAAACTCCTTCGGAGACCCGAAAACACTTTTTTTCAAAAACCCTACGATACCACACACAAAAGCGAAATCCCGGAGGCCACGAAGGCACCAAGAAGGCACCAAGGCAGCACCTTTTGGACGAAAGTCGACAGATCTCCAACGTTTGGTAAGCCCCGATCTAATCTTTTTCAATACACGATTCGAAAACGAATCCTAACCCCCGTCTTTTCCTTTCTACACCACGAATCGAATCTAGGACGTAGAACCCGGCGAACGGAGAGGAGAGGAGGTGAACTGGAAGCCACGCCTACGAAATAGACATCCCCCGACATCCGAAAATTAGTAAGTTAATACTTACATGGGTTTGGGTGATTAAAACATGTTGAACTAATTTAAATTAATCAAGAACATAAAATCTGTCAACATGAAAACCCTACCGGCGCAACAGTCTTGATGAATTTTTCCGAACCTTAAAACGACTTCAAACATAAAAACTTAAAAGACGAAAAACATTCCTAAGGTGTAGATCTAGATACTGTAAAATTTTCAGAATTTTTAAGAACGTTTTGATATGTGAAATCCATCGAAAACCGAACTGTTAAAACTTAGATCTTGAATTTCTTGACAGAATGTAGGTTAGATCTTGATCGCGTTTTTGAACATGTTTTTAGACTGAATTAGATCTTTTGCCAAACATGAAAGTTGTAGATAAACGTCTTAAGATGGTCTCTGTAAAATTTCATCACATTTGGAGTTGAGTTGCCATGGTAGAATTCGAAATCTCTAAACTGTGGTCTGTGAAATCCGAACAGATTTAAGGTTCTGTAAAAATCTATGTTTTTGACCTGTTTCGGTATCTCGGATTGAAAAAGCTAAAACACGAAAGTTGTAGATCTCGACGTTTCTGAGTCATTCGTGAAATTTCGGAATTTTTGGAATTAAACCTGATTTTAGACGAATTTTGGAATAAACTGTGATTTACCGGAAATCAAATCTTGAAATCTTGAAATCTTGTTGAAACGTGAGATTAACCTTTAGGGTTGAGACAAATTGAGATATTGTTTTTAAATTAATTAAAATTGAAATCAGATTTTGAAAGTAAAATCCCCTTACAAACTTGATAAATTAAAATTAGGGGTGAGTGCTCTGCAGAGTGCCCCCTAACGATTCACTTCGTGCCGTAATGGACGATGGTGACCCCGCGCGCTAAACTTGAAATATGATATTGCCAAAACTGCGAGATATAGAGCCTACACTCTCGAGAATATCCACATGGGTTTCCCGAGGCTCCGGAGTGGTACTGGGTATGGCTGATACGGCTGCGGCCGCCGGGCTACCGGCTAAACTTGTTGACATCGCGATGCTATCGTGAAACTTGAAATACCAAATCGGGAATGTAATGGGGATGTTAAAATTTGATTTAATTAGAGTAAATTATGTTGTCCGATTAAATTAGTTAAATGCTTTATTTAAATTATGGTTAGTATTTTGAATCATGTGAAATGTGTTATGAAATAGAGCCTGGAATAAATTATGCAATTGGATAGTTGCTTAGATTTAAATGAATATTATGTTATTATCATGTTTTGATAAAGTATTAAATTAATGGCTTTAAAACCCCAAGATCATGCATGTGTTAACTTACTCAGCAAGTGTGCTGATAAACCCGTTTTTATTCCTTTTTCTTACAGAGTATGTAGAATGAGCATGATCACTTCGTGCATGGGATTTTGGGAACATTTTGATTTTGATATTTTGGTATTGGATATTTGATTTTTATTTCTGCATTAGACGTTAGAATAAACGGGCCTGTTTAACCCGTGTTTTGGCCATGTCGGCCCTATTTACATTTTCCGCTGCAATACCATACTTAAATACTATTTCCGCTGCGCTATGATATTATTATTTTCGATTTATATTATATGGGCTGTTTTGAATGCTTTAAATGTTTTAAATACTGACATCACTAGCCTTGCACCTCTTTAGTAAGCCGGAGAAACCGTGTCTTACTAGGGAGGTGTGGCGGTGACACCCCGACCTGGGGGACCAAAAACCGGGGTGTTACAAGTTGGTATCAGAGCCCGGCTATTTTTAAATTATTTTAAACTATTATTATTTTTAAACTACTATTATTATTTTTAAACCAAAACTATTATTTCTTTTTTTTTTAAAAAAAACTATTATTATTTTTAAATTATCACTATTATTAGTATTAAGTGCACACTAGCATTTTGACTATTATTTTAAATTTTTACAAGAATTATTTCCATGGCATGAAATTTTATTTTTTTTTAAAAACCCATGGAAAAAAAATATATATATGTACACAGTGTATTAAATTATTTTTTTGGGGGGGGGAGTCATTATCTGCATGTGCATATTGCATTTCCCTTGTTTAGAGAACATAGAATCTTGGCGAATTTAACTTGGAATCTTGGCGAAATTAACTTAGATCTTTGCTTGCGCTAGATGGCTAGTCAAGAGATGATGAGCTTGATGATCAAAATGATGAATGCGTACCTAGAGTCCGAACAGCATCTCAAGACCCGAGTAGGACAACTAGAGGGTCAAGTAGCCCATCTAGGAGATCTTAGGGAAGCTGACCACCACGAAATAACCCAACTCAAGGCTCAAGTCGCCGAACTCCAAGCCCAAGTGGTCGCGCTTCAAAACAAGGATGGCGAACTGAGGATGCAAATAGGGCACATGGGATGGGAACTGCTGTGCCTAGAGGCTGACGTATTCCCTCCGAGCCCGAGTCCTGAGCCGGTTGGAACACCCACTCCGATTGACGTACCCAGCGACGAGGACGTTTTGAGCCGTTAGAGATTCTATTAGTAGTAGTTACTAATTTTGCTAAGGAAACATTACTATTTTTGGTATATCCTATCACTTGTACTAAAAATTTTCTTTTGAGGAAATAAAATACAAGATTTATTTAAATATACATTTAAATTCAAAAAAAAAAGAAAAAAAAAAAAACTGGACAGACTGCCCTGACCAAAAAAAAAAAAAAAAAAAATTGATGGCAGAGTAGCATAACCAAACTAGACAACCGGATGGCGAATCCCTACAGTGCACAACAGAGACATACACAAGATCATAAAACGTCATAGTACTGCATAAAGGAAAACACCATACCAAGTCTAACTGAAACACAAAGGGGAAATACTAAGCCAAATCGCTTCCGACATAAGTCTAGATGAAAACATAAAAAGCGAAAGACATAAAATCACTGGTCCGGAGGAGGGAAATGGTGACGCATGTAGTGGTCCATCTGACGCATGTAGGCATACATGTCAGTCATGGTAGCCTGCTGCTCCGCCTGTCTCACAATGAGTGTGTCCATACGATCCTGATACAGATCCATCCGAGCATCCAAGGCGTCGTAGCGAGCCTGCCCAGCTGCAAACCCGGCGTCCATACTGATACGCATCTCCTGCAACATCTGGAGCACCTGCGGCATATCCTGACCCTGCTGGGGGACCATACCCGGCTGCGGCCCCACAGGAGGAGGGGGTGGCTGCTCTGGAGGAACAACTAAGATCAAACCGCCATCCTCGGGCTGCGGGCGTAGTATAGCCCGAGGCGCTCCACGACGCAACGCACTGCGCCGAGCAGCGTAAGTCGTGACGCGATAGCGCTCCCCCGCAGCTAATCCATAGGGGTCCGTCTCGGGAGACGTACGGATCCCCTGGGCAGCGCACAACCCACAGATAAGGTGTGCGTGGGTGATCACCCTACTCCCACGCCCTCGTCGCAAGCCCCTTAGGTGGTCCGCAATATAAGCTCCCACATTTACTCTACCACCCCGGGCGATAAAGCAAATGGTCTCATAGACATGGTCTATGACGATATGACTACGAGTAATCGGACAAATGCGTCCCAACCAAATCTGAGCCAGTATACGCCAAGGAGCGTCCAATGAAGTCAGTCGTAGCTCGTGGGCGAATCCAACCTGTGGAGGTACCTCGGTACACAAAACACCCCAGGCGGGAGCATAAACTAGGCCCTCTGGCTGTGGGCGGAACGTGCCATCGTCGGGCAGACCGAAATAGATGTTGATCGCACGCGCACTGAAGTCTAGGTAGTGACCGCGAACCCAGACTCGAGAAAGGTCGTCGTCTACCCCAAGGCCGCTAATGTTGGCGATGACCTCCATAGCTAGATAGCCGGAGGCAACACCCTCGGGATGACGTGCGAGCCCTGTCCACTGAAGATGCTCCAAAACCGCACTGACCCTGTCATCACCCATATGATCGGGAAATATACCTCGCTCGGGAACATAGGACCTGTTTCGACGGAGCTCGTCGAAATAGAAATCCTGGGCGGCCATCGTCGAAAAACGGAACCTGTCATGTCGGCGAGGACGCACCTCATCAGGGAGACCCTTGAGCTTCGGCTCCCGACCCTCGTCCTCCTCATCATCCTCGGACTCACTAGCGTCACTATCCGGTATCACCGGAGCGGCAGTACTAGGGCCAGCTGCATCACGTCCAGTAGCACGCCTCTTGGCCCCCGGAAGGACCATAAGGAACGCCAAGATGAACCATAAGAAAAGCAACATCCTGCGAACACCCAATATCAATGGTAAGGCAAATTCCCACACATTAATTCACAAGCAAAAACATACGGAAATATCAACATATATAGTTCCAGCAGGAGAAAACTTGGAGGGTTTCAAACCCAATAGTTACCCGGGCATATCGGGAGATGACCAAACCAAGTAATGCGCCCAAACAAATCCTAGAACCCATTGTGGCATTTCGTCGAACACTTTATGTGCGCCATAAATTAAGTTCAAAATTTGGTTGTGAACACGTGGCAATTAACCACAAAACCAAACAATTACTTAAACAACGGTTCTTAATAGCCAAGTGTCAACAAAACAATACTAATGTACCCACGTTCGCATCGATAATACCGACAAAACTGAAAACTTCATATTTTCTCCAAAAATTCAAATTCCAACAAGAGAATTTCACAACTTAGGCATATGTATTACCACACCAATACTTCCTAAACGATAGAAGTGGCACCAAAGTACTATATAAACGCACTAATTCGTAGGATTAAGCCGAAAATTGCAAATCCCCAATTTATAGACCAAAACCCTAATTTTACAATTTAGCCAAATTCTAGCAAATCAAGTCATAAAAACTGAAATTGACAAGTGAAAGTAGAGAATACATACCTTACAAAGAGAAATTGAAGTCAAAATCAGGAGAATCTGGACACGAGAGGGTGAATTTGAGAGGGAATTGGGGGAAATTTCGGAAGTGGAAGGGGGAGAAATGGCTCGCGCGGGGCGCGAGCCCTATTTCTTCACCCTGGGGGCGCCGCGCGGTGGCCGGGCGCTAATCCCCCAAACCCCGCGCGGACCCCGCGTGAGTCCGAAGGGACGAATTTTTTTTATTTTTTCGATTTTCCCTCTTTCTTAGTTAGTTACTCCTCCTTTGCTCCGCAAAATACGAGTGGACCGAAGCATGTGAGATTGCGTTTCAAGAATTGAAGAAACGACTCACAACCACACCCGTATTAACACTACCATCAGAGAATGGTGACTTCGAAGTTTATAGCGATGCTTCGAAGGAAGGTCTAGGTTGCGTTTTGATGCAAGACTCGAGAGTCGTAGCATATGCATCACGCCAACTGAAACCTCATGAAGAGAATTACCCGACACACGACCTGGAATTGGCAGCGGTCGTTTTCGCTCTAAAGATATGGAGACATTATCTTTATGGGCGAAAGTGTCGAATGTTTACCGACCACAAGAGTTTGAAGTATATATTCACTCAGAAGGAGTTGAATTTACGACAACGAAGGTGGTTGGAACTCATCAAAGACTACGATTTAGAGATAGCTTACCACTAAGGGAAGGCGAACGTGGTAGCCGATGCCTTAAGCCGGAAAACCCAACACGTGACAAACTCGTTGGTCATTCCGCCGGCATTGTACATGGACTTAGCAAGATTGGATTTAGAACTTGTGCACCCGGGTACTGTGAGTGAAACGATCAACGCAATGATCGTAGAAACTCCGATATTGGACGAGATTCGACTCGCTCAACCGGGCGACGCGAAGTTGGAGAAGATAAAGGGGTACATTGCCGGAGGAAAGGCAATCGGATTTGCTATCCACGAGGATGGAAGCATCCGTTTTAAAGGGAGATGGTGTGTGCCTCAGAAGTGTGCCGAACTGAAGCAAAGGTTGATGGAGGAAGGGCACAACACGCCATATTCCGTACATCCCGGTGGCGACAAGCTATACAAAGATCTGAAGAAGATCTATTGGTGGCCGGGAATGAAGAAGGAAGTGCAAGCTTCGTAGCGAAATGTCTCACCTGCCAAAGGGTTAAGGCAGTGCGACATAAACCCCTAGGATTGATGCAACCGCTAGAAATCCCAAGTTGGAAATGGGATAGTATCTCGATGGACTTTGTCTCGGGATTACCACGATCACCTAAAAGCATGAACAAAATTTGGGTGATTGTGGATAGGCTAACGAAGACGGCCTTATTTATCCCAATGAAAGACACGTGGACTATGGACCAACTGGCCCGAGCCTACGTTGATAATGTGGTACGCCGACATGGAGTACCACATGATATCATTTCCGATAGAGACAGTAGATTTGTCTCTCATTTC